>OX420943.1:21897533-23130533 GCA_949091785.1 Polymixis lichenea | reverse complement strand
CTCAGCCTATCGCAGTCCCTCCCAGGCTGCACCACAACATCCAGTCCTCCGCCTTGCTCGTCTAGTCTGTCACAGCCACTTTTAAAAGTCTTCGGGCCATCTATTTAATAAACTCAGCCTATCGCAGTCCCTCCCAGGCAGCACCACAACATCCATTCCTCCGCCTTGCGCGTTCAGTCTATCCCAGCCAATTTTTCAAGTCGTCGGTCCATCTATCTAATAAACTCAGCCTATCGCAGTCTGTCCCAGCCAGCTGCTACACTTGCCGATACGCGGTGTCCACTCCATCTTCACTCGTCTGCTCCAACGGCCATCGATCCTTTGACAAACATAGCCAGCCTACAAGGCTCCAATGCTGTCTTTGTATTAAGTTTTTAGAAACTTATATTCCTAAAAAGTTTGTACCTACCAAGTCAGCCTTGGTAAATGAAACAGTTTGATGAACATGGCAAGGAATCCATATCAAAATAAACAACAAAAATAGATACAACACAGTTCCCAACTGTCCCGATAACAAACCGCTTACAGGCAGTAATATCATAAAAAGCGAGGCATCCACATTTACGCTCACTCATCCTCGCTTTACGTCCTATAAACGAGCTCGGAGGAAAAATATACCAAAACAAAGGATATCGTGCACAAAAGTATCGGCCGTAGACACTCGGTTACGGAATAATCGCGCGTTTATCAGTCCGTTTGGGTTGGTAGGGCTGTCTCTGTTATGTGCGGACGCTGGTCCGGCCGATGGTTGCTGTTGTATAGAAATAACTACTTACGAAAAAATGTGTTATTGTCAATTATTTTTTGTTTATAGAAACAATTATTTACTGTCTCTCTAATGGGCCTGCTCTTGATCTCGACCTCGTTTGATGGAAACCGATAGATGAGGTCTACAATAAAATGAGTCTGCCCAAAATATGCTAGTTCACTCTTTATAACAGCTAGGCTTTAAACAGGCTAGTACTAAAATAATTTTTTACTATAGCCTTGTACGAAGCGTCCTGGAGTATTGCAGTGTTGTATGGAGACCACACTACGCCAATCATAAACTGCTTCTACAAAGTGTTCAGAAACGGTTTCTGTGGCACCTCGCATTTTCTAGAGGAAAAAGTAAACAGCTGTTCTCCTGTAATGCTCGTCTCCATTATCTCAAAATGCAGTCGTTATCAACTCGAAGAGAAGTTACTGATGCCTTATTTCTCTATAAGTTGCTTAGAAATAAAATTGACTACCCAAACCTACTGAGTCTGTTAAAGTTCCGTGCCCCAGTCCGATATCCGCGAAATCCAATCACACCATTGTACCCACCATTGCGCAGAGCGGTTTTTGGTGCTAACTCACCGATCTCACGCCTGTGTAAAAACTTAAACAGCTGCAGTGATCGCACTGACATACACCATGACAGCATAGGAAAATTTTATAAAATTGTGATTGAACACTTTACTCGCAACCAATGATCTCACTACTGAATGTTTGTTTAAATTTTATGGTTATATTTCTTAATAACTTTTATCCTATAAATTTGAATTGCTTATGGAGAATTTTATTATTATTTTTATTTGTTATTGTTATCAATCCTGTGTTTTTCTCAATTATTTATTGTAAAGCATTATTGTTACGCATGATTACCAAAAATATTGAACAATTTTAATTGTAAATATCCTTTTTCGCTATATTTTATTATGTAAAACCATAAATTGTGCATGTTGTGTTAGCCTTTAAGTAATTGTTGCACTTATGAACGCAGGTACCATTATTTAAATTATTTTAATGTATTGTGTAAACAATTGTTGGCTAACCTAAATAAATAAATAAATAAACTTATTATTATTTAAAATTTAAATCAAATTTCTTTAAGGCTCCCGCAGGCCGGTGTTATACGATACGGCACGACGCAACTCTAATGGAATAATTTCTATGAAAACCTCGTGGGACTTGTTCTACCGAAGTCGCTTCACGCCTGTCTGCGGGAGCCTTTAAGCAGTAGCTATACCTATAGATACTTTACTTAGACGACCAATTACTGCCGGCAATTGTTGCTCCTGTAAGCGCAAGCTCAGCTTATTAAAAAAAATATGACACATTATTACTTCATTTCTATTATTTGTGATAGGTACCTACTCTGAGTGAGTATTTATTTTCAAAGTAAATGTATTTTTCATTACAAATACACGAAAACTATTCTAACGAAAGCTGGAGTCGTATTATTCGTGTACAATACCTACCTATTATTTTGTATTGCCTTCTGTAACAAAACCTTCACTCACAAAGGATGTTTTTTCTATTTTGATACAAAACAAACTTGTCTGTGACCGCTTTATTGCTAATGTGGAATATTGGAAAATAACTCTGTTGTCAAATGTTAGCTGCGTATAAAAAATATGGTTACTCAAAATAAGAAAATTAAGAATTTTTATCCATTCTTCGTGAAAACAGACCACATCAGACAGAAAAATCATAAAATGATTTTCCCAATTAAACAATTGCCTGCACTAATCTATCTCCTAGGCGATCACGCGTTACATGATTACCTTACGTCCTTCATAGAACACTATCATAAATGTCAAAATAATTTAAGGATACTACAAATAAAAGTTTCATTTCGTGTCTGTCTGTATACCTGCGTCATTATTCTAAGCTACACAACAAAAATCTATTTGCGTTCTTTAGATGAACAGGACTTTTAAGGAGTTGTTTAAAATGACATTCATTCACGAAAACAATATTTATGCACAACAATCTGTTTCAAAGATGTGCAATATTTTCCCCACGCACTAATTATTAAATATGCATATGCGCACCGTACCTTCACCGTGTAGGCACAGACAGCGTTTGTCAAACACCTACCTACGTAAACAGCTGATTCAAATTTTCCCATCACATTTCTCAGACTTTGGACTGGCAATTTATCGATCTTACCTAAAATTAAAATCGCTCAATTTTTTTTTTGCTGTATGTTAGTTTTTTTTATCGAGCAAGTACACGAAATTCGGAACGTGAATTTTTTTACACCTTATATACGTACATTATTTATTAGCATTGTAGGTACTACGCTACGCTGTCGATAGATAAATATGTATTAAATAGAAATACATAAGCAGTCATCATTTCTAATCACTTTCAGGCATCATCATCCTTCTCCCAACTATGTTGAGGTCAGCTTCCAGTCAAACCGGATGCTGTTGAATACCAGTACTTTACATGGACCGACTGCCTATCTAACATCCACAACCCGGTTATTGGGTAATACGACACCTTTCGGTAAGATTGGTTGTCCCGTTGACCCGTACCGAAATATCTGCGAATCACAGCCGGTACCACTTAACGGCTTAACTTGGTTTTCGGGGCACGGAGGGATCGCGGTATGTAAATATGGTCACCCATCCACAGACCAGCAAGCGTAGCTTAACCTGATTGATAGATCCATGTAGCTTTTATTACTTAATCATTTTCGGTGACCATCATATATCCAGAATTTCCTCATACCACAAAATTCTTGTAAACCATGTTAAACAGAAGCTCAGCTAGGTATGATGTATTTATGGGGCCCGGTATGCGTTTACTTAGGACCGTTCTACACACGGTACATATTCAATGTATACGCGCACGTCCGCGGACATCCTGCGGTTAACTACGTCCAGTTAAAGGTCGGATGAGTTGACCTCGATCCTTCTTATTGTGGGTTAACCTGACCGGGTACTTGAACCGGGTAGCTGAGTTTAAACGGGATTGTATTTGAGGTTATTGTTATTTTGTCTTGTCGATAAACGGTTAGTGGTTTTGCTGTTATGAGTTCCTCGTTAATAAAAGCTTTTCAATTATGTTTGTCGTTAATCCATCGTCAAATGAAAACCAAAATATAAATAATTTATTAGAAACTAGCTTTTACCCACGGCTTCGCCCGCGTTTAACATATCCTACGGGAACGTGCTACCGGGATAAAAAGTATCCCGAATACTTTCGCAAGGTCTAGCCTATCTCTGTACCAAATCTCATTAAAATCGGTTCAATGGTTTAGAGGCGTGAAAGCGTAACAGATGGACAGACTTACTTTCGAATTTATAATAATATTAGTAGGGATAATGTATGTACACAGATGTGTTTTTTCACTAAGTTAGTGTTTAGTTTGTTGGTTGTTTGGCGTTATTTGATAGTCGTTCGTTTGGTTAAAAAATGTATATCAGGTTCCTTACTGCTGAAAACTTGCTCGTTTTTTGACTTTGCACACCAAAAATAATCAGTCCATTAACATAGTTTCAGGCAAGCAAGCCATCAGCATGTGTTAAAATCGTTTACAATATTGATAACTTATCAAACAAGGAGCATAAGTTTATCTCTCTACATTTTATCATTTATTTCTGCTTGATAAGTCTTCAATGTTTTTGTTGGTATTTCGGTGTGTGCTAGCTGACGTTTGGCAAATATTTTATGTTTTTGTTCCATAATGTTAATAACTTACTGTTGTTTAGAATCAAGTTCTTCTAAATGAACAGTTTTTTTTGCGCTATTTCGTCTAACCAGTTAAAGCACTAGGAAGTGGTGAAGTTTTGGTGGACTGTCTTATGTAACTTAGATGTTCAAAAAGAGCTGACTCTCAGCCTAGGTTGAATAAAGGATTTTTATTTCTCATTTATTTCATTATACACTGTCGCCCTGTGCTCAGCACTAATTTGACTGAGCGCCTGTATCTCTGGCTGGGCATTTTCTCCCCGTACAGCGACGGGGAATTTCCCCAACGAGTGGACGAGGATTATCGCTGATAGATTGTGTGTGCTATTACTTATATTGTTTATAGGTCGGTGTGACGGTTTGTTTCGGGCTTACGATTTATTGGTATCAATAGAAGGGCTTCCATCATTCCTCCTGAGTAACGTTTCATCGATAAATTTGTGTTTCTGCACGCTGTAGATACATATAAACAGAGTAGTCAGATAGGAAACGCCAACCTCATCTAGTTTTAAAAATATGATTGACGGTTTAAAAATGTTTGTACAAACTTATTTACAGAAATAAAAACATTTAACATTTAACATAAAATAAAATTATAGAAACGAAACATAAGCACTGGTTATTTTTAAGGAAATACGACACTATGCGATGGCCTGTTGATACGAAAATAAAATTTTCACGTACAAAGGATAACACAACAAGAAATACAGTCAAAATTCTTAATACTTTGTTCTTCTCAGACGCGACTGAGTCTAGGACAAACTTTGAATACAAAACACAACTTTTAGTCAACCTTTAAAATGGCGAGAGCTACTAACTTCAAAATCCCTGCCGCACTGCTATATCACTTAAGATTTTTTCATATTCAACTGCCGTTATTCTCAGAGCGGGTTGCACAAACTTCTCTTCAACGTCCCCTAAGCGAGTTTGAACTCTACAATCAACAAGGTAAGATTTACGAAGGCTGAATATCTAAGTTTGTTCAAGTGTTCCCACTGTGACAGCCAATCGTGGTGAAGTAGCACCGCTCTACGCCAAGCTTCTGGTACAAGAAGGCTATCCTTTTTAATACAGCCTCCTTTTTACCCTTTGAATTTGAAATAATACAGTCACGTGGTGTGATCGTGATCTGAATATTGCGGCTAGGGCTGAGAGTACGCGGATATTTTGCCACATTTCGGATATGGCTGCGGTTATTCGGATAGGGGGAGGGTTGCATATTTGTCAAGTAAGGGTTTGAAAATTGTTGTGTTCCGTGATGTAGCGTGTAAGCGGAATACTTATTAGGATTTGCCTCGGGCATGTAAATTACGAAATAGTTCTTACTTATGTAGATGAGGCGGCGTCGAACCGTCTTCAGAAATTCTGTATACATATTGGTTTACTGTTACTTTTCATGAGTAAATAATAAAATTTGAATTGTTGATTTTTCAACAATGTGAATTCATTACTAGAACTAGCTGTGACTGCAAATTTGTTCGCGTGCATGTGTATGTATATGGGATTTCATAGGTTTTTTTACGCGGTACCTTACATTTTTTCTAAAATCAAAGTAGCCTAAGTTACAACATCAGTAATCGTCCTGAAATGATCTCCCGTCTAAATCGGTCCACCCGTTTCGGAGCTTTAACCAACATAAATTTACAACGATCTTCCAGTTTACTAACTAGATAGTTACTCAATGAGCAGCAGCCGGAGTCTAGATTTGTGCATATATCATAGCATAACCAGACAATAACATTCGTACTGCTGAGATACCGCCCGCCTCGCAGTGAGAGTGGGCCGTAATCCATGATGACGATAACAGCTTCGCCCCTATCACATGAAACTTAAACAAAACTAGACAACTCACATTTGCAATAAAGGCTTCATATAACGTAAATCACTTGAATCGATTAATTTTCAGATAGCATTCCGCGGATATCCTCACTCAGATGTTCTGAAAACCCTGAACCAATTCCAAAACCAATGTATTCTTATATCTGCGACATTTTGTGGAATAAAGTTTATCGTGTAATATGATCGAAGTTGGGCCTGTTACGTAAATCTCACTGGTTAGGACAGGCTTCGAATTTTTAGTGCCTTTTGATACCATGTTGGAAATATATAATTTTTACTCTCCTTTTGTTAAGTGGAAGTTATGTGATGTGTGTTTTATGTGATCATCATTATGGAATAATGACTGATTGTCTTCTTCTTGTACTTATCTATCTGTTACAGATTTGACCGCCTAGACAAATTGACACACTATCAGCGATGATGGAACAGTCAACGATGTATGGAAGTGACACAAGTTGTTGAAACTCGTTATAAAAATACAATACGCTTGGAAATTACTACTTGTCTACCCTTTGGTCTCCAGGAAATTCATAAATCCGCCTCGTGAGGTGCAAACGACCTTCAACCTTCTTCTTTCTGTCTTTCGACACCATTATTTCATAATAGTTTTCCCATTGCACATTTATAGCTTTGTAATTTTTAACTTGTTCGAGCTACTAAGTAATTTTTTCGGAGCGTAGTAGTTGACTGGTAGAAATCGTCGCGTTAAGAAAAAGCGTTATGGACTTTCTCTCTCTCCCACTCTTTATATAAACACACTCTTGGGTGCGTGTGTGTGTGTGTGTGGAATTTAGTTTTTGACGGGGGTCCATCGACCGCAGACGATGTTTTTTAACAAAAACGTCTCTTATGTCTGTTTTACTAATCAAACAACTACAACAGCCACACACAAAAGCTAATTTCGCCCATTCCACTTGATAATAAAGACGTAATTGACTGCAAATGCAATGTGATGACATATTGATCACTTTGATAGGTCACTTGTCAGCTGGCCATCAGGTTTACTGTTCGCAAATTAACTCTGTTCCGAGAAAATCGAAGACAGAGGTACATATCTTACAAATAAATTGATGTCATAGCTACGTATATAATAATGTTAGTATTACAAAATACTGATATTAATGTGGGGATTGTGTGAGCTAGACCAACTACGTGTGAGAGAAAATGTGAAAAAAAATTGAGCAAGAATAAAGAAATATATAAATATATATGTGCGAGAGAGATAAATATATATTTATGTTATTAGAATTATCTTGAAATGTAGTCACTGCTGTGACTAATGCCTCTTTGTGAGAGGAAATGGGCCATCATCCAATAGGCGATCCCAATTCGAGTTAATACATTGCTATATTATGTGAAAAAGAAAGTAACGTTAGATCTTATAGTCTATTAAGTAGTAGAAAACATTTTTGCTGTTTTTCATGAAAGTTTTATCTTTTCCAACATTAACAAACACAATAATCACGTCACGCTGAAACAACCTTTAAGGGCAATTTTTCGGTATATTTTTAGAACGTTATTTTCTTACCCAAAAGTTAATAAAAGAAATTCTTTTAAGTCATAACAATAAGTCCAGAACGACAAAAGGTCAATTTAATTAGCGTCTAGAACAAAAATAAAAGTTCGCAAAAACAGCTTTGATGTTTACAGTCAGGAAAGAAAATTTATCAATTAGTGAAACAAACTACATTAGAAATGGAACTCAATTCTTTCTCGCGCACAACAATTTAATAGCAGTAAGTACTTACTTATGTTCTAAGATCCTACCTTTTAGTTTGGCAAATAAAGGATTATCTACAAGTCGGATTAGTTCAACGTTTGTTTTGGATCACAAACCTGGACGGCTTTTTAAAAGCATAGGTACGTAATCAAATTCAAATCGAAAGGCATACTTACGAAACTTAATATTAGCCATTCATAATGTCACATTCACCAAATAACTAAAACTATTTCACTTACACTACAATAACGATCATACAAATAGCGACAATCAATGCACTACTAACCCCCTTTCCCCCAATTTAGCCCCACAACTAACAATTGAAATCATAACCCAACACGATCAACTTGCCATTTTATCGAGCAGAAACCAGCCCCACTGATTGATTCGGCCGAAACGATAACATTAGGGTTGTTCTCCGGGCCGAATTCGGCACACGTCCGGCAGCAAAGGTTTCGGATATTACGCAGGGTATCCTATCCGAATAGTGCCTGGTCATTCGTACCCGCGGTGTTATTGCACGGGTTATTAAGTTATCTTGCTTCGCCTTACATGTGTTGGTAATTTTGGTGATTTATTTCCATGTAGTCATGGCTTGTGGGGCAATATTGTGTGGGCAATAATAGTAGGGTTGAGTTCATTTTGAGTGTCGACATGGAAGTCACGATATCGATGGAAGTATCATCAGTAATGATTATGCCGCTGTAAATTATTAATAACCTCGTATTAAAGGCATGTTTTAACTTTTAAAATTAAATAAAACGGAAATTTAAAAAAAACTTACTTATATTTAACTCATACTATCAAATCGGACTTCTTGAACTTCACATTTTAAATAAAGATAATAATTAATATTTATCGATAAAAAATTATGATCACATATTTTAAACTTACCTTTAAAAAACTCATTATTTCTCACTAATACCCAGAAAGGTTAGATTAAACTGAAATAAAACTTTAACAAAAAAGTTTTGCATTAACTTTCAGGACACACTCGGGCAATAAATTTTCTAAAAACTCAAATTCATATTTTCATCCACATTCATAGACAGTTCATTGATCAATGACTTCTGCTCAGCTGACATAGAACTCCTAAGGCTTGCCACACAGGTCTTGCTTCTCCTCAAGGGTGGTCTTCCTCGAATCCTTCCTTCATATTTGTGCTTCTTATGGTTCACAGGACTTTCGGTGTCAGAGAGTTCGTCGCATTTGCGTTTACATGATGACGATGTGGAGTTGAACGAAAATGATCTGTGTGGCGTTGTTGAAGCTGAAAAATATAGGATAGGCACAGTGAGATAAAAGAAGTAGGTTAAATTCAGGTTCGTCAACTGGCAATAGGGCCATCGAGTTGACAGGGGGAATCTCAATTGTATGTCTCATAGGGTAGATAAAATGGGTTTAGCGGTGGAAAAATTTTCGCTGTTAACTCGTTACAGATATTTAAAATAACTATTAACCCTGTTGAGAGATCTAGTGCAGGTTGAGACGTTTTTGGTTGGAAAGAGATAACGAAACGTTTTTGATTAATGGCAATATTGTGTCAGTTAGTAAGGATGAAATAAATCTTACAATTAACAACATTAATCATCTTTATAATAACAAGGCAACAGTTACAGTCAGATTTATAAATTATTTAGCGACTAGCGACAAGATTACATGATCAAACCGTCACCATCAATCTAACGCCAAGGGACAGAAAATCTTAGCAACAATTTCCGAAGCAGAAGAGCGGAAAGTAATAAATTTAAAAGAAAAAAGATTTGAGAACGTAAGAAAAAAAATGATAAAGCGCCGTCTCGCAATATGATTGAAGCGAGCCTTTTCATGAATAGAAAAATGCAATATTGCCTGCCACTTGACACGGAACGGAATTACGGGCCGTTGCAAAATTTACGATTTGAATTCTATCCGCCGGTAATTTTTTCACTCTGGAAATATCTTTTTGACGTTCCTATAAAGTTTTTGGACGATATCCAGTCGTCTTCACTTTGGGAGCTCGTAATAAAATTGGGGTTCGGAAAATACTTTTCACATATTTTTTCTTATCTCAAAGAAACGGAAAGAGCATTGATTGTATAAGCAAAGATTGATGCCAGATCAGGAAGTAAAATAAGGCAGTAAACGGGCATTAATGCCAGCAAGGCTTCGATTATAGTGCTCGAAGCGTCAGTAGCAAATAAGGTCAACAAAATCTTCTAAAGGTTGGAATTTAACCATCAGTTTTATCATCCTAAACATGGTTGACATCAGCATGATACCTAATTCAGCAGTCAGGCAGTTTTGCTCGTCTTGAATGGATTTCTGGCGTGATAATTAAACGATTAGTGCAACTATTGGTATCTGAAACTGATACAACCGCAATGTATGTTAAAGTGCCTTATCGTCCTCATTGTGCTATGCCAATCAAATCACTTGTTTGCTCAACATCATTTAATTAGCAAGAGCGAGATAAAGTTCCTTACCATTATTGTGCCGCATTAATATTTGTCTTCTTTGTAATGCGGTTACTTCTTCCATCTTATATAACTAATTCGGAGATCAGCCCAAAAATTTGTTTCCGCAATTGAACAATTGAAATTTATTAGAGCTACCAAAATTACACACCGCAGCGAAGTCAAATAATATTTGTTGGTTCTCTGTAGATTGCACGAGTCCATATCGTCACTGAATTGTTTATTACCTATAAGTACCTGTTTTAAACAATTCTCAGAAGTGCGAGGATTTTTCCAACCTTCCAAGAATGTAAACCATGTTATCTAAGTGAGAAAGTCTAATTTAGATTGCTTGACCTTTTTATTTCGTAAAACACAGACGCTTATATCCGTCTTTTATATCGGAATAAGAATGAAAATAGACAAGGAGCTTAGACGTAAATGCCAAACAATTCGTTATTGTTGTTTGAATCTGACAAAGGCTTGATTCTTCGAAGGGAAGTTTATTTCCAGATACTGATTGAGGAAATGACAACAATATTATTGTTACAGACGAAAAGGTAAAAATAAACGAGCGGTTGGAAAACGTGTTTTGGATAATCCGAAAATAGACTTCTTTATTTTGATTAAGGTGAAAGCTCCAGGGTAGCTCCCGAAATTGATATTTCGAAACGTTTATTGCAATTTCGCAGGTCGGTTTCAAGCTGTTGAACATGTACCCGTAACGTCAAAAATGTATGGTTAAACAGACGCTAATCATCATTTAACTTTAATCATCGCTTATAAATAAGGGGGAATATGATTCGCGACCGTAACAAATATGGTTTTACAAAATCATCAGAATACAACCCTAAGTGCATGGCACCTTAATTAATTTAAGCCATTAAATAACGTTTTCATGAAATAGTCATTGGTAAATACATATACAATAATCAGGTTCTGACTCCCACATTTCTGATTTTCTTTATTTAGTACCTAATTCCTTTTCTTTTACAAACGGATAGTATTTGAATAAAGAGTGCTATTTCCATGATACGAGTAGCTAATATTCAATATTTGAACTCAAAAAGGATATCCACCGAGCAAAGGTTAGTCCAAACTTTGAGTTCTATTTATAGAATTCCAAAATAGCACTAACGAAGAACAATGTAGCAGAATTTCATTAAATCTTCAAATTAAAACTTTATAGCGCACAATAAAATGCCATAAGTTTTTTTCACCATACTGTCCGAAACTTTTTAAAGCATTTTAGCACCCAACCTTTATCAAAATAAATTTATTATTCATAAAATAAGGTCTATTTTCCAATAAACATTTTAAGTTAAGAAGTTTTGATCGAAACATGATGAGGTTGTCAATATTTGCGCGCAGTGTTTACCGTTTGCATCGAGGGTGAGTTAATACGTTGATTTTAGAACGTAATTATTGGGAAATTTCAAGCAATATGAAAATTGGTGGAAAATTTGACGTGGGTTTTACCAGAAGAGTCTGGGGATTTCATCAAGTGGAGACAGAATTTAACACTACGTTTTTTTGATTTACAAAATTGTAAGGCTATTTCAAAATGTTGACAAAAATATTATAAATTGTGCAATGTATGTAGAAAATACACAAATCTGCTTCCATTACATCGGTAAAATCTGGCAAAACAAAGCTCATTACTTCCAATTTATTAATTTCCACTCCATTAAGATAAAACAAAACATCGTAACTTCCTCAAACGACAGTGAAAATTAATACACGCCAATGAAAGTTACGGCGAACAGAACCACTAACTGTGGCCAACCACAAAAATAAACAAGTAAAGAAAGGAACTAATAAACGTACTGACCGAAATTACCGCTCTGCTCACCCCAAAACACATTTTTCACGGCTCTCGCCACGCTCGACCAGATGTTCTCTTTAATCGATTCCAGATTCTTATCGATTACACTCGATTTCTCATCAGCCCTGCCTTCACATTGCTCCACAAGCCTCTTGACGCTAACTTTTCTTTTCGTTATAACAAACTTGAACTGAATCTCCGTTTCTTCTTCCGTGTTCATTAAAACTGATGAAAGGCAGTTCTGCAGTGTCCCGGCAATGTTCGTTGTTAATGCTGATATTGCGTTCACGCCTACTTCTGGAGTATCGATACACGTTTTGAATAATTCATTCGATTCTTTTGAGTACTCTGATTCGATTTGGGGACTGTCTTCTTTAAAGTTTATGGCTCGTGCGGGCATGGTTGAGGGCTCCCCGACGGGTGGGGTATTTTCCTGATTGTTAGCAGTTTTTTCCCTTGTTTTCGGAGTTCTTGCCATGATTATGCCTTGGTTTTCGAAACGGTTGATTAAAGCTTGAAAGCGCGGGTTGTAACTGAATCTTGGTTTCTGTGGCCCGGGTGTTAGCATTCTCTTCGGTTTTCGGAACACTGAAAAAAAAATAGCATGAAAAGGACTCAGGAAACTTTATCGAAGAAAGTTGTAAGCTTTGACAATTTTAAGGGCATTTTGAGACTATACGAAGTGTTTTAAATTATTGTAATGAAGAGAGCAATCACCGAAGTATCAGCTGAACAGTGGACATTAAAACTTACAACAGTTTTTATCATTTTAGAGATTGATGTGATATTATTAGATTCTACACTAACTCGTTTAACTTTTAGAACGCGACTGAAATGTTAGTGGTCTGGATTTTAGAAATATGATTATAGCAAAGTGCGTGAGGAATATATTATTATTATAAAAACTTTTCATTTTCATCCATTTATATTTTGACACAAATACAATTAGCCTAGCCTGGCCTAGTTAAAGTTAATTGTTTTAATAAATAAACTATGTCTCACCTCGTTTTACCTTAGGCTGTTCGAACACAGTATCATCAGCAAACTTGACTTTTTTTGTTTTTATGGAGCCCTCGTTTGAATCCTGGAAAGTGACATGTTTCTCCGTGCTATCCTGACTCCCAATGCGAATTTTGCTGCCTGTGACTATGATACTCTTCAATTTAGGCACTGATTCTAGATCGGATTTTGATGGCTGAAAAGAAAACATATGCAATTGAGTATTATCAGCATACACGTGTGTACGGAATATCCCCGACATACACATGCATTTTTCATTACACATTTAGAAAATTATTTTATTCATCATCGGCCCGACTATTTGCCTTAAGCTGACAATATATAGAAGTATGAAGCAAAACTTAGGTAAGGATATTTATCTGTTGTATGAAGTTCAAAAGATCAAACATAGAAATTGTTTACAGACATTTCACACACATTGTACACATATACTTAGGTTTCATGGTGGTTTCATTCATTTTTCATCTATCAAAGTAAATAAAAAGAAAAGTCCTGACTGCAACGCCCAGCCCAAACTCTTGGACCTAAAAAGCTGAAATTTTGCACAGAGGTTCCCTTTATAATGTAGACAAAGAATGAGGAAGGATTTTCGAAACTCAATCGATAAGGGAGTTAAATAGGGGATGAAAGTTTGTATGGAAAATCGTAATTTTTGTAGTTTAAACCATGAAATTGGTGTTTATCATTCTGATTAAAAACTAAAAACAGGTGTTTTCGTTTTTTTGGGAAATCAGCCCCTGAGGGCGTTAAATAGGGGATGAAAGTATAAATGGTAAACCCGTTAGTTTTGTAGTTCAAACCGTGAAAATTTTGGTAATTTATAATTACATGTCTCAGCGTTTTTGAAAAACTATCCCAGAAGAGGGTAAAATAGGGGATGAAAAATTTGTATAAGAAGCCCGTAAATTTTAAAGCTAACCCATAAAATTGGTATTAAAAGCCTTTTGGCGTTTTTGTAATATCATCCCCTAGGCGGTTAAAAACCCTTACTAACTCATCATCGCTCAGCCCAACTTTCGCCATCTTCAAAGACACACCTTAGCAATTCTGAGAACAATAACTTTTCTATGGGATCCAATGAGTAATAATATTAAAATTTTCCTTATTTCCGTACCTGTAATTATTTACGTAAGTATTTTTTTTTAATCCTCACAGGATAGAGAATAAAGAGGATTTAATATTTTCACTTGAATGTCGCTTTCAAATTTGGCATGCAAGTCTCACAAACTTATCCTAAAAATGGGTGCTCCAGTAATGCTACTACGAAATCTCAATCCACCCAAGTTGTGCAAAGGAACCAGGTTGCGTTTGAAAGCCTTACATAAAAACGTGGTAGAGGCCATTATATTTACTGGCTGTGCTCGAGGTGAATCGGTGTATATACCGCGGTTACCACTAATACCGTCAGAGTACCCATTCGAGTTTAAAAGGCTGCAGTTCCCCCTTAAGGTTGGTTCACAATAACGATTAATAAGTCTCAGGGTGAGTCACTGAAAACAGCGGGAATTGATCTTAGAGGGGACTGCTTCTCGCAAGGCCAGTTTTACGTGGCCTGCTCGAGAGTGAACTCATCTAGCAGCCTGGTTGTGTTAGCACCTGAGGGCAGAACCCCTAATGTAGTATATAAAGAGGTACTTTAAGCATAAATAAAAATAAAAAATGGTCCTAACCCCCTGTGAGTCCCCCCCAGTGGGGTTCCCGCATTGTCGTTGCGGGGGGGCTCAGTAACCGTGGGCACCCTCCCACGGTGAAGCGAAGAGGAACCCCAAGGTGGGGCCGCTCGTCAGGGCTTGTGCCTCCAAGCCGACAACGTAGCGGCCAAAAAGTAGGTTGCGGTGAGGTGCATCGCAACTGAGGCGGGCCGCGATGTCGAATGGGAGACATCGCGGCTGTGGCGGAGGAAGAGTGCCGGTACTTCTGAGTAGCGCTCTTCCCTTCCGTGGCCTGGACGGGGCCGCCACCGTTTGATTTCGGACGCGGTGGGGCCGCAGGGGAAGAGGAGTGTCGGTATAGCGTTGGCCACCCTCCCTATCCCCTGCGGCCGAAAAGTGGTAGGCGGCGGGGCCACTGTGCTGACCCGTCGCAGGAGGATGTCAGCAGCAGCTGGTGGGGCCCGCAAGGGCCGATGCCTGCTAGGGGTGCGGGTTGTTCGAAAGAGATACCGCGGCCCCTGGCATACGGGCAGCTGAGGGAACATGGGTGGGTTTTAGTCAGTAAAAGTCTGACACGCCCTCCTGCTCCACCCAGAGCGGGAGAAGTCATTTGATGATTTCCCACCCACAAAAAAAAAACCCCCTGTGAGTAACAATGTAAGTAAAAGCGTAATTTGAATGATTTAGGTAACTATTTACCTTAACTTAAACTTTTTAAATAGGATTTAAATTTCCGTTTTACAGTTGCTTTCAAATTGGGCATTCAAGTAGATAATTTTCCGTTGCGTTATGTATTCCGATAGTATTATTAGATTTTAGGATTTCTTATCCTCCAGCAATCAATTATATCAATCCGCGCGCCGCACCTCGGGTACTATAATAAGCAGTTTGAGAAGATATTGTTTATCTGGATTAACTCAAAGGGTACTTTCAATCCCGGTAGTACGTTTCCGTGGGATATTTTCCGACAGCCACGCGGGCGAAGCCGCGGGAAAAGCTAGTTTCTTACATAGTGTTCGAAATATATTGCATTTCAGAATATTTAGAACAGTGACATAAAATCTTACCTCAATATTTATGCTCTGAGCAGCACTCTCGGTGGTCTCAATCTCTGAAAGAGGAGAATCAGCTCCCTGGTCAGCGAACAGTGGCCAACCGTTACCAGCAGGATGGGTGGGGGTGCTGGTGGTAACGATCTGAGCCAGCTTGATGAGGTGCGGCAAGTGGGATGTCGGGGTCGTCATCTCGTTTTGTGGGTCTAGAACTAATGAAGATAAATCAAGCTTTTTTTATGTATGGGCATTAGTTATTTAGAGAAACAGAAATATTCACAAAACTATACTTACTACACTTGAACAAAAATAGAAATGCTGATTTGCACGAAGAAACACATAGTATTCGCCATATCGACAACGATATGCATTTAATTCTCTATAAAACCAATTGTGTAACTTACTCCCATATTTAAAAACGTTGCGTAAAGTTAAGTAATTATTAGCGTCTATTTAACCACACATTTTTGACGTTTAAATACATCTCTTAAGGGGAACCTTGTCGCGGGCTCGAACTCACTGATGGGTCTGGGTAAAAAGCACACTGTCTCACCAGGCATCGTATCCGACAGAGGTAGTATCAGTGATGAGACTGATGAGCAATTAGAAGCTAGCCTACACGCACAACATTATTGAGTGAGGTGCAGCATCATTTATAGTACAACAGGCGCGTAAAAAATTAAGAACAGTCCTTCGGAAGATCGGGTTTTATGAAAAAATCACTGCATAAATCAATGACCAATAAAGTTTATTGAACTTTTCGATATTTGAGCTTTGTCGTTACCGACTTGGTTTTTGAGATTTTACACTTTTTTATTACTTAAACACGCCCAAAGTTAAATTAGCAAGAAAAACAAATCTTTGTTGGCTCCTGACTTTTTAATGGCTTTTTATTTTAGTATTCTGTTTCCGTACAGACAATACTAATTATGAGACAAAACCATACCGTGTTTAATTTTGGTTGTACATTGTCGAACAGTAGAGTAATAGACTCCCGAAGTTTATATGGGAAAAATATGGACTAGATTCACCTTAACTTAGCAACGTTTATAAATGAGGGGGTTTATGTTTGACAAACAGTTTTTTATTTTATTTGTTAAAATTAAATTTGTCATAGAAAGACTAACCTATATTACTCTCAGTTCTTACTGGGGTAGTCTTCGGAGACCCATCGAAGGCGTCATCACCAATAGTTTCCTCATATTCTTCTACTACCTTTTGCCTCATCATACTAAGAAGTTTCTTCGTGTGAGGAGTGGCAGCCCTCTGTCTCTTCAATCTTGGAGTTTTTGGAGCTATCTTCGGATGAGGAGTCATACCTCTTACCTTATCTTCATCTTCACTTCCACTAGACTCGTAATCTACTAGATATTTCTTCCTAACGATCGGTGTTATTATAGCAGTTTTGCTATTCTTATTAACAGAGATAATACCCTCAAAGTTTTCGCCATACTTGTTAACTTTTTCATAAATTGAATCAAACTTTTCATCTAACTCTTTAATTTTGCTATTACTAACTTCAGCGTCTTTGCTAACTAATTCGGATATACTAGTACACTTATCTATGTTTAAAAAGTCCTCCATTTTGTAGAAAATCTTGTTGCACTTTCTACAATGTAAGGGAGTATGTTCGTTAGTTAGGTGTCTTATGAAATCTTGGTTGAGTTGATCAGGTCTGCAGAGGAACTGGAATCCTCGGCAGATGGGGCAGTCGTATGTGAGGCCGTGGGTCACTCGCTCATGTCTTCGGCGGCAATCGGCGCAGCAGAAAACTAATTGACACACTATGCAACGTACCTGAAAGTAGGTTTAACTTCATGAATGAGAAATAATTTAAAGCGTCACTTCACAAATTTACGCCACTGGAGACGTTCTGGGCGTCAGGAATCTCAGGCTGATTCCCGGCCACGGCGAGTTATGTGTAGCTCGCTAAGGTTCAAGCCCGGGTCGACGCACAGTGGAACGAATGTATGGGAGCGGTTGGACGTAGACATGTCCGAAAAATAAGAGTAAAATTATGACAAACTAATGATGCCATCTTATTCGATTACTTAATGCCTTCATAAATTGTGGTGATGAATTTCTTCATAACTCCCATATTTCGGGAGTAATTTGAGAAAATGTGAAATTTTACTATGAAAATGAGTGTATCGAGCTCTCTCCCTCCTGATTCCGGGCTTGTTTCAAGTAGCGGTCTCTAATATCGTAATGCTATTACTAAGAGCTATATTTAATACTAAGACACATAGTGCGCCAAATGTGCACTTTCTGGGATAAAAGGAAATGAAAATTTAAAAAAAAAAACGTTTTTTCCCCATTTGTATTTACTTTAAACCGCAGACAGACTTATTAAGAGGTCTATAAATATATTATATATATATACAGAAATATATATTAACAAAAATATTCACAAGAACTGATGAGAGTATGACTTTTAAGTAAGTTGATAATAAATTACCTAGTTTCATTAAAAGTACAATAAATAATTAAGATGTAAGCTCTAATTTACTAAGTTACACATTTTAAAACAATAACATCATTTAATTATCTTCGTCATCATCATCATCATCAATTAATTCAAATTCAGAATCGATGTCCGCTAAATCATTTATGTTAACAAATTCGATATCACTTTTCTCAGAATCCGTAAGCTCATAAAATTCCTTAAAAGAAGATTTTTTTACAAACTTATTTCCTTTTGGACGGATACTTGTAACAAGTGGATCAGAAGACAGTAAAAGATTGTGCATAATATCTTCATTGCATGAGATACTGCTATGCTTTCGAGAATGCCCCTCTCTATATTTTCTAAAATCTTTATTTCTAGCCTCAGATGCCTCTTCGGATAGAAAACCAATGGGCACAATTGACATGTTCTGAACTATGTCTGGCCCATGCATTAAAATTTTATGAAGTGAAGAAGGCATATAATACCATGGGTATAACTCCACGTAAAGCTTAGCAGTATCAAAGCAGAACTCTCGGAATTTAGTAACGTTGATCTTCTCTCCTGATGAAATACACTGCAAGATCACACAGATTTTTCTTAAAAGCATAGCATCTATTCCGGTCAGTTCAGCAGATTTAGTGTAGTTTTCAAAAAATCTCCTTGCCGAGTTGCCATTGTTGGTGGATCCACTGCCTTGTTTCACAACATCGAGAAGTAAGCCCGTTTCTCTTCTTACAGCCTCTTGAACTCTTTTCTTCCTGTCATCAACTTGCCTTTTTGCTATATCACCCCTTACTTGCCATGATTTTATGTCTAATTTGTAGGAAATGTGTAATAAGCATTCCATTGAGCGAATCCAAGCGTGAAGGGTGCTTAAGCTATATTTATACATGTCCTCGTTTGCGTGTTTATCTTTGATTAACTCTAAATTATTCATTTCTTTAGGACAAGCCTTGCATATGTCACACACTGAAGCTGCTGTATTGGATATAATGGAATGAATTTTACCATCAATCATTGTCAACAGCAGTTGGTGTTTGACACTAATTCCATCAGTGATGGTGGATGGAGTTAAGGCTTCAATCTCTGCTTCGATTTCAGCCATCTCTCTCTGCACATTTTCTTTGGTTTCCTTTATAAACTTAAACAATATTGGCCGGCAAAATGAAGTGGAAGATGGTCGCTCGTTTTCCCAAATTGTTACACCTTTTGAGACGAGCCGCAGTGGTACAAGACTAATCATAAAATTACTAGCAAGATCGATTTGCTCATCTTCACTCGTCCTTTGATGATAAATGCTTTGGCTAGATGATCCGTCAAAACCCCATTTGCTGGTCAATACGAGCTGTTGATTGGGATCAACAGGGGTTTCTAACGACCTAATAAGTCTTCTTGAGGTTAAATCCATCAAGGCTTGTAATTTGATTTTTGCAGAGCTCTCTGTAACTGTGAGATCTTCTTTGGCCGGATAGCACTTAATTTTTTCTTTAACCAACATGTAGTAACTCGGGTATTGAAGAGCTCCTTCTTGAGTGTTGAAATCCCGAAGAGTGTTATAGCGCTATTTCGATAAGTTCATCGATACATAAAGAGCCAATGCCTTCAAAGGGGATATTTCCCGTACCTGAATTGATTTACCTTCAATGAAGGCTTTGATTTTTGAGGCCTCTTCTGGATTCTCCGTCAAGTATTTCATAACATAAGCTGTATCGCTTTGTCCTGCCTTTTGAAGCGCCCTTTCGGCCGAAAACATAATTTCAGCGCTGCTACTGCTGCATGAAAGACTATCTTCAGTGCGTCTTCTTTTTTGCCGGTTACTAAGGTCCTCAAAAGATTTACGAGGACTAGGATGTGTACAAGTTGAAGCATCAGATTTAGCAGGAGAAATTATGGGCTCGATGACGTCACTTATATTTTCTGTAGAAGGTTCCATATTTTCATTCTGTAATTCCGGCCATTGAATTGCAGCCTGTAGCCAAATCTCATGTTTCTTCCGAAACTTATCTGTGCTTCTTCCAGACTGTGTCCATTTTGCATAAATGCGGTAGCAAAATCGACGACACCAGTCTTTTAAACTTGTTTCAGCACTTTCACATAACTGAACACAACTGTTATCTTTTAAAACACTGAACAAATAGTTAAAGTCGCGTAAATCTTTATGTGCGCGTGCGCATAAAGCAACGTGAATATCAAGATTTGTATTAAAATTTGGAAAATACATTGCGAGATTAGCTTGGATACAACGAGGTGTAAATCAACACTGATTTTAAAGTTACTAATAGTGACCTATTTATATAAAATCCAGGTATCCCAGGTATCCTTTGTTAAATATTGCAAGGTAATTAGTTATTGTGATAATTAGTAAATGATGCATGCTAAATTAGTGTATTAAGAGCCATTTAGTAATTAAATAATAGCAATGTTCTTATCAGTAATCATTAGTGCATCAGTTTTATATGTAAACCTTAAGTCCCTAATTATATATCCTAATTAGCTTATATCTTCTCTAATTGGCTGCTCAGAAATGTTATTGTAATAAGGTAAACCTTTAGAAAAACGGTTTTAATCAACAAAATAAACAAAAAATAAAAAAATTGTGTTATAAAATAAACATCACTCTTTATCCCAGAAAGTGCACATTTGGCGCACTATGTGTCTTAGTATTAAATATAGCTCTTAGTATTAGCATTATGATATTAGAGACCGCTACTTGAAACAAGCCCGGAATCAGGATGGAGAGAGCTCGATACACTCATTTTCATAGTAAAATTTCACATTTTCTCAAATTACTCCCGAAATATGGGAGTTATGAAGAAATTCATCACCACAAGTTATGAAGGCATTAAGTAATCGAATAAGATGGCATCATTAGTTTGGCATAATTTTACTCTTTTTTTTCGGACATGTCTACGTCCAACCGCTCCCATACATTCGTTCCACTGTGCGACGGCGCGTTGTATTCCACGCGCGCCTCAAAATGATGTCAGCATCAACTAGTGTAGTCCGCAAGGGCCAATTCCTGCCAGGGGTTCGGGTTGTTGAGGGAACACGGGTGGGTTTTAGTCACTAAAAGTCCTGCTCCACTCAGAGCGGGAAAAGTTATTTGAGGATTACCCACCCTCATAAAAAAAAATATTTACGCAGTTGTAATCGCAAAATATTTTGAACTGTTAATCCAAATTGTTCAAATATATTATTATAGACGACCGCCCTAATTGTGTAACACACTATTACTCAGAATCTGAATAATTTTGAAGGTTATTGCATATCCATTCTTTCATTTGTTCGAAAAAATGATCTGATTAGCAACGTACCCAACGCCAGGAATATTGTGGAACTGTCAAAATGAAAGCCATTCCTACTGATATACTCAATTACTCCTCTGCTATGAAATTAAATTCACACAGTGGATTTTAAGTGCCATAAAAAAAATATTGTAGTATATATGCAGATCTATATGCGTAATAATTTTATGTCAATAATAATAATACCAGCCTATTTTTATTTTAATAATATCAATTTGGTGTGGTCTAATAGCTGCATCTCTGCCCAAACTTTCGGGAAATACAGGCGCGTTGTTTTGTTATGTAATATATTTTTTATATTTATAAATAAAAAAATCTTTAAATAAATAAAATTAAACTAATAATTCATTTGCCTATAGTGTTAACTAGTCCTTAGATTTCAAACACAAAAACAAAGATGACGAGTCATTGCACGTCGACCGCACGGCGGTAGACAATACAAAACTTTCAATAATTACCTTCTTACTCATATATTCATAATGTTCACTATAAGCTCTTACACTATTCCTGGGCCTCAAGTCTGCTATTACAATAGTGTCAGAACGGTCTATCATTGATTTCATAATTGTTGATTTTGACAAGTTTGGTAATCTACTAATATAATGGCGTCATTATGACTTTCCAATGGTCAGCCACTAACACTCCATTGAAAGAAATGGCATTTATTGGTAATCTTGTACATAATGACAAATGAATGACTGACTTAGGCGGTAATCTGCTAAAATTTAACACTAATAATAAATAATGTGTAAAATATATTTAATTGAAATCAGGCATGAATAAATGTTCAAATTTAGTAGTCGTTTTTGGAAAATCATCATGTAACGGGTTTTACAATAATGGCAATACGACAATGCCATTATAACACAATTCTATTACGAGACCATTGACCGACCAATGATCAACCATTCTGAATTAAGCAGATTACGAACTTTTAGCAAAATGACAATGGGATCGTGTTGGAATGACGAATTTATAAAAATAGCAGACTTGGGCCCCTGGACAACAACAATGTATAAATCAAGTAATGTTTACTATTTATTTCTTTACAAGTGATTTGTGATCTTTAGAAATAAATGAATTCAAATCGTATATTTATGGAAATCGTGCGAAACGCAGTTGCCCAGCAATGGGGTGAAGCAGGTTGACAGTAACCAGTTACGATAACAATTAAATAAGCGTCGTTTATAAAGCTGTCCATCTAGTAGTTAGTTTGAAATTATAGTAAAATTTTATTAGCAGTCGCATTATCTTTGGTAGACCCCGAAAACTTAAATCGAACATTCTATTTTCTCTTTCATTTTGCTACATCTTCATTCAATCCTCTTCCAATTTGTCACAGCAAAGCTTCCACTCATTCATCGATAAATTCCAATTGGGAAACTATTTCCTTATCTGTCGGTAATTAGAGACTGCATCGTCTGCATGTGTTTGCGGTTCTAATTGCGTTGTTGACCTGATTGCCGGCAGCTAGCTAATAATGCCAAGATCATCTGATACCAGATCTACTGGTTGGGGTCATGATGGGCTAGATTGTTTATGATTTGACTAAGATTAGGAGGTATTTTGTTTAACTGACATACGTACTAATTACAATGTCACCATTAATAAAGATTCAAATCCTTACCAATATTATACATTTGAAAGTAACTGTTGTGGCGGACATCTACAATGCCGTGGGGCATTGTAGATGTCCGCCACAACAGTACACAATACTAAACTTCAAATCAACAAATGTAGAAAACACAAAAAGTAAAGTGGCGCCATCTACAATGCCATATGCGAACTACTCAAGACTTGACGTCACACCGCAGCTACATCTAGCAAGCAGAGTTTACCACACAATCTACATATATACAAGATCCCGACATCAATCGTTGGGCAGTTGCCCACCAGACACAACACGCGTCTGGTCGGAGGATCCTCCCTTTACTATAGAGTATGAGTGAACTTTACACCTTGTTCCTTACACCTCTATACTGTAAATTGTCTGTTCGCCTGTATGTTATCTTTTCCCATCTAAACCTATATATATTTGATAAGGAGAGAGATGGCATCCTGGAAAAGGCCATATACTACTTTTTGTCTCAAAAATTGTCCACGATTATTGAAATTTTTGTATACCACTTTTAAGAGTGAGTAATTATTTCATTTAAATCAGCCCCGTTTATAAGTCTTTGCAATTTGAAGTACCTAATAAAATAACGCAATACGTGGTCAATGGCGGCGCTAGAGTATTTCAAATGAATGATCTTAATAACATTATGAACAAGATTATTATTTTTAAGTAAGACATTTAGAATCATAAAACCCTGTTTAATAAAATAAAAAAATATTTGCACTTATTATCTGTCTGCTGAATTGATTTTAATGATAGAATTCCTATTCTCCTATGCGATGATTTCCGAAATCCACGGGGGCAAAGCCACGCGCAGAAGCTAGTAAAACATAAGTGTCTTCATAATATTCTAGACGATAGTTAAGTATCTAATCTGGACTTTAAAGTAGAAAAAGTTTCATGAATAAAGTAATAAGTGGCTCTTTAAAAATAACATAAAACTTGAAGAGACTCAACTAAGTGGTTATGATAGATGGTAGAAACTCAGACCACAGGCAATAACTTAACTTTCAAGCCAAAAAAGTAATCTATCTCAAAATTGTCTTATTTCTTATGCGCCGCAGCAAAGTTTAAAGCAACAATACAGATTGAACCATCTAAACAATGTTTATTTAGTCGATGCAGGTTATTTATTGCTTTAATTTGGCTTAATAAAAAAAAAAACGTGCCATTTGTCGATAACGTATTTCTGGAATTTTATGCGCCCCAAAAAATTAACTTCTTTCGAATGGCCTACAGAAAATAATACGTTATTTTAAAGTGTCGCTTCGCCCGTTTCTGTCGTGTAAATTCGTACGAATCTACTGATAAGCCTTTTTTGTGTGCAACAAACAACAAAACTTGTATTGTGAAAATGAGGCTTCAGTTGCTAAACATAATGCACACCAATGTTAGAATTCCGAGTGTTATGCATTTGCACCGACACTGGAGGAAAATCCCGGTGTCCATAAACCACAACACCAAAATACTCAAACAGAACTACAAACTAACATAATTTAAAGATCACAAGACTAAAGCTACACTAAGTTGAAAGTCCAACTGACTCACAAGTCCGAGTACATTTCCGAGGCAGCATAACTCTGAACTACGCAGTCCGTACGTGCCGGGCCGGCTTAGCAAAAAGCGAAAGCGTGTTCCTAGCAAGCGTATTACCAACCGAATGTGTGCTACATGCGGCCAAGGTTACTGAGCGGAATAAGGACGTATGTGTAGTTAGGGATGTTTTAGCGTATAGTGGCATAAGGTCGTTGGAAGTTTTTAGTTTGAGAAGTAATTCTCTGGATAGGAAAAGAGGTTTTGTGGTACCTCTATGAATTTCATACTCATTTATAATCAAAGCATTTTATTTTTCATAATTTGTGCTTGTCATTTTGGGAGGGTTTGCCATAATTGCCACGCTTGGCAGGCGGGTTGGCGATCGCAGTATGGTTTTAAAAATGTATAGAAAACGCTGCTGCCTATTCCCTAGTAGTTCCCTTAGTCGCCTCCTACGGCACACAAAGGGGGTGGTGCTATTATTTTAGTTCAACACCACACGGACCGTTAAAAAGGCTTAAAGTCACCCAAAGAGGGTGAGGGCTATACTTGGAGTTTCCCTACGTGATCGAATCAGGAATGAAGAGATCCGCAGGACAACCAAGGTAACCGACATAGCCCAAAGAATTGCAAAACTTAAGTGGCAGTGGGCAGGGCACATTGCTCGCAGAGCAGATAGCCGATAGGGCTGAAAGTTTCTGGAGTGGCGACCGCGTACCGGACGACATTAAGTTGGAAGGCCTCCCACAAGGTGGACCGATGACCTTGTGAGGGCCGCAGGAGTCCCCTGGATGCGGGAAGCACAGAACCTGTTGAAGTGGCGGAGCTTGGGGGAAGACAATGTCCAGCAGTGGACGTCTTTCGGCTGAAATGATGATGATGATGATTTTTCATAAAAACATTTAGAAAGGGCATTACTTGTATACGATTACCTTATAAAATCAACCATTTAAAAAGTAATTATTAAGACTTTGAAAGTATTCAAAGTCTCAATAATTACTTGAGCACAATAATACATTACAGACATCACGTCAACCCGCAAAAAGCTTCACACACCAGACAAATTGATACATCATACACAGATAAGTAAATACCTACATTTTTACCCTTTTCATGCCGCAGAGTAAGTAGGTAAGCCCCAAATGTTTTGACACGCTGTCACGGAATGTCTCGGCGGGGATCAAACAGGTAATCATATTGGAGATACGTGTTCATACAGGTACTGAAGCAAGCAGGTACAACGTATGTGTTGTACCGGTACCGTCGCATGAAGAGGGTTAAGTTAAGGTAGGTATAAGAGGATTTTGATGTATGTAGTAGTCGCTTGTTAGCGGTAATGTGTGTATGAAGGGATCTTGTACAAGCCCTGGAATCAGTGACAACGTAAGATTACTAACATGAAAATGAAGTCTCATCTTTTTCCTTCTACTTTAGTGTTCTGTATCGTTATAATAATTCCCCGCGGAATCTTACTATGTTCAAACTACATCAATATC
Source organism: Polymixis lichenea (assembly GCA_949091785.1). Lineage (NCBI taxonomy): Eukaryota > Metazoa > Arthropoda > Insecta > Lepidoptera > Noctuidae > Polymixis > Polymixis lichenea. The sequence goes on along the minus strand of OX420943.1, from coordinate 23,104,137 downwards.
GTTGTTTTTTAGAAACCAATGTAATGGTAAGGAATTGAAATGTTATAATTCTGTATGTTCCAAGACAATTTGTTGATATTATTAATACGATATTAGCAGAATTCGTGTGTGATTTTGACGTGGTTACGAGTAAGGTAAATGAATTCTTAGTACTGTCAGTCGTCAGTTTTATTCCACGGATAAAACATATCTTGATTATAATCTGCCTTAACTAAATCAAGTTATCTGACTTACTTTATAACACCTGTAGATTTAAACTGCTCTGGCGGTGAGCCATAACAGTTACTTGTTATATTCGCAAGTTAATTTACACAAATTACAAGAATATCAAAACTTAGCTTAGTGATAAAAAAAAATGAAGCAAATTACATAAACTAACTTTTATTTTATAAATATCAAACAAAAGTGTCATGAAAACACCGGGAATAATAATACATAAACAGAGCTACTAAAAACAGTACATTTTACAGCAGCGTATCTCCTGTCAGTTTTCAATCGATAGTTGATTAATAACTAAACAGTGATGTCCATCGATGCCGGGATCCCGGATCCCGGATGGAACTATTCCCACGGGTTCGCTCAACTGAATGGAGCTATACAGATGCAATTAAGATTAACTTTCGACGCTTTTTTTATTTTGCTATTTTGGTTGTTGTAAAACGATGTATCGGAAATTGCTGTACTTATTCACTACGTATAGGTATGCTGTTTAGGTTTAGGGAAGCAGATAGGGTACGTCTTTATAGTACACTTCACACAATATAAATCTTTCAAGACGTTATTGTAATGTATTTCAGCGAAAGCTTGTTAAAACTTACCTAATTAGGTAACTATTTAAAGTTTACATTTTACCGTTAAAACGTAAAACGTTCAACAAAGGTAAAATTTAAGATGTTAAAAAATTAAATCATAGTGGAAATCCCGGTATAAGATACAAAATACGTATTTTCATATTACTTTGCTGATTAATAGTTAACAATCTGTTAACGTGCACTACTATAGAAAGGCACATAGAAGAATAACGATTACGATGATCCCTTTATTTATTTATATATATTTTATTGTACACCACAAAAATACACAACAAAAAACAAAGTACACTACAAAATATACAATGGGCGGCCTTATCGCTTTCCGCGATCTCTTCCAGGCAACCTTGTCATGGACAGTGATTGGTCTTGACATAAAATGGGGATGTTGTTGCGCAAATAATAAATATACAATAGATTAAAATAGATACACAGATATATACAAATCCTATATAATAGATACATAAATACATATATACTAAATATAAAGGAAAGAAACCTTTTTCACAGCCCTCAATATTAAACACTACTTACACACAATTAAATTCCATAGTAAACACAGATTTTTACTCACCTCAACAGATGGTGTCATTGTGATTCCATTATACACTAATGTTTTTTTTTAAACACTTAAAATCAATCGCAACAATACTTTTACGAATTCACTTAATTGTATTATACTTGGATGGTTTGCATTAACAAACATACCCTCAATTATTTGATTTTCGAACACTTCTCGGATGACACGTATCTGACGCTTACGAGTATTTTATTTCGTCGCGAATACGCTTGCCAGATTAAAATTATATTTTGATGAAAACGTTTATCATTAAAATTTAAATATAATTTTATTGATTTTGATTGTAAACGACATTAAAATAAATGGAAGGCTCTTCTCTTGAGCGTTGACAGAGGTGCTTGATGTCTTTTATTTTTATTAAATATGACGTTAAAAAATGTGATCGTATTTGAAGTAAGTACATTCGAAGATTGCTGGTTCGAGTCCTGTCACTTCTTTATGTGTGGGTGTGGTATGAGTTTTTTATGTTGTAACAATTAAAATATTTATTTATTTATTTTTTGTTTGTATCAGTCCGATACTTTTTGTTGCTCTGTGTTTTTAAATTTTATTTTTATCGTGCACACTGGTTTTTCCAATTCCTTTACGACATTGACTGAATAGTCGTCATCGGCTTTGCTTGCCTTTTAATTAAAATAGAATAGAATAGAGTCCTGTCACGGTCGCCTCATAATGAGGGGAAATAGGAACTCCTCTTCTTTGAATCAAAATTATTTTGATCACAGTACTTGCATTTACAAGGGTGGATTATTCTTGAGACGCGTACATTTATGCGCGTGAGTGCTCGCTCATCACGATCGATGTTTAGTGCTGCTGAAAAGATTAACCCGAATTACTGTCGTCGGTCGGAAGAAGTCCATGTGTGACCAAGATGGCGGTGGCGTTTCAATAGCAATAGAAAGGAAGTAAGCCCGTTCCTTGTTCGATCCTTATACCTTTTCCCAGCTTTGTTTACGTGTAAATGCCGAGCTAAATTGAAACTGTGAGAAGAGGTGCCTAGTTTAAGTTGACCTATACCTATTACGCATGCCAGCTTTTATTGTGAGCACACAGCACTTTATAATCCTCGTAACGTATTAATTAAGTAATCTTAAATAAAAATATATCATCGTGGTTGTATAATATATTGTGGTTTTGGTTTTTCTAGGTAAAAGGAATTAGTTATTTAGTTTTTTATTTGTTGTAAATGGTTATTTGCCGAACATTCTGGACGTTCATCGCGGCGCTCACGCCTGTGTCGGTGCGCGGCGAACGTGCTGTATCAGCCAGCGCGCTCGGCAGCGCGGGCCGGCCGCGGTGCCCTGCGGGCGCTGTCCGTGCTGGGCAAGCTCGCTGGCAGCTGCAAGGTTTGAGCTGATTGACTGCTGGATATGTTTTGGTTAGTGTGAACATTTTATTTTAACTACACCTTTTTCATTGTTAAAATTAGTGAGTCGTTTCCGGGTACGTACCTAACTGTGTTTATTTTAATTTTTTTCTAAATGAAAAAGTTTCGTGTACGATGTCGGACGGTGAACGAGGAAACGATGATACAAATTCCAACTTAATTAAATCAATCCGTAAACGGTCTGACATACGTAGTCGTGTGACGTATTAAAAAAAATCACTAAGAGTTATCGGTAAAATTAGCACAATTACAAGAAATAGTTCTAAAGTTTTATGGGGTTCAAACAGAAATTGAAGAACTTTCTGTAAATGCAGAAAAACAATACCTACTCTGAAAGAGATATCACTGAAAATTAATTTTAATTTGAAAACCAGTTTTGTATATCAGTGTTTTTACGTACCTTTAATTATTATTGTCAAATTACGTATATTATTCCTTGAAAACTTGAACTGTTAAGTACCTACCTAACACAAAGTTTCTTACTTTTTAAATAATTATCTACCCACCCACAATTTTTTTTATTAATCCAACTCTGGTAAATCCGTGTTGTACAAAAATTGGATACCCATTTTTTCGCAGGGTGCTCATTTTGGAGTAGATCACGTCAACACCCGTCACTCATATTGGCGAATCCAATTTATTGACGCGCTCAACAGAGGTCTTAGTGTGAGTTTCATTTAACCATCTCGATCAAACGCATCGAGCGCGTTTGGCATTCCAATTGGCCCTGGATTGGTGACGGACCAATCGAAGCGTCAAACACGCTCAATGTGTTTGATCGAGATAGTTAAATTAAACTCACACTAGGGCCACTGGCTAAAAATACTCGTACCCAAACCTTATACTCGTTTAATTTAGGGTACAATACGAGGCTTGCTAGTGTTTTATCTATTTCAAATCAAAGTCCGAACGTCCGTGAGTTCAACGTTCTTTGTATAATTTAGTAACTTTTTGTAGAGGTTAAGGAATAGTGATGTGATGTGACTGGTGATAGCTGCAAAACTGCAATTGCGGGGTAAGTAGTGGTGTGTGTTTTTTATTCAGGTAAGCGAAATAAAAAATCCACATTTTTTAGTGCGTCCCTAAGTTTTGTCCTTCTGAAAGACTAAAGGCGGGTCGATAGACACTATAGCGTGTTGTTCTTGAAGCAAAAATAACTAAACACATCGTAATAAAAAATGTCGTTTGTTTGTTAGCGTTTATAATATCAATTTAGCGAAATTGATAGCTGGGCATTGGTAGGTATAATCTAATGTCGTAAGACTGATGTCAGCGGTCATTAACAATTAAGCAAAGTGACACCCCATTTTATACAACATCGAACTTAGCGATAGTTGTGATTTGAATGTACGGATAGTTTAATTTAGGTGTCAATTTTTCTTAACTATGGCATCAAGCTTTGTAAAAAGGGAAGGGGAGGAACTTATGGCATAAAAAAACAAACATACATCCCATCTTTCAAATATAAACCATAAGTTGTCCTATTAAAAACTGGCTCGTATTAGAACACAGGCATACGAGTGAAACTGAGCCCGCTTCCTGCAGGCTGGCACAAAGGAGGCAGGAAATTGCGGCGCGTCCACCCGGAGCGAGCAGTAAGCAGTGAGCAGTGCGAGCACACTTGTTGTACACGACTCATATTATGAAAAACTATATGTGTGACGTAGCAATGTGGTGTTGGAAGAAGAAAGACTTAAGAATCAAGAAGTTTGAAGGTATGGAATTAATTGTAAACTAGCTTATGCCAGTGGCTTTGCCCACGTGGAGGGCGTCGTATAAACCTTCCTCTTGAGTCACTCTGTCTATTGATGAAAACTACATTAACATCCGTTGCGTAGTTTAAAAGATCTAAGCGTACAGACCCGAAAAGCGACTTTGTTATACACTATGTAAAGGAGATTAATGATAATAGCCGCACGGGTTGGTCGAAGGTTAAGCAACGGTTGCCGCGGTCGGTTCGTGGATGGGTGACCATCTATTACATATCGAGACCCCTCCGTGCATCTAAAAGCAGTTGATTGCGCCTGCCATTTGTAGATCTTTGATAGTTGTTAAGTTTAGTAAGAAGCCCAAGCGTTTGACTACCAGTCTTACCAAGAGGTATCGTTTTGCCCGGTGACCAGTTTGTGGAGGTCAGATAAGCGGTAACTCCACATAAAATATTGGTAAATATTAAGCTGCATCCGGTTAGACTGGTACCCGACCTAAATATGGTCGGCAAAAGGCTAGGCAGATTGATGTATTTAGTTTACTGATCCCTGATCGGAAACCTCATAATATTAATTAGCAAGATGTTTATCTTTTTACAAGGCAAAGGAAATTTTGTACCACCAGATTTAAAAAACTACGTTGCCAGTAGTATATTCTATTGTTTCAATAAGGCTATTTAGACTTATCAATCAATCAATAAAACTCATGCATACAAAAAAAAAAATCGATGATTATGGCCACTGGCACTTTTTACGATGAAGGCTCCCGCAGACGGGCTCAAAGCGAGTCTAGTAGAACAATACTAATGAAAACTTACTGGAAATTGTTCTATTAAAAATGGCGTCGCATCTTGACGAAATCGTAAGTGTGTGTGTGTTATGTGCAGACGTTAATCGTGTTCAGGCACACATTAACAGCGTCTTGGTACACTTGGTTACCACAATAAAGCACGCGTCGCTTCGTGATATACATATAAATCATGTACCAGCGTAAGTAACGCTCACAAAATCTATGCTATTAATTACCGTTTGTTTGATCGAATGGTTCTCTCTCTTGGCGCAGATGTGTTTTTGTTGAAGCATCGTAGTACCTACAAAGACGAACTATGTGTACCTGGCAGGAGTGGTTCTGCATTTACTGAGCTTGAACATAGCTTACCTGAAACAAAAACAGAAAAACTGTATTAGGCGGATATAAGTAGGACATAATATTACATTTTAAACTATAGTAGTTATAATAAAAAAAACGTCAGGAACGAAGTTCAAAATTAAAAGCCAAGAAGGTTTTTGTTTTTGGGTGGAAAATCATCAAATAACTTCTCCCGCTCTGGGTGGAGCAGGAGGGCGTGTCAGACTTTTACTGACAAAAGCCCACCAGTGTTCCCTCAGTGGCCTGTATGTCAGGGGCCGTATCTCTTTCGGACAATCCGCACCCCTGGCAGGCATCGACCCTTGCGGGCCCCACCAGTTGGTGCTGACATCTCTTTGAGGCGCGCGTGGAACACAACGCGCCGTCGACCCGGGCTTGGTCCTTACCGGACAACGAGCTACCCATTACTCGCCGTCCGCAAGCCCGCGCTTACGGTGGCCGGGAATCAGCCTGGGATCCCCAACGCCCAGGGCGTCTCCTGCGAAGGCTACGGCCATGAGGGCGCATGTACTACCTCTCCCTCACATGCGCCGCCTCCCTCTTTGCGAGCATCACTGCTTCGCTGGAGGAGGTGACAACTAACCATGCACTCTCGCTCCGTACCATGGCCTGGACAAGGGCCGGACGCGAGAGATCGCCGCCGCCGATCGCCTCCACGAGGACACGGTGGTGCTCCGCCCTAGCCAGGTAGACCTTCACCGTATGCTCCACGGTGTCCTCAGGGCGATCTTCGCAGTGGAAACACCCGGGCGTTTCCTCCCGCCTTATCCGAAACAGGAACCTCCCGAAACAACCGTGGCCGTTGAGGACCTACGTCAGGCGGAAGGTGAAGACGCCGTGCCGCCTCTCAAGCCACTCCTCAAAGAGGGGACTTAACGCCGCAATCGTGGCGTGCCCAGCATTGGGTTGCGACAAATGCACTCTCCACGTCGCTATGAGATCCCGCCGGAACTCTGTCCGCTGTGCCGCGATTTCTCGCGGCAGCGAAGTTACGCCCCGGCGTGTCGCCTCCTCGCACCACTCCCAAGTGTGCGCGAGGACCTTTGCCTCCAGATCCCATGGCGGCGATCCGGCAAGGAGGCCCGCCGCCTCACCGGAGATCGTGCGGTATCCCCGTACCATCCGGATGGCCGTATAGGGCCATGGACCGCACGACCCTCGCTTAGAACCTCTGGCAGGAGGCGTTTGGTCCCCCTAGATTGGGCAGGAGCCGCATCAAAGCAGCCCCGGCCCGCTCCAGTCTGAGAGCCAAACGTCGGCGATGTTCCGCGAAGTTCCACCGGCTGTCGAGGACGAGTCCTAGGTACTTTATCGCCGACTCGATGCCGATGTGAACCCCTCCCGCCGTTATCTGGGAACCCGTCGAAGACGCATTCCGAGGACCATGAAAACACATAGCCTCGGACTTGTGTAAGGCCACTTCGAGTCCCAGTTGCTGGATTCTATTGACGATTGTCGCAACCCCGTGTGTTGCTCAGTCGACCGCCACCTGGTACGACCACCCTTGCGACAGGACCAGCGTGTCGTCAGCGTAACAAACTACGCTGATGCTGCTAGGGAGGTCGGCACGCAGAACCCAGTCGTACCCGATGTCCCACAGATGCGGCCCCAGGACTGATCCCAGTGGGACACCGCACGACATCTCTCGCCAGTTCCACTCTACTTGGTGATCGGGCTAGAAGACGGCCCTGTCTATCAAGTAGGCCTCGACCACACGACAGAGGTAGGTCGGCATCGGGTGATACCGGAGTGCCTCTCTGATGCAACTCCAGGGGAGGGTGTTGAATGTATCGGCGATGTCTAGAGACACCACCAAGACGACCCCAACCGGGCCACAGCATCCCCCAGCTAAGAAGGGTGGCTCCAAAATATTAAGAATGGCGAAAAATTTGAAAATTTTCGCAACCCCTAATTGAATTTTCATTTTGACCTCACTGTTGGCTTCAGCTCCAACAGTGAGGTCAAAATGAAAATCTGTAAATTCGGACAATTCTGTCTGATAACTAGTCATAAGAAAAGGTATCGTATTTTCAGTAATTGGGTTGTGGAGGTCAGATAGGCAGTCGCTTCAAGTAAAATAGTAGTATTCAGCTGGATTCAGATCCGGTGAGTCTCGAAGCCGACTTCAATACCTATAGTTACGAAAAGGCTAGGCAGATGATGATGTTTGCTACAGCACCCAGGCAAAAACGTTAATAACGTAATGAAGTAGCTGAACTGTCAAAATGAGAGGCGTTGCGATTGTTAATGTCGGCGACGAGACCTTATCTGCAGCCCCAGACAAAATACGTCCGTACGTGTTTCCGCACACGCTACGGATTTAACGTTAGCGTGAGTAAAATGGTAGACAAAGAACCAAGCCCACGCCAAACGCTTAGTCCGCAGCGTCGGAAGGAAACACGATAGTTTCTCTATGGAACTTAGCTTGAGTACGAAACCAAACATCAGTGTCAAAAGTCAAACGCGTCTTTACTGTCGGTCATTGAAGAGGTTTCAAAAAGTTTTTATTGTATTTCTAAGGTTTACGTTATATATTTATGATGTATTATTTGTGTAAATATTAATTACAAGTAATGTGTACTTAAAAAGTGGTATATTATTGATCAGTGATGTAATAGTTACGTAGATTTCAAGACAGATATTATCGAATTTCTTTATGTATTAAGTACATTTTATATGGAATTCTGACTATGTTCGTTTATGGAAAGGTAGGTAGAAATTCAAAATCCTGAAACATTTCGTATAGAGTGTGGATTAATTTGTTTACATAATGACGAAATAGCATTATTGTTCAAGTGTAGCTCTCAACGCTATTCGTTTACACGGAACGAAAATAAATATTTGAACAAAATATAAAGTAGTCGTATAATTACGTAAGTTGAAAATGAGATTTCTCATTTTTGTACGGATTTTGATTATTTTGTTTTAAACGATAGACCAATGAACAAAACCATTTTTCCAGGTGGAATTATGTGAATCGGACCACGGGTTCCGAAGTAATTGCAGATTTCGTGTTAGGAAAATGTACCAAACTACATTTAAAATAGTTTTTATCCTGGAAACTTTTTATTGTGAGTAGATATACTACACATTGATATTGTATATAATTAAGGAATATATAAGGAATAGAAATAAAGAATAGAATTTTTAAGGATTACGCGAAAACTAGTTAATAAATAAAGGCTCCAAAGATTTCGGCTAAGCAAAAGTACATTTTTTTTTTGTGAATGACATCTCGCAGTTCAACCTATGAGGTTGTCGTCTGCTTAACCGGAGTTGCCTGTGATAATCTTATGAATTTAACATTACCAGCCAGATATTAAAAAACTTAAAACTAGTGCGACTGCTCGCGAAGGGCACCCCCTGTGGGGTACGGACTTTGGCCTATGGCATCGCTGGTCTGAGAGGAAAATACATGCAAAATCGGTCCAAAAATCGCGAGCCTCTGTTAGGTAAAGTTGGCCCATATAAAAGGCATGCTATTGCGCCGACACAAGCCAGTCGCAGCTCAGCCACCGAAGAAGCAACATAAAAAGGAAGAAACAAGCCAAAATCTCTTTACAAGACTGGTTATCTGAAGAAGTTTTTTATTTTGTCTCCTCTTCGAGTCTATGTCTCCCTGAGGTCCTTGTGGGACGTAATACCTACACAACGCATTCACGGGTGTGTGGTGATGTTTGCCGCCAGCAGAGTAGCTGGACTCAGTGAGTAGGGATCGCACGTCAACAATAGTGGGAGAAGTCTCAGGGTCAGTGCGGGTGCTGATCGCGCCCACCGTCCGCTACAGTTAGTGTATAACGCAATTATCCCGCAGTTGTCCAATCAGAAAAAGAAAAGACAGTGAAGTTTCACGAGTCACAGACACATGATTCAGTGGCTGTCATTGATGTTTATACCAGCAAGCAACAAAATAATGTAAAGTTTGGTCAGAGTCCCGTGTCAACTTGGAAAATTCGATTAGAATTTTCATATGCAGTGCACAGTAACATACGAACTTTACCGGAGTTTTCTGTCACTCCGTTTGAATGAAAATGGAGGACCTAACGGTAACTGAAGATTCTTACATAAATTTTTGCCATGTTACACCCTGTTTTAGAATTTATTTCGGTACCTGTTATATCGTGATTTCCCCAAACCGGTTAGGGGATATTATTTCAACGGTGTCAAATTTCAATTTTAAACTACTTTCGTTATTCACACTGGAATGTGACAGCCCTATTCCCGCGCTTTGGTTTTACCGGATGAGTTGGATATCAATGTTGCATAGAAGTGATTGAAGTTACTAAAATAAGTAATCGATAATTAACATCTTTTTAATCATTATTAAGTATGACTAAATAGTTATTTCTGCTCGGTTTTCAAACTTGTAGCCTATAGCGCAAGATTAAATTGTTCAGTCACTGTATCAACCAAACTACTTTTATGGAATGAGATCGTTAAGCACCCGACAAAAATTGCAAATAATCCACCTCACAAGACCTTATCTTTGCACCCCAGGAAGACAGTGTTGTTCTTTCATTTCTCCACAACAACAAAGGTACAACAGTGTGTTCTTACAAGTACACATAGCAACACACACTGTGTATAAAAGCACACAAGCGGAGTTCTTTATAAGCCGGCATTTGGAACCACCTGTCGGCCACCTGTTGCCATGTTCATTTAAAATTACACAGCTAAGAGAAACTTTGCACTTGAAGTATTTATAGTTTTCTTTACTTCCCCACTGACTAGGTTTAGCACGTATTAGATACTGGATGGAAACTGGGTAACATTTTGAGTAAGTGAAGGTTTTGTAATCATATCAGTAAAAATTACTAAATCAGTAAAAATCATTCATTTGCAAGTTGATATTTGGATTGTAAATAAAAACAAGCTATATTTTGCATCAGGTGACCTACTTTCTAACTCCGTCAACGAAGATACGGGCCTGTCTGGAAGTAGTTCGAAACTTCGAAAAGCTGTTTAATTAACTTTTATGGACGGACAAAAACACATCGGCAGTAGGGAACAATATCAAAACGTGGTGTCATTTATCCTTAATTCAGGTCCCAAACTAATTTTATGTCCGTAAGTGATACGGAGAAGCAAACTTCGGACTCTGTGCAAAGGGAGTAGGTCCATCGAAACGAAAACAAAATTGTTGGCAAAAACACAGTAATTATTGTAATAACTCTTATTTTGATCAATTCAAGTTTGATGAAAGTAAAATAATCGACAGTTTCATTGTTTCCAGGGACTTATACGGAAACAATACATGCATATCGAAATCCTAGAACCCTGAGCAGAAGACAACCTCTAGTGAAGTTCAGACTTGACCAGGCGAAGGAAGGTAAGTCAATAAATTAATTCCTTTATCATAGTATTTATTTTATAAAAAATAAACCATAGCTTACGTATTGTGGCTTTAAAAAATCTGTGCCACAGCCTAACAAAATGCATATTTGCATTTACCAGCGCTCGAACGGACGGATGGCCGTAGGTAGGTACAGACGGGCCAGTCGCTAATTGGTTCACTTTGTCGCCTAGGGCGTTGCGGACGAGTCAATTCGGTTTTTTTGCTGTCTTTTATTCAATTTATCATAGTTCTGTTACTTTTACGTTTCTTTTCGTGAATTTAAAATATAAGTTAGCTTGGAACGGTAACTGACTTAAAATATGCAATAACTTCCTTTATCATGTGTCCAGGATATATTAAATATAAAATTCAATATCAAAAGTCAGTTATTCAAACTAAGCAGTACTTTTCGTACGACATAATTATATAGGACAGTCCCCAGTCTTCGCCGCTTCCTAGTGTTTTCATCATCATATCAGCCGAAAGACGTCCACTGCTGAACATAAGCCTCCCCCAAACGGGGGGATTTGCCATAATCGCCACGCTTGGCAGGCGGGTTGGCGATCGCAGAATGGTGGACAAATGCATAGAGAACGCTGCTGCCCATACTCTAGTAAGTCCCTTAGTCGCCATCTACGACACCCACGGGAAGAAATGGGATGGTGGTATTCTTTTATGTCCGGCACCATACGGAACAAGTCTAGTGCTTTAGCTGAGAAGAAGAAGTGGGACAACAAACTTCTCAGCAGTACTACTGGTTATTTAGTAAGAAAAACTTGATAAGGACAGCAGTGTTCCTCTCAACTTAGAACTTGCTCCAATCGTCTTTGCCAATCGGGGTACTTATGGAATAAGTCAACAACATCGGTAGACGTCTAAAATGGTATTGAAATTAGACTGTTAAAGTAATAAGAAAATGGCCTGTACTAAGAAAATAAGGAAAAACGGGTTCCTGTTTTCCTACTTTTCATAAGTAACTTAGTAACATCCAAACTTATTCAAATATTCACATGAAAATCTCTTATGTGCTACATTCGCACATATATCATCGTTAAGTAGACAAATTAAACATAAAATTCTGTTTGGAACTTAAGTGAAACCACACGGGGTTCGTATGCCTGGGTAAGTCAATTAGAACATCCTAATTTGAAAGAAGTAGCGGACATGTTATGGGAGGGAGCGGAAAGCAGGTTGAAGAAAACATTAAAGTAACTTAAAACTACTTCAAAAACGGGTGGGGCGATCCAGTTTATGTCGTGGAAACCTTTCAGAATCTTTCAGAATTGTAACCGTTTGTGAACTATGTGATTTGAACCATCGGCAAAATCACAACTTAGTTATCTTGATGGATATATCACGTCTAATTTGTAGGTCTCTTTTTTCCATAATCTGATTGTACTCCGAATATGTGGTCGGACATTTTTTTTTTACTTTGCCTTTTCTGTCTCACTGGTGGATAAATGCCCAACTGAAGTTATTCCAGGACCTCTTTTCCTGCTACTCACCGTAGATGACGACCATAGATGAATAACAGAAAAAGCACGGCAAAAACAGTGAAGTAAGCAATCTGTTTGACTGTCCGTTTGTCCACCTGCGGGTAATTAGGTACCCACAAAAAAAAACAATGGGTCGCAATGCTTTTCATTTTGACATCCATTGTTTCATAGGTTTAAGAAATTCGTCTGCCAACAACGTACATAGAATTATATCGTAATTAACGTAGATGGACTGTCAACACGAAAGTCATTGCAATCGTGGAATATTAGAGTAGAAAAGATATTTATTTAGCAAATATAGGTTTGGGTGGATCAATCGAAGGGATTTTTTCTTCTCTTTGACCCCTTTACTTACTCGCCTTTTTCTCGCCACTAGAACCGCATCCTCCACGTGCTAGCCTATTCTTTTTGTCAAATGTACTTCATCACTTGTCTAATTACTCGGTACATTTTCACGTACACTAAGTAAATAGGACCTTTCTGTGACTTGCACAATTTATAATGGCATTGTTATGATATTATGTAAGTTTTTAAGAAATTTTTAGCTTATTTTACAAGCTTAATGTCTGTTTATGTAAAACTGAAATTAAATTAATTCATTAATTAAAATTCAAAATACGCCATATGGCTTTATCAATTCACGTGTATTTTCCAAGTTTATCTTGGAAATAGATAAGTTTGGAATCGCCAACCCGTCTTGAGCAAGCGTGGTTTTCAATGCTTATGCCTTCTCTGTATGTGAAGAGGCCTTTGCCCTAGCTGGCAGGCTGGTATTTAGGGTCAAATTAAATTAACTGGCAACTTATCCACTTCTATTTATGGGTATCGCTATCGAAAACAAATGAAACAAAAAAATTTTTTTTTATCATACGATGGTTTCCAAAAACCATGCTTAACACACGACTGTGTTAGAGCACGCATTAAGGCGATCCAACGACTTTGATCGCCTTAATGTATATGTCATGAATGACGTTCTAAAAGTGCTGATTCTCAGCCTATTTTGAATAACTGACTTTTGATATTGATTTGCAGTGTCATTTAAAATTTTGGACAAAGTTGGAACGATTCAAAAAATCATTTCATTAGGTATCGATACTGATACCCAACACGTGAGTAAATAACTACCATTGACCCAGTATATATTTTTATGATATAGTAGGTACGTAGGTCAGTGTTTTAAATGTTTATGAGTGAATGTGAAAGATGAGATGGGCCCAATAAAAAGACAAACCAGAACCAGAAACAGAAGAAACAAAACCAGAATATTTCTTTTTAAAAAACATTTATGTCATTACGTAATAACTTAAAAGGACCCATAAGTAAGGATTGAATAAATTAACCGACTTGGTATTACATTGATCTCACAACTTTCTACGGTAGAACTGAGTTGCGAGACTTGGTTTTTTTACAAGTTATGTTTTTGATGGTATCTCATTTCTTTTCGTAGATATATTACATATTTACAGGTACACTTATTCATTCACTGCAAATGTAACTTTGTAATCCTATATAATTATAATGGATTACAAAGTTATTTATGCAGTTGGTGTATCTAGAAAAGTGGACCGAAATTGCAAAATATTTTAGTTTTTCCTTGATTTCTACACTAAACACCAATTGTATTCTAAATGTTAAGCTTCTATTTCTGCTAGAAATGCCTTAGAGTTTTGATGATCGGTCAGTGAGTGACAAAATTAAATATTATACGACAAAATTATATTTCATAAACAACTGGTTTAAATTGAATAAAATTTGAAATATACCGTGTTTTTACAATGCCTGCTTGGTTACTGAAAATTCAGGCTTCTAGTTTTATCCACAACGAAGTTATAGGGGCGAAAATGGCCTGAATTGCCTCGAGAAACGATGGTACGGCCGTGCCGCTTTTTTGCTCGACTTGGCCGGCACTGCCGTGCCCCAGACACTATTCTTGATTTATTATAGACACGAAAGATAGATAGACAATAGGGATTAAAATTACTGGAATTATGTTACTGGTGGTTGACTTGAATATTACAAATACAATAAATTCGACGTCATCCCACCAGTGGGCACCAGTGGTCTTTAACTGTGAGCCACAAAGGACGAACAAGATAATATTGAAACAACGAACGGAAAGAAACTTAATTATTTCCGAGAACTGTTTACGTAAACAGAAAGATCAAAACGTTTCGATTGAGGTATTTTATGTTAAATGTTGGGTCAATGGACCTTATTAGAAAGAGGGTACCGAGTAAATACACCTGCAATACGCAGAAGATAGTCGGTTTAAATATTTTAAACGATTAAGAAAAATGTTAAAGGTCTCTTGTGCCTCATATTTGACTGCAAATTGGAACCTCTTTAAATATTTTTGAAACTGAAACAGTTCCTTCGACTGCTTTTTTTCTTGAGGCTGGGAAATCATCAACTAACTTCTCCCGCTCTGGGTGGAGCAGGAGGGCGTGTCAGACTTTTACTGACTAAAACCCACCCGTGTTCCCTCAGTCCCCTGTGTGCCAGGGGCCGCGGTATCTCTTTCGAACAAGCCGCACCCCTGGCAGGCATCGGCCTTTCCGGGCCCCGTCAGTTGGTGCTGACCTCTCTTTGAGGCGCGCGTGGAACACAACGCGCCGTCGACCCGAGCTTGGTCCTTACCGGAGCGAGCTACCCATTACTCGCCGTCCGCAAGCCCGCACCTACGGTGGCCGGGAATCAGCCTGGGATTCCTGACGCCCAGGGCGTCTCCTGCGGAGGCTAGGGCCGTGAGGGCGCATATACTGCCTCTCCCTCACGTGGACCGCCTCTCTCTTCGCGAGCATCAGAAGCGAGGGCTACTCATGCACTCTCGCTCCGTACCATGGCCTGGACTAGGGCCGGACGCGAGAGATCGCCGCCGCCAATCGCCTCCACGAGGACACGCTTCCCTCCCTTCCGCCTTATGCGAAACAGGAACCTCCCGAAACAGCTGTGTCCGGTCAAGACCTGCGTCAGGTGGAAGGTGAGGATGCCGTGCCGTCTCTCAAGCCACTCTTTAAAGAGGGGACTTACCGCCGCTATCGTGGTGTGCCCATTCCTTCGACTGCTTAAATGCATTTTTAGGTACAAAACATTTGCATGTACGTTTTCACTAAACTTCCGAGCAAATAAATCTTCTGCTGGTTAATTTGACAGCCATGAAATATTTCCAATTTTGCGATTATAAAACAAAATCCCCAGCCGCGTCTATCTGTCTGTCTGTTCGTGATAAACCTAAAAACTACTGAGCGGATTTTAATGAGGTTTTCACTAATAGAGAGAGTGATTCATGAGGAAGTTTTCGGTGTATTTTTAAGGTTTCTTGTAAATTGGTTAACGCAGGCGAAGCCGCTGGCAAAAGCTAGTAGGTTATAAAGTATCGAAAATTAATACAAATAATATACAGGATGTAAGGGTAAACACCGTTGTCACTTAAACCATGGGTAGTTGACTTAAATAAAATATAAACGAGCGAAATAAAAAAAAAATACACGCGAGAAATGAGCGAAGCCTACGACGCGGCGTTTCGTGCGCTCGCTAGCAAGACTGACTGAAATACACATCATTAGGAAACAAATCAACATCAACATCTACATAAACATCAAACAGATCGCGACAAATCGGGTTAGGCCTTATTACAGTGACGTCATTGAACGATGACACCTACCTCCGTCAAACTGACGGCCATACCCGTTCGGTGACGGAGGATGGCCGCCTATTGACGGGTTGACAAGGATGGGCAGTATTGACGGTCAAAGCCGTGATGTGTGAATTTGTGAAACAAACGTGGTTGAGTTGGGATGATTGAGGAAATATGACGTGTGTAGTGTTTTGTTGTGAGGTGGCAGGTAATTTTGGATGTAACCGTTTTGTCACTCTGTTAGCTTCGTAAAGGAATGTGTCTATTGAATGATTTTATAGACAAGGTCGTCCATTAATATACAACGTGTAACGGAAAGGGTATATACATACCAAGGACACGGCTTCTTTAGATGAAATCAAAATATATTGGAAGGGTTTTTTAATCCTATCTTTACATGATCAGGAAGTTATGAGAATTTTGATTGATACCAGAAACCGAACTTTTCAAATTGAAATAGATACATCATTCGGAAGAGATTTATCGTGATATTGGCAAGTAATATGCAAAGTTATTGACCTACGTAGTGCGGTGACACGTTTGTTATGATTTGAATTTAAGAAACATATGAAACCGATAATTTGGTATTAACTCTTAGAGTATTTTATTTTGAGCTGAAACTACATATAGTGATTCTATACCAGCTGGTATTTTTAGTGCTTAAGTATAGCAATAGGGTTTCTGTTACACCCTGTATATTTTAATGAAAATAATGTCGTGCGTAAATATAGGTTGTCATCTACCGTCTTCTTAAAATCTTTTCCTTTTCGACAGATGGGTAAATGTCGGCCTATAAATGGGCTCATCTCTTACTGCCTTGAGCATTTTGAATAAAGTTTTACATGATCTATTCAATTGACTGATCAACACAAGGCTGCCAAAGCGATAGTAATCCCTACACAGTACATTTTTATGTTTTCTGCTAAGAAATGTCTTTGAACAATTACTAATCCAATAATTCGAAAAACGACATAACTAACCTGAAATTCATCACCATTTGCTTTTCGCTTTTCCAACTACATATATTTGAGTCAGATTCCAATCTAACCTGCACCCTAATTGCGTAACATACTATCAAACAGAATCTAAATTATTTTGAAGGACATTACTAATCCATTGCCTCTTATGTTCGAAAAATTTGTTTATTCAACAACGTAAATAACGCAATGAATATTGTTGAACTGTCAAAATGAAAACCATTGGTACTGTTGGTATGTTATGAAATTACCCCGCCGATGCCTCCGACAACCAGTATTTGATATATTAGTATTTATTAATGGAGCGACTGCCTATCTGACGTCTACGGAGCCGTTACTGGGTAATGCCTGCCTTTGTAAGACTGGTTGTGACACATTCGGGCTTTTGACTACCTGTAACGACTGTCAAAGATCTACAAATAGCAGTCGGTATCAACGGTCTAACGTGCTTTCCGAGGCACGAAGTAACTGTCCTGAAAAACATCAGCATCAGCTCTTAATTCTGCTACCGTAATATTATTATGATACAAATTACATGTCATACCAAATTACATTCCATTATCACCCCTTATCAGTGAGCTATCAGAAACAAACTACCCATTGATTACATCTCCCTCACAAATCAGCGTCTGCGATTAATTCAATTGTTCAATTAATGCTGTCTGGAATCGTATCATTTAATTGGTGCAGGGTGATTGTAGGAAGTGTGATTATTTGTCAAATAAACATAAATCTAAATTAGAGAGCCCAGTTAGCACAGTGGTTTAGTAAGTAGCTGCTTTGTTGTGTGATGGTTCAATTCCCACACGAAGCCAAAATGGCCGACAGGACGAGGGTTGGTTCGGGTGAATATCCATTTAAAGAAAATCTTTAAAAAAAAAAAATAAACAACCGACTTCCAAAAAAACACTAAAAAGTGAAAAATAACTTTAATTTCGGAAGTCGGTGACTTTGGATATGTATTTCAATTTTTTGTCACCGCCTTCCGGCGTTCACAGCGTACCGGCGTGATGTTATGTTATTAACTGGTGTAAACAATTGACAGACATGAGATTTCAGCAATCCCTGTCCATTTGCTATCATTTATTGAGGAGTTCCGTTGCCTATCTCCGAAGTTCTTCATCAGATCTTCACCAAATTGAAATGGAATCACTCCGAGAAAGTACTCTTGTAAAAACTACACAAATTGCTTCAAGTGTGCCTATAAAATTTGAAGAGTTCTCTCTATTTCTCCAGGATCCCATCATCAGATCCTGACTTGATGATCATGGGACTACCTGGGAAGTATACCCTTTCAAACAATAAAAAAATATCCAAATCAGTCCAGCCATCTTCGAGTAATCAGGGAACATACATAAAAAAAAAAAAAAGGTTCCGACGAATTGAGAACCTCCTCCTTTTGGAAGTCGGTTAAAAATGTCTATTTACTCAGGTTTTCCCAGTACTGGGCAAGGGTGTCGCCTAGCCTTTCCATAATTGTTTCTGTACGGGTATCGAACCTATGATACGCAATCCAAAAATCAACTCATCCACTGTGTCAACCAAATATTTTTTTCTTCTTTTACCCTTTTAAATTCACCTAAAATTACAGAATCCTAACTTCAAGCTACATATTTCAGAACCATAATACCCCGGAAGGACCCGATACCCTCGCGAAACTAAGCCGTGACCTGTATGATATAATATATTAAGACCCCCATCTATTTAGGAACCGGTAGGCTTCCCTTCCTTACGCGAAGACCTCGGGGTATGAATGAGGAGTGAAGTGTGTTTATGTTGTGACAGCTGGTATCTGAATTGTATCGAACAAGTAATATGTGACCAGGCTGAGGTATTTAGTTAGATATACCACTATGCGATCAATAGGTGTTCAATGCGATGCGACGTACGGACAAGTAGGTAGTACATACTTCTCATTCGCAGTAGTATCCTACTAGCCTATTTTCTACTATCCTACTAATATTATGAATGTGAAAGTTTGTTACTCAATTATGCAAAAACGGCCGAACAGATTTAGATGAAATTTGGTACACATACAATATGTAACAAAAACCCTGTTGTTCCTTCTACCCACGTTTTCAGAATCGGTATACATACGTAATAAAGCATGTCATTTATAAAAACTGTTTAACAAAAATAATTAAAATAAATATTTAATTATGAATATTTGTAATGTTTAACTGCTTTTGATTAGATCAAAGAAAGCCGCCAAGCTCGTAGTCTATTGTGCGAAATAAGGGTACTTGTAAAATCAGATACTGTTAACATTTTTTTTGAATATGTCGATTTTAATAGTTATTTGATTTTGAACTCTCGGCTAGCCAATGCTTATTTTTTAAATTATAACTTCGTAAATGTTGTGCTTGTGGGTAAGTGTATACGTCCCTAAAAGGAACAACAGGGTTTTTGTTACATATTGTAAAGTTTATAACCTGCATTAACTCTTTTATCCCCGTAGTACGTTCCCTTGGGATGTTTTCCAATATCCACACGAGCGAAGCCGCTGGCAAAAGCTAGTATCATAATATTTTGACAACCGATTTAAAGGTTGGGGCATTTTTATTTGTTAACACTCGTCTAGAACACCAGAATAAATTCAATACTTATTGCGTTACAAAAAAGCCGATTTTAATTGATACAACATTATTTTATAACAAATAAGGCAGCGTTCGTACGAAACATTTTCGTTCGACCGTTTTTTCTCCGACTTACTTTGCAAATCCGACTACCACGAAAAAGTCTTTTAATTTTGCGGATCAATATATAGCCCATAACACTCACAAATAACGTGGCTTTGTATCGGTAAAATAATTTTTTTTAATTGGTTCAGTAGATTCAGAGATTACCCCCTACAAACTCACAAACTCACAAACTTGACCTCTTTATAATATTATATAATATATATAGTACAGATAAGTTTGCGAAAGCTGAAACAAAGCAAACAAACTCAAGTTTTGTAACTTAAGAAATATCTAAAACTATTAACACCAACATTGTTTATTACGCATTCTCCGTTCGAATCACCTATCCAATATTTATAGCTCGTCGTATTTATACTCTTGGGTCCCGATGTAATTTCCATAACAAAAGCGACCGAAAGGAGAGGTCGCTAATTACACTATATTTCTTTCGCACGACAGACGTGACATATTTGCAGGGTATATAATACCTACGAGAAAAGTGATATCGTCTCTTAACAATAGGCATATCTACCTATACTCATGCGATGGGTTGAACAGTGCACTGGATGCGTGATTGGAGTGATCGGAGGATGGAAATATGACAGCATTCTATGTCACGGTGGACCATGGTGGAAGTACTTAAATAAAAACACTATATTCTAATGTCAAAGGTTAGGGAAAGCCTTAGCTGTAGTAGTATTCCTAAATCAGCTATTTATCTTTTGGGCTTCGGCAACCAACTATAAAACGGATTTAAGTAGGTTAGGTATACTTAATATACCTATCTACAACCTGCAGGCTAATTGGGTAACACACTATTAATCAGAATCTATATCATTTTGAAGGTCCTTTGCTTCATGAGTTCGAAAAAAAATCTGCTTAGCAACGCAAACAACGCCATGAATGTTGGGGAACTGTCAAAATGGAAGCGATTCCTACTGACAGTGTATTACGTAATTAGGTTAATTTCACTATTCCGTGGTTCCGTGTGGTGCCAGACGTAAAAGAATAGCACCATCCCATTTCTTCCCGTGGGTGTCGTAGAAGGCGACTAAGGGACTTACTAGAGAATGGGTAACAGCAGTGTTCTCTATGCATTTGACCACCATACTGCGATCGCCAACCCGCCTGCCAAGCGTGGCGATTATGGCAAATCCCCACCTTTGGGGGAGGCTTATGTCCAGCAGTGGACGTTTTTCGGCTGATATGATGATGATGATGATGATGATAACTAGGACTATTAAATTAGATACTAGCTTTTGCCAGCGGCTTTTCCCGCGCGCATTTCGAAAATTATCCCACGGGAACATACCAGGTTATATACTGTGTGCCAAATTTCATCCAAATCCGTTCAGCCGTATTAGCTTGATTGAGTAACAAACATCCAAACATCTTCACAATCTTACACATTTTTTATATTACGTAGGATAGGATATAATGTAAGTGCCAATCGTCCTTTGCAATTTTTTTTACTCAACGATGAAAAAAATACTGAAATATTTTAGAGAGAATATATTTAGATATTTACCGTTTTATTCAGTTTACTTATTTGGAACAACGGCCTACAGTTATTTGTTCAGTGGGTACTAAAATATGTAACTGTAAATATACCTTGTAAGCCGATTACATACCAAACATAGTAATCGGCTTAGGTACTTAAATGTATTTTATTAAAATTTTCGTGATTGTGATAATTTTGATGTGTGAAAATTAAAAATAAAATATCTGTTCAAGTTGCCATAATTATGGCATGAGACACATTTAAGCTCAAAAAAAAATCACAAAACTGTTATCATCACAGCTCAACAGGTAAATCACAATTTAAGTACTAATGTTATTTGATAAATGATTTTATTTCTGTAAGTAGGTTTGCACAAACACTTTTACACGTCAATCTTATTAAAAAAAACTAGATGAAGTCGGCGTTTCCTATCTGAATACTCTGACAAGAAAGGCCGAAACAATCTCAGAGGTCACAGTCTCTTATAAAGTCCAGGCGTAATTTTAGTCAGATCATGTGAAGGCCATGTAGATGGCTGTCTGAAATAGATAATGTCTAGTAGAGGTGTTTTATATAAATGTATTGCACTACAATGAATACATGACGCACAAGGTAGACAGAACAATTAAAGGCCACAAAAACCTATCAGACGATAGAATACTTTTCTATTTATGTAGGTATACTTTTTTGGACACATTTGGAATTCAAAACATGAAGAGCAACTGCATCAGCGGAGTTATTACGTAACACATACAATGTCAATCGATTGCAAAGGGTTTCATTTTTCACGTTGATATGATAGCGGTAAGTATGTATTTACGTTATCGAGCAGAAGGTTTTTCTAGCCTAGCAATCAATTTATTATGATTAATATAAAATATAAATAATCAAGATTATGATTCTTAATTTTTATAGCGTATCGATGGCAATAATTTAAAACATCGTCGGCCTAAAATTCAGATGTGCGAACTCCGCACACTGACGCAGTTAGAAGGTCTTCAAAATGCACAGGTGATAGAGCGCGGGATAGGGGGGTGTCATCTGTATGGAGGTGCCGCATAAGCACTTGAAATCTGAGCCGTCCATGGACCCCCATCTGTGGGAATTGCCTTTGCTCCTGCCAATCTGAGTTCGGAGTCTATTTTTATTTTCTTTCTGATTGTAATTGAGTTTCTGAGTGTGTTCTACGCAATTAGAGGGCAGGTTTACCAATAACATCAAATGGTTTTTTTTTTGGGTAGGAAATCATCAAATGACTTCACCCGCTCTGGGTGGAGCAGGAGGCATGTCAGACTTTTACTGACTAAAACCCACCCGTGTTCCCTCAATTGTCTGTGTGCCAGGGGCCGCCGTATCTCTTTCGAACAATCCGCACCCCTGTCAGAACATCAAACGGTGGTCACTAATATTCATAGAAAATAACACCTCCGTATTTCCGTAATACAACAAAAGCTCGGTACCTATAACAATAGATAGGCACCTATATCTCTTTCTCAATTAATACGGAATACTAAAAAGTCTTAATTTACTGAAGTGGCTTCGTAATTAATACAGCAAGGTCTTCCCGGGAGCTAATTTAGTAGCAATCCGTAAGAAATTACCATTTTCACTGGGACTCGGCAAAAAAATGGCATTAATTATAATGGCTGGCGATTCCATTTATTGTAAAAGAAAAAAGAAAGAAAATGTTTTTTTTTTTACGAAATGTATAATGTTATGCAGGGCGAGTTTTTGAGATGGGGCTAGCACGCGGAATCTGACACCATAAGACCGGAAAACGAAAAAAGAAAAAAGGTTATTTAGAAAAAGAAAATGTAAAAGTAAATGCCTACACACTCACGCCTACATTTCACCCTACCAATTTGCCTAGGCTTTTTCCAACAATGTTGGGTTCGGATGACTACCAACCAACATTTAACATGAAGCGAGACTACCTCTACAGCGTTAGTAGGTATTAGGTAACAGGATACCCCTCGGTAAGAGTGATTGTCGGAGTTTCAACCTGCTAACTTCCCGTTACGACTGTCAAAGACCTACGAATGACAGCGGGACAATGACAATGGGATCAACTTCCAAGGCACGGAGGCTTCTTGATACGTAACTGATAATCACCCATCGATAAACCGACTGTGGCAATCGTAGTTCACCCTGCGATCAACCCGGCTGTGATAATTTATCCACGAGTCCTTTTAAAACATTTCACATATACCTATACATCGAGAAATTTTAATGGTTGTTTTTCCTCGGCAGAACAACTTGCCATAAGGAGTACTTTCGAAGCATAGAGTAAAAGTAAAAAAAATAAACATGTTTTTGTTTTAAAAAATCATTCATCAACTCGAAAACGTGAGAATCGATAGTAATACTGGAGGTAACTTGTAGGTACTACTCGAATTGCACGCGCCGCTGACAAAGGGAACAGCGATGCATAAGTAAATGTTCAAAGCAAAATAAACTCTCGCACGGCTTTCGAGTTTTGTGTTTCACAATGGTTAATCTGTCATTTTTTGTTTCTGTACTAGTTTATAAAACGATTGCATTACCAAGACCAAACTATTTTGTTGCGGGAAAACAACCATTAAAATTTCTCGGTGTATTATTATTTCTATGGTTACGACATATTTGTCTCATATAATTGAGGAGAGCCAGCAAATTACATTCAGAATATTTCCCCAAATCCCAAAATCCCAAAAACACTGCCTCTTTTAAACATCCAACCAGGGACTTCGCACTATGCAATCGTATTTGCGACCACTAGACAAATGTTTCAGTCAACCAATGATTGTTTCAAACTCAAACTCAAAGCATTTATTCTAATCAAACCATTTACAGGTCTACTTTTTAAATGTCAAGGAGTTGGTCAGTCAGTTAGTTGCTTATTCCAAAGCGTAGTAGGTATCCAAGGAGAAGAACGGACAAGAAACTCTATGGACACTGTTTTAAATTATATTGTTACAAAAATTTGTTACATCATTAATATTAAGTTTATAATTATATACCTAATAAAAAACACGTGCCTTAAACGTGTCCGGAGCACAGCAATTAGAAACAAAAGAAAAAACAATCCAAAAATAAAATAACTAAAATAAGCCGCGGCAGCTAAGACATGACCAGTCCAAACTGACGGTGCTCGTTCACGAACATGACGCACCATTCAGCTAAACCACCATCATCATCAATAGCATCATTCAGCTGAAAGATTGTCACTGCTGGATACCGTTGGGCATATCGTTGCTACTACAAGCTGCGCACCAGTTTTAGCTAGCTTCGTATGTTATTGATACTCCAGTCCAGCTCAAGGTAAAAGTGTAACTACTGACGAGCTGTCCTATGTTGTCTGCCTTCAGAATCTTGATTAATTCCCCGTACAAATACTATCATAATAACCTGTAATATTCCAATTAACTGAATAACAGATCATTAAAGCAAACACAGATCCTGCCAGACAGATAATTATGTACATTTGTCATTCCAAATCAACGCTCAGCTGAGTGATGGGGACTTGACGTGGCTATGCGAATCATTCCCAACCTGTTGATTTTAATTACTGTTGACTAATTCAAGCTGTATTATCGTAGGATCTAATCTGGGCATTCTATTGCTGTCAAGTGATGGCACTGTGTCCAGCGATGTTATGGTAATTTGTGGCTGTCTCACTGTAGGGCAAGTGTAGGCCAAATAATCTAAAGTGCATAGTCGTGTTTTATTGAATACCTACCAATTTAGATAGCTGAGTGATAATATTCTGTTATTACTGTCATTTATTTTTACTGATCAATATTGTTTTTTGCTGACCTCTAATATTTGCAT
The DNA here is from genome assembly GCA_949091785.1 of Polymixis lichenea. Taxonomy (NCBI): domain Eukaryota; kingdom Metazoa; phylum Arthropoda; class Insecta; order Lepidoptera; family Noctuidae; genus Polymixis; species Polymixis lichenea. The sequence continues at coordinate 23,079,065 of OX420943.1, read as the reverse complement.
GATGACGTGAGCTAGTCATGGGTCATTTATTTTGTAACCCATGCGTGCGTGCGTGCACCGACTGGACAGGTCTACTCAATCTGTGTGGTTCTTTCCTCAAAATACCATTTCAGAATAATACATGATCTTCACATAACTTCCAAGATTATATCTGTACTTTAAAAGAGGCTGTTGAATTCGTTTCGGCCTTTCTTCTCAGTGTAGTCAAGTCAGATAGGAAGAATTACCAAAGTTCTTAGACGGACAATAGTGAAAATTTTCCTTAAGCACATAGGAACACGCTTATGATCCTGTTGACATAATTCCGTCCCTTCATATTGACGTGTGCTAGCTGACATATGGCAAATAATTTAATTGCATGTTTTGTGTTTAGTAATATTAATTACTTAGGTACCTATTATTGCACAGAATCAAGTTCTTCTAACTTAACAGACAGTTGTGCTGCTGAAGGGCGGGCGTTTTAGGGGCACTGTCTTATGTAATTTTGACGTTCAAAAAGTGCTGACACTCAGCCTAGTTTGAATAAATGACTTTTGATTTTGATTGGTTTTGACTCCCAAAGGCGGTTGAACAGTAGCTAACATAACATAAAACACGTGGGTCTCTTAGGTACCTCCACAACATTGTAACACGTGCCATATTAACTTAAATCTTTGTCCCTCCTGACACATTACAGACCTACATCTTTAGGACACTAGAACTAGGGGCATAAAGGGCGTAATCTAATAGATCCAAATTAACTGATAAGTCTGTTCCCAAACAATCCAATTATTGCCACCTTTTATTACCTGGGTGTAAAAGGATTCATGGGTCCCTTCGAAATCAGGGTCTTTGTCGAGGAGGCTATGAAACATGCGACGTTTAAAAGTAAGAAAAAGCCTTAAAGACATTTGCTGATCGATTAGGTGAGAAATGTGATCGATCAAGCAACACTATGAAGCCTACAAGGCCCACACATCAAATATTACATGAAAAATTACTTAAGAATATTCCTACAATTATGTAAGCTGAAGCTGAATAAAAATACTGTTTATTTTTTGTAAAGGTATTGGTTTCAGCATGCGGGTTAATTGCCTAACACACACTAACAGTTGACATACCTTTCATTTTGATTGTTCAACAACATTCCTTGTGAGATCTACGTTTTGGAACAGGCAACTAGCTTCAACTTTTTGACCAACTGACCGACTCTTTGACACTTCAAAATTGCTTGTAAATAATGCTTAGAGTTTGAGTTTGATTGCGTTATTTACGTTGTTAAGCAGATACATTTTTCGAACATACGAAGCGATGGATTAGCAATAACCATCAAAATTATTCAGATTCTGATTGATAGTGTATTACATAATTAAGGTGCTGCTAGATGAAACAGATCCAAATCAGTGAGCAGTGGTGACGCAGTGGTAACGGCTGCGACTTAGGAGTTGTAGGTCGTGGGTTCGACTCCAGCGAGGCGCATTACTTTGTGTTAATCATTTCATCCCCACTGCTCCCAAAACGGTGAAGGAAAACATCGTGAGGAAACCGGCATGTACTAGAACTAAAAAATTTGACGACATGTGACATCCACCAACCCGCACTGGGCCCACGTGGTGGATTACGGCCCACTACCTCCCACAGAGAGGAGGCTTGTGTCCCAGCAGTGGGAAGGTTATAGGCTGATTATGTATGTATGTAGCGGAAACAAGTATAAAGGTGATTTTAAACTGTGTTTAGAGTTACGATACCCGAGTTTTCTTGTAGGTGGCTTGTAGATAACTAGAAACCAGATAACTAGAAACCAGAATGGCCAAGGAATCAGCATTGCCATACAACGTGGCAATACTGCCAGCCTTTTGGGCATCTTTCCTGATGACAAAGTTGCAGACGATTTTTTTGTGTGTCGTATGATTCATTTCTTTTACCATAATAATAATGTCTTACATAAAAAAAGAAACCATTTAATTTCACTGAGGATTCCGGAGTTTCTATAGTGGATAATACTAAAATGAGGCATAGATATCTCACGCGTTTCATTGCGTTTTGAAGCACATTCCATCAACATAAAAGGGGCGATGTTATGAAACACGATCTAGCCTCATTGTTGCTAACAAAGACCTTTTGATACTGTGTCGATAAAAACTTACGTTTCAAGAATACAACCATTAGTTACCTAACGATCAATGCTATAAAAACATACGACCTAAGCCTACCAGACAAAACCCCGAACACGTTCCCATTCACAGGCATTGAAAACCGATACAGGCTGAATAGAACCCTGCTCTATACAAGTAATTGTCAATACCACAATGCGTGATGAATAATGTAAGTCGCGGGCGTGTCGCATTTCTCTGTCGCACGCGTCGCGGCGTGAATGTCCGGCTTTATTTGCCGTAATTAATTCGATTACGCGAAGCATTATGCGCGTGACAGCGGCGCGTGTGATGAGGGTCAACTTTTCACCAACTTATTTGTCGTATTGCTTGTTTTTTTGGGCTAATTGTCAATATTTCTAAATATAAATCGGTGTGGGTGCTAAGAGGTTAATTAGGGTGGTTTGTGAAGTTCTATTTTTAGTCGGAAGTGGCCTACATAATATTTATTTATAGCCATAAATGTTTTGTTTACTTGACGTACATAAATGTTGCCAAAATATAAAAAATTCTTTGTTGTGACAAATATCAAATCCGTCGTTTTCACGAACATTTGCCAACAGAGTAACATCGTCTCCTATCTGATGCTCTCGTCTTCAAGTGCAAAAGTGATTTGTTTTGGCACAGACTACCTACTTCGTAACTTTTAGCTAAATCAATAAATGGTGCTGAGACACCTTCAGTCAGTCCAGGGCCCTGAGATAAAACACATTTCTGTTAGCGTTCACGCCAAACGCTACGCCAAAATGTATGGGAATAACATTACCTGCGGAAAGGACACGACGTAATCTTTCCGCAGATAATGTCATTCCCGTACATTTTGGCGTAGCGTTTGGCGTGAACGCTAACAGAAATGTGTTTTGTCTAGGCCTGCAGGAGCAATTGACTCAGTCAAAAAATCAGTATCAAATAATTTTAGTTCACATAAACCTACATGGGCACTTATGAAACGTCAGAACTTGACAGTTGAAGAGTTACCAGATTTTGACAAAAAAAAGATAGTAAGGTGGTGGAATTAACGAAATTGAATGAACTTGAAATTATGTAGGTGCTTACATGCAGTTCTTTTGTTTTAAATTGAATAACTTATCTTAAAAACATGATATACACTATTAAAAATTGTAGAATTTGTTAGATATTTTGTTTTTCAGTAGTAAGGTAAATTATTTAGTTTCGTTCTAATAGAAGAAATTTAAAAATGGAAATATTACTTTTATTAATAAATTTTATTATTAATTATTTTTGTATTTCACATCTTACAAATCATTTAAAAAAGTTTTATAACGAATAATAAAACTGGTTTGAAACCATTTTTATCATTCGCTCTTTACGCAAAATCATTCACTACCTCAACACTATTAGTCTTAGTATGGTAACATTATTTTTATTTGAACTGTCAAGTTACTGAATACAATTAAAAGTCGAACTATAGGTGCACAGGTCCAATTGGTCGTTTCTTATGGAGAAGAACCGGCAAGAAACTCTACGGTTACTCTTTTAAAAGTAATTGGCTTTTACAATGTTTTCAAAACTACAGTGTTAGTAGGTACGAGAGGACAGTGTAGGTCTGTCAACAAGTACATGTACCTTCTTCATCCATCAACAGTCTGTAAGGCATACAACGTTCTTACGTTCACAAAATATACATAAAAGAGCTACATATAAATGATAAACAAACTATAAAAACCAATTCGTACCAAATAACATGATTACTATTACAGTGTGATTACTTAAGTAAGTGTACCTCCTACCAAAAATACACACATTTTTTTTTTTTTTTTTTTTTTTTCTGGGTGGGAAATCATCAAATAACTTCTCCCGCTCTGGGTGGAGCGGGAGGGCGTGTCAGACTTTTACTGGCTAAAACCCACCCGTGTTCCCTCAGTTGCCTGTGTGCCAGGGGCGGCGGTATCTCTTTCGAACAACCCGCACCCCCGGCAGGCATCGGCCCTTGCGGGCCCCTCTGTTGCTGCTGACATCACTTTGAGGCGCGCGTGGAACACAACGCGCCGTCGACCCGGGCTTGGTCCTTACCGGACAGCGAGCTACCCATAACTCGCCGTCCGCAAGCCCGTGCCTACGGTGGCCGGGAATCAGCCTGGGATTCCCGACGCCCAGGGCGTCTCCTGCGAAGGCCACGGCTGTGAGGGCGCATGTACTGCATCTCCCTCACGTGCGCCGCCTCCCTCTTTGCAAGCATTACTGCTTCGCTGAAGGAGGCGACTGCCAGCCATGCCCTCTCGCTCCGTACCATGGCCTGGACCAGGGTCGGACGCGAGAGATCGCCGCCGCCGATCACCTCCACGAGGACACGGCGTTGCTCCGCCCAAGCTGGGCAGACCTCCACCGTATGCTCCACCGTGTCCTCTGGGCGATCTTCGCAATGGAAACATCCGGGCGTTTCCTCCCGCCCTATCCGAAACAGGAACCTCCCGACACAGCCATGTCCGGTGAGGACCTGTGTCAGGCGGAAGGTGAGGACGCCATGCCGCCTCTCAAGCCACTCCTCAAAGAGGGGACTTACCGCCGCAATCGCGGCGTGCCCAAAAATACACACATTGGGTATGTTTTCTGTAATTAATACATATAGGAGTTCAATAAATTGAGATAGTTTACTAAGATACGTCTGATGATCTAACTTCAAATCGCGCAAAACAAGCACACTGAGCGAAATAGGATTTAACTTAAAAGCAAATAGTTAAAATTAATTAATGTTTCATTTGAGTAGAAGATTTTAGTAGCTGTGTGTTTTAATTAACTGTGTTTGAGTAGAATTTTCAATGTCAATTTGTTACTAAATACTTTTTTTGATTACACGTATCATGGTTTTTTGTAGTTTTCCCAACGAAGTATTTATCTATATTTAAAGGCAAAGGTTGATTAAATTAAACATTTGAAAATAACAAAGTATTCTCTAGAATGTTCGAGCAAACTATTGTAGTTTGTATAGTCAAATACATTTGTATTAACTATTAACTTACTCATTAGGTATTTGAATGAATTGAAATGCTAACGTCCTTAGCTAGCACTTTAATTAACACAAAATAAAACAACGTTCTTAAACGAATTCACAGAATACTTTATATCTTTTAATTTAATACAACATTATCTTAAATTGGTGGGATTGCACATAAAATTCGACCCTCGTATAACCAGGAATGTCGCATTGCTTTCCAAGATGGCCGCCACACAAAATGGCGGGGTTTATTGCTTATTTATTTAAATGGGCTCTAATTAGGAAGGTCGATGTGTTTTTTAAGGGAATTATTTATTAGGTGTACGCGGCAATTATAATTATTGTTATTTTTGGCTAAACTTATAGTAACTTTTTCTTTTCTCACCAAAAAATTGCCAGTTTTTTAGTTCAATTCAGCAACTATGACTGTTACGTAAATGATTGCGTTCGTACTTTTCCGTAACGCAGTAGAGCGCGTTTTCGGGGCAATTTCTCGTTATGTCTAGGTGCTTATGTAAATAGCCCAGTCATAAATAAAAAAGTTTTCTGCTGGTATTTTCTCTACTAAAATAAAAGTGTAGGCAAGTAGGTCCTACCAATGGTGGTCCTACCGTGTGTAAAAGCGTTTTTTATGACTTTCTGAACTTTTTACCCGACTGCGCGACGCAAAAGATTTTAATGTGTTTTTATCAGCTTTTGTATGTATGTTATAGGGAAGCCCGATTTTTTGCTTTGAATCGATCTTCTGAATCGTAAAAGATCGTAACCCCATGTATCGATTCACGATCTTAATCTTATGGTATTGAATCGATCTTCCGAGAACGAGTAAGATCGTATCGTAATTTTATAAAAATAATGAGTAGCACAGTATTAAGCATTCAAAATGATTTATTTTACCTTAATCTAGGGACATAATAGATCTATTACAATATGTGGCACGGTGCCATTGTGATGACGATTGAGATCATTTTTTAAATTGGTAGTATTTTCTTTCGTTTTAGCAATCTGTTTGCACAATTTACATTGTCCACCCGTGTCACATTTAATCAAAAATGCCCAAACGTTTGATTTTGTTAGGGCTATATTAAAAAGTATACTGAAATAATAGGTCACGCTCACAGAACATATAGAACTCTTCCTATTGCAGTAACATAAACATTGAAAGAAAACAAAATTAGAGAATTGTAACATACCCGACAATAAAATAACCAAAACGGTATCACGGTATCACCTACCTTCATATTATGTCATATAATACCACTTTTGATTAATGTAACTCGAAACAGTTAAAAGTAATTGTGCCGGACGGGCGTGATCGCTTGGACGCGAGGGGTGTGTAGGTTGGGTGTATGCCTATCCAGGTTTTATCCCGGTGTGTGTGTGTAGGGTTCCCAGTCCACGCGGCGCTGACGTCCTGCACCTATAGATTCCAGATATCTTCAGGACGGCTACTATCTTCCGGGTTTCATGACGTTACCATATGTACCAACGTTTTTGACTCATCTCAAAGAAACTGAACTCACTACCTACTGAACTGAACCTACGGAACTGTATTCACTACCTATGTTACACAAATAAAAATGATTTGATTTTGATTTGATTTGAAACAGTTTCCAGACTTTCGTCTAGGACACTCCCTGTGTTTAACTCCGTAAAGGGGGTACCTTACCTGATTAATAACACAAGTTTTCACAGATCTTCAGGAAGCAATTTCGGAACACTACTTGAACTATATCTATATATTCATTTAAGATTTAAAGAAGAACCTTGCCGATAACTACGAATTACTAGAAATTACACGTTTACTCAGATACTATGAATCTTTACCGTAACGAGAGCCGCAAATTGCTTCCTGGTTTTAAGTTTTATTTGTTCCATATTTCATTACAGCTGTGACGGAATTATGCATACAACACATCAATTTATTAAAATATATAAGGCATGTTACATATCGTTGCCTTCCCCATGAAATTCCCCGTCTTTTGAGATATCTATATCAACTATATCTTTCCATACTGAAAGAATATTTCGAGGAAACCCGAAAAAATCTGACAAATGTTAATAAATTTATTTTATAAGTTGATTTCCTCGAAAACTACTAAACGGATTTCAAATCCAAATTTTTGTTTTAATTACGGACGCTTTAATGTGCACGTCTTTTTACATTGTTCTCACATTGAAAATTTCAACATAATGATGTAACCAACTTTTTGTAACAATACCATGATTTTAAAAGAGTGTCCGTGGAGTTTCTTGCCCGTTCTACTGCATAGGTACCTACGCTTTGGAATGGGCAACTAGCTTCATCTTTCTAACTCACCGACCTTGACAATTCAAAAGTGCCTGTAATTGGTTTATTTGAAATAAATGCTTTGAGTTTGAGTCTGAGTTTGAGTACGATACGTTTCGGTTGACGTTTTAGTTTATACGATTTTTTTATACGGTCTATAGCGCATACGATTCAATCTGGACAAAGATCGCATCCTGTTGAATCGATTCGAAAAGTCAGTAGATCGTTCGACCCTGAATCAATCCTCTGCAAGATAGATTCAGATCCGGCACCCCTAGTATGTTTGTATATTTGTTCGATTGTGGCACTTTAGAGACTAAACGGGTTGGCCGATTGGGCACGCCGCGATTGCGGTGGTAAGTCCCCTCTTTGAGGAGTGGCTTGAGAGGCGGCATGGCGTCCTCACCTTCCGCCTGACACAGGTCCTCACCGGACATGGCTGTTTCGGGAGGTTCCTGTTTCGGATAGGGCGGGAGGAAACGCCCGGGTGTTTCCATTGCGAAGATCGCCCAGAGGACACGGTGGAGCATACGGTGGAGGTCTGCCCAGCTTAGACGGAGCAACGCCGTGTCCTCGTGGAGGTGATCGGCGGCGGCGATCTCTCGCATCCGACCCTGGTCCAGGCCATGGTACGGAGCGAGAGGGCATGGCTGGCAGTCGCTTCCTTCAGCGAAGCAGTTATGCTCGCAAAGAGGGAGGCGGCGCACGTGAGGGAGATGCAGTACATGCGCCCTCACAGCCGTGGCCTTCGCAGGAGACGCCCCGGGCGTCGGGATTCCCAGGCTGATTCCCGGCCACCGTAAGCACGGGCTTGCGGACGGCGAGTAATGGGTACCTCGCTGTCCGGTAAGGACCAAGCCCGGGTCGACGGCGCGTTGTGTTCCACGCGCGCCTCAAAGAGATGTCAGCAGCAACAGATGGGGCCCGCAAGGGCCGATGCCTCCCGGGGGTGCGGGTTGTTCGAAAGAGATACCGCCGCCCCTGGCACACAGGCAACTGAGGGAACACGGGTGGGTTTTAGTCAGTAAAAGTCTGACACGCCCTCCCGCTCCACCCAGAGCGGGAGAAGTTATTTGATGATTTCCCACCCAGAAAAAAAAAAAAAACTGGTTGGCCGATTTTGATGATTCTTAGGTCTGTCGAGTTTTCTTAATCTTGTGAGTTTCCATCTTTTTTTCAAGTAACTTTTTACGCAGTCGGGATGATAGTAAAAAAAAATACATTTTACTATTTGTATTTCGTAAGTCTATTCCAAGGCGGTATTTATTTCGAAGTATCAAAACCATTTACAATCTATAATCATTCAACTAAAACCAATTCAATAATTAAAACTGCGACATAAAACTTTTCTCTCACAAAATACGAAATCGCTTCGAAACAATGAACGAGTATAATAATTAAACTCACAATCGCATCAGACCAATCAACAAAGCATCTCTTCAGGCTGAAACTGTGTCGCGTGCAGAAATTTCAGAAGACGCTAGATAAAGGTTCTTTCAGTGGCTGAAAAGGAATTTGAACAATGGCGGTGAATGCGGAACGGGCACCCGCGGTCCTCAGGGCTGGTCAAATATGGAATTTTGGACGGGTTTCGTAATATTTTTTGGCATGTTTATGATATTGTCTTTGAAGATTTTTTATCGTAGATAAATAGAAACATGATTGGATACAATCGCGTGTTGTTATTTTTGTATAAGCAAATTATTTTATCTGAAATTAACATCTGGTTTCTGGAACGAAAATCATTACTTAAGTTAGGCAACGAAAATTTCCACTGTTATAATTGGTTGAATTAATTATAAACAGCCAATCAGATCACTAGACATGAGTTAAATTTTGCGCGTCATTGATTTCCTGTCAGTTTCTCTTTAAGTTTAACTTATCAACGGTCAATACTATTATTAATATTACTGCAGGTATATTAACGTCCTTACACAGCATTCATTGCCATTTATAATTTAAAATATCCCTTCACATAAATCCATAATTTTTCTAAACAAAAATAAGGTGTTATTCTTAGCAAGTAGCAAAGTCATACATCACGATCACTGTTATAAAAACCACGGACAAAAATCAGCAACCACTGTTGGTCACCCCTGATATCCGTCCAATCAAGTCACGCATCCGTTCTGAAGGCTCCGTTTAAGATATTTCGCGCGCTTCACACAATGAAGTAGTTTCCAACTCATTCGTCTAAAGTGCACGGCACTTCTTGCATTTATCTTATATTCCGTGTATTGTGTGCCCAGTATGATTTGTAAAAGCTTGGGAAGTTTTGTGGTACATGTAATGGATTGCTTTTGAGGGAGTGATGGGATTGCTAAGTCCTACTTCCTAATTGCATAATACACTATCAATCACTAATCCGTTGCTTCATATGTTCGAAAAATTTGTCAGCTCAACAACGCAAATAACGCAATGAATGTTGTTGAACTGTCAAAATGAAAGTAATTCCTACTGTTATAGTGGACCGCAATTACCCTTCTGGTTTTTTAAGTAAACTACCACCTACTAACTATTACTCTTATGAGTATTTTTTTCTGGATTTCTGGATTTACTCATAAGAATACAAATTATTCAGTCATTTGCAACGTATTTTAGTACATTTTTATAGTAAGTATTAGTATCATTTTTATAGCTCAATATTATTTTGGGATTTGTATTACTATAAATTAATTGGGTTCTTACATCAAATCAAAATCAAATAAAATCATTTTATTTGTCACAATGCACGTACATGGTTTATATTAGGTCTTTAGTGATAATGTTAGTGCGCTGCATTCTACTCGCAAACATATATTTTTATTTAGTTTAGGGATCATTTTAAACTAAACATCTGTAACATGTACCTACTTTCTGTGCAAATAAAGAACTATTCTATTTTATTCTACGCACAAGAATAATGAAATAAATTAATACAGAATTTTTTAAATATCTGTAGGCATAATTAAAATGTCAAACCATAAAATAGAAATACAATTATGTCTTCAGTAATCAGCCTTATCATCAACATATTTGCGCTTGTAGCGACTAAGAATTTACATTTTAAACTCTATGTAATTTACTTGAACGTCTGTTTTTATATTTCGTTGAAATTCGTTTCTATTTTAACATTACGAAGCAAAGAAACCTTGAGTAAATTGACAATATTTTTCACACTATGTCGACACAACTTCCCATTACAACAAATCTCCCATTGGAACTCGCAAGCTGAACTAGGCAACCATTGTCGTTACACTTAGTTGCAGTTGTTAGCAACTATACCATGTTTACAGGCCATTGTCAGCTGTAACAATGGCGCTAATAGATTGACAGAACGTCACACGAGTTAATGAAATGAATGAGTTGGTGAGGATTAAGAAATGTGTGTAATTAGTTGCGTGTACTTTTAAACATCGTCTTTTGTTTTATAGCTAAAAGTTGCCTTTTGAAGGTCAGTCGATGCCCAAATCAAGTATTGTTGGGAAGTACTATCTTGTATAATTAAGAACATAAAAATAAATATGGCATCCATGAGTCCTGATACTTATCTGTACCGCGTAGCTATCACTTTGCTAACCCACTTTTACCCGACTACGGCAAATCAAAAAGGAGGGTTATGATTTTGACAGTTCATAGTCATAGTCATCTATTCATTAACGATCATTTGTATCTGAATTTACACAAAGTAAATTAAATTAAAATTAATAATTAAATTACAAACTATATATATAATTAAATTACATATATAACTATATTAATAAATAATATGGTATGTATGTTCATCTATTCTCTCATAACTTCTAGACTCATCAACATCTCGTTTCAGCTGAAAGTCGTCCACTGCTGGACATAGGCCTCCGCCAGGCTCTTCCACTTCGACCGGACTTGTGCTTCCCACATCCAACGAATTCCCGCGGCCTTCACAAGGTCATCGGTCCACCTTGTCGGAGGCTTTCCCACTCTACGTCTTCCGGTACGCGTTCACCACTCCCAAACCTTTCGGCCCCATCGGCCATCCGTTCTGCGAGCAATGTGCCCTGCCCACTGCCACTTAAGTTTGGCAATTTTTCGGGCTATATCTGTTGTTTTGGTTTTCCTGCGGATCTCTTCATTCTTGATTCGATCAAGTAGGAAAACTCCGAGCATAGCCCTCTTCATTGCCCTTTGGGTGACTTTAAGCCTTCTGATAAGGCCCATTGTAGTGACCACGTTTCTGTGCCATAGGTAATCACTGACAACACACAATGGTCAAATACTTTCATCTTGAGACTCTGCGGTATTTTAGTTATCATTATTATTACTAGTATTTACTTCTAGACTACTTATCATAATTTTACATTATGAGGTATCGTTGGAAGCATTTGGATTGGCCGCTAGTTTTAGGGTTGTGCCTTGAATTAATATAGACAAGGAAGTCGTGAACTAGAATTACCTTATATCGTACGACCACATCTGTTAGATGAGAATATTCCCTTGTTTTAAATGTTGTAGAGCGTGTTTTTTCAGAAGTTCGAGTTTTCGTTTTTGAAATTACAATTATTTTTCTGTTGTCTGCGTAAGGTCTTTTTAATTATACTTAGTTCTCTGGTCAATCTCTTGGCTACTGTAGAAAAACAACAGAATTGAATAGTAGCATAAGTACTTAAGAACATCAGTCGCACCCTGGGCGGTCATCTACACTTCGAAACATGCTGATCAACAAAAAAACTAAAATCGATTGCACCTACAAACGCACTATCATTCAATAGCTTTATTATTATTGCTTCCCTTGAACGGAAAGTCGTAATCGATTCGTCGGAAACAATATTTTTCCTTAATGCGCCGCTTACGCTCGAAGCCGCCTTCTGATTACCTTCCCTGTCAGTATTGGGCTTGGGCTTGAAGGATATCTTCGGAGATAATGCTCGCTTAGGAAGCTTAGCGTAATTATTATTGGTCAAACAGTATGTTGGTGAAGACTAGAACTGGGTTTGTTCGTTGTTTATTTTGTGTGAGAAACCGTGTCCTACGTATGTATCTGTCGCAGCGATCTGGTTAAATTAGCCTGCTAATTGGACGCCTAGGCGGTTCATTAAACGCCGGCAACGGCAAGGACAACTAGCCAAGTCATTGAGCGCAACGTTTAACCAGATGACAGAATGTCGTGTAGTCATTTAGTTAAATTGGATATTGATGAATTTGTGATTTTTTGGTTGGGTGACTATGATGAGTTCACAAATTATTTACTACTTTTTACTAATAGCTACCATACAGTAAGTAACATCCAGTAATGAACGTCTTAGGCATCCAATTATCTGGCTAATTTAACCAGATGGCTGCGACATATCTATAAGCAGTCATAGCATGAAGACGCGTTTGTCGCGTATTGTACATTACGTACTTGTTTGGAAAATCTGAACGCACCTTTAGTAGGCGCGAGGACCCCGTACTCGCGCCAACGATTGCTTATAATAAGACACGTGGTCTAAATCCGCGTCATTATAGAAAGCGGTATTCGGAAAACTATAAGGCGCTCTCTGTCCGCGACACCACACGTTCCGATTCACCTTACAAAAACCGATATAATTATGAAGCGCATATTCGCGTGATGATCGCTCTCTATTAGGACGCGGCCAAAGGAAGGATACAATTCCGTGAAAGGCCGATATTTTTATAACATTATTAGTTTTACTGTCATGCATGCACAATCCACCTCCTAGTGATTTAAAAGTTTTATTTGTTAATGTTTTAATGCATAGTGTAGCTGTCTGTTGTTCCTATTTAATAGAATAAAGTAAAATGTTTATGGTTCGCGTTCAATAAATAATTTTCTGGATTAGAAATTAAACTATAAAAATTGGTAAACTATAGAATGTTTACACAGTAATTAAAATGCCTAAATCCTTGCGGTTCCCTCTGTAGTATACTTCCTAAAACATAATAGCCATAGATATCTATTCCACGGTATATACTTATTTAGTACAGATACACGTTACATAAAACATGTTAATAACTTTCTATCACAAAGTATTTTGACGAAAATCCAGTTAAAATATAAAACACATCTTTACTTTCCCATAAAGCTAAAGATGGATGGTGTTCAGAACACCATTAATTTTACTCCCCCATAAACGTCAAGCAGGTGGGGCTTAATATCTCGATATTTGATACCATAGCACACCATGGAATGTCTTAGAGGCGCACACGACTATGGGAATTCGATGGGAAATTTTTCCGTCGTTGTGAATAAATAATTAGGTGTATTGTTGATGCATTAAGATCAAAAGATCTGGTGAATAATTCATGATGTTAAGTTGAAAAAGTGAAATAAAAGATGTCTTAAATAAATTATTAAAGTTACTCAGTAAAATAACACCTAAAACGCCTACCTAAAATGTTTCTTAAGCCAGTGTTGTGTAAGGAAAAGGCCACTCCACTTTCTTGCGGTCTACTGCGATTGTGGACTAATCCTTTATGAAGGAATTTAGCTCACCCGCATCCACAATGCATGCAATACTTCGAAAAAACTATATGTTTAATTAATTTTTTAGAGGGAAAAATTGAATTTACCCCTAATTTACATCAATTTGTTTATAATATCAATGATTGATTCAATAGTTAAATTGCAATTAGCATTTTCACACAGTGGCGAAGGTTCAACCACTATCCAGTCAATCTCAGTATTGTATCTACCCCACGCAAAAACAACCAAGCTTCGCTTTGTTGGCTATAATCTGTTGTTTACAAAAGTTTGTTTTGATCTGAGGACAAAACCCACACATAACACAAAAATTAAATGAAATTATAGGAAGCAAACGCTATTCTTAGGCAAGCAGATTAAAGTATAATTATAAAAGTTCCTGTTTCGGATAAGACAGGAGGAAACGCCCGGGTGTTTCCACTGCGTAGATCGCCCTGAGGACACGTTGCAGGTTTTCCCGGCTTGGGCGGAGCACCACTGTGTCCTTGTGGAGGCGATCGGCGGCAGCGATCTCTCGCGTCCGGCTCTGGTCCAGGCCATGGTACGGAGCAAGATTGTACGGGTAGCCGTCAGCTCCTACGAAGTATTAATGCTCGCGAAGAGGGAGACGGCGCACGTGAGGAAAATGCAGTATATGCGCCACGGCCCTAGGCGCCGCAGAAGACGTCCTGAGCGTTAGGAATCCCAGGCTGATTCCCAACCATCGTAGGCGCGGGCTTGCGGACGGCGAGTAATGGGTAGCTCGCTGTCCGGTAAGCACCAAGCCCGGGTCGACGGCGCGTTGTATTCCACGCGCGCCTCAAAGATATGTCTGCACAAACTGGTGGGGTCCGCAAGGGCCGATGCCTGCCAGGGGTCCGGGTTGTGCGAAAGAGATACCCGTGGCCCCTGGCATATAAGCAACTGAAGAAACAGGGGTGGGTTTTAGTCAGTAAAAGTCTGATAGTTAATTGATGGTTTCCCACCCAAAAAAAAATGTTAGTACGTTAGATATCCAAGGGCAATAAAAGGTTTCACTGCCGCGTGCTACGAAGCTACGATATGACTGCTACGCGAGCTACGCTATCGTAGCAAATCAGTTACGCATCGAATCGTTATGAACAAACTTCGTCTTTTCTCAATATTCCTGTGATTTAATTTCAAACTGTTTGTCTTCTGGCTAGTTTGTTTGACACTTAAACCATTGGAGAAAATCTTATGGCACACTTTTTACGTAGTTCCGGACCACTTTTAAACTACAAAAGACATTATTTTGTCTCCTCCAGACGCTCAAAAATTCACAAAACAATGTTCTAAGATAGTCCCAGAAAATAAAATTTTAATTTCTTTAATGTGAGCGGAGATCTTCAGGCTTCTCTAGAGTGCCGGTGTGCTTAAAACTATCTTACATTAAGATAATAGCTTTAAGAGCTGGATTTCATGTTCACTGCTCGTTGTTGCGAGCTCATTTTGTGAAAGATATTTTGTTTTTTAGTATTTTAGGTACGAAAACAGATCTTGGTATATTTATCTGCATTTTGCTGTCATAAATAAAGGTTGCCAGGTCGTTCTAGTTACTTGGAGGGACTTGTGGCTAAGTGATACCAGACACATGGTTATTACACTATTCTGTAACTTTTTCTTGAACAGAGATGTCATTCTGGACCCTGATTTCAGCAAGCATGTTTTATATTTTCAAAACTATTATAGTTCAAACTATGTTGGCAAGTCTGCCAATTTCTGCCTTTACGTATCGTTTCCGTAATCGATTCCGAGCCAAAGAGATAGACGCAAAATACGTTAAATATGGTACTAAACATTCTAGAAAGATAGATTCAAATACTTCCTGTTAAAGTGAAGGTTTTTAGATCTGTCTGAAACGAAGCGACAGTTCTCTCTAACTAGATATCTTTTGAAAACTATATTTTGCTCTCATTTCTCCCATTTACGTACGTTTCCAGTTTACAGGATAGTTTGAGTGGTGATATGAAAGTCGTTTGGTTCCTTAAAAAGACGGAGAAATTAATTTGAGGGTTTTTTGTGGGAGCATTTGAATAAGATTAAATCATTTTATTTAAGCTAGGAAGACTGTTGTACCCAGAATGGAAAATAAGATGACTGCTTCATTTAAAAAATTACTGACGTTCCTAGGGGATGGATTGTTGGAATTGTCAATATATTTTACATAAATAACATAAGGAGGAGTGTTGACGGGTAGATTCGACCACAGACAGGCGCTTTACTTTGATTAAAGTGTTTAAACATCACTGCGTTCAAAACGGTAAAGGAAAACATTTTGAGGAAACTGACATGTCCTTGAACTAAAAATTTGAAGACATGATTGTGATATCTTCGCATTGGTCTCCCGTTGTGGATGCCTACTGCATCCCACCAAGAGCCAAGGCCTATATCGCAGCAGTGCGGACGTAAGTAACATAAAAAGCTAAACATTTTCTAGGACATACAACAAATGCATACAACTAGTTAATCAAGGGCTTTTTTGTCTGATTCTAATTTATTTAACTTTCTAATCACAAATATGTGCCTAGGTGAATAGTGAATCATAGATACCGTTGGCAATATCACTAGATTGTACAAATCAAAGAGTTATCGTCACATTTCCTGCCTGCGCTGCCATTTGGCTCACATCTAGGGCAAGTTGCATAAACTTTTAGATTGTTGGTTAATGTGATCTGGAAATCAAATAAATATTTAATTTATTTTGTTGCATACTGCGAGTTATTTTTCGACGTTTGATATAAAATTAAATAAATTAAGTACGAGGTTTATGAGAATATCATAAAAAATCTAACTAAATCAAATCAAAATCATTTACTGGGGTCATTTTAACTACATAACATAACAATAACATCACGCCTATGTGCGATTTTATCTATCATCATCAAAAAATATTTCGTGTGAGAATGTAAACCAATCAAATGCTACGGGTCTAAGGCGCTACGGCGTAGAGAACGGTCTACGCTGTAGCACCGTAGACCCCGATAGCCACAGGTTATAAGTCGAGCCTTTTACAGGTTGGGATTATACATCCACTAATTTTACAACTTTAACTTGCCCAAAGAGTACTGAAATCAATAACAGCCAGCATTATACTGAATATGAAGTCATTTTTAACAAATCCGTCTGCCAGTTACAGAGCTATCAATAACAAAGGCGTTCTGTTACAAATGGCGGGCACAAGCGAGTCGCCTTTCAAATGGATTAATTTTAATCGGAAGTGTCAACCAAAGTAGGATCCGTTGATATTATTATCATTGTAACGAGATGTTTGCACAGCTGTTCATTATACGCTAGTGTGATTCGGAAAATGTTTTGTGTTATTTTGTAAATAGGTCGCTTGAAACTCCTTTACAATAATGTTTTATGAATTACTAGCTTTTTCCCGTGGCTTCATTTATTTTGCAATCTGACGGCCTCTATCGTGCGAGTACAAGATCGTCGCACTTGAAAACTCGCTGTGCACCGCGGTTTCACCCGCATAAGTCTTAATCCCATGAGATTAACAGGATAGAAGTAATGTCCTGATCCAGGTCATGACCTACACATGTGCCAAATTTCATACAAACACGTTCAGATATTTTAGCACGAAACAAACATCCCAAAATTAAATGATTTCTCTTTAAAACATTATAGTTAGTAATATTAGAGTTTAGATAATGTACTCGGGCGATCAATCACGAGCGTCTAGGTACTTAGATAAATTAAAAAGAAATGAAGTGTCTTGTAATGTCAAAATAATAGCTTTTTACATAAATCATAAAAAAGCATAGACGGTGCTAATAATGAAAAAACATTTTTTTTTTTATTTTGTCTCTCTGTCTGTTCTTTCCCACTAATCTTCGAAACAACTACTCTTTTATTTTATAAAAATAATAGGTGTCCACGCAAAAAAAAATAAACTTACGAAAACCAATAGGAACGCGAATAAAGTCGCGAACGTGATAAATAATTATCAACGTCTGCTCAACAGCATCCAATATTTCAGCACTTACAGGTAACTTGAAACGTGAACGTGATACCTGTGTCACTTATTCTGTTTAAATTATGTTCTTTATTTAATCAGATACCACATTCACCTGTTTAACCTCTTTTGTATTTAATAAACGTAGTATAATATAACATTTTACGGTCGTGACAGGGAACACGATAGCGGATATCTTTTGTAAGGGAGCTCCATAAAATGTAAGGATCGGTTTACGATAGATAAGTTCGAAACAATATACAATTGACGAGCAAATGTTGAGCTCTGTTGAGTTATTATTGAGCTGTGCTTGTGACAGCCCAAACTGGAGTGTATACAAAGCGAATATTGTATGAAAAAGTATCGGATATGGAGTGTATAGAATTGTTTTATGAATAGGTTTTGGTTAGATTTGGGTGATAGAAGATGTGTTTTTTTTTGTGGGTGGGAAATCATCAAATGCCTTCTCCTGCTCTGGGTTGAGCAGGAGGGCGTGTCAGACTTTTACTGACTAAAACCCACCCATGTTCTCTCAGCTGCCCGTGTGCCAGGGGCCGCGGTATCTCTTTCGAACAACCCGCACCCCTGGCAGGCATCGGCCCTTGCGAGCCCCACCAGCTGCTGCTGACGTCTCCCTGCGACGGGTCAGCAGTGGCCCCGCCGCCTACCACTTTTCAGCCGCAGGAGATAGGGAGAGCGGCCAACGCTATACCGACACTCCTCTTCCCCTGCGGCCCCACCGCGTCCGCCATCAAACGGTGGCGGCCCCGTCCAGGCCACGGAAGGGAAGAGCGCTACTCAAAAGCACCGGCACTCCTCCTCCGCCGCAGCCTGTAACTCTCAGCCGCGATGCCTCCCATTCGACATCGCGGCCCGCCTCAGCTGCGATGCACCTCACCGCAACCTACTTTTTGGCCGCTACGTCGTCGGCTTGGAGGCACAAGCCCTGACGAGCGGCCCCACCTTGGGGTTCCTCTTTGCTTCACCGTGGGAGGGTGACCACGGTTACTGAGCCCCCCCGCAACGACAATGCGGGAACCCCACTGGGGGGGATGGTGGATGTGGTAAGGTAGCTCGCGAATGATAGAATATCGTGCTTGAGTTTAAGTAAATATTCAAATAAAGATACTCCAGATAAACACAATATGTTGAAACTAATTCGCCTAGTTATGGTGTTATATTAATAATAATAATAATTTTAAATAAATAATTATAAAGAGCTTGATCCAGAAAGCGGTACTCCTGGACATGACTCGCATTGTTAGGAGGTTCCTCTCTCTGGAGCCCTGACCGCCGGTAGCTTGGACCCTGTTCCCGATACCGGTGGGCTACTATTTTTTTATATTTTAAAATGTTTTTATATATTTTATATTCTAATATTTAAAAATATAATTTATATGTATTTATTGAAATAAAGGAGATGATCATTTTTATTTATTTAAAAAGTGTGGTACAGTCTGTTCCAGTAAATATAATTTTACAGTTTAGGGTTAAATCGAATAGAAAGATAGAAATGTAATTGAATCTGGCGTCCTAGCTAGGTGCTAGGGGGCTAGGGGATATTATCTCTTACATTGCATCTATTTGGACAGCATTTTGGTTTCAACTATGTTACATTAATTTAATGTTACGTTTCACATACGTAAACTCACGATGAAGGTCTTTTTCTTATCGCTTTTCTGACTCTTACAGGCTAGTTTTTGCCAGTGGCTTCGCCCGCGTGTTTGTCAAAAATTATACCTCAGGAACGCACTACCGGTATAAAAATTTCTTTGTGTTTTTTTCTTTGATGGTGGGAAATCATCAAATAACTTCTCCCGCTCTGGTTGGAGCAGGAGGGCGTGTCAGAATTATACTGACTACAACCCACCCGTGTTCCTTCAGTTGCCTGTAATGCAGGTTTCAAACTATCTGAGTGCCAAATTTCATCCATATCCGTTCAATCTTACGTGATTGAGTAACAATCCAAACGTACAAAGTTCCACGTTTATGATATTAGTAGGATGCCCATTTACACCCCCCCATGTTTTTCTACGGTAGTTGCACCACAGAAAACAAGCATAAAAAATACAGTTTACAACTCACCGTACTAAAGTAATTTTGCTATAATATTCCTGCTGTCTCCTTCCCGAAGGCCGCATAGTGTCCTTTGCTTTTACCTGCAGCGACATAAAACCACAAACTCAGTGGCTCCTCGTTGAAGTAACTTGTGATATTCAAGAATGCTGCTGCATTTTCTGTTAAAGGATCGGTAAATGTCATTTTGCTAAAGATAACTTAGTTCGTTAGCGTCTTTGATTAATAGTGTTAGTTTTCTGGTGAACTTATTATTTTGTTTCAAAATTAAATATTTTTGTGAACGTTTTCTTACGTTTTCGTCAAAAAAGGACAAAAAATGTTATGAAACAAAATCGTTATAAAAGAAATTCTGTTGAAAGTATAGGCATGAAGTACAAGAAAACTTAAATGAAATAGCTGAAACTTCTAACTAAGCACATAAACTTATAAGCAACCCGAACATTAAATATATTTTGTTACAAAAGTTCTAAGTATGAAATAAATAAAAAGTATCGGTACACGTGACAGCCAGCCGCACGTCCGCACGCGCTGAATACTAAACAAGAAATGACACATACGTTTGAAAAAGGAATTCGACGGTTTTTTTTTTCTTGCGGCGCGAATGAAATATGGTGTTAGTACATGAAAAAGTACTGCTAATGTTTCTCCAAGATGAATTGGAATAAAAAGGAAACAGAATTTCAGCTTCTTGTGATTCTGTACACATTGTAATAGATTGATGATCGAATCGGAGGCACATTTGCTGTTCGTACGGCAACTTACTACTAATTCATGATAGTTACGAATTCAGCATAGCTTATTCAGACCCCTACTATTTGTCTGACACCAAGGTCGGACTTGACTACCCAGGGAGCAAACTCTCTTAGTCCGTGAAGAAAAACTACTTTCTGACGGGCCCATAGCCCGTCAGAAAGTAGTTGGAATCTTTTAATGGCCGGTTCCTATAATTTACGGACTGTATAAATTAAGACTCTTGTATCTTTACCGATACTGAAGCAAAGACCTAATATCTATTCATGGTCGATCCCCACGTTAGGAAGTAGCTATCACAAGTAAAATTAGCTGACGAATCTATTTATAGGCACAGTTTGGTGATAAAAATACTACCATTGGTCAGCAAAACGTTTTGTTTTTGCTTATGCCGAGCATAATTGATTACTACAACCGGTCAGTAAATTTTTTCACATCGGGAAAAGCGACAACTGTCAGATCGTGGTGTTATTAATTCTTAGGTCGAGCCTTAACTATTCTTATGTCCGTACTACGGAGATCGTGATTAAGGGGTAGATCTCCTAGTTTCACTGGGGGATTCCGAATACCTATCGTCACTGTTGTGCAGGCTTTCGAATATTTCCCTACATTTTCGATAGAAATAGTGGCTTGTGGCTAAGTAATATTAGTCGTACGGATCGATGGATCAGGTTAAGCTAAGCTTGCCGCGGTTGGTCCGTGGATGGGTGACCATCTTAACATACCAAGACCTCTCCGTGCCTCGGAAAGCACGTTAAGCCGTTGGTCCCGGCTGTCATTTGTAGATCTTTGACAGTCGTTACGGGTCGTCAGAAGCCCGAAAGTCTGACAACCAGTCTTTCCAAGGGGTATCGTGTTACCCAGTAACTGGGTTGTGGAGGTCAGATAGGCAGTCGCTCCGTGTAAAATGCTGGTATTCAGCTGCTTCCGGTTAGACTGGAAGCCAACCAAAACATAGTTGGGAAAAGGCTAGGCAGATGATGATTTTCTATAGAAATAGACACCTACACAAAGACATAATAGGAATATCCATTACACTACTTAACTTCCCTTTTATTTATTGATACCTTTGTGTCTTTATATAGATATCTTTTGTGGCTCAAAATAATTACTGTGGTGTATTGAATGGGCACAAAATATCAAATATCGGACATCAAAGATGGAACTTGTGAGGTCTCTCTTTGAATGAGTATTTTGTTTTTGTCATTAATGGATATTTCTTGGCTAAATGTATTTCATGGTAAAATTAATATATCTTTAATAATATTGATATTATAGACTAGTCGTTGCCCTAATTACTTCTATTACTTACATGCGCTGAAATAAATAGTTATGATGGTTTGATAGATTTTATTTTCAACCGCTATATTTATTCTTAAGATAAATGTTAAATGACGGTTGAAAAATCCGAACAAAGGGCTAAAGGAAAATCTTTTGATGTGGTTTTGTCTTGCTCGCAATGAGCTCACGGACGTAATCAAATCACGGCGGAATTTTTACGCGCACCTGATCTTAAACGTAGTGCCGAGAGTTGAAAATCGAATACCGTGTTTTTTCGTCGCGCTGAGACTCACTCGCGTTAAACTCTGTTGGGTTCTCAATGCACTGTACAATATACAATACAATATACAATGTACAGATGCGGGTGTTGCTCTGTTGAAACACATATTTAAAGCATGGGAGAACTCGCAAAATGCTATTGGAGTTTTCTGTGATCTCTCCAAAGCCTTTGATTGCGTGCACCATGAAACGCTTTTGCGAAAATTGAGTTATTACGGTGTCCATAACGAAGCTTTAAAAGTAATAAATTCTTATTTACAAAATAGGTTCCAATGTGTAGAAATTAATGGTGAAAAATCTTCCAGGCTACCAGTTCAGTTTGGTGTGCCTCAAGGCTCAATACTCGGCCCATTCTTGTTTTTAGTGTATATCAATGACTTACCATTCTATTTAAAGGGTATTTGTGATGTTGTACTGTTTGCAGATGATACTTCTCTTATTTTTAAAGAAGACCGGAATAGACAAGATTTTGACGACGTAAACAGTGCTCTCTCAATGGTTACGGATTGGTTTACGGCAAATAACCTAGTTCTCAATGCCAAGAAAACAAAATGTGTAAAATTTGCCTTACCGAATGTTAGAAGTCTAGGTCCCAACATCGTCTTAGATAAAGAGGTGCTTGAAACCGTAGACTCGGCAGTTTTTCTGGGCATAACAGTAGATGCCAAACTTCAGTGGGGATCACACATATCAAGCCTAGCCGGGAGGCTCAGTTCAGCCGCCTACGCCGTCAGAAAAGTAAGACAATACACTGACGTCGATACAGCTCGGTTAGTCTACTTTAGTTATTTTCACAGCGTTATGTCCTACGGTATTCTGCTGTGGGGCAAAGCTGCTGATATTCAAAATATTTTTGTCCTTCAAAAACGTGCTGTTCGTGCAATTTACCAGCTCGGTGCCAGAGTTTCCTTGAGGGACTTTTTTAAAGATGTTGGTATTCTCACGGTGGCATCACAATTCATATTCGCTAACATCTTATATATTAGGCAAAATATACACTTGTACACTAAAAACAGTGATATTCACACCGTTAACACAAGAAATAAGGACAAACTACGTGCTCCCTTTCACCGGCTTCATAAGGTTCATAACTCATTTGTTGGGCTTGGTATAACTTTTTATAACAAGCTTCCCTCTTCTTTGCTAGATTTGCCTTTTAATGCGTTTAAAGCTCAAGTAAAATCCGTCCTTTGTTTAAAGGCTTACTATTCCATCAACGACTATTTAAATGACAAGAATAGTTGGTCGCTGTGATTAACTCAAGAAAATGTTTGTGTTCTTTCTCCAGAATCGGCGTATCTAGTGACAGGTTATATGCGTTCATATAATTATTATTTTATTTTTTATTGCCTGTCTAACAATTTTTTTTTATAACTATCTATGAAGTCATTAGTTATTGACATGATCTACTCATAACAATATTTTCTATGATGAGTTCTTTTAGGCTTTATTTGGCCTCGACAGTTTTCATTTTATTTGTCGGTATATTGGTATGGCTAGCTGACATTTTGACTAATTATTTAATTAATATTTTATGTCTCGTAATGTTTATTACTTTGCCTAAGTATGTATAGAATCAAGTCTATCCGACTAAACAGACAGCTGTGCTGCTGGGGAGTTTGTTCCACTACTTCTTCTTCCCAGCTAAAGCACTAGAAAGTGGTGAAGGGTGGGCGTTTTGGGGGACTGTCTCATGTACTTTGACGTTCGAAAAGTGCTGATTCTCAGCCTAATTTGAATAAATGACTTTTGATTTTGATTTTGATTTTGAATGCTGGGTTCAACATAGAGAGTTGAATATCCAGTGCGCGATAAATCCCGCCGTGATTTTATTACGTCCATGTGGACGTCGGCTAACGCAAAATCTTCAAGTATGTTCCTATCTTTCATGATCTAGACTTTGAGTTCTCAGTCAGTTATTTATTGATGGCAGTATTTTTGCAGAAAATTCTGATGGTACAGTAATGCGCTCTTTAAAATAAGTTATGTACCTACGCTATATTAATTGGGCACAAAAATAATGAAATACACAGCGAGTCTTTTGTTGAGAGGCCAACTTTGTCATTTAGTTTAAATGTTTTATTACCAGAACAGTATACAAAATACACAGACAAGGAAGTCCATTAGGCACCTAATTGGCACAAATCATTATTGGCAGTAAGTTGTCATCAATTATTCATCTTTTGTTATTAGTTTCCTTTTTCCCCAAATCAGTATCAAAATATAAATTAATTGCTTTTTTTCTGCCCTATTTCTTGTCTTACAGAGAAAATATATCATTGTAATTTGGTTTTAACAGTATTACTTAAAGTTAATCATATAGATATTCTCCTCTCCATAGCTAAATAAGATCCTTTTATTATGAAGGATCCATGCAATAAAGCCAGTTTATCGTGGGACTACGACGAAATCTCTTGGACGCAGGTTTGTCGCACTTCCCAGATTGCACGACAGCCACGACAGCCTCTGGTGATCAGTCTTTTCCTAAAACCAAAACTTAGTGAACAGTTTCAGTACCTTAAAATCCCCTTAGTCTACATATTTTCATCATATTTATATCTCCAGAACGGAAGGTCCTGCCCACCGTATAAAACAATGCAGGCGTGAAGATAAGCCAGATCAGTCCATTTGCACCCGGATCACGTAAAACCCATTGAACTGAAATAATATGAGGATTTATTTTATTGTCCTGCAAGATACAGTAGCTGTATCGTGACGGATAGTAAACTGGAGTTGGGAACTTGTACACGTACGAGTATAGTATAGAGAGACACTGGAACATGCATTTGTATTATATATAAGCATACTTGGATGAAATGAGGGGCTCGTGGCTAAGTAATAACAGCCGCACGGGTTCATCCATCAGGTTAAGCTACGCTTGCCGGGGTTGGTCTGTGGATGGGACCATCTGTACATACCGAGGCTCCTCCGTGCCTCGGAAAGCACGTTAAGCCGTTGGTCCCGGCTGTCATTCGTGGATCTTTGAAAGTCATTACAATCCCGAAAACCTAACAACCAGTCAGTAACAGGGTTGTGGAGGTCAGATAGGCAGTCGCTCCATGTAAAATACTGGTATTCAGCTGCATCCGGTTAGACTAGAAGCCGACCCCGACATAGTTGAGAAAAGGCTAGGCAGATTGTTTGATAAATATTTGGAAAATAGAAGGACGCATTTCTGTGAGTTTCATTTCGAAGCTAGGTACGGTATTTAGTGGTCGCCCAATGGTCGAAATTCAACCATAATTTGTTTCGTCGGGAATCCCAGGCTGATTCCCGGCCACCGCAGGCGCGGGCTTGCGGACGGCGAGTAATGGGTAGCTCGCTGTCCGGTAAGGACCAAGCCCGGGTCGACGGCGCGTTGTGTTCCACGCGCGCCTCAAACAGATGTTAGCACCAACTGGTGGGGTAGCAAGGGCCAATCCCTGCCAGGGGTGCGAGTTGTTCGAAAGAGATACCGTAGCCCCTGGCACACAGGCAACTGAAGGAACACGGGGGGGTTTTAGTCAGTAAAAGTCTGACACGCCCTCCCGCTCTATCCAGAGCGGGAGAAGTTATTTGATGATTTCCCACCCACAAAAAAAAAAAACTGTAATTTGTTTTAAAGTTTGAAATTTATTATGATTGGTATTGATAATGCACTAGTTACTGCTCGCGACATCATCCGCTTGAAATATCTTGTTCCCCAGAACGACCGCATTGCCTACCCGCGGTATTTCTTCGGTTTCCCTTAGCGTTCTATCTGAATTTTATTGTTTTTGCTCGGCTCCTACTGGTCCAAGCGTGATGTTACATAGCTTATAGTTTTTCTCAGGACTTGGGTTATCAAATGTAATAAGATTTTTATAAGCTTTTATTTAACTTGCAATGTTTGTTCGGGTGGGATCATGCAACTCAATTTTGAAGCAAATATTGTGGCGGACATCTACAATGCCCCACATACGAAACTTAAAATCAACAAATGTGGAAAACGCAAAAGTGAAGTGGCGCCATCTACAATGCTATATGCGAACTACTCAAGACTTGACGTCACACCGCAACTACATCAGCTACATCGCGCAAACAGAGTTTATAGCGCGATCTGCATATATACAAACATCCCGACATCAATGGTCGGGCAGTTGCCCACCAGACACAACACCCGTCTGGTCGGGGGATCCTCATTTACCAATAGAGTATGAGTGAACTTAACACCCTGTTGCTCATACCTCTATAATATCTTGCTGCTGATCTGATGCTGGAGTTGGAAGGTAGCCATAAGAACTCCGCAATAAAACGACACAACCCCATCGAGTTTGGGCTCGTTTGATTCGTATTTACACCTACTTTGAATCTAAATGGTAACCAGGGTCTGATGCTGGAGCTAGAAGGTGGTCAGAGATATATAACACTTTAAGTGTTCAAAACAACACATTTGTGTGGGTGCTACGAATTATTAAGAGCTACATAACGGAAAAACGCTGCTACGAACTACGCCTTAGTAAATCCCGCATCACAAATACTAAAGCGTTAAAATGAAATTAAAAGAAAAAAGAAACTATTTTAAAACAAGCTTTTATTATTCCTTGTTGATAAAACGAACTAAAAAGTTAAAAATAATGTAATCCCAATTATTTAAATAAAAGCGTGTTACATATTGACGGTTAGAAATGGTTGTAACATGCTAATAAATGTTCTTTATTTCTCCTGCCATCAAAATGTAACACGCTGTTATTGAAATAACTGAGATTTTTGTTTACTATGTAGTTCGTTTTATTAACAAGTAATAATAAAAGCTTGTTTTTTTTTTAAATGCGACTGGTAGTTTTAGAGATTAGCGCGTTCAGACAAACAAACAAACTCTTCAGCTTTATTTAATTATATATTCAGCGTTATAGTATTCTTTTTTAATATTACTATTTTTTTTTAATTTTTTTTTATTGATGATTATATAAAAATAATAGCTTTCTGGACTTCTTCTCCATATAAATTTCAAATGTGTCAAATTTTGTACTCCTCGGTCCGCGTAATTTTCGTGTTTTCAAGCGTATTTTTAGTTCGTTCGTTACCTGATTTCTAAATTGTTAAGTTACTCAATCGCAGCTTTTTTTAAACGTAAATTGATCGAATCGGAAAGTATGTAAACGCCACTACTCAGCAACTCCTCAATAATACCTCTTAAATAAGACCGCCATTATACATCAAACATGGTCACCAAACCTCAATCAGCTAAAAACATGACTACCGCATCGACGTCATAAATTCCTGCTTGTCAATCGTCATCAAAAACCGTCCGGCTAGCAGTAAGCGCGAATTTATAGCCATTTATAGCGTGTCCTCAACACTTAAGCATCCATGTTTATTGCCTATCACTAAACGACGATTTTCGATATAATTTATCGACTCTTCCCATCTATTTGTTTTATTTTTTTATTTACGATTCGAATTCTGATTGCAACTTTTACGATAGATCGTACCGGTAAGGTAAGGTTATCTAATTATGCCATTAGGTAATGGCCGGGGTTTTTATATGGGCGTTTCAAGGTAAAACACATGCGGCCCGCTTGATATAAATAAATTGGATATGAAGGTGTTATCTGTATAAATTTCATTTGGGAATGGCTCGTAAAATGGGTTGTAAAGGAAAAATATCATAATTTTAGAGTTGGGTTCGTACGAACCGTATGACTATTTATTTTGCTTCTTTTAGGTGTGGGGGAGCTATGGTGGCCCACTGGTAATTGGTTCCAACTTACGAGTTGAAGATCTACTAAGATCGTGAGTTCAAGCCCAGCATGGCATTTTACTTTGTGTATTTAATTTTACGAATACTGCTTTCAAAACGGTAAAGAAAAATATCGTAAGAAAACCGGTATGTCCGGGAACCAAAAAATCGACGACAGACATGCCCGCGTGGTGGTTTATGGCCAGTCCTTCTGGCAGAGACCAGGCCTGTGTCCCAGCAGAGGGAATATGATAGGCTGATTATGATTACCGACATACATCCCTCCTAAATGCATGCGATTTAGACAATTTCGTTAAACAGAAAAGCAGCAAAGGCCTCGGTCTTGATTTCTGCTAACCACTTTTTCTCATACTCTCCACGTCAAAATTTACAAAAAATATAGAATTGAATATAGTTGCCACTCCCAAAAGGTTTTAAAGTTTCGTATAGAGAAGAATGGGCAAGAAAACCCACCGTTACTCTTTTAAAATGTTTTGCAATATTTTGTACCTTTACCTATCAAGTACGAAACAATAACTTAAACCAATCTTTAATATCCTTCTTTAATAAAAGGACTTCCACCACCTAGCCTCGAGCACACTCACAGCTTAAGTCCACATAAAGCGGCGCACTCACTGTCAGACATAATCCGCGTCACGGCCACGACACCGCGCGTTGGTAAGCGGTCGCGCGTCACAAGCGTGCCAACGTGACCAGACTGTAAGCTCGGCGTGACAGCTCACAGAGATGGAATATTATACCATTGAGTTAATGTGGTAAAGGCTTTTAAAAATTGACTTTGTTTAGATTTTTTCCCATCTTCACATTTATCAGCATCTTTGAACGCAAAAAGATGAGAGAGGATTTACAACGTGAAACATATCACTTAGGAAAGAGAGTGGTATTTGTGTAGCAATGACTTTGCTTTGTAAATCGGTTTAATACTGAGATGCTCTGATATACTTGGAAGCATAATGGTCAAGACAGACAGGTGCATTAGCAGACAAGACGCCGCCACGCGCCGCCGCGCCGCGCCGGGGCGATGGAAATGAAAAGAAATTTAAAATTAAATTCTCGTTTACATAGCATGCAAGGAGGTAATTCTATTCAAATTTTTAATTATAACTTTTTTGAGAAACCCATGTTTAAAAGATTAAACAGAAATTATATTAGTTGATGGTTTATTCATTGTAGGTAGTAAGTAATTTGAACAAAACTCGACAAATTCTGTTTTGGCTACAATACCTAACTTTTTCAGAACCGTATTTTTCACGGTTCAAATACCCAATCTATACATGGGCAGACCGATGCATACCTTTGACAACTAAAAAAAAATCAACCAATATTCGTATTTCTATGCCAGTTGTCCAATAAGATAAAATAAAGCTAATAAATATTGCGTAGATATATTGTCAAAAAAAGGTTTTTGTATTTTTAAATACCTTCGCGAAAAAACCGTGGCGAGGCTTAGCGGTAGAGGCCGTCAGTTGCCGTGGGGTACACCCGCGAACAGAGAGCCCGAATGCGAAAACATGACTTTATGCGACTGACAGGTTTCACGCGGGCGAGCTGATGCGACTTTTTTAAAATCATTTTTTTTTATCTTTCCTTTTTTGTCTGAAAATCGGTGAGCTGTGGCAGGATTTATTTACGGTTGAGTAAGAGGCGTGTCGTGTTTGTGTGTTAAATTTATAGGCTCCTTTTTCGATGTTGATCGGTGTGTGGAAAAAATGTTACGTTTATTTTTCCTTGAGAAGGATCTAAACAATGCGATGCTGGTAACATGTTTTTGTATTTATGAATAAATTGTTTAAGTTTTGTGCACGGAAATGGTATATGTAAATCAAGCAATGAGATCATATCCACAAATCTGGAGAATGGGAGGATCTTGTTTTTATGAAATAATGTTATACGAAAACAAGATCTGACCAGCCTAACTTGCTGCTAACTGATTCAATATAGGTAGTACAAACTCATATTTAAAAAGCGATTTAGTTTCACATAAATATGAGAAAAAAAAAACTTTCTAGGAAGACCAACATGTTATTTACCAGCAACAATAAAAACACAATACATAATCAAATTGCACCTCCGTATCAGTTCAACAACATATAACAAAAAGTATAAATCTCTTTTCCAAAAAAACAACCCTCTCAACGCGACATATGGGTCCAAAATACCGTCATAACACAGTAATTGTACCCAAGATACACGTTATCAAATTGCGAAGGACGCACGATCCGATCCGCCGTTTTTTTATTAAGTTACGAAGATACACCTCACGATTTGTTGTGAGTCCCCAAATGCGATCTATGTCTCGAATTTGATTCAGCCTGAAAATAATAAGCTTAACTCACCTAAATTCGTTACGGGATTTTTTCTGAAAGTCAATGCTTACCTGAAATGAGAAAAAACATGTGTTATTTTTTTTTGTACAAGAATTTGCAGATAGTACTTTTATTTACTTAGAAGTGAGGTATACTCGTATATCGGAATCAATGAATCGGAATGACTTCAAAAAAACGTGCTAGTAGAGTGAAATTCGGTTTCGTTTCTATTTTTCCAGACTTTGTTTAATTGGACTTACTTATTGAAAAATACGCTGGTTTATTTCAAACAAGGTTAATACCTACTATTTGTTCCGACTATTTTTTCTCTCAGTCGTAAATTAAAACCACCACAAAAGTATGTTCATTCATCAGAATTAATAACTTAACACTCCACCTGCCCTTTAATCTTCATTCACTGCATTAAATC
The DNA here is from genome assembly GCA_949091785.1 of Polymixis lichenea. NCBI lineage: Eukaryota > Metazoa > Arthropoda > Insecta > Lepidoptera > Noctuidae > Polymixis > Polymixis lichenea. The sequence continues at coordinate 23,048,437 of OX420943.1, read as the reverse complement.
TAATAGATGCAATAAAGTGTACATTCACTGGGATTGCGTCGCCGTATTAAATGTCCCTCCAGCATCTCATTTGATTACTAAGGCCATTAATTGGTTTTAGTGCAATGAAAGCGATTTAATTGAAAGTGAGCAGTGAAGGGTTAAATACACACGTAAAATCACGTGGAGGGTCTCAGACGGATTAATTAGAGTTGAAATTAGTGCCAATGTACTTAATGCTTGAACACTTTAAAAGCATAATGACCTTCAATTAGATGCGACGTTTTTGTACTTAAGCGGGTGCGGTTACGTGAATAATTACTTATGAGTTACGACGGTGTTGAGTGTTGATTAATTTAAAGCCCTACAATGCAGGACCTTTATTAAATAACCAATTCCGAATGAAAGAAACCTCTCAGCTGTTTTCAGAATTGCTAAGAAGGCATTTTAGTACATTTACGTAAGTCGTACATTTAGTGTCGATACAAAATATTTTCACGGACATGAGAAGCCCAAATTAAACCACAGATAAATACAAAACTGTTGTTTCTCGTCTACAAAACCCAATTTCACGAATTAGCCACAAAACACTCCGAATAAAATGGTACAATTTTGTTGGCACTGAAACGTTTCAGTCTAAAATTATTCTTTTACATAACACTTCGAGAGCTTGCTGAAAAACTTTCACGAAAATAATAATGGATTCCACAAATCGTGAGCAAAAATACTGAAAATTCTTTCGTATTTACCGTTATGTTTGTACATAAAAATAAAGCTTACCTATATAACTTTATGTAATGTTGAGGTGTAAAAGCAAATAGATCTAATAGAGCAGAGCAATATTAGGGTCGTAGGACTTATAGTCTTAATAAAAGCAGATTTACATGTATAAAGTCGGTTATCCGAATAAGACTTTATTACATATTTGATAGTAAAGTTTTGACAGATCATATGAAATGTGGGTGAAATATAGCAGCGGAGATGACGTGAGGACACCTGTAAAATATTTTATTTTGAAAGTTACGAAAAGAACTTAGTTTGAAATATTCACAGAAAGTTCAGGACAGTTCCCAGAAATGTATTTGGCATAAGATATAGAAACTATATAACAATTGTAACATCCTACACACTGTTGTGACCTCTTTTTATGAATAACGAATACTGATTGATTAATTGAATTACATTTTCCTGAATTTTAATGTGGTCTTTAGGAAAGAGGAGCTGTTTCTTTAACAGTGTAAGTTCGGAACCTACCGGGTGTAACTGTTGTGGATTGTATCAATATTTCTCGATAAACCCTATCTAGTCAATCATGGACAACACTGACTTATGTTAGATAAAAATAAAGTATGAAAAACAGCCGCTCATAATCTTAAATCGTCAATAAACTGTGAACAAACGACACAAATTATACTGCGACTGGCACATTTTTTAGCCGTTGGAACACATATTTTTGTCAACTTAAACCTAATTAGTGTTAGGTACTTTGATACAGTAGTATCATCCTCTAGGGATGTGCCATAACATACAAAGTATAATGAAACAGTGACTTTATGACAGAATTAAAGTCAAAATATGCTGTACGAGTCACATTTTATGCTTTTTACCTACAGCTGAGTTAATTCGCTGTATAAACTTTGATGAGCTATAAAAGTTGTGTGAATGTATGTTTGCTTATGTATCTACACAGTTTAACTGGAGTTACGTAGCTGTGTGATAATCTAGGCTTAAGGAGAGGATGATTTATTTCATTTCATGTATTTTTTTCAGTGTAGGTGTTAAGTTTTCATATGTTATAAAGTATTTTTTTTAATTGTTGATGATTTCCAAAATGCAGGTACATAATTATGGATGACTAGCTTTTACCAGAGGCTTCGGCAGCGTAGATGCAAAAAATATCCCCCGAGAACGTACCACAGTGATTAAAAAGTAACCTGTGTTAATTAATTAATTTATTTATTTAAACTTCTCGCACATAGAATAGAATAGTATTTAGTATTCAGAAAGGTACAAAGGCGGACTTAATGCCTTAGGCATTCTCTACTAGTCAACCAAGGGTGGTGAAGAGATTAGATGGCAGGTGCTTAGGTTAAGAGGAACAATGATTACAAATTATATCATATAGAATAAATAAATAAGATTGGTTCATACCTATGGTTTTACACTTATAATACACTTACAAGCATACATTTCTACTATAATATGTACATATTAGGTGACAATAAACATTCGAACATCTAAACATACAAACTTTTAAATTCAAAATCAAAATCAAAAATGTTTTCGAATGAAATTTAATTTTGTAAGTGAACCGTTTGTTTTACATTAATAAAATGTATTTTATTCAAATACATCCATCGGTTTCTTACTAAACTTCAACTATATCCGATGACCATGGTTACTGATCTCTTTGGTGACTGTACTTTTTTCAGGTTATAAACTATCTGTGTGCCAAAATTTTAACGAAATCCGTCCGGCCGATTTTGCGTGACTGAGGAGCAAACATAGAAACATTCACATTTATAACATCAGTAGGATAGTGGATAGTGGCTATGTGATGGTGATGTGTCGCACGCACAGATCTCAAGTCACAAAGACTTAGACTTTGTCATCAGTAAGAAGTAGGTAGGTACAGCAAAACTAATGTTACTTAGAGGTGCCATAATATTTATTTCTAAGTTTTTGTAGGCACAGACTTACTACGCACTTCTCTTCCTTAATTTTCTTCACCGTTAGGACCTTTTTACGCTTTGGAGTTAATATGTAATATAAACCTTAATGAGTCATAAAGTCGTTTCATTTAGTCTTCATGACACAAATATGAAGATAAGTGATGTAACTTCATGCTTGTTTTCAAAGAGCCTTTTATTTGAGCTTTTTATTGCAGGGCGTGATATGTAGGCACGGGTTTTTTTCGGTCGAATAAATGGGCCTGACTTTTGATGTTATGTTATGAGACTCTGGTGGGAAAGTGGGTAATTACGTATATGTTGTTTTAGACTTAGGACATATGGCACCATTAATCATTAAATACGATTAAATCACGCTAAACATAACCTAAAATATAATTCTGTCTCTGTCATATTAATCCAATTGACGGTAACAGAACGATGTTTTAAATCCGTTTACACATAATGCCTACAATGTTGGGAACATTGTAGGCATTGCAAACGAATTTAAACTGCTGGGACACAGGCCTCCTGTCAATGAGAGTGGGTTCACGCAGGTCCAGTGCTGGTTGATGTCTCACATGTCTTTGATTTTATGGTTCTAATAGGACATGCCGGTTTCCTCACGAAGTTTTCTTTTACCGTTTTGAGAGTAGTGGTAATGAAATAATTAACCCAAAGTGAAGCGTGAAGCGTACTGCGTGATACGAGCGGGCCTTAGTCTTTTATTTTTGCGTGAGAAATCATAACATAACTCCTCCCGCTCTGTCTGGAGCCGGAGGGCGTGTCAGACTTTTACTAAACCCACCCGTGTTCCCTTAGTTGCCTATGTGCCAGGGGCCGCGGTATCTCTTTCGAACAACCCGCACCCCTGGCAAGCATCGGCTCTTGCGGCCCCTATCAGTTGGTGCTGCTTTGAGGCGCGCGTGGAACACAACGCGCCTTCGACCCGGGCTTGGTCCTAACCGGACAGCGAGCTACCCGTTACTCGCCTTCCGCAAGCCCGCGCCTACGGTGGCCGGGAATCAGCCTAGGATTCCCGACGCCCAGGGCGTTTTCTGCGAAGGCTACGGCCGTGAGGGCGCATGTACTGCCTCTCCCTCACGTGCGCCTCCTCCCTCTTTGCAAGCATCACTGCTTCGCTGAAGGAGGTGAGGGCTAGCCATGCACTCTCACTCCGTACCATGGCCTGGACCAGCGCCGGACGCGAGAGATCGCCGCCGCCGATCGCCTCCACGAGGACACACCGGTGCTCCGCCCAAGCCGGGCAGCCCTCCACCGTATGCACCGCCGTGTCCTCAGGGCGATTTTTGCAGTGAAAACACCCGGGCGTTTCCTCCCGCCTTATCTGAAACAGGAACCTCCCAAAACAACCGCGTCCGGTGAGGACCTGCGTCAGGCGGAAGGTGAGGACGCTGTGGCACCTCTCAATCCACTCCTCAAAGAGTGGACTTACCACCGCAAACGTGGCTTGCCCAGGGCTTAGTCTTCAGTTGTTTTCCACTTCACAGGCTGCTCAGATATCATTTAGGCAGGTCAGAAATGTTGAGCGTGTGTTAATAAAAGCGAGCAAGTGGCATTTTGCCTGTAATAAGTAATGTATACTTTCGAATTATATTATACCATGTCATTTATGACATCCATTTCCACTATTTTCCACGATAGTATCCGCTGAGCAGCAGATATTATTCCTTCATCCATGTTAATCGACTTTCTAAAATCAGCGAAAATAGAAGAAAAATTTAATTCTGCGCCGAGTGCTTCTCGAGTTAAAAAAGTGCTAATTACGCTCTTGTTACAGTTGTACTAACGGGATGGAAGATATATACAGGATGACTTCTTCTATTGTTTTCTGAGGTTCATTCGGCCAGCCTGTTCCCAACCATGTCAGGGTTGGCTTTCAGTCGATCCAGATACGTGTGGGGAATAATAATGCGACTGCAGTCTGACCTCTACGTTTCCACAATCGTTTAAGTGAGCAATGTCGAGATAGCTCTGGGCTAGTTGTCAAAGTGACTTTTTGACTAACGGTGTCGAATGTAGATCTATGTTTGTATCGTGATAGCAAGTTTGATGTTTGCAGAGAAGAGGGTCTCAATGTAATGGTGGATATCCTAGGATTGACCGTGGTAAGTGCAGTCTGACCTCCAAGGTCGGAAATAATTATTGCCATGTACGTCTGGTGTACATTACTTACATGCTGTTTGTTTACATACACACAGCATATAAGCAATAGCAGAGGAGTACCTATCTACAAGGTAAGTTTTTATCCAGTGAGCAAACTGTAACCATGAATTCAGCATATCATTTTAGACTCCCAACGCAGAAATTTTACGTCAGTTTTACAAAAAAGAATCAGATGTTTCACAGAAAAGTGCAATACCTACGCGGTCAAAATGTATGGAACAGCTGATTACTTTTTGTATTGCTGACGAAAAATTTCTGCGCTGGGGGTCTAGAATGATATGCTGAATTCATGGTTACAGTTTGCGCACTGGATAAAAACTTATCCTGTATAGTATAGTGTAAACCCACATTTTGCCATTTAAGTTTAAGTCGCATGTGATAGGGAGCGAGCCGATGTCCATCAACCGGGCACAAATTCAACTTTCAGGCTCCGCAATTCCGCATGGAAAAACCCAAAAACACAACCGACGACCTAGGATTCGATACCAAGACCAGTCGGCTCACAGTCGGCTTCGACCACTAAACCAACGAGGCTTTTATGCTTAGAAAAACACGTTATGAATGAAGTCTATGCTTATAACTAATGTAGGTCATCATATTTGCACTGCAAATGTATCTTTACAAAATCTGCATTGCTATTAAAATTACCTTAAGGTCTCATTAATCAAAACACTCCCTACTACATTTATCTTAATATCAGCATATTTTCTTCACACGCATAATTATTTAAAAACAAAGTAACAAGGTTTGGATCCTTGCTTATAACTTAACTTAACTTCGCACAGTATACATTATAAAATAATTAAAAGTTCACAACTTTGTTTGAAAACATTTTGCTCACAGATTCACGTATATTTTGTGTTGGAGAGAGATTAACATATGAGTTAATGTGTTCCTTGTAATTTAGGGTTATATTTGTTTAACACACACCCTACGCTTTTTGTTTTTGTAAAAGTAAAACTCTTTGCTATGCACAATGTAAAATAAACTTATTTAACAGCGCAGTTATCGCTACCCACGCCCCCTATGTGCCTTTGACGTTTACTCTTAAACTTTTTACAAAGGTAAAAGAGTAGCCTGTAAAAATGTTATTCAACTATGTAACTACATCAAGTTCGACTGCGCCTTAATTAACAAGCCATTATTAATTAACTCTTTACTCAAAGCTGACCGACTACTTTAGTAGTTAATAAAGAAATAGTTAACGAGAACAAAAAGAGTAAAGTAAGCATTGATTGATTTACGAAACGTCTTCTAATGGCCAAATATACTATGTACACCATGACATTTTAGTCGTCTTACAACGGCAGCCCACTTCATGTATCCAATGACTACTAAACTTTTATTTAAAAAAAATGTTATTTTTCAACATTTGCATAATTCAAAAAAATTCAAATATCATTCACTAAGACGCATGACGTAGTTTGAAACACCCTCTTATGAAGATGGAATTAATAATGGAATGTAATGGTAGGTAGGTAGATATCTTCTACCGTTTGATACGTAAACATTATTAACAGGGAGGGTGTTTCATAATTCTAAAGCAATATCTATTTTTCTTTGTATCTATTATCTTAATTAATGGTAACAATGTTTTAATTGCGCCTACAGGTATTTTATGACGGATACATTGAGTGCACCACCTTTGTAAGACGACTAAAATGTCACGGTGTATATTACGTTAAATGAAACTGGTTTCAGCAAAGTAACTAACTTAACTAAATGCAGTTTGAGAATTAGACCCAGTCATCATCTGCCTAGCTTTTTCTCTATGTTGGGGTCGGCTACCAGTCTAACAGATGCAACTGAATACCAGTATTTTACATGAAGCGACTGCTTCCGACCTATCTGACCTCCACAACCCAGATAACGGGTAATACGATACCTTTGGTACGACTGCTTGTCAGACTTTCCGACTTCTGACGACTGCCAAATCCATTAATGGCATCTGGAGCAACTGCTTAACTCTAAAATTTGACCCAGTATGCATTTGAAATCTGTAACAGAGGCTATTTACGTACTTCTATTACCAAGCTTTGTATTGTTAGTAATTTATCAATAATCAGTTATCACTAAACATCAGTGTATCAGTGTAGACGGGAAGTGGAAGGTGGGGGACAGGGTGTTGTAGCGCAGCCTGGGGAGGCCTATGTCCAGCCGTGGACTACAATAGGCAGAGTTGATTGATCGATTGATCAGTGTATCCTAGGACTGGCCTACCGTTCGATATTTCCCTCCTCACCCTCAAGCCAACATCAAAGATGGCGGCCCCTCACGTTAGCCGTAAGAGAAAGTATTCGCCCCCAATAAAAAGTACTTCGACAAGAAATTTAATAACAGATTCCGGAAAAGTTGCAGCGCCGTTGTTCTTGTTATTTGACAACTTTGTCTTATTGCATACATTTGTGTATCCGTAGTTCTGTATGGGGAGTTTTAATACTGATAAACTAAATGTATCCGATAATGGAGATCCAGTTTTGAGATTAATATTGGATCGTTTAACAAGACTGTTTAATTGAATTCGTGGTCTTATTACGCGTTTCCTTTCTTATATTTGTGTATTATAGAATAATTTTGTAATAAGCTTCGTTTTTCATTAATGACTCCATGCTTTGGTCATTTAAAAAAGATTAGGCTCGTCAAAAGTAATTCTCGAAAGTTTAGATGTTATCCCTACTTCTTAGGACATACCCAATTATGGGTATTTGAACAATTTGGAAATGATTTGATTGTTATAATGCCATTTACTAATACAGCATGAGTTAATGTGTAAATACTTTGGCAATTTCAGTTCAAGTAAAGCGGCTTAGACATATAAATTGCAATCTATCTTGGATACATAATTTTGACAAACATGCAAAGAAAATTAATCACGAACATAAAGAAAAGTCTTCTGAAATTGCAGTCACGAATAGTTTGTATTCCTATTTCTTTCTCAAGTTTCATGTAGGTAAGTAGGAGAAAGTCATGGCTTTTTTTTTTTTTCTTGTGGGTGGGAAATCATCAAATGACTTCTCCCGCTCTGGTTGGAGCAGGAGGGCGTGTCAGACTTTTACTGACTAAAACCCACCCATGTTCCTTCAGCTGCCCGTATGCCAGGGGCCGCGGTATCTCTTTCGAACAACCCGCACCCTAGCAGGCATCGGCCCTTGCGGGCCCCACCAGCTGCTGCTGACGTCCTCCTGCGACGGGTCAGTACAGCGGCCCCGCCGCCAACCACTTTTCGGCCGCAGGGGATAGGGAGAGCGGCCAACGCTATACCGACACTCCTCTTCCCCTGCGGCCCCACCGCGTCCGCCATCAAACGGTGGCGGCCCCGTCCAGGCTACGGAAGGGAAGAGCGCTACTCAGAAGTACCGGCACTCCTCCTCCGCCGCAGCCTGTAACCCTCAGCCGCGATGCCTCCCATTCGACATCGCGGCCCGCCTCAGTTGCGATGCACCTCACCGCAACCTACTTTTTGGCCGCTACGTCGTCGGCTTGGAGGCACAAGCCCTGACGAGCGGCCCCACCTTAGGGTTCCTCTTCGCTTCACCGTGGGAGGGTGACCACGGTTACTGAGCCCCCCCGCAACGACAATGCGGGAACCCCACTGGGGGGGCTTGCAGTTTGATTTGGATAAAAGCTTGTAACAAAGGACCCCTTTGCTATCATAAGGATGTTTGTGTACATTATCAACATATATTTTTACTGGCTGATTTTATATAGTTTTACCCGACTACGGTTAAGGTAAAAGGAAGGGTTTTATCATCACTCATTCTATTACATCAAATCTTGTTTAGCTGGCCGCCAACTAATTTCCTATTATAATATCCACAACATTTGGTCTATAAATCTTAAGGCTTCTGACAAAATAAGGATATTTTGTAGGATATTGGTAGCTACTTTATTCAATTCACGCCAACCTATCTTCCTGGCTCGGTGTGCTGTGTTGGCGCTGCCGCTGCGGCTGCGGAAAACTTCAAGCGGAGAAAGTAAAATAACCTATTGGTAATCATATTTTCAAGCTGTTTGAGGTTGAAACCCTCGGGCCGTGGGGTCCGAGTGCTCATGGTCTCATCAAGGAAATCTCGAAACGGCTGGTTGACACTTCGTGGCCCGAGGGCTGGTTTCTACCTTGGCCAGTGGCTAAGCATTACACAACATGGTAATGCCGCCAGTCTCTTGGAAACATTACCAGTCGACAGCGATGGACGTCGTCATCGTCAACGACGATTTTTCGACGCCATTGTTTTTATTTGTGAATAGGTTTAGTTAGAATTATATTTGTTTTTTTTTTGTACATACTATTATTTAAGACTGATAATTTCTACTAAATTGTGTAAATAAAAACACTCAATGTTGAATTATTATTAGGATCGTTAGTATCTCTTCTAAATCACCATTCATGTTATTGGGTGCATACTAAAGATTATAACAAACATATTTTATGCCGACATTGTGGTTTGAGGTCCCGGGTTCGATTCCCAGGTTGAGCAAAGTGTTACTGGGTTTTTCTTTCTGGAATTTCTCAGTAGCAGCCCGGAGTCAGGATTTATGGCCGGCTGACGGCAATAGGGTCGGCCCCTATTAAATGAGACATAATCATAACTGGCGAAATGAGGGTGTACTATAAGTACTCTTCTGCCCAACCCTTCCGAGAAACAAGGCGAGATGTTATGTAATATTTATTGTTGTGAACCAGCATTTCATGGCTTTGCATTTTTTTAGTCGAGTACGGTATTATTATACGTCAAGGGCCTACAAATGGTGTCAACAACGCACTTCGTTTCAGAACGTTCGCGATATAATATAATATCGGTGTAGACTGAACGAGTATGCCTAAAACGTGGATGGTCCTGAATTTGACTCCCATGGTAAATTTTTTGATTGATGAGACAATATTCCCGTTAGATTTTGAGATAAGCAAGCAATTGAGGAATTATATTATCGTTATGATCTGGACCTTTTGGTGGTTTTCATAAGGGACACATAATCAGCCTGTAACATTTCCACTGCTGCGACACAGGCCTCCTCTCTGTGAGAGGGATCATGATTACGGTCCTTCTCACAGAGACCATGATTATCTTCCCTCTCACTCGTATTAAACCCGCGTGGTGGATTCACTACGCGGGTCCCTTTATGGGTTGGCGAACCAACAATTACGGGTTGGCGAATTTTTGGTTCTAGGACATTCAGGTTTCCAAACGTTGTTTGTTTTCACCGATTTGAGATCAGTGGTGATGTTATAATTAACTTAAAGTCTCTGCTTAGCTTCAAACCCACGACCGCTCGTAAGTCGACTACAGCAGATAGGAAGGGTTATGTACCTCACTGGTTATACACCGAGAAATTTTTATGTTTGTTTTGCCCGCAGCGAAATAGTTTTGTCTTGGTAATACAATCGTTTTATAAAGAAATAAAATATTAGAAACAAAAAATGGCAGATTAACTATTGTGAAAAAAAACCACGTGCGAGAGTTCATTTTGCTTTGAACATTTATGCATCGCTGTTCTCTTTGTCGGCGGCGCGTGCGATTAGAGTAGTACAATTTACCTCTAGTGCCACTATTGAGATATGATGAATATTTTATTAATTATTTTTAAACAAAAAAATCTATTTTTTTTTTTACTTTTACTCTATGCTTCGAAAGTACTGCTTATGGCAAGTTGTTCCGCCGTGGGAAAACAACCATTAAAATTTATCGGTGTATATGTATCGTTTGTTCTAGGACAACAACTCTGTGTCTCCTTTTGTCGTCAAACCAATGTCTATTTTTTTTATTTGTCTCTTAAGATTCAATATATTTTAGTTACTTTGACATAAAATTGTGTGTAAATCAGGTTTCAATTTCTAAATGCTTTCACAGTCTGGAAAAAAATCGAAACACTTCGCCACTCAGCACAAATATCTTCACAAGTGATTGCAAACTTTGTCAACATCTCATCATTGTACTTCGACAAACAAGACACAATAAAAAGAGCAAAACAAACAAAAACAAACAATTGTTTACTTAGAACATGAAAGTAAACCATTCAACCGACAAATTGTTCAAAGATGTTTAAAACATCAATATATCTTTTGGTACTTTTTTTTGTGTCTGTATCAATAGTCACCAAGGTTAGTTTCTTGTTTCTTCTCAATAAATATAGCAAATCATCACGCCTCTAATCGTTAAAGGGTTAGGCAGAGGTGTATCTATAGTACTGCGTGTATTTCCAAGTTATGCTAAGTTCCATGTAAAAATAAACTTTATTTAAGGTCTATAATAAAGGTTAATGTTTAACCGTTCCCTACTCAAAAATATCTTGGGAAAAATCATGATAATCTCGTAATAGTCAAAATACTAACATCAGTTTTTTTCTCAAGCCAAGAATGCTTTTGCTAGATTCACGTTAGCAAAGCAGCAGGTGACACTAAGCTACTACATAAATTGTTACTAGACAGGTCAAATTCCACAGAATGGAAAATAAAATGTGCACCTTTGAATTTTGGGGAAATTCTAGCAAAGGTGGCAATTCTCACAGTACCATCGATGCACTTTAGACCGACATATCGCAGCAAAATGTTATCGCGCTGGTGCAGCACTATTCCAAGGTACGAAATGCGGGGAATGTAATAATTTCCTACTATACTTCTCCCCAGATTACCATGCGGAAACCTCATTCCTCATTCCCAAATAGCAAAATTCCAATAGAAGCAATTCCCAAAGTGAAATAATAACATCTTTATGTAAACGAAGCTGAATGCTCGTCGTTTTGTGAACATAACACACAGATTCGAGTACACTGAATTAATTTTATTGTTGAACTTAACTTGTTTTTGGGTGCCATAACTCTAACTGGATCAAGGACTGGCCTCTTTCGACAACATTCATTTTATTAGTCCCCGAGTGTTCGGAATTTGAACGAGTGTTTGATATTTGAATAGAATTTTTTTTTGAAAAAGTTATTTTATTTCGGTTTTTGGTATTCATGCGAGCTAATAATTATTTTATATGGCTGGGTGCTAGTGATACTTTGCAAAATTTCGTGTTGCTTGAAAACAGTGACTATTATTCTAGTTAATTGTTAATCTTTACTAATCTTTATCGTCTTTAACTTCATCTAACGACTTAAGTACCTGCTAACAGCTGTTCTAAAATTAAACATATTTAATTCCCCAAAAAACTAGACGAGACATATTTAATACACTCTTAACGCTTATTCGGCAACTTTTGAGAGACATCATTGCAATGAACGGGCATTGAAACAGTAATTAGCTTCCCCGTCCACTAAGATACTTAAACAATAACTTGCTCCAAAATATTTCACAAGAGAACTTTCATCTGCAAGTGCCTCTTGTGAACTTAACTCAAAAACTGATTAACTTTTATGATACGAAAAGTAGGGGTCCCAAATTGTCAAGTAATGCACTCTTCGGTCTTTTGTTCCGCAGTCGAGTTTATTATTTTTGTAATCATACACTAGTAGGTCGAGGGTACACTTAAGGCTGTGTTTACGAAGGGAAAGAGATGCTTGATAAACAATTGAGTTCAGTTGTTACTGAAGTTGTTCCATATTAGTTAGGAAATGAAAGACTAACAGATGTTTCAGTATTTAAAGAGACGAATGAAAGAGTATGAAGCGAGATTCGTAAAAAACTAAGATTTAAATGACATGGGAAACAACGTGATTTGAGTGGAAGTTTCATTACTTTAAGACATCAAATATTTGTATTGACAATATGACAATGTACATGATTTTGTAAATGAACATGATGAATGAGAATGTTCTAAACATAAAGATGGCACAGAAAGTTCTCATTTTTCAAACTTGTTATACAACTCGCATGTTTGATGGTTTGTTTATTTAAACCTCACGTACAGTAGTGGGACAAAGGCGGACTTAATGGCACAACGGTTATCAGAACTTTACCAAATCATTCCTTTCATGTCGGGTAATAAATAATTTTATTTCTGTAAGTATGTTTGTACAAACAGTTTTAACACGACAATCATATTTTTAAACTAGATGAAGTCAGCGATTCCTATATGATTACTCTGACAAGAAAGACCAAAACAAACTTAAAGGTCACAGTCTCTTTTAAAGTCTAGACATAATATTAATTAGATCATGCGAAGACCATGTGGATGTCTGAAATGGTATTCTGAAGAAAGAACCACACTGATTAAAGGGAGTGGGGACACATAAATTCCCTGCCCACTTTTAAGAAATACCTCAAAATCCTTATCACTGAAATCTGAAATAACTGAAACAAAGAAAATACAATCAACTTGTCACATTTACATAACAGAATCAGCCAATATCGTCTACAAAGCGACTGAGGACCACCGCTGCAGAATAAGTGGAGGCCACAATAGGCCTTTAGCCTGAATGTGAGGCCAACAGCCTGTTTGCTTGGTGCACACTTCTAGGCCAGATAAGTCACGCTTTACGGACTCGGTAGGGTTGTCGAAGAAAATATGAACGTGTTTTTTAGGACCGGTTTAAAAATTGTCCAGGATTTTTGATGATAAATCATCAAAAATCATGGACGAAAAATCTATTATTTTATTATATTATATTTGCATGCTTTATGCAGGTTTATTGGTCACAAATTCATTTGATTTTTTGGAACCACCTACGTGTGAAATGTCACTGTATGAATATTTATTTACCATGTATATCTCAGCTAACCATAGCAACATTTGGCTTTAAATTGAGCATGTTATGCTAATGGTTTTTGTTAGGGTTAGCATGCTTAATGTTGAGTTTTACATTTGCTAATGAAAATGCATGCATGAAACTTAATTTAGTTTTCCTTGTTCAGTTGTTTATAAATCGTAATTATTTTTACTAACAGCCAGAGCCATTCAGCGCAAAGGCCTTTTTACTCTCTCTCCACTTCCCTCGGTTCAAGACGACTATGAACCAGTTTTTATGAAAGGAGTCTAGTGAATACCTATTAATTTTGCTTTTTTAAACTTGGTGAAATATTCTCCTATCCACCACCTGGTAGACAAGAGAATATTTAGTCACCTGTCTAAATAATAAAAACTGGGGACGTAATCATATGTAAATAAAAAGTTGAGTATCTAATCATAGATAGCCATCATCATTGTTTGAATAGTCTTTGCCCAACTATGTCGGGTTTGGCTTACAGTGTAACTGGATGAAGGAGAATTATTATTGACAACAACTACTTAACTATTAACACACAAAAAAAATAAAAGTTGTAAGTGTCAGCCCTGCACCGCCGTCGGCTCCCACAACGACACATGACGTCATAAATCCAGCTTAGCTTCGTTCCGGAATACGTGTGTATTTTTGTATTGTCGCTATAAGTTTGAATAGCACAAGTTCAATCTTCTTGACTTTTACGCCTTGCTTGTTTAAAAGAGATCTAGACTTAATTAAAACAATTGCGTTGATGTAGGTATATTGACACAACAATAAAGCAATTTACACCGGATATTATAAGTCCATGCTACAATTTAAGTATTGACTAGATAACAATACGTCTTTACTTTACCATGACGTCTTGTGAGACGTCTCCTCCTGAAGGTTTAGGCAGAGGTGTTTCCATAGAAGGTACATTACCCCCATTTCCCCATTTTGTTCTAGTGGGCGGGCGTCTTAACCGAGCACAAATCCAGAGTTTGGACTGCTACTGAGAAATTCCTAATGGAAAAACCCAATGAAACTTTGGTTGACCTGCAGGCTTAGCATAACGATTTCTATTTCTACGAAGAATAGACAGTGCTTCTTCTATACAAAGTGACATTTCGTTTCTCTATTTTTGACATCGCACCGTAGATATCCTTCTACAATCTGTCATTTTGTCTTTCCGTTCTAACGATCTTTGTCTAGGTCCTTATAAATGTAGACTATTTCAGAAGAATATTTCTTCCCAAACTGTCAAAATCACACTGACAACAAACTTTCTACTCGACGGCCACAAAGTATATACGATTATCTACAAAATCATGATTCGTTTAGAACGGATGACTGTGATAATTAATAGAAAAACAGCTATCTTCTCCTATTGTACATCATTTAGTTAATAGTCATGTCTCATTCTTCCGTCGACAAATCAGTGCTCGTGCTAAGCCTGCTGGGAATTGAACCCAGGAGCTCATGCTCAGCAGTTGCGTGTGACGGTATGACTGTCGATTAAAAAGAATTGAGCCTCCATTGATTCAACTCAAACCCTTTCGAATTCTATTTTCCTTATTGTAAGAAGTGGCAATAATGGGAATCGATTGTCATTCTAAATCGATATTCATTTATTACTCTTGCTGAAGTGACAATTGAAACGCAATTTAGCGTTCTTTTTCTGTTTTTTATTTATTTTTATTTGACTTCGCATAAATGAACGCCAATCTGTACATAAAAGAAAACAGTCTCTTGTTATATTTTTAAATTGTTTTATATTGTGAAATTTATCACAACACTTTTGGACAAATGAAAAATATTTTTAAAACTAGTTTCTGGATAATCGTGAAATGGATCCACATCACGAAAGTAAACTTAGCGATATGTAGACTCAACAACTTCAATCTCCGGTAGTATATTATAACCGATCTCATCTATAACACCTAAAGTAACTTCGATGGTTTTTATTGTCATAACCGCAAAATGGTCGAGATCTCATTGATTAGTTAAAAAAAGGTTACAATTAGTTGGCTAAGAATTCTAAGTTCTGACGGTTCTAACTTCAATATAGAATATAAAAAACATTACTTGAGTAATTACTTTTACTGACTGCCTCGTTGTTTTAGGGGTCGCAACCTACCTATAGACTCGCCCCTATTACATGGGATTTAACGATAACTGGCGAAATGTGGGTGTATTATAGATACTCCTCTGCCCAACCCTTCCGGGAAACTAGGCGTCATCATCTGCCTTGCCTTTTCCCAAATATATTTGGGTCCGCTTCCAGTGTAACCAGATGCAGCTGGATACCAGTATTTTACATAGAACGACTGCCTATCTGACCTCCACAATTAAATTACTGGGTAATATTAGGTTGGGGAAAAAGTCTTTTCGCGTTATAGTATGTATGAACTTGTAATAAAATCTCTTTGGCTGTACTATTTGTATCTGGCTGGTTTTGGTATCATTGAAAGTTTAAATTTTAAAGAACATAATTCCAAATTCAAATTAGGAAAATGTGTGATTTTCATTTGTTTTTCGTACCGTCAAGATGAGTGAATCTAATGAAGAAATTCGATACATTTTAAAATTTTACTACAAAAAAGGTAAAAATGCAACGCAAGCCGCGAAAAAAATTTGCGATGTTTATGGACCTAGTGTAGTGTCTGTGAGAGTAGCACAAATTTGGTTTAAGCGTTTTCAATCCGGAAATTTTGATGTCAAAGATGCACGTCGCTCTGGTCGCCCTATTACGGATAAAATGGATGCCATTTTTTAAAAAGTGGAGCAAGATCGGCATACCAGTAGTTACGACGTAGCTGAAGAACTGGAAATTGACCACAAAACAGTTTTGGCGCATTTGAAAAAAACTGGGTACACAAAAAAGCTCGACATTTGGGTACCTCACGAGCTCACTGAAAGAAACCTAATGAACCGTGTACTCATTTGTGATTCTTTATTACGACGTAATGAAACCGAACCATTTTTGAAGAAGCTGATAACTGGTGATGTACAGTGGATCACGTATGACAAGAACGTGCGAAAAAGGTCGTGGTCAAAGGCCGGTCAGGCTTCACAGACTGTGGCGAAACCCGGGTTAACTCGCAACAAGGTGATGCTGTGTGTGTGGTTGGATTGGAAGGGCATTATTCATTATGAGCTGTTACCACCAGGCAGGACCATCGATTCTGAACTTTACTGCGAACAACTGATGAGATTAAAGCAAGAAGTTGAGAGAAAGCGGCCGGAATTAATCAACAGAAGGGGTGTGGTTTTTCATCATGATAACGCTAGACCTCACACATCTTTAGCCACCCAACAAAAATTAAGAGAGTTTGGCTGGGAGGTGTTAATGCATCCGCCGTATAGTCCTGACCTTGCACCTTCAGATTTCCACCTGTTTCGGTCTCTTCAGAATTCTTTAGGCAGTGTCAGGTTAACATCACGAGAGGACTGCCAAAACCACTTGTCGCGGTATTTTGACCAGAAGTCCCAAAATTTCTATAGCAATGGGATCATGTCCCTACCTACAAGATGGCAAAAAGTTATCGAACAAAATGGTACCTACATACTTTAGTTAAATGTAAATAAACTTTATTAAAAAATGTTTTGAATTTTCTTAAAAAATGCGAAGAAACTTTTTCCCCAACCTATTACGATACCTCTTAGTAAGACTGGTTGTCTGACTTTTGGGCTTCTGACGACTGTCAAAGATCCACAAATGACAGCAAGACCAACGGTTTAACGTGCTTTCTGAGGCATGGAAGGGTCTTAGTATGTAAAGATGGTCACCCATCCACGGACCAACCGCGACAAGCGTAGCTTAACCTGATCAATCGACCCGTGCGGTTAATATTACTTAGCCACAAGCCCCTCGAGGAAACAAGACGTGATGGTGTGTTATGTTACTTTTACTGAAGTAATCACTTTCACTTGTAAAAAATAAAAATAACCTGTATTTTTATTTTTTGTTTCGTTTTTTAGTGTATAGCCAAAGTAGGAGCCAAGTAACGTTTATACATACACCGTGAAATTTAAATGGTTGTTTTCCCGCAGCGAAATGGTTTTATCTTGGTAATACAATCGTTTTATAAACAAATAAAATATTACAAACAAAAAATGGCAGATTAACCAATGTGAAAAATCACCACGTGCGAGAGTTTATTTTGCTTTGAATATTTATACATCGCTGTTCCCTTTGTCGGAGCTGCGTGCGATTCGAGCAGTACCTACAAGTTACCTGTAGTGTTACTATTGAGTAGTGTTTTATCGAGTCGATGAATATTTTTTTAATTACTTTTACTCAATGCTTCGAAAGTACTCCCTAAGGCAAGTTGTTCTGCCGCGGAAAAACAACCATTAAAATTTCTCGGTGTATATCTCAGACTTTTCCACTATTTTTATGAAAAAGATGTACCTAGTATATTATTGGGCTTTATTGATATCCATTTCATCAAGGTTTCACGCCCAGCTCTAGGCTCAATTGGAGCCCATTCTCAGGAGCCAGTCTACCATCTCAGTGAACTCTATTTTGATTACTTACACATCTACTAAGTGCAGCTGCTCGCCCTATATTTTATCTCCTAAGAAAATAAAATGTAGATGTAAGAAATAACTTTTATTCAGAACTTGTATCTAAGCTTTCAGTGCGAATATAAAATCCCTCTTTATGTTATCTCGATGGATTTGAGATGAAAAATTTTCATTTGGAGGGTTCCGTTGGCAAATTCTTATTGCCATCATAGACGCACCATTGTGGGATATATACGGGTGGATATTTTGGTCGAACATGTTGCGTGTGTCTTTTGTTTGTCTTAGATACCTACTGTTGTGTTGCAGGAATGATCTGTTTTGTTTCGTCGTGCAATAAGTTTTGCGACAGTAATGCGAGTTTATGTTGTAATATGCATTCATCTGTGTTCCGACCGAAATGCTTTAAGGCTTCTTCAAACAGGCGCGACGCGACCGGCGCGGCGCGCTAATCTGCACCAGGTTTTGGTGATAAACGAATTTAAAACATCTTTTTGTGTGACATCTTCAATCAATTGACAGAAATAGTGATGTCATGATTTGTGGAGCAGGACTACAAAATGACACTGTTGGTGACTACAGTATATATTTTTTTCAATTGTTACTTGTTTTGAGAAGATTTATTAATGTTAAACACGGATAAAACAAACAAATGAAAACGATTTTAATGGATTTAAGTTTGATAAGTACCCAATTGAGTGATTATTTGGATACGTAACTTTAAGTCCATTAAAATCGCTTACATTCGTCTTGTTTTATCCGCGTTTCACATTAATAAAACTTATGATAATATACAATATTTAATAACTGCCTCATAAGCTAAACGATACATCCAACATAACACATCTCACCACAACTCCATTAACAAAATTCCTCTACGTCAACCCGTCCGGAAAGCCGCCGCGTGCCTGCCACAACATACCCTTCCGTACGTATACAGTCCCTAGGCGTGGTGTGGGTAATGGATCCAAGATCGATCCTCTGTAATATCCATTTAAGTCTTGAGGCATGTTCGATCAACACTGTGTACATTGCAATACGAAGAGAACACAATTTTTGGTTATTTGGTATGCTAAGTGTGGTGACTTGGGGTATTCATATTTTATGCCAATTTAAAATGTCTGAAATTGTTTGGCGATTTTCGTTTAGATAAGTCTCAGTAGTTCTGTTTTTAGTATGTGTTTCTTCGGATGCAAAACTGAAGCATTTTTATATTTGTAAATTTATGATTTAATAGTTAAACTGTGAGTGACAGAGAGGTTTATTCCTGTCATGTTGATTGGAAAATTCACTTGATATAGCTCACAGTTCCACGACTCCCTCAGGGCGAACAAGTAATATTTTATCATTCAGCATCAATTCATAAAATATTTCAGTACCTATCACTGAAAATAGATTTTATATTTTCAGGGAAAATATTCGTTAAATTGGAAAATTAATACCCATGACGACAGTTGTCACAAGATAGTCCTGTTTATTAACCCCCGGTATCTAGAAACATGATCAAGTTTCTAATCAGTGAATCCGCTGTCAAGCCCTATGTTAGCTTTAGAGTATAACCGTAATACACGTTGACATGAAATTAGACAATAGATTAAATTAAGCAAGCGTACAGAAACTTGGGGTTAACTTAGCCGACAGTTTACAACTTAAGCGGATCAACGCACAGCTTAACACGAAACTCTTTATCCAAACACCATCAAACCATAACGCGGAAGTCTTTAACACACAAATGAATAATTTACCAATTACCAATTCAAATTCTAACGTTTACCATCAAGTTTACGTTCGTAATCTGTCTTGTTAGTGTTTCGGTGAGATTGCAATTAAACGAGGTTTAATTCGACGATTAGTCTTAACTGGCCTGACCCAATTACAATTGAGTTACATGCAAACGGAAGATTTGGGGAAATGATGTATTACTAGAGCTATGTACAGAGAACCGTGAGGTGTAAGGGCAAAACCACAACATGCCGTTTCCTTGATTGGCAACTTACTGACGCAGCTGCGTCCTACTCACGAAACTTCAACTCTTGCTATCTATATCCGCAGGTTCTGTAACTACTAAAAACCTATGAAATAAACATCAACATGATGATATCTCAAGAAGACAAAATCCGAAGAAACGAAAGTCATACCAGAATTTAAGTACCATTATTTCAAGATAGACTACTACTGCGTATGAATCATCCCACGTAAAAGTATAAGATAGACAACCAGGTTACGATTAAAATATATGTCATCAACTGTGTTGCCTTTTCCCAACTATGTTGGGGTCAGCTTCCAGTCTAACCGGATGCAGCTGAATACCAGTATTTTATATAGAGCGAGTACCTATCTGACCTCCACAACCCATTTCCTCGGTAAAACGATACCTCTTGGAAAGACTGGCTGTCAGACTTTCGGGCTTCTGACGACCCGTAACGACTGTTAAACATCCACGAATGGCAGTCTGGACTAACGGCTTACCGTGCTTTCCAAAGCACGGAGGAGTCTCGGTATGTAAAGATGTTCACCCATCCATGGACCAACCACGGCTATTGTAGCTTTACCTGATCGATCGACCCGTGTGGCTGTTATTACTAAGCCACAAGACCCTAGATAAAAATGAAATATGTGTTTATTTAAATTTTAGTAGACATTGTAAGTTTTATTCTTGTTACGAGTAGCTAGTAATACATCCATGTCCTGTAATCTTGAACATTCATTCAGCGTTGAAAAGGCCAGAGGAGGCGTTTTACAGATGTCCACTGTCCACCAACATGGAAAGAGCTTGGCGAGGTATTTCCATTGTCATTCCCATTTACATTCGTAAACTAAATGTATGTTTAGTAAAAGAAATATTACTAACCACTCTACAGATATAAAATTTTCCAATGGGTAGCACGAAAGGAGATAAGAAGTTTGTGTCTACGGTGACCAAATAAATCTCTGTTCATAACGATAACACTATTTTACATGTTTTTTAATGCCGTTATTCTTCAATTACAACGTAAGTAATATTAAAAATCATTATATGTTTTACTTACTTATGTTGATCAGTTTTTTTCATAGCAAATGAACATAATAATAATTGTAGGCACCTTGGCACTCAGTAAAACGTATAATGAAATAACAAAAAAAATATTCGCTAAATCTTGTTTTTGAGAAGCTCTAAATCAATGTCTATTATACTATACAAAGCGTCCAATCTTCGACCAAATGCCCAAAATTACATGAAATCTTGCCAAAAGTTGGAGCTAAACAATTCCGATTTATTTCAAGCCAACCGCGACTTTTGAGCAATCTAGTAAATTGGAAACATTGTCGGCACTCTCGTTAACGACTGCCGATTTGAACAATAGTCAATTCATTAGGTAAGCGGTGATAGATTGTTTTGTTACCAATTTAAAATACCAATTTACATAGATTCGATACATATTGGTTTACAGAACTGATAACAATTAATGTTCAAAAAACAATGTTATTTTCGAATCAAGCGCTTTTCTCAGATTGCTTGCGAGTCTAAATTGTATGATGTGGTGACATTATGAGCATTTTGATCATAAATCTATAATTCTCATTTCTTAAAGGAAATTCGTGATGGTAACTTTAACATAAAGTACATATGGTTTCCTGTGCGTAAGTACCCTAAATTCTCAAGATTTTTTTGGGCATAATCAAAGGTTAACTTCTTGTATGGAAATTTCCTTTTTATTAAATTCCGACGCAGAATTTTTATCATCAGTAGTCATTGGACAAATATTGAATAGTTGGAGTTAGATTTTTTGTATTATTATTAAGCCTTTATTGCTGAAGAACTAAACAAAAGTATAATCTACTATTATCAAAAACTTAAATCTCAAAAACACATCGGGTTTTCTCGTTTTGACACATAGGCCTCTTCCAGCCGTTTCCACTCATTTCTGTCTCCAACTTTTCTGGACCAGGTAGCGCCTCCAATTTATCTTATGTCGTCTATCCATCTCTTTGCCTGTCTTCCCCTTTTCCATTTGTCATCGCGTGGTTGTCACCCTACTAACATTTTTGTCCATTTTAACTTACTATATCTCGTCATGTGTCCTGTCCATCTCCATTTCAACTGTCTTACTTTCTCTATAATATGTTCCAGTTTCGTTCTGGATTGTATTTGAACTGCTCTTAACCGATTTTTTACCCCTGACATGATCTCAGTTTTAAAAGTTTTCTTTTTGATTTAGAGTCCACGTTTGGCTCCCATACGTTAGGCAAGGTAAGACGCACGAGTTGAGGACTTTTCTCTTAGCTGCCATGGAAAAGTATGTGCTTTTAAGTATCTCTTTGAGTTACCAATATCTTTTCCATGCACAAGCAATTCCTCTTTCTATTTCCATGTCCTTTTGATCTCTGAATGATATTAACTGTCCCAGATAAGTGTAGTTTTTCACGTATTCAATGCTTTCGCCATCTATTGTAATGGCTATTTTTTGCCTGTTTGTCATGACGTTTGTTTTAGATTTATTCATGGTATGACTAGCTTCTGTTGACTCCTGCAGCATATGTCGCAGTGTACTAGGGCTATCAGTGACTAATACTAAGTCATCTGCGAATCTTACATGGTGGAGTTCTTCCCCGTTAACATTTAAGCCTACATTTTCATACTTTATGTTCCTAAATACACTTTCTGGATTCCTTGTCTTACACCTTTTGCTATAGAGAACTCTTCGCCGGTTGTTTCTAATTTTATTTGTGCTGTGCTGTTCTTGTATATACTTTGTTTATACGTATGTATTTCTTGGGAATTCCATGTTGAGTTAAGGTCTTCCAGAGTGACTCGTGCTTAATGGAATCGAACGCCTTACTGTAATCCACAAATGCAATATACAGTGTTTTATTGAATTTTTTTCTTTTAACAGTTTAAATACGTGTATATGATCGATAGTTGAGAATCCCGCTCGGAATCCAGCTTTTTCAATTGGCTGCTGTTTGTTCATTATCCCTGTTAGTCTATTTAGAATCAATAATAAAAAAAATATTTGACAACATGCATTATTATCCCGGATTTTTGTTTTTGTTGTTGTTATCCGGAGTTGGAATTTAACGATGCATTATATTGTGCGAGTAGGTACTTAAGGCATTTAGGACACTGCAGCGTTAACAAAACGAAGTTTTCAACAACCGACAACTGAGTATCTATGTGAAGGCCCATTTGTAGTAAAATCTCCGGGTTTACCAAAACTTCAATAGGAATTATAGAGTATCAAAGTCAAAGTCCCTATAAAGAACACCAACATCGAGCTCCAGTAGAAAATCAAACATAACCGGAATCAGATTAATGTGATTATTGGCGTTCAAATTAGATTTACGAAGCTCACCCTTTGTTTGTACGATGCCATATTTCAGAAAATACGGTTTATAGAGTTGAAATCTATTTTGGGAGATAATTTGAAGAACTGTTATTACTTTGCTGTAACTTATTTAAAAATATTTTATGATATTTATGCCGGTGATATTAGTAGGTAGTCAAAATTATTTGAATTGTTTTAAAATGCTGTAAGATTCAACAAATACGTGTGTCACGAACCGACGATAGCATATTTGTATCAATGGATAACTTTTTACAGAAAACGATCATTTTCCTCAAAACATAAGCTTATATGGCTTTATATAAGCTTTATATAAATTATAGATGGGAACGAAGAAAAAACAACAACAAAAACAAAAAATAATCGGAGAAAAGACGTAAAAAATCAAAATCTAATCATACACAGACCACAAAATCAACTTTATCTAATAAAAACCAATTTGGTCAATAAACTCCTATTCTGGATTGTTCATGGCTTTCGCCAATAAAGAGTGTTTTCCCTCTCATTGCAAACCCTCCGCAACCACCATAGTAGTGACATAATGACCTATTTTGGAGCCATAAAACGAGAATCTCAGCTTCTCCATATAAAAAGACGTGAAGTATCGAAAATAGGGAGTTATATCACAGTTTTAGGTGAACACACAGAATTATGACATGAATATGAAGCATGTAAGTAGTCTTTAGGATCTGTTATTATAATCTTGAACCCTCCAAGGTTCAAGATTATAATAACAGGTGTAAAAATACCCTTGATGAATCCAAGAGTCACTTGTTTTGGGGGTTTTACGATATTTTGTTTGTACTAGACAATAACTGGATACCTACGAAGACATTGAACGACAAAGTTCCAAAATTTTTTGACGTTTTTTTTACGGAAACAAGTTTGAACTGATATATCTTAACTTTAAAAACTCCCATGAATCCTGTACCGCTGCATGAACTTATACGCACAATGTTCTGCGTGGTTACATTAGGTACCTACGCATTACCAAAGAACATGTAAACATTGATATTTCGCACCAAAAATAAAAGCCATTATCCAGTAATTATTTTCGCACAAAGTCTTCGTGAAGGGCTTTTTTACACCCCGTACTATTCTCAATAGAACAACAAAACACGATTTGGGGAATCGAATCCTGAGTCTAAGGTTTGATTCCCCAAACTCTGTCAACCAATTCTAGGGGCTAGCAAAACAGTTACACTAATTAATATACCTTATTAAAAATCACTCCACGTAGTCGGAAACGCAAAACAAATAAAAAATAATTAAACGTTTTAGAGCCCATAAGTTAAAATTTTGTTTGTGATTTTCTTTCAAGAAAAAAGGGAAAAGCAATCATACTACTTTTGTAAAAGGGAATTTTACTCAACCGGCGGAATTAATACGCTCTTTAGAAAAGTAAAAGGACAGGGAACCTCTTGAAATATTCTGCTAAAACTATTTTAAGATCAAGACGTGTTTGGTATAGTTTGGGAGATTCTAGGAAATAAATAGTGCTCATTTAGAACTATGTCCGGAAGACTTGTAATTGCGTCGTTCTCCACCAGGCATCCTAAGAATTCTTCATCATTTGACGCTTAGAGGAATCCATTCATTAATTGATACAAACATTTTTGGGTAGATGTCATATCAGTTATTTGGCCTAGCCAGATAAGTTTAGTTAATTCGAAAGTCTGATGGTAGTAATCCAAGGAATTAATTAATTAAATAGAATTGCTCCTCTATACTGGATTATGCTAAGCCTTTTCAATCTTCAGGTAGCCATCGTTTGTGTTGGTCACTTGTGGTGTGTGTGCGTCCTTCTCCCGTCTGACTTGACAGGGCGTAGGTATCCATGGGCATTTCCACATAAAAAGAATCTCTTAGCTGATAAATACAGTAAAAACTTTATTTTGAGATGCCAAACTGCCACCTACTCTATTCCCTCTCACTCCTCGATCAGCAATTGAAATGGCTCCACAAATAAATACGTGATACATATATGTATGGCCTCCTCGAAGGGGTTCCGTATGTGCTTCCCCCTTCCGGGAGCGTTAAACAAAACAATTCAATTTTCACACAAACACTGGGCTGCCTTGTGGTATGTTATTGGGGGCTTGAGAAATTGGCGTAATTAATTTTTACGTCTCTTTTCTTTTTAATTCTTTTCAAATAAGTATAGACGTTTTTCAGTCGTGCTGATGTTAGTAATTTTAAAAAGGGTGAACTTGTGTCCAACAGTTTTTTTTAGTCATGTGACAGTACAAATTGTGCTATTTAGGATCTAACTAGATGAACGTGGCCATCCATACGCAGGATATACAAAGTTAATAACCAGAACATATCCCTTGGGAAGTATTGGACTGATCCAATAAGAGCCGGAAATGGAAGCCTACATTGCTATTATCAATAATTACTAGGCAATTTAACCCTTTTGTAAACACCGGACGTAATTCTATGGACGACTCGAGGGAAATGACTGCTTAACAACAATTAATCAATAATTGATCCGCAAATAGAGATGTGTCAATCGTTAATTTATTGGTACACATAGAATATAATTCGATTCTGACAAAAGTTACAATCTAAACAATTTAAGTACCTAAAATTCCAATTTTAATATCCTGGCTTTATTAGCAGTAAAAAAACATCAACAATTTTAATTCTGTCTCTAATTTCGCCACTACCCCGCTACATACCTCACAGCTACATGTCATATAAAAACGCTGGCGTTTAATTTTATTTTGTGTGCTCACACGGTGCCTTGAGCCTGAGGGGCAGAGTCTACAGGAGGGACGGGAGGAGGAGGGACGGACGGTATAACAACATTGTCACCGCTGTGCGCCGCAATTTGCCTGATTATACCAGCTCCGGGGTTCATTGACTCTAATATCATGTTTATTTTGGGTAATAGAGAAGCGTTATTTAAAGTGGCGCCATCTCCAGGGGGTTTGGAGAACTAGATGGGATGCTGAATTTAATTTTGGTTGGCTTGAGTCGGGAAAGTTAACTTTACTTCAACGATTTTCCCTGAAAGTGTGAGTAGGAATTAAGGTAAAGGTATGTACCATTAAATTGTGTACGATTAGCATCGATCGGTATTATTGACTGAGTGTAGAGCAGGTCAAACAAGATAAGAATGACCGACGTAGATAGTAATTAAGTTTTAAGTTGAACAATGAAAGTGTAGGATTGGTATGGTACACTGCAGAAACCACTCCACAAATGCCCAAAATAACCCATCTTGACAGACGGATTGGTAATCGCACAGATTGGGGTAGACAATCATCTCGACATAACCCTTTAATAGCTCTTAACGAAACCCCCCGGTAATGCACATTGAGGTTTTTTCAACAACAGGTAAATTTACAAAAAAAAAAAGAGCAGAAAGCGTAGAGTGGTTGTTAATGACCGCCCAACGCCGATGAATTTAATTCTTCTATTTCTTTATTATAATCGACCAATTAAATTATTTCATCATTAAAATACCACGCTTCAAATATCATACCGGAACTTTAATATACTAGTAATAATAGCCCGTGGAATATTAATTTTGCGGCGAATTTTAAGTAAAAAAAAAAAATGGGCTCGTCCGGGATTTGAACCCGGGACCTCTCGCACCCTAAGCGAAAATCATACCCCTAGACCAACGAGCCAACTGGCGAGTGTGCTCAATTTACGAATGACATACAACAACTTACATTTTTTTATTGGCAACAATAAATTAACTTTAAAGATAACCTAAATCCCAGGATAAGTTAACGTTATCATTGTAAGACGCATTTTTCGTATTTATCTTAAATCATTTATGGTTTGGATCAATTCCGACTTAGGAAACTATTGAATTATTGATGATATCCTACTTCCTACTATTAATATTATAAATGTGAAAGTTTGTATGTTTAGATGTTTGGAGGCTACTCAATTACGTAAAATAGCTGTACGGATTTGTATGAAATTTGACAAACAGATCGTTTGTAACCTGGATTAACACATAGGATAATTTTCGACCTCTACGCGGGCGAAACTGCTGGCAAAAGCTAGCAATATGATAATTTAAATCAAATTATGAAAGGTACATTTACCAGAACATCTATACCTCACATTTCCATTGCTCTGTACTTCGCTCTCTCTCTCATTCCTTTTCAATAACAGCCATCATAAATCGCATATTCATGTTCTATGGGTAGTTTTGTGGGTAAACCAAAATAGACCTTCAACTGTTTGTTTTAACTTTAACCGTAACAAGAGCACTACCATTCCCAAGCCACGCTATTTCCCTTCCATTAAACCTCATAAACCAATCCAATTCGCTGCGACATCAAGTTTATACCTGGCCCCCATAAACAACAGATACAGTCCCCCATTGGGTCGTAAACACATAAGTATGCACCCTGCCTTACTATAGTACCGTAAAGAGTCGTATAGCACCATAAGGTATTGTGCAGACGTACGACCAGACCACAACGGCAAGTGTGTCGCCGTAAATATCATCAAATAACTTTTCCCGCTCGGAACTAGGGCGTGTCAGACTTTTACTGGCTAAAACCCACCCGTGGTCCTTCAGTTGCCTGTGTGCCAGGAGCCACAGTATCTCTTTCGAACAACCCGCACCCCTGGCAGAATTTCAGGTGCTTGAAGTTATCATTACCTGGCTAGCCCTTTTTTTCAACTACGTCGGGGTCAGCTTCTTGTTTTACCGGTGAATACCAGCATTTTACGTGGAGCGACTGCGTATCTGACCTCCGGAGCTCAGTTACTGTGTAACACGATACTGCTGCTGGTTTATCGCATTGCAGTTAATGAGGTTGCGTCCGTGATGTGGTGGATTTTGACGTTTGGATGCGAATGCCGTGAATGATCGTGATGCCATCCATATGAAAGATGTAGAAAGTTTTCTACTGCGCGATGTTAAAAATGAAGAAAGGAAATGTTGTTGTATAGAAAAAGGTATTAAGTATATTCTATATCTGTACTCTTAGTAGAAAATGTATTTATTTATTTATCACAAACACTGCTATCATTACAGGAAATTCCTAATGCGGTAGCGTGGTCCTAAATTAAACTATCTTAAATAAACTAACACATACAACATTATTTTTGTGAATTCATTCAGAGAACACGTAAATAAATCGATCCTGTCAGCCGTGTCATTCAGTGCGTGCAAGGCGCGCGTCAGTGGCGCTTTGCTGAGCAAGTTGGTTCTTGCGCGTGGCACTGCTAGTAACCGTGGCTTCCGGCGCCGGCGCCGCGAAACGTAATTGTCAGGCACATTCAGACAAACATCCTTCAAAATACCGGAATTATAGGTCTTACCACGTAATAGTTTGAGTACATATGATGTAATAGCTAAGTCCCTCCTTGTCTCGAGTTTGTTGTAACCGACCATACCGATAACGAATAAGGTTGGGTACATCAACGGATACAAGGGATAGAAACCGTATAGTTTCATGTACAAAAACCTGATGAATTTGTTTTGTATGCGCTCCAACATGAGACTACATATTGTTTCATGCGGAGCCCATATGACAGCATTATGCTCAAGCTGAGTTCTTATAAGCGCATTATACAATGCTGCAACTGCTTTTAACGCTGCTTTAACGAAACCCAGACTTCTGTATGATTTCTTACAAACATTTACAACATGGTCACGAAATATTAACTCAGTGTTCAGGCCCCACACCCAGGTCGCGTACCTTTTCTACACGCTAAATTGATGTGCCTTCAAAAAATATATAGAATTAGTCATGCTAGGCGTTTACAAAGATAGATAAATGACGGCGACTGCAAACTGTACTAATGTTCATCCTGTATTGTAGGTCTGGCGTGGCTGTGATAGTGGCTCGTCTGCACAAATCCTAAAGCACGGTTACCGCCAAGTGACCCAGTTAAGAGACGACGGATTTGGACATAAACGCACTGAGGTCGGGTTCGAGACGAGTTAGTTTCATTTTATGTGTTCTAGGAATCTTGTTGCATCGTCGACCGAAGTGTCTCGTGTGGTAGCGGGAAATTGGACCTTTCGTATCTAGATTTTATTTTTGGATGACTAGACTTTTTTCTTTAGTAAACTTATCACGGGTTATGGGTACGATTTATTCTTTAAAGGCTTTTCCATTTTTAGCAGTTTTTTTTTACTCATCAGAAGTGTCTTTATGTTTTAAATTCGCAGATCATTACTTAATTTTGCTTAAAACATTTTATAAGAAAAAGAGACATTTTGATCAAAGAAATAACTTCTTCTTATACAATAATCATTAATAATGTTCATAAGACACAATTTTGTTTTTCTGAACAGCCTACTGCCCAGCGCACTTAAAAATACTAAAACCCAAGTAGAACCTACTTTAGAAATTTCTCTCAAAATGATTGAGTATTATCAATCATTTTGAGAGAAATTTGTAACAAAAGAAGGGACTGCCAACATTCGGAGGCTCTAAACAGATCCGTAGTTAACAGAAGATTGACCTACTTGCACACGCGACTCCCCAATTTTATCAATAGGTTCGTAACGCACCGGGGACTTCCATTGACGAGATTGTAAATAGCGTAGTTCCATTATGAAGGAATTTTGAGATGAAGGTCGACTGAAAACGAGATACAAGTTTGAAACGACAAATTGCATTGGGTTTATAAGAATGCATTTTGGAATTTTTTTGGAAGTACCCATGTTAATAAAGGAATAGGTACTACCAAAAATATAAAATAATATATGGTTACTTACACCTTTTCAGTATCTAACAACGCCTACGTCTGCAAAAAGTTCTTCAAATTCTGTGCCACATTGTATCCCAAGTTATTATTTATTAAGTGGGTGAAAAGTTTTTTTTGTATTTTTATACAAATTCAAGAAAAAATATTCATATTTATTATTTACATTTGATTATAATCAGAGGTCGGAGTAGGTAGATTGATTTAAGGTCGTTGACGTCAAACGTAGAGGATAATATGGATATGCCTCCAAAATACCGGAACTTCATATTTATTGCGATATTTGTTCCGGAATTTTGAAATTAGCACGAATTTGTGTTTAAGGTGAAAAACGTAGTAATAATATCAATCTACGCTACCAGTGTTAGCCAATGGTGAAAGGAATCAGTATTTTATTTTATACAAAAATACCTTGGAATAGTTACACCGTATTTTGACCTATACATTTTGTTCATTGAATTCAATCAATCATTCATATAATAAATGATTTTGTTAGCCTATATGTATATTTTTTATTTTATTTTATTCCATAATTCCAATTCCGGAACTTTTTCCGGTACTTCCCGCACATTATGGATAAAATGGCATGTCCATATTATAATATCTTGACGCAAGTATATAAAATCAATATACCTACTCCGACCTCTGATTATAATATGTCTATTTAGATGTGCCGTTTTGTTCGATAACTTGTTCCCATTTTATAGGTAGTGACATAATCCCATCACTGTGGAAATTTGAGGACTTCTGATCAAAAATCTACGACAAGAAGATTTGACAGTTTTCTCTTGATGTTAATCTAATACTACCTAAAGAAACCTGAACCGGCCAAAAGAGGAAATTTGAGGATGCAAGACCAGGGCTATATAGTGGATGCATTAAAATTTTCCAACCAAGCTCTCTCAATTTTTACTGAGTGGCTAAGATGTGTGTGGTCTGGCGTCATCATGATATAGGGCCACACCCTTTCTGTTGATCAATTCTGGCCGTTTCTTTTCCAATTTCTTTCTTGTGCCACATCAGCTGTTGGCACTAGAGATCCGAATCGATGGTTTTGCCCGCAAGTAAAACCTCATAATGAACGATGCCCTGTAAACTCACAAAATGTATATTTTGTACACAATGTTATATAACCAAATAAAAAAAAAAACTCAGAGTTAATTTGACATTCCATTAATTTACATTGTAATGGATTGTTACTAAACTATTGTAATCCAATTATGGCGAACTTTGTCAAATAAAGAGTCATTAATATCCCTTAATTAGGACATTAAAAATAGTAATAATTATTATTTATACTTAATCATGAATAGCTGGTTGGTTATGCTTTCAATTAATTGGTTTAAAAATGATATCCGCTCGCAATGTATGAATAATAATAATGCATTGTGTTGCTGGATAGGGATTATAATATTCTCGCTATTTCGTTTGTAGGCCAACACAGTACGAAATAAAAAACAATGTTTTAGTATCTATGTTCGTGAGATAACTCAGGTGCGTAGTACTCGCACCCGGCATGAATATATGACCAGCAGGCCTAGACAAAACACATTTTTGGTAGCGTTCACGCCAAACGCTACGCCAAAATGTATAGGAGTGGCATTACCTACGGAAAGGATACGTCGTGTCCTTGGGCGTGAACGCTAACAGAAATGTGTTTCGTCTCAGGCCACTGATGAATGAACGTAAGCGAGGCAAAAAAATTGTGCGTTAAAAAATAATAATAATAAGAATCTCCATGATTTATTAGTAAACAAGTGCTCCTACTCTGTAAAAGATTGCGTATCAGACAATTCACTGCTCCAATATACTGCCCCTCAGTCATGATGCGTTTGGTGGTCCACTGATGTGTACCTACCTTAGTTTGTTCCATTTTATTTTTATGTTTTAAGTGAAATCTTATTAATTTGAAATGTAATTCTAATTTCTATGTAACTGTTGTTTGCCCTAAGGGCGAGACATAGCTGATCAAAATTGATCTATTTAAGACCTATGATGCACAGTAAAGATATTGAATTGTGTTGAAAAGTTGAGTTTCTGCCTACCCCCATGGGAAGCAGTCGTGAGGTTACGTTATTTCGTATCGCATATATTATGTGCCATAACCGATGGCATTGAAATGCTTATACTCTCGTTGTACCCCTATCTTACACAGAAACTAACTGGTAAATAGATCGTAACCACCCTCAGTCGATCTCCGATTCAAACTTATATTTACGACGAAAACAAACCATCCCCTCTATTTTGTGAATGTGTATAGATATAATTGTTTTTTATAGCACTTTCATTGGCTGAACAACATCTTTAAGAACTCTGTTTTAGGGAAACTATAATTGTCGAAAAATGTACCTACGTTGTTTAGGATTTTAACTTAAGGCGATTCACACAATAAGACGCACTACGCGACGGGGCGCAGATAACGCGCTCCCGAACGTGATTGATTATTTACATACGAATTTAATAAAAACGCTGGAAAAGCACTGAGAATTTGGCTCGTTTCGCGCACCCTGGAGCGTGGTGCGTAGCAGTGTGTTATCCGCCTAAAAGGTGAGGGGACGGGATTGTTTTCCAGAAAATCTCTGAAGTATTCGTTTGAATAAGCACCTAAGTCAATTCTTGCAGGATGTTGCACCTGCCATCGGAAAACGTAACAGACTGATAAGCATAGTTTGAAACATAATAGCATATGCTTCAAAAAACCTCTTTTCGTGAACCACAAACAATAATTTATTATATTTAACTGAATATAACCATTCCCATAAGATATCTCAACTTCACACTCCCACATAAAAATATCCTTGCAAACTACCTCTAAAATAAATTGAGGTAATAACTGCACCCTGATTCATTTTTAATAGCGATGTGTGTTGTTAAATTGCTCGTTAGGGTTAGTATGGGGTAGTGCCACAGAATAAGTAGGTACAGAAGGTCTAATCCATACAATGAGCGAAAACACACGCACACGTAGACACACGTTTATATGCATACAGCAAGTGCAGCCACAAACTCCCAGTGGAGTTGCTTGTAAGTTTCGCGGGAAGAGATCGCTGTTTGTCACAAGACCTGTCAAAATCTTCATGAGCAAAAGCGACCAATTAGCCACAATATAATCAATCTGCCTAGCCTTTTCCCTTCTATGTTGGGGTCAACTTCCATTCTAACCAGATCTGTGCTCAATATCAGTATTTTACATGGAGCGACGTCTTATCTCACCTCTACAATCCAATTACTAGGTAATACGATACCTTTGGTAAGACTGACTGTCAGACTTTCGCGGTTCTTATGACCCGTAACGACTCTCAAAGATCCATGAATGACAGCAGGGACCAACGGCTTAACGTGCTTTTCGAGGATTATCCACAATACAGTATGATTAAATACTTAGCCCCATTCTACTACGGAGTTTCTCAATTTGCAATTTTGAGTTAAAGTCGTCTTTGTGTATGAGCTTTCCTTACTATGTTAAAGCATTGTTTTTTTTCTAATTTTTCTGTAAAAGAAAGAATGAGAATAAGTTCTCATCAAAGAAGAGCATTATCAGCTAGATAAAAATGACAAAAAGAAGTGCCGTCTACGCGGGACTAATTTATTTGTCAGTCCTCATGACATAGTTTGAGAACACAGTTTTTACGCGTATGTGTGCGTGCACTTAATTTCGCTACTTGTTCAGAGCTAGCTTTCTGTAGCTATATATTCTGTGGTATTATGAAGCCCCTTTTCTAACGAGAACAGAACTGCTCGTATAAAAGGCTGGGGTAATGGTACCGGGCAGCAGTTTGGACATTAGATGTTCAGTTTCAAGTTATGTGCTTTGAGAATGGGGGTTATTAAAATAAATAGGGCGGGCGTTTTACGAAAAAATTGCAAGTTCGGTGACTTGTAGGGTTATTTTTTAAACGACAATAATTATTTTGGTGTTCAATAAAATAAATAGTTCAGTCAAAGAATTCGTGGTATTCCCTTCTTACAAAATTAAGGAAATATCAAGCATCGATCACCACGATTGCTAATTTTTCACAAATTTTGAGTCCAAGTTTTCATACCTCTACAAATACTATACACATTATCAGCCTAGAATGTTCCTACTGCTGGGACACAGGCCTCCTCCTCTTTTCCAGAGAGAGTGGGCCGTTATCCACCACGCGGGAGTACCGCGGGTTGTTAGATGTCACAGAACATGCCGGTTTTCTCACGATGTTTTCTTTAACCATTTTGAAAGCAGTGGTGATTAAATTATTTACTCAAATTAAAGCGGCTGCCTGGATTTGAACCTCGTAAGTCGAGGCCGCTACCACTGGGCCACCACTGCTCCAATTCTATATACCTCTACCTTTCTGAGGAATATAGGCGTTATTTCCCATTAGTGTCAATTTCAAACAAAGTTTGAAAACCAGCACTAACGGAATTACCGGGCCAAAAACCCTACTTAAATTACGTGCCCCGCTGTAGGTACTAAGGTACTTGTGTTCTAGCTTATTACCTACAGGCATTCAATGCTAATACGGGTACGTGCAACATCTAGGAGCGTTCGTTCGTTACGTGTAACACGTCTTACCCACTTTTACCTACCTCTTAATAGCAGATCGTTACACTAGATTGCGAATACAAGCGCTAGAGGTGCGCAAGTATCGATAAAATTTGTTGGAAATTAGAACGGTAAAATGAAATTGCGATGAAATTTCTGTGCAAAATTTTATCAAATACCTTATTATATGTTACATTCTAGCTTGCTTATAATAAGTTTTGTATAAATATTAACCACAATTGATGATTACGGTTGATGGCATTAGGCTCACCCCCTATTACATGAGACTTAAACATAACTGGCGAAATGTGGGTGGACCTACTATAAGACGCCAATTGTTTGTGGTATTATGAAAGGACACAATTATTATTATCTTTCTAATCTAGTTTTTCATTGGAACAGTAAACAATGTGAAAAGTTTCTTAGCGTTTATCGTAACTGTAAACCAATAGAAACATCTTTTTATCGACAGTTATCGATATCGATTACACATGCTATGGTACAGCTCTATCGGAGCTAGCACAAGAGCGGCGGTCGGCGTACGATAATGTTAACGTTAATCACTGGATCCCCGCGCCGCGCCGCCCGCGCCGCCGTAATGAAGTTTCTTGTTAACTTTACTAAACGCAACCTCCTGCACGCTCATGTCAACCTGGTATTTTAATGTGAATTTGATCATTGTTCAGGAAACGAGACTATTCCAATAATACAGCCCTGATATGATAGGCAGACAGACAGACGGCGCATAGCCTACTATAACAGGTTTATAACAGGTGCTTCATCTGCTTAGCGTCTCGATGGAAAAAAGTTTAAACATCTTTGGCCCAAAATTACGAACGAACTGTTCTCACTGATGCAGTCATAAAATCTTCAAAATAAATGCACATGTAACCGGGCATGCAGCACATAACGGAAGGTAGCCATTGTTTGCAGGGCGACGACGCATACGCACTTGAGATTGAGATTATTGAGCCCATTCACTCATAAACACTTAAAACACTGACCTACGGCACTGACACACAACTATTACATAATAATAACACATTACGAGGGTGCGTTTTTAAGTTCGTGGAATGGGGGGGAGGGGATAACATTAGGTCATTATCGGGATGGCCACAACTTCAGCCACTCAATATTAGTATAAATACCAGGTTTTATCTTAATTAGATCATTCCCGCCCGTCGAAGACCCGGATGATCCAATACCTCTCGTCACCCCGGACGAAGTTCACGAGATCATCAAAGGTCTGAAACCCCGCAAGGCCCCCGGCGCTGACGGAATCACCAACAGGGTGCTCCAGATGCTGCCCGCCCACATGATCATGCTCTTGACCACCATCTTCAATGGTGCCCTGAGCAACAACATCTTCCCGCAAGCATGGAAGCAAGCCACAGTCATCGGCATTCCAAAACTTGGCAAGCCCAAGTCCGAGCCCACGAGCTACCGCCCCATCAGTTTACTGAATTCGCTCGGTAAAATCTACGAGAGACTTATTTATAAGCGACTCAGAAATTTTGCCGAGACGAAAGGCCTCATTCCCGACGAGCAGTTTGGTTTTAGAACCCAACACTCGTGCGTGCAACAGGTCCACCGCATCGTAGAAGACATAAGCGCTGGTTTCCAGCGCGGCTCTATGACCGGTGCAGTATTCTTCGATATAGCGAAAGCTTTCGACAAAGTCTGGCACAACGGCTTATTATATAAGCTGTACAAACTCGGTGTGCCCGACCGTCTCGTACTCATCCTTCGAGACTTTTTGTCGAACCGCACCTTTCGCTATCGCATAGAGGGAGCGATTTCCTCCCCCCACCCCATACGCGCCGGCGTCCCTCAAGGCGCCGTGCTACCCCCTCTCATTTTCACGCTATTTACTAGCGATATCCCCAAGCGTAGACTGGAAAAGTTGGCACTGTTCGCAGACGACACAGCCATTTACTACGCTGGGGTCAGTCAGGATGCGATATCCTCCAGACTCCAGACCGCAGTCAATGTTCTTGGCGCGTGGTTTAGAAAATGGAGGATCGAAGTAAACCCAGACAAAAGTCAAGCGGTTCTCTTCTCGAAACCGCGACACAGACCCGACCCCCCCCGGCCCATCTCCATGTTTGGCAAGCCTATCCCTTGGGAGAAGCAAGCCAAATATCTAGGAGTGATCATGGATCAGCACCTCTCCTTCTATAAGCACATTATGAAGGCGCGCTCACGCGCCGCCTTCGCTCTTGGAAGGCTGCATTCTGTTCTGAACGCACGTAGCAAGTTGTCACTCAAGTGCAAGTTGCGAATATACACGGCGTGCATAAGGCCAATCATGACCTACGCTAGTGCTGTCTTTGCACACACAAAGCCCCGATACATCCATAGGATGCAGACATTGCAAAACCGTTTTCTCCGTCAAGCCACAGGCTCGCCCTGGTATGTTAGGAACGAGATCCTCCATCTCGACCTTAAAATCCCAACGATAGCCCAATTCCTA
The DNA here is from genome assembly GCA_949091785.1 of Polymixis lichenea. Lineage (NCBI taxonomy): Eukaryota > Metazoa > Arthropoda > Insecta > Lepidoptera > Noctuidae > Polymixis > Polymixis lichenea. Next base: position 23,011,441 of record OX420943.1, on the reverse strand, counting down.
AAACGTAATTCAAAGCGTTTCTTTGAATCCGCCGCGCAACACCGAAATCCATTGATTGCGAAGGCCGCTAGTTATGTCCCCAGTAGAATCAGTCGAATCCGCCGGCCGCGACATGTCCTCTCCGACCCTGATGACCCCATCACTCTTCTTCAAGAAAGCAGTAGGGCCACCAGCACAGCACACAAAAACAGACCGTGTTTCCGACCTCGCCGCCGAGGTCCTCGCGCCTCGCGAAGACCCCGAGTAAACGAATCCTCCCCCAACCGTCCCTTGCCCGCAGAAGTGCCAGCCCGCGCCGAAGCTGAGCAAGTAGAGTTAAAATCCCCATGATTAATAATAAAGAAATTATTGATCCAGCCTGTCCCCACTTGCTGCCCTCCCTGAAAGTGACTCCCTGAGCCGAGGCTCGTACCCCGCAGGGGGTGCCCTCAGTGCGCAGTTGCTGTAGGTTTTTAATTTTAGTTTGTAAGCCCTGGCTGGTGGCTCTTAGCCTAAAAACTATTAGTCCCCACAGGAAAGCCCGGTTAAGTAGTTACGGCCTCTCAAGGTCAACTACGAGAAGCCCTTCCCAAAAAAAAAAAAAAAAAAAAAAATAATTAGATCATTAGTCTTTGAACTATCGTCAAGCAAACAACTCAATCGGGAAGAAAGTGTGAATTATGGAAAAAATCTAGTACCGTGCCGTAATAGAGTTTCTTACCAAGCAAGGAAAGTCAGTTCAAAATATACTGGAAGAGATGAAATCCGTTTACGGGGACTCTTGCCCGGGTAAAACCTTGGTTTACAAGTGGCACAGTCTCTTTAAACAAGGCAGGACTTCACTTGAAGACGACCCACGGCCCGGACGGTCGATCGAGGTGACTACTCCGGAAATCATTAAAAAAGTCGAAAAAATATATTGGAAGATGCCAGACTAAAGAAGAAACAGCTTGCAAAAATGGTTGGAGTATCAGATACGATAATTTTCAAAATTCTACACGATCATCTTGGCATGACAAAGGTTAGTGCAAGATGGAATGCTCACGCCGCCTCAAAAACAACACCGCGTGGAGTGTTCTCGCACGTTTTTGGACCTCTGTAACGAAGATAAGGATGGACTATTAAGTCAAATTGTTAATGAATATAAAACTTGGGTTCATCATTATGAACCTGAGTTGAAACAGGAGTCTATGCAGTGGCACAAAAAAGGCACACCCCCACCCAAGAAGTTTAAAGTGTCACAATCAGCTGGAAAAATCATGGCAACAGTGTTTTGGGATTCAGAAGGGATCCTGTTGACCGATTATAATGATAAAGGCGTTTCTGTAACCGGAAAATACTATGCTTCTATCCTCGAGAGGTTGAAAGAAAGCATTAAAGAAAAAAGGAGGGGTAAATTGACCAAAGGTGTCCTTCTTCTTCACGACAACGCGCCTGTCCACAAGAGCCGTGTTGAGTTGGCTGCCCTGCATAAGGTGGGCTTCGATATTTTAGACCATCCACCCTACAGCCCAGACCTGGCTCCCAGTGATTATTACCTCTTCCCAAAACTGAAAAAAGAACTTCGTGGGAAGAAATTTTCAACTGATGAAGAAGTGAAGGACGCGGTTTCAGTTTATTTTTCGGACAAACACAAAACATTTTTTTATGAAGGTATACATAAGCTAATTGAACGATCTGAAAAATGTATAAGGGTAGCAGGTTAATATATTGAAAAAGAAAAATAATTTAGTATTTTTATTTTCACTTCTCACCCTCCATTCCGCGAACTTAAAAACGCCCCCTCGTATATCATTGGCCATTTTGTAATTTCTTACATCATTTTTAAGACGCACACGCACATTTTGTTTATGGATGACGCTTCGAAATATTGCCACTACATAAAGAGTAAAATGTTTATTGAGGATGATATTCTCGTAGCACTTTTGTCTATTTCCTTTTTATATTTATTTTTTCTTTATACTCTTGTATAATTTCTATCACATTCACATTAATTATATTAATTTTCTATAAGTTCGATGTTAATTGTTTGATGCACCGGGCGACGTCATTACGTCAAAGCTGGCTGTCGCTGAAAACCAGCGCTGGGGCTGTCTTGCATAGGGTTGCAGTAAAATGCTGAGCGATAGCCGTTTTGTGAGGATGTGACGCATGTTTCCCTCAACCTTTTTTATTTATTTTTTTGTGTGTTCCTGGTTTTTGCGTCATGTTTACCGCAAATAAACGTTTTTTCTTTCTTCTTTCTTCTTCTAGATCTGGCCAAGTGTTTAAACATGGGGTCAATAAGCACCAGGTACTTAGAGGAATGAAAATAAAGAATAGAAACTGTAGGCCTACAACGTTCTCTCATTCACAATATGTAAAAGAATCTACTTATGTAAAATCAACCTATTTAAACCAAGTGATATGATTTCCATGAGAATCACTAATAAATACTCGATATTGCAAGTGTTGTATAATGTCCAATAATGACGAAAATATGTCAGAAAGTGTTAAAAAAAATTAATAAAATTAACATTGTAATTTGGAAGCAGTTAATAGACGCTCACATAGTTATGGTGCTAATGAGTTACCAGGGAAGCCACATGTGCAGAAGGAATTAATGCCAAACTTCCTTGTCTTCAACGTAGTCTTTTATCTTATAATATGCTTTTTTGATAAGGACACGTTTGATGTGAGTTTTAAACTTTCCATCGCTAAGTTCTGTAACCGATTTTGGCAATTTGTTATAGAAGCGGATACTGTTTATTAGAAATGACTTGCTAGTTTTAGTTAATCTAAATTTTGGAATCACAATTTCATCTTTACTACGTGTATTTAGGTTATGGAAGTCGCATCTTTTTTTGAAAAGACTTAAATTTTTGCGAACATACAAGATATTTTCTAGGATATAAAGAGAAGGCAGAGTTAGTATGACAACATAACAAAAAGGTTCACCACTTTTAAACATCACAAAAGCTTTCTTATGATTAATGTTATATTTACTAAGCCAAAATACCTATAAGAAGTATTGTCTCAGTCACTAACTAAGAGGTCAAGAACATTATTCCTTTTAAGACACCGTCACTAATCTAGACAGGGCGGAATGTCCCAAATATGTGCCATCCATTAATTACAACGACGTGTGGAACTGACAGACACAAAATGTCTTCCTTGTGTCTCATGTCCGTAAAAACTTTCTGGATAACACTCAGCGAACAAAAATATATAAAGTGAGCGTATGAAATAGTTTTGATGACAGGTTAGCTATACGTATTTTCTCCGCCATATTTTAACAAACTGATCGAGTGAGTACCATTTTTTAATACTTTTTCAGTTAAGTTTAAAAAAATCCTTCTGCAGTGATACATACGTAAAGAAAGATAAACCAATAGAAACTTGGCTTTAATTAACTATTTTCACAAGCCATAGAAATAATATGTATTAGATTGACAACACTAATCAAAGATGACAACTGACATTATGAAATACTATCAGCCAGTTAGTAAGGAGATTATATATCATTCACCCCCTCTATGTTTTCTTGATCGAGGAGGTAATCATTAAGACGAATTGGGAGTCTCCTTAACCTTGCTGATCTACGAACAGCCTGAGGTTGTTCGGCACCGTTGTTATTGGTTTCAGGAGTTCTAAAAATGTCTTCTTCATCATTTTCATCATCGTTTGAATCATTTCTGTTTTCTGTATTTCGACAACTTAACTCAGCTTCATCCACCAACGTAACAGGAAGCGGTGCCAAATGCCTGTTAGATACTGTCGATTCCTGGCCATTGGTGCGTCTCACGTACGAGTAACTTGGGTTACTATGCAGGAGCTCAACTTCCTCCACATAGGGATCGGTCTTAGAACCTCGTACATATTTTTTTAACAATACTGGACCTGGAACGACCCACGATGGAAGGGATTCTCCAACAGGTGTTCTTCGAGGAAAGTTAAATAGTCTCTCATGTGGAGTGGCATTTATCGATGTGCACAAAAGTGAGCGCACGCAGTGTAGCGACGGTTTTAAAGCTTGCTCCCAGTTTTCAATGGGTAGATTTTTTGAACGTAAGTAAAGTTGTATTGTTCTCCAGAGCGTTCCATTCAATCTTTCTACCTGGCCGTTTCCTTGCGGATTATACGGCGTAGTGCGAGATGACGCGATGTTACAATTTCGTAAGAAAGTTTGCAGATCTTCTGACATGAAGGAAGCACCTCGGTCACTGTGTATATATAGGGGTTGACCAAATTCAAAGAAAATATTTCTGAGACAGTTTATGACAGTCACAGAGGTCATGTCCGCGCAAGGATAGGCAAACGGATACCGTGAAAATTCATCTATTATCGTGAGTATATACTTGTTCTTAGTATTTGATGGCAAGGGGCCCTTAAAATCAATATTCAGCCGCTCAAAAGCTGATGTAGCTTTAATAAGTGTTCCCTTGGATTTTGCGAAACGTGGCTTAATTTCTGCGCATATTGGACATGAGGCAGTCATTTGCTTAATATCATTGATAGAGTAGGGCATATTTTTCTGCCTGATCCAGTGGTACATTCTAGTTATTCCTGGATGAGAAAGGGCATCATGTAATTCATATAACTTGTTGTTACTCATGGATGCGCAAACTCTGGAGAGGGCATCAGCTGCAACATTTTCGTTACCTGGTCTATAAATTATGTCGTACTTGTAGCATGATAGTTCTAGCCTCCATCTTTCGAATTTGTCGTTTTTTATTTTGCTTGTATGACTTTGGCTAAAGATGTGGCTTACAGATTTCTGATCCGTTATAAGAATAAAATGTCTATTCAGTAGATAATGCCGCCATTTCCTGAGACTTTCAACGATAGCACAAGCTTCCTTTTCTACAGAAGCATGCTTGCGTTCACTGTCTGATAGCGTTCTTGAAAAGAATGCAACGGGGCGACCTTTTTGAGAAAGCGTCGCGGCTAAAGCAAACTCAGAAGCATCTGTTTCAACTGTTAATATTTCCATTTCATCAATAGCAACCAATGCTGCCTTCTGTATGTCTGCTTTTAGTTGCTGAAAGCTGTTCTGCGCAGTCTCATTAAGAGGAAAGTGGGTTACATTAATTAACGGTTGGATCTTCTCGGAAAATTTGTTGACCCATTTGGCGTAGTGGGCAAACAGCCCTTGTGCTCTTTTGAGTTCAGCGGCATTAGTTGGTAGCGGCAAATTTATAAGAGGAACAAGTCGATCTCTATCAGGCTCAATCGTATTATTTGTAATCGTGTAACCCAAAAGGCTTATCGTACTTTTACTAAAGTTACATTTTTGTTCATTTAACGTTAGTCTGTATTTCTTCACTGCGGCCATAAATTGTCGCAAATTCATATCGTGTTCCTCCTTGTTTTTGCCACAAACAGTAACGTCGTCAAGATACGCAAAGATTCCTTGTAGTTTTTCCTTATCGATAATATATTCAAGAGTTCGTTGAAAGGCGGCTACTCCATTGGTGACACCAAATGGTATCCTCGTAAATTGATAAAGTTTTCCACAAGCTTCGAACGCAGTAAATTTTCTTTCTCTTTCTATTATCGGTACCTGATGATATGCGCTTTTCAAATCGATCTGGCTAAAGTAATTAAATTTAGCTACCTTTGAAACAATCAATTCTATGTTAGGAAGCGGGTATGCATCTAGGTATGTAAACCTATTGATAGTTCTGGAGTAATCGACGACCATGCGCTTTCGATGTCCTCCACCACCAGTAACCAGAACCTGAGCGCGCCATGGAGATATACTTGGTTCTATTATACCATCTTTTAACAGTTTTGCTATTTCTATCTTAATAAATTCTTCATCTTCTTTGTTATGGCGTCTAGATTTAATAGCGATAGGAGCTAAATCTTCAGACAGGTGTGTAAAAATGGTGGCTGGTGGTACAGAAGCTTCCATTACACAGATTTGGAGAGCCTCTCTAGTACCTCCAAATTGGAATTCAAGCTTAGAATGATCTTTCAAAATATCATGCCCAATTATGACATCTGCGCATAAGTTGTTCACTATTAAAAGAGGACGTTTTACATATTTATGTTTGTTAATGATAAGAGTAGCAAAACATATTCCATCGACATATGATGTGTGGCTAAGCGATGCCAGATTAATGGTCTGTTTATATGGCCTTTGTTTCAATTTCATCATATGAGCTATATTTTTCTCGATGAAACTCACAGAACTTCCTGTATCAATGAGAGCGTCTACGAGAATATCATTTACTGTGATGGCAACTGTTGCTTGTTTTAAAGTAGACGGTGATGCAGCGGAAAATACAGTGCTGATAGACTCTGGTTGTGATACAGTAGGGTTTATAGGAGTGGATATGGCGTTGCTAGTGGTGGAGTTCCGTGACCGACAAACTGACGCAAAGTGTCCTTTTTTGGAACATAACTGGCAAGAAACATGGAAAGCAGGACACTTAAACCTCTGATGAAGATTCCCACCGCAAAAGAAACAGCGCTTTGTTGATTGATGTCTTGTCAGAGGAACTGATACTGCAGCGCTAGAATTTGGTATAACTTGCAGTTGTGAGGTTTCTTTAAGTAAAGCAGGCGTCGACAGAGCGTTTAGTGTAATAGGGATACTAACGCTCATTGTGGCGGAATCTTTCTCAGCTGTTTCAATGGTCACGGCCTGTTTGAGAACTTCATCCAAGGGTAAAGAGGTATTTTCTAATAAACGTTCTTTTATTTTAGGTGATAGAATACCTGCTATAAAAGCGCAACGTATCGCTTGATTTCTATGTTCTAGTGCCGAGACCGATTGGAAGTTGCAGTCTTGTGCCAGTAGTTTTAAAGTTCGGCAGTACTCCGAAATCGTCTCATCACTCTTCTGTTTTCGTGTAGCAAGAATGTGACGGGCTAATATCTCATTTTGGGGCGTAATGTAGGCTTTGTTTAAAATAGATACGGCATCTTCGTAAGACTCGCAGTCTCGTATATGAGTGAAGATATTAGCAGTGAGGTGGTTTGCTAGTAGTTTAAGCTTTATTACCTCGGTTGTTCCGTGCGGAATTTCTTCTGTCAGAAAATTAGTAAAGGTATGAAACCAGTGTCGCCATTTTTCACCAGCTCCGGAAGCATTAGTCTCGACGTCAAATTTTTCCGGGCGAAGGTATCTGGCTAGATAGCTTTTGTTTCCTAGCTCTTCTTCACCGTCTGCATTTTTCTTCGACATTTTAGATATGAATAGTTAATTAAATTGATACATACGTAAAGAAAGATAAACCAATAGAAACTTGGCTTTAATTAACTATTTTCACAAGCCATAGAAATAATATGTATTAGATTGACAACACTAATCAAAGATGACAACTGACATTATGAAATACTATCAGCCAGTTAGTAAGGAGATTATATATCATGCAGTTTATACTAGCGTGAATTTTGTGTGTAAAAAGAACCACAAATGTACCAAAGTTATTATCATTTCAATCTAGATGATCCCTCTGCTAGGACCTCCTTACATAACCAGCCTATAATCTTCCCACTGCTGGGACACAGGCCTGCTCTTTGCGAGAGGGAGTGGGCTGTTATCTACACGTCTCAGTGCGGTTTGGTAAATGTGTCTTCGAATTTTTGGTTCTAAAACATGCCCGGTTTCTTCACGATGTTTACCTTCACTGTTTTAGGAGCAGTGAAGATGATTTTTTTTTACAAAGTAAAGCAGCTGGGCTTCAACCTACGACCTACTACTACTCGTAAATTGTGGCCGTTACCACTGACCCACCACTGCGTCTTGAGCCACCACTGCTCTTGCCTGCCAGGGGTGCGGGTTGTTCGAAAGAGATACCGTCGCCCCTGGCACACAGGCAACTGAGGGAACACGGGTGGGTTTTAGTCAGTAAAAGTCTGACACGCCCTCCTGCTCCACCCAGAGCGGGAGAAGTTATTTGATGATTTCCCAAAAAACCCAAAAAAAAAACACTGCTCCTCAGACCTCCTTGCCTTTTGCAATACTTTCCGGCTCCATACGTCCTTCATCCAGTTTCCTTGGTAAAATGCATATAATTAAATGCGGTTTTTTTTAATAGCGAATTCTATATAAATGCATACCCTTTGATCCATAAATCATCCCTTATCTTAAGCTATGTCCACTAAACCGAAACGTTTACAAAGAAAGTTTGATTACATCGTACCTTTTGAGCTGCGTAATTATGACATCTATTCAAACTACGAAACAAAAGCAGCACAGCCCCCAACCACAACAATAACATAATTAAACGATAACATGTGAAACTGCCTCCTAACAATTTGCCAGCAGGAGCCCAAATCTGTCAAGTTTGGCCATAAGAGCACTATTACAGGCCCACGTTATTGCAACATGTGGTCGTGGCCAAATTGATTTTATGCTACAACTTTGACACCTTGTGTTTGTTCTTAAGACGTTGGATCAAGGGTGGTAAGTTTTGGGACAGTTAAATGGAATGATATTGGCAGTGGTGGGTTTAATTATGGGTGTTTAGAAAAGAAAAACTTTGTGTTGTTGAGATTTTGTTTGAATTGCCTAACAAACTTCATCTCCTACCGTAAGCGTGTTTTGGGTATCTTAATTGTATCCACCCAGAACTTAGCTCATTATCACCATGATCATTTCAGCCGAATGACGTCCATTGCTGGTCGCGATAGGCCTTACTCAAACACCACTAATTCAACCGGTTTTGTGCTTCTCGCCTCCAGCGGATTCCTGCGGCCTTCTCCAGGTCATTGGTCTACCTTGCGGGAGGCCTTCCAACACTACGTCTTCCAGTACGCGGTCACCACTCCTCGGCCCCATCGGCCATCTATTCTATGAAGAATGTGCCCTGCCCACTGTCATTTAAGTTTTGCAATTCTTCAGGCTATGTCGGTTACCTTGGTTCTCGTACTCTACAATTCAGATTCGATCGCGTTAATTAAGTTCCATTTCCAGTTAGCTCAACATTTCATTCCCTGTTACCTCCAAGTGTCCTTCTCTGTAATACTGTTTGTCAAGGAATGTCATCACTTCGAATCTATCACGACCTTGTGTTATGTACCATGTCTAAGCACTAATCCTCTACTAAACAAGCTTTAAGCTCGGTTGAAATTCTGTTTTATTAGTATTTATAACTAAAATAGGTTTCTCGAAATTAAGCAGTAAACTCTTACCCAGAAAGGTCAATATTTCAGAGTAAACTGAGTAAGTATTAGTTATGTTTATAATCATTTTGTACAAAACAAAGTTACTGACCCGAATAAATTCCAATCTCATCCTAAAATATATTTTATAATCCTCGTTTAATGAAACAAAAGAACAGTCATGTAATCAATTTACACCCTCGGTATCCCGGGGGTGTCAAAAATCAAACCTGAAATAAAGCGATATAATATAAAAGGGCTGGATTTTAATCTAGGCGTTAAAGCAAAGTTTACGATTTATGATCCCCTACACACCTGCCGGGTAAAGTTTGTGATTCAGGGTGAAGCGATGCTGAGCTGTTAAGTGCAAAGGGTATGCTATACACGCACTTATGTTGATGTTAAATAAGGTTTAAATTATTGTCGCATTGCAGGCGTCCTCCCGAAAAAGGGATTGATCTTAGACATTAAAGCCCAGTTTTCTTTATAATATTTTCTTTTACAGTCGTTAATTCAATTATAAAATGTCCATAGCCATATTGTAACTATTTTATTATTTATTGGGCTCTTCAACAATGAGTAGGTATACTATTACTACACAATTTCTTTATTGCAAACTTAAGGGGACACTAGTCGTGGGTTCGAACTCACTGGTGGGCCTGGCAAAAAGCACGCTGTGTCACCAGGCATCGTATTCGACAGAGGTAGTATCAGTAATGAGCTGTTAGACGTTAGTCTACACGCACAACATTATTGAGTGTGATGCAGGATAATTTACAATATAACAAGCGCGAAAAAAGTTAAGAAAAGTCTTTCGCAAGGTCGAGCTTTATGAAAAAACCACTGCATAGATCAAGGACCAATAAAGTTAATTAAACTTTTTGATATTTGAGCTTTGTCGGTACTGACTTGGTTTTGGAGATTTTACACTTCTTTTATAGATTAAACACACCCAAAGTTAGGTTAAATTAGCAAGAAAAATAAATCTTTTCTGGCTCATAACTTTTTAATTTTAGTGTCTGTTTCCAACCAGACATTAAATTCATGGTATGGTTTCGTCTCATTATTTCTATTAATAATGAGACGAAAACATAACATCTTAAATTTTTCATGTACATTGTCAAACAGTGGAGTAATACACTACCGAAGTTGCTATAGAAAGAAATGTCGACTAGATCCACCTTAAGGCTATGTGCCCCATTACTTACAAAAAGCACAGCATGCATTACCTTTTGCGCAAATAATAACACAGTGAATACATCGTTCGAATACGACTACGAGCTAAACTGATTGATACTTACTTACATACATACTTACTTATTACAAACCATTTGATAAAGAATCTACAAATCTAAGTATTGACCTGCCGATACCAAATCCATTTAAAAATCCACTCGCACAATATTATCAAATACAGCGAAGAAATAAATTAAACAAAATCGTATATCCAGAGCTCTGCACACAGTATCGAGCTTCGTCGAGGGCAAATTAAACAGGGCCCGATTCGCGAACAAACAATTATTATGTACTACCATCTACCGGCGGGTTTGCCCGGCAATCTACCGCCTATCGCAGTTTATCTACTGCTGAATAAAGGCCAAACTGATATATGGATTGGGCCGTAAATATTCCAATACAAGGCATAGGGTCATTTGGGAAAATAACGAGCGTTGATCTAGTCTCTTTCAAAATTTTTGTTAGAAATTTTGGACTACTTAGCCAAGGTTGACAGCTAGATGGAGCGACGAAGTTAAAATACGGGTGGTGCGGTATTGGTTGGATGCGGAAACCTTTCTCTATTTGCATCCCAGCACTTGGTTCTCTTGGTGTCGTGTTACAAATTGGAGAAAGTCTTTGTCCAGTTCTGCACTGGCATAGGTCGAGTTGATAATTTGATTGCGCCAATGCGATATCGTCCTTGTCGTAACCTTTAAATCCCGTCCAATGGGCCACAATTAATTTTCTATTGTGTGGGCAGCTATCGGTGCCCTCAGCCGTTGGTCCTGGCTGTCATTCGTGGATCTTTGATAGTTGTTCCGAGTTGTCAGAAGCCCGAAAGTCTGACAGACCAGTCTTACTAAAGGGTATCGTATTACCCTAGTAACTGGTTTATGGAGGTCAGATTGGCAGATTTTTCATGTGAAATACTGGTATTCAGCAGCATCCGGTTAGACAGGAAGCCGACCCCAATATAGTTGGAAAAACGTTAGGCAGATCGATTGTCTTGAGACGCCTCAATACTTGGAGATTTAAACTCGGGATTGAATTTTTTAACCTCCTGCCCATTAAAAATCAATTTCCTCTTCAAATAACCAATTTTACCAATCCCCAAATCCATGTCATTCCCATCAGTACAACAAAACAAAACAGTTGAAATCCTATTTTAATTGCCACCACAAGGATTGACGCGAAATCGATGGAAATTGTGAAACAATAGAATTTGTCCGGGTTCTGTTGCATTAGTCTTGGGAGCGAGTCCACAAGAAAATTAATTAGAACAGGAAAGTGGTGTAAACTAGTTTGTGGGTTGGTGTGAAACATGTAGTGGTTCCTAATGGTTGTATTGGGTAAGCGATTGGCTCGGTGCGTTGTGAGGTACATTCCCTCTGGGAGTTAATTATGTATTACGGTATGTACGGTATGGCTCATTGGTTTACCAGGCCTATTTTTGCGTATGATAGATTTGGAGCCGTCAATGTAGTGGGGATTTACCTCATAATATCTGCAGGGAAATTACGAGCATTGGGCAAGAGGTTTTTTTTTGAGGGTGGGAAATCATCAAATAACTTCTCCCGCTCTGGGTGGAGCAGGAGGGCATGTCCGACTTTTACTGACTAAAACCCACCCGTATTCACTCAGCTGCCTGTGTGCCAGGGGCCACAAACAACCGGTACCCCTGGCAGGCATCGGCCCTTACGGGCCCCTTCAGTTGGTGTTGACATCTCTTTGAAGCGCGCGTGGAACACAACGCGCCGTCGATCCGGGCTTGGTCCTTACCGGACAGCGACCTACCCATTACTCGCCGTCCACAAGACCGCGCCTACGGTGGCCGGGAATCAGCCTGGAATTCCCGAGGCCCAGGGCGTCTCCTGCGACGACTAGGGCCGTGAGGGCGCATGTACTGCCTCTCCCTCACGTGCGCCGCCTCCCTCTTCGCGAGCATTACTGCTTCACAGAAGGAGGTGACGGCTACCCGTGCACTCTCGCTCCGTACCATGGCCTGTGATGTGAATAATTTTGGAATTCGGTGTTTTGGTTTTGTAGTTTCGTTACTATGTCACCTACTTTCGAAGTCGGTTATTTTTTTCACGTTCTGTTGTGGTACCTACGTAACGCAAATTTGTATTCATTAGTTGCTATGTAAATAAAAGTGACAGAAAGTTTTCATAATCATAATCCTATTCATTTATTTAACAGATAAAATCCAATTTGTTAGTAATTACACATCATAAACACTAGCATTAGTACATACATTTGCCAAAATGGTAATAACTACTAATAATGACAAAATAATCAATAATAGTGTCAAAATCATTCAAAATAATGTTAAAAATTACCATTCATAACGTTAAAACTACTGTAAATAATGTCAAAATCATTAATAATAAAAAAATGGAATGTGAACTCGGCTGCAATTGTGCCGATTGTCGTATCAGCCAATGGACTGGTGGCCGAGAGCCTCGATCAACATCTCTCGAGGCTCTCGTTAGGCGGTAGGATCAAAGGCCTGATTCAGAAGGCAGTACTCCTCGATACGGCTCGCATCGTGTGGAGATTCCTGTCTCTGGAACCCTAACCACCGGTAGCTTGGACCCTGCTCGCGATACCGGCGGACCACTATTTTTTATATTTTTAAATGTTTTTAAGTTACTTTTACAAAAATATTTAAAAATGTCGTTAATAAGGATTGTAATTGACTAAAGGAAATAATTCAAATACAGAATAATCAAAAATACAATACGTACAAGCAACACATTATTTCAAGGCACGGTTTGAAGGAAACACTTGTGTCCTGGTCCAGTGCCTGAGTATTAGACCATCCGCCCTGTTGGCCACGGTGACCACAACGCTGCTGGGGCTGCCCCGCACCCGCTGCATCAGAGAGGCGAAACGCTTTCGTATGATTGCGTAAAATTCGTCAATACATGCCTCTGCCTTATAACATCCTCAATTTACACTAAGTGAAAAAATACCTATTATTGAAGCTAACTCAAAAACTACCCAAGCAAATAAAAGCTAATAAAATTGATATGGGACCACCCTTAAGGCCAGAATTTTCAAAATCACAAATTAATTGAGAACCTCCTTATTTTTGAAGTTGGTTATAAATCGCATCAATGTGGCGTCTATTAATCCTCACTAGGCCTGATGTGGTGGATCTGTTCTATAAGGAAGGCCTGTATTTCACCAGTAGGAAAATTAATAGGCCTTATAAGTGCCTTATGTCTTCTACTAAATGTCTGCCTAAAGATCTATTCTCGTAAATTACGTGCCCAAACAAGAAGTTACTGAGTTACTTTACCACACGCTAATGTAAGATGATCTATTTTAGTCTTACAAACTAAAACAAACATTTATAACTTCTACATGAGTTCGAAATCTCCACAACCACGTTCTGTATGAAGAAATATTAAATTACTGAAAACAATCGATTTTCTCACTACCAAGCTATCGGATACGTTTGTGGAATCTTAACTAAATTTCAATAATTAATAGAAGAGATAATCATTAAGTTTACATCCCGGGAACTATTGATAAATAACTTCGTTATGGCAACCATTAATTGTAAATTAATAATAAGTTGCGAGAGTTATGAAGGTATACTTAATGCTGTTGTTAATGGCTTTATGTAAATCAGGTTTTGGATGACAATATCGTTTGCGTGGATCGTTATAATTTATCGATTAAACATTTTCTAAGGTAATTCGAGTGTATAATAGACGTCTGTTCTGGTGACTTACCTACTGTCACAGTTTGTGGAAAATACTAGCACAATTGAAGGCTAAGTTATAACGCATGGACCGTTCGATCTGGTAAAGCTACTCTTGCCACGGTTGATCCGTGGATGGGTGAATACTTTTATAGGCACCTTAAGCCGGTGGTCCCGGGTGTCATCATCGGTTATTAAGTTTTCGGGCTTCTGATAACGATTGCCTAGGATCCACAAAAGACAGACGGGGCCAATGAGCTGTCGGTGTGAACCGTAACATACTGCTTACAATTTAACGCATTATTTTTCGGTATATTATAATTTATCGAAGTGAAACCGTCGAATTATGAAATGGCATGCGACGGAACGCACCTCGCGCGCTGATTGGTTGAACGGTATACGCCCGCGCCGCCATATATGTTTGTTGATGCGTTTGTTGTCGAATATAAACAAACAAGTGTTTTGGTGATTGTAAATTGATTTTGTGTTGAAAATAACTCACAGCTTTAGAATTCGTTACTTAAAATTGTTGTGGAAGTAAAATGAATCTGTGATTAACCAAAGAAGAACCTGTGTGCTTCCTAACTGTATGGAACCGGGCCGGCCTACTGTAAAACTGACCAATCAGGGACAGCCTTTGGACAGTTGTCAATTTAACGCGCGAAAAATTGTGATTTAACGGTTTCACCTCGATAGATTATATTCTACCGAAATAATGCGTTAAATTGTAAGCATTATGACGCAGTTCACTATTTATTGACAGTGCAAAATCTCACGAGATATATTATAATCTAATGGTATTTACAATTTTACGGTGACATATATAATAAGTGTAGTTATTAAGTAAATTGTAAATCCTTAATTGGCTGCACGATTAGTTTCTTTATCTTAAGTGAAATTGTTAAAGTGCTGTGGATTTTGTGAATAAATAAATAAATAAAAAATCTGGTACAAAAACATTTTCTTTTTTCTTTTTGTACGATCAAATCTAAAAACTACGCGAAGTCGCGTGCAAAGCGCTCCATTTCAATAAACCACTTCACACTCACCACCAGCACACACCATATAATTACCATCAACCCATTTAATGCAAAACTTGCGTGCAGAACTGTACAATAAAAGGCCAATGTCAGCGGTCAAGTACACCCGTGCAATCAAGTGCCGCTGACAGATTTATGCGAAGAAGTTCCTCCTAGCCTTCGCGGTCCACTAAATTTATGGGTACAGGATTGATATTAAAATGCTTTCAGATTTATCGTTTCGCTTTTATAGATAAGGGTAACAAGGGTTAGGTCAAGGTCATTTGGAGGTGTAATTATTGTATCGTGACCTTGTGAATTAAGAATATGCGTTAGGTGATGTCAGGTCATGAGAAGCGATTTCTTTCGAAATTATTTTACGGAAAGCGATATTTAGATATGATATGATTTTTCCGATGGGCCTCAGTGGTATTTTGCATACTTCTGCTATCAACTGTATAGGTACTAAATATTCCAGTAAATCGCAGTAGAAATGACTTTCATTTTGACAGATCAACAAAATTCGTTGCGTTTTTGCGTTATGGACCAGACCAATTATTCAAACATTTATGAAGCAATGGATTAGTAATATCCGTAAATCTTTCAAATTCTAACTGACAGTTTGTTAAGTTCGCAATTAGGAACCTTAAAACTAATACTTTAACTCGGTAACGTTCACCAACGTCATCCCAAGTCTTCCATTTTCACTTCAGACCTTCAGTATTTTCAAGGGGAGGGGATTGTGGCTAAGTAATGACAACTGTACGGGTCGATCGATCAGGTTAAGCTACGCTTGCCGCGGTTTATCCGTGGATGGGTGACCATCTTTACTTACCAATACCCATCCGTGCTTCGCAAAACACGTTAAGCCGTAAGTCTCGGCTGTCATTCGTGCTTTTTGACAGTCGTAACGGGTTGTCAAAAGCCCCAAAGTCTTATATAATCAGTCGTACCAAGTGTATCGTATTACCCAGTAACTGGGTTGTGGAGGTCAGATAGGCAGTCGCTCCATGTAAATTACTGGTACTGAGCTGCATCCGGTTAGACTGGAAGCTGACCTAAACATTGTTAGGAAAAAGATAGGCAGGTGATTATGATCTTCAGTTTTCTCTAGTAACGTCTAACGTATTCTAAAAAATATATTTTCAGTGCAAAATAAAAAATTCTGGCGCTGAATAATTTCAATTCCTCTTTATGGAATTAACGCGCCCGAAGGTAAACTGAAACGATTTATTTTAGTTCAATCAGGCTTAATATAAAATTAATACGTGATCAACGCAGCTTATACAATAAATTAATAGGTTTACCAAATGAGCTCAGTGATCGGCTATCGATCAAATATACAATCACATTCATTTAAGTGATTTATGTTAATATTAACGATTACATTTATTGCGAGCATACATTTTCATGGTGACAAATACGAAACGTAGATTTTCTGTGAAAGAAATGGGTTCATTAAAATTGTTCAAAGAGAAATGCCTTTTTTTTTTTTTTTTTTGGGGGTGGGAAATCATCAAATAACTTCTCCCGCTCTGGGCGGAGCGGGAGGGCGTGTCAGACTTTTACTGACTAAAACCCACCCGTGTTCCCTCAGTTGCCTGTGTGCCAGGGGCGGCGGTATCTCTTTCGAACAACCCGCACCCCTGGCAGGCATCGGCCCTTGCGGGCCCCATCAGTTGCTGATGACATCTCTTTGAGGCGCGCGTGGAACACAACGCGCCGTCGACCCGGGCTTGGTCCTTACCGGACAGCGAGCTACCCATAACTCGCCATCCGCAAGCCCGCGCCTACGGTGGCCGGGAATCAGCCTGGGATTCCCGACACCCAGGGCGTCTCCTGCGAAGGCCACGGCTGTGAGGGCGCATGTACTGCATCTCCCTCACGTGCGCCGCCTCCCTCTTTGCGAGCATAACTGCTTCGCTGAAGGAGGCGACTGCCAGCCTTGCCTTCTCGCTCCGTACCATGGCCTGGACCAGGGTCGGACGCGAGAGATCGCCGCCGCCGATCACCTCCACGAGGACACGGCGTTGCTCCGCCAAAGCTGGGCAGACCTCCACCGTATGCTCCACCGTGTCCTCTGAGAGAAATGCCTTAAGCGTCTTTTTCAACAATTCATCATTTGCCTGTTCCAAAAAACAGGACGACTTCCAGCATAACACAGTGCAGCCGAATACCAGTATTTAACATGGAGTGACTGCCTATCGGACCCCCACAACTCAGTTACTGGGTACCACGATACTCCCGTTTCCGCTTATACAGGTTTTATGTGAAATGGTGACAGTGGCATTGTTTATTTATTTATTTAACCATTTATGCACACACATATAAACAGACAAGAAGAAAGGAACAGAAAAATACGTACATAGGTAATGCTTATTTCTACAGAAATCTCTTCCAGCACACCTGCGATAGGAGAGAAGATAACAGAGATGTAGACAACGCGTGTAATAACAGTACAAGGGAAAACATAAAATTACAACATAAACTCTAATTTAAATATACACACATAATATGAGATTATACATACATACAAACATACATACAAACATACATACAAACATACATACAAACATACATACAAACATACTTGTAAAATAAATATCACCAAAATATATAGAAATAAAATGTAATTTAATTAATAAATACATAAGCAATTATGATAAAGTGAAGAGATAGTGTTCTTTCACTCTCCTTTTGAATACTACTACAGTTTGGCAATCCCTAATGTCAGGCGGAAGTGAATTCCATAACCGGACCGCGTGCACAGTGAAGGAGTAGGAGTAGAAGTCAGTTGACTGTTGTTGAATTGTTCTTTGTAACAGCCATAATAAAACTTTGTTCAGCGGATTTTCTTTTAAAACTCTTTTCCTTAATTATAATTGATTGAATGAACTGTTGACGAATCATTATTAGCCTACAGCAGTCCACTGCTGGACATAGGCCTCTCCAACTGCACGTCATTCAGCTCGATTCTCGGCAGCTGTCATCCAGGTGCTACCAGCCACCCGGCGAAGATCGTCACTCCACCTATCCTGCGTGCAATGTACCTTATGTTTGCGGATTCGCCGTCTCCACTCCACAAGTAATAAATGTGTTGAACACCTTAAGGTGAATCTAGTCGACATTTTTCCCATACAAACTTCGGGAGTGTATTACTCCACTATTAGACAATGTACATCAAAAATTAAACATGGTATGGTTTTGTCTCGTTATTAATATTGTCTGTGCGGAAACAAAATACTAAAATAAAAATCAATTAAAAGTTAGGAGCCAAAAAAGATTCGTTTTTCTTGCTCATTTAACCTAACTTTGGGCGTGTTTAAGTAATAAAAGAAATGTAAAATCTCCAAAACCAAGTCGGTACCGACAAAGCTCAAATATCTATAAGTTTAATTAACTTTATTGGTCATTGATTTATGCAGTGGTTTTTTCACAAAACCCGATCTTCCGAACGACTTTTCTTAATGTTTTACGCGTTGTTTTACTATAAATGATCCTGTAGCTCACTCAATAACATTGTGCGTGTAGAGTAGCAGCTAACCACCATCATCGGTAAGTACTTTAAAAAAAAATGAATGTCGAACGACACCCCGGTTAGTTTAGTTTCCAAATTGGACTTATGTTGCATTAACTTAATTGAAATAGTAGGTATGTTCTTTGACACGACATCTTAGAATTAGTATCTTGTCTCAAGACAAGTTACGACGGCTAACAGACAGGATACATTGTAGCTTATCTAATCCATCCACCGTATTAAATTCCGCTTCCATCCCGGTCCCGTATCGTAAGTTATCCCCTATCCCCCGTACCCCTGGCCCCCAAGTTTCACCTTGACAATGCGTCACAATTAGTGGCTAGTGTCAAGTTTGTAGAGACTTGACACGTTCCGCTGGGGCTAATAACCTCTTGTGGCTTAGTTTCTAAGTTTATCTTGTTTTGAATAAGTAGCTTTAGGGACCATGTTTTATTTGTATTTTGACGGATTAATAAAGACAGCAGCATTCGAGAACTGTTAAAATACCACTGTGTTGGTTTTAGTAGGTGTCTATTAAAAGGTGTGATACAAATATATTTGTGGCGGACATCTACAATGCCACATACGAAACTTCAAATCAACAAATGTGGAAAACACAAAAAAGTAAAGTGGCGCCATCTACCTACAATGCCATATGCGAACTACTCAAGACTTGACGTCACACCGCAGCTACATCACGCAAGCAGAGTTTACCACGCAATCTACACATATACAAGATCCCGACATCAATCGTCGGGCAGTTACCCACCAGACACAACACCCGTCTTGACGGAGGATCCTCCCTTTACTAATAGAGTGTGAGCGAACTTTACACCCTGTTCCTCATACCTCTGTATATATAAAAAAACTATTACTATTCGATGTCGGGTCGATGATCATTTAATTTTTGTTAATATAGAATCTAGTTATGAGTAATAGCATTATCAGCAGTATCCAAAAGTTTTTGTAATGAGCAGGAAGGGCTAAGTAACACGTAACAATTATTTATATTTTAAAGTGAGAAAAAGCTATCTGCACCGAAATATTGAAAAGTACATAATATTTAAAGCAATGTAGTGTAACAAACAAAATAATAATGCCTTACAATTCTATGCCTTTTAAAACTTACCCTACAATATCGTTCCAATGTAACCTAGCTATAAAAAAGAAAAATCTGTCCAAAGCACACGGCACTACAATGAGAGAGCTTTGCCAAGCTTGCCGGTAACTTAGCGCTCCCTGTATAATATCCACTCGTGTGAAGTTTACACCTATTAAAACCTGCAAGTCAGCATATTCAGCGGAAAGTGTTATTCTACTAGCACGAGGAAAATATTTTATGAAGCTGGGTTTCAGGCCAATATTTTTGCTGCAGTTCGCGAGAATTTTGCTGTGATATGCACTGTTTGACTTGATTTTTTTCGTATACAATTTGCATGATACACTTGTTTTTTTTTTTTTTGTAAATTCTTTAGCATCTTTCTTTAAGTAGGTAATATGGAAAATTACATTTAGAGAGAATGAAGGGTTTGTGTCATGCTATCCGAAGGTGTTCTTTCAATTAGTTACCGTAGCAGGTGTGAGGATCACTTTAGCATTTTCCGCATTTCCATTTTTGGATTCCAACTTGATAAAAGAATTAAGAAACTCTAGAGTAATAAGAATAAGTTAAAAGAAGACTCTTTAATATTTTTTTCAAAAACTTTTTCTGTAAAAGCGGTACGAAAAAACACGAATCCGGCAATCCAGCGGGCGGCACAATAAATAATTAATTATGAGCGTCGCTAATGAGGGCGCGCAAGTTTTTCAATTAAAAATGTTTTCTTGCTCACAGCAGGACGTAGATAGGTAGGTATAACTGGAAGAAATACGATAACGTACCTAGTGGTCATTGTCACGAGAAAAATTGTTTATTTTTATCTGACTTCAGCATGTTAGTGATAACATCATTAACTGTGTTCGTACGCCTGCTTTTCATATTGGTCTGCTACATCATTTCTCACATTTTAAAATAGATTTGAAAAAATCAAGCTATTGAACGTAGAAAACAGCGATCAGCCAAACAATAGACTTGGTTGTGGACAAATTGTTTTTAAGTTTTCGAAATTATTAATAACATAATCAGTTACGTAGTACTTTATAGGATATTTACTTAGTGTAAAACCCCACGCACATACTGGCAGCCGATGATTAGGCTATGTCTATGTTCGAGCATTTAGGATATTCTAAAATAGAACGTCAAATAATTTTAAGTAGGTGGTGTCCGCTAAGCTTTGATTCTATTGACAGGCGCGTCTTTGTAAGCATCTGAACTCTTGAAATAAACGTGGAGTCCCACAGTTTAAGCGCCCTTTAATCTTTTAATTTACACCCTCACACACCCGGTACCTGGAGGCTCGTCTGAGCCTCCACAGTACCATGGTAGTACCTGGCGGCTACGTACGGCTACCTACTAGGCTTTAACTATATAAAAAAATTGTACGAGTACCATCGACACGAAAAGAAGAAGATGGTGGTATTACCTACGATGTTTTAGTATCTCACAAGTACTTAAGGCAAGAAAGAACCTGTCCGGTTTAAAAGAAGATGTAGTGATAAAATTTAAAAAGAGTATGCTTAGATTGTTTGCTCATGTGGAGAAGATGAATGAAACCCGATTAACAAAAGGTACAAGGCAAATGTAAGTGGAACCGCAACAAATAGGCGCCCTAGGAGGACACTTACCCGGAGACCTTACTGGTGGTGTTCTTCAGAAAGGTCAAGTGCTTAGTACTCGCAACTGGCACGCGTCTATGACAATAAAAAAAAAACTTAAAAAAAACAACTGAATTCCAAACACTACAAAGTGAAAAATAACTTTAATTTTGGAAGTCGGTGACTTTGGATAAGTATTTTATTAATTTTTCTGTCACCGCCTTTGGAAGTGTTTTTTTGGAAGTCGGTTGTTTTTTTTTAAGTTTTTCATTTTTCACTTTTTAGTTATAGCTACCCCACACAATTCAAAATTTCATCATCCTTGGGGTCAAAACAATGCATATTTATGCTAAAGCAGCAATCGCGGTTGATTTGCTGTAATTTTTTTAAGAGTTCCGATGTCTGTCTCCGAAACTCATCATCAGATCTTTATGAAATTTAAATGGGACTTTTTCAAAATAAACCCCTTTCGAACAAAAACAGAATTTTGCAAATACATACATTGAAAAAAAAAAACATACTATAAACATGTTGAATTGAAAACCTCCTCCTTTTTGAACTCGGTTAAAAAGAAGTATGTAAGGATCGTAGCAAGTGGCGGTCTACTTACCCTCATGAGACGAAGGCGTGTATTTAAGTCTGTATGTAAGTTGCCTTACTATTTTATTTTACTTCTTAATGACTTAACGCTACTGTCTTTGAGTAGCTCGGAAAATCTATCTTTGAACGTCTAGACATGATATAAATCTTGGTATGAGTAGAAGACAAATCGTTCCTGTTCATATAAATCGAATGTGCGATGCATTCGCTATCGGCGTGGAAACATTGAACGTCAATCATCGGAACAGACAGGCTATTGGTATATAACGTATGTTTGTTTATCACGCAATGGAAAACAAGTGATGTGATGTATCACACAGGTCTTTGAACTGAAACGGAAAGGAGAAAGGTAAGCAGCAATATTTTTTCATGAGTTAAGCCCTAATTCCGCGATACAGGTTTCTTGACTGTGGTATACAATCAAATTGAAGCAAAAATGATTTACATCTCTCAATTAAAACACTAACAGTGTTTAGTGAGACTTGCGGACATAGCGGAAGTAATAGCAAAAAGAAAGTGGAAGTGGGCGGGCCATATATGCCGTAGAATGCATGGAAGATGGGGGAATAAAATGCTGGAGTGGAGATCACGGACGGGACGGAGGAATGTGGGAAGGCAACCGGCTAGGTGGACAGGCAATCTCATTAAAGTGGCCGAAATAAACTGGATAGCCATGACAAAAAATAGCCAAAAGTGGAGACATTTGGAAGAGACCTACACTCATCATTTGGTGGCCAAGGGTTGAAGAGAGAGAAGAGAGAGAGAGTGTTGACGATACATTGTTAGTGCAAACTACGAGACGGTGCAGTTTTAATTATTGCTTCAACGAATGGTATGCCACAGGCAATTAGATTGTGGTGATGACAACTGCAGCAGATGTTAGCAAAGTGATCGGTCAAAATTCTCGATGAAAACCAAAACTTAGAAATCATTGTCATATTTTGTCCTTTTTTTTTAAAAAACATCATCATCATCACATGAGTAATTCAACTTGGTGCACCTTGGAAATACGCTGGCGTGAAGCCTGAGGCCCAAAAGCCACGACGCGACTCAAAACGACGACTTACTGACGCGTTGTGACTGGTTCCATCGTGTATGGACCGCTATTGAAATACTAATGCTGTGACATTCTGGCTGATTTGAGTTTGTAATGGTAGTGATGGTTGTACTTCGGGGAGTGTGCGCAGGATCTGCACGACCTGTTCCCATCATCGCTTTTTTACTACCGGACTACCAAAACTGCACGGTACCATCCGCACTTGGTTGATATTCCGCCTAATCGTACTCAGCGCTTCTCCTCTACAGTCATTATGCGCACAGCCAAAGTGTAAAACTCTCTGCCAGCGTCTGTGTTCCTGTCATCAGCTAACCCGTCTGCTTTCAAAGCAAGAGTGAATAGGCATTTTTTGGGCATGCTCGTTCCATCACAGACCTCATCAATCGCAGGTGTGATTGAGTTTAAGAGCAGGCCCATTCAGCAATATTAAAAAGCAAAATAAAGAAACTAGGTAGTTCCTTTTGAATAGCGTCGTAGACAATAGACCTTAGAATTCTTTGTACAATAAAGACTGGCTGGAGATAGGAATGCAATGGACCTATTAGTCCAGTAGCCAGAAAAATATGCCCTTCGATAATTCAAAAGTTTTTTATTTTCTCTGGGTGGATAAATTTAGTGAATTCAATGCTATGTACAAAAATGCTAACAGTTTAGAGTTATGCAATAGGTATGAAGTAGGTATTTCCTATTATTTCGTGTTATAACAAGAATATAAAACTTAAATTAAAATGCTTTACTGATTCTTTATTAATACTATCTAAACTATATATTAGTGAAAATGCTAACAGATAGGTATTGTGGAACAATGGAAAACTGAAAATGTCCCGTAACTCATTCAATAAAAAATTTAAGTTTTTTAAATCATCTCCTTTACGGGCATAGGTATTAGTTACACCTTACAACAAAAGTTCTAACAACTAAGTAATATGCTGCAAAAGTAATCGTTTTTTTACGTTGCAGTATGCGCAATCTTGAATTTAAATTGATAATTTTGCGCCTACATATTCGTAATAATAAACTCAGCTTCCACACAAAAGTTTCAACAAATACGTGCTATGCCTTTTGTTTAATAAATAAAATACAACTTGGGTATTGCGGGGCGCGGTCAGCGCGGTGTAGGTACGATAATGCGTGCGGCGAGGTACGACGACACTCCACTGCGGAAGTGCAGATGTATTGAATGAGGCACGAAATCATTTCAATATTCTCACTTCTCACAAATCACTATACCTACTCCGTTCGAAATAAGATTAGACATTTAAATAAACCTTTTGTACAGTCCATTCAACTGATTTTGACTTCTATTGCTTTGGTAGCATGATAAATGGCATCTGCAGTAAGCAGTTGGTATTGTAACCACTTTTAATGTCATCCTTATGCATACGAAATAAAAGACGAAATCGGTTGGTCGGACTGTAAAAAGGTTTGTTTAAATGTCTAATTATATTTCAAATAGAGAATAGGTACTCTGTTCCGGTCCGTGATTTCGCCCGTGTGTAACTAATTATTCATCAACAATTGTCATAATCCCGTCACTACCGTCTAAAAAAGACTTTTGAAAAATACGCTGTTGTTCTGTTCTTAATTTCAAACAACTTAATAGGTACCGCCAAGGTACGACCAAGATCGTAATAATTATGTACACTTTCAATATGTAGCTACTTGTTAAAGTGATAGGGGAAGGGCACAGAGACAGAAAGTGGAGATTCCGTTACAATTTTTTTTCGGGATAGATTTCCCGGGAAAAATACATTTATATGTATTTAATATATAAAAAAATATATATTGAAGCGGTAAAATAATTGAATTCAATTTTTGTTCCATCATTTTAAAAGTACCCTTAAGTGATGTCCCGAAAACCGAAACAAGAAATTCCCAAAAAAAAAATGCTACAAATAATTTCTTAATAAACCTCTTTGTTATTGAGAAACACTATATACTATATAAAAAGCTTTCGTCTCTTAGTAGACGTTGTGTTTCATGTTGAAGATTCCAGTTCTCCGAGGTTGCAGTTCGCTTCATAATCTGTGCATTCGTTTGGTTTTTATTTTTTCTGGATGGGAAATCATCAAATGACTTCTCCCGCTCTGCGCGCCGTCGACCCGGGCTTGGTCCTTACCGGACAGCGAGCTACCCATTACTCGTCGTCCGCAAACCCGTGCCTACGGTGGCCGGGAATCAGCCTGGGATTCCCGACGCCCAGGGCGTCTCCTGCGAAGGTCACGGCCGTGAGGGCGCATGTACTGCATCCTCACGTGCACCGCCTCCCTCTTTGCGAGCATCACTGCTTCGCTGAAGGAAGCGACTGCTAGCCATGCACTCTCGCTCCGTACCATGGCCTGGACCAGGGCCGGACGCGAGAGATTGCCACCGCCGATCGCCTCCATGAGGACACGGTGGTGCTCCACCCAACCCAGACAGACCTCCACCGTATGCTCCACTGTATCCTCAGGGCGATCTTTGCAATGGGAAACACCCAGGCGTTTCCTCCCGCCTTATTAGAAACAGGAACCTCCCGAAACAGCCGTGTCCGGTGAGGAACTGTGTCAGGTGGAAGGTAAGGACGCCATGCCGCCTCTCAAGCCACTCCTCAAAGAGGGGAATTCCTATGCTTTACGTAATCTCTCAAAGGAGGTAAATCAAAAAGTTTTGGTTACGGCGTGTCATGCATATGTTACGTCTGCATGACGATACGGGATTATATACTGGGTAACTCCACCAACAAGGAGACAGTATTTAGAGCGCAAAAGAGATGTGTGAGGGCGATATACGGTATTCAAAGCACGGAAAGCTGCAAACCGTTCTTTCTGATTTTCCGTATATTAACAGTACCCTGCCTATACAAATATGAGGTGGCCGAATTTGTCAAAACAAACTTCCACCTTTTTGAAAAACTACACAATTCGCGACATAGAAATAAAATAAGCAGTAAGCAACACAAAAAAGCAGTATTCCGTAAAAGCTTCCTAGAAATGGCACCACATATTTATGATAAGTTACCTAATGCTTTGTTAAGTATTAAAGATACCCATTTATTTAAGAAGCAACTCAATAATCTACTGATAAGTAAGACATACTACATAATTAATGAATACCTCTCTGATAGAAATTTGTGTGTGTAATACTAATAATAATACGTGTAATTAGGGAGAATACCTGAGTTCGTTTTGTTTTTAGTTTTATTAAAATTATCATATTTGTAATAGACATTACTTAGTAATTATGACATTATATATTCTGACTTTACATACTTATTAATTTGAATTTAAGACATTTTCTATGGTATTATTTTGAGTTATTAATGAAATTGTAAAACATATTAAGGTGAATTTATGAAATAGTATAATTTTATTGGTTTAATATAATTTTGCATGCCTGAGTTGGTGCAACACAGTGGACTGCGTATTCACTTGACATCTAGAAATGTATGATTATGTATTGTGTTGAGCAAAAAATATTTTAATTTTAATTTACCGCCGCAATCATGGCGTGCCCAGTGCATTCGTTTGGTTAGATGACTAATTTGGAGAGGTCCAAATTAGTCATCTAATATCATTGATAGGGCGGGAGGAAACGCCGGGGGTTTTCATTGCCAAGATCGCCCTGAGGACACGGTAGAGCATACGGTGGAGGTCTGCCCGGCTTCCGCGGGCACCGCCATGTCCTCATGGAGGGGATCGGCGGCCACGATCTCTCGCGTCCGATCCTGGTTCAGGCCATGGTACGGAGCGAGAGTGCATGGCTAGCAGTCGCCTCCTTCAGCGAAGCAGTTATGCTCACAAAGAGGGAGGGAGCGCACGTGAGGGAGATGCAGTACATGCGCCCTCACAGCCGTGGCCTTCGCAGGAGACGCCTTGGGCGTCGGAAATCCCAGGCTGATTCCCGGCCACCGTAGGCACGGGCTTGCGGACAACGAGTAATGGGTAGCTCGCTGTCCGGTAAGGACCAAGCCCGGGTCAACGGCGCGTTGTGTTCCACGCGCGCCACAAAGAAATGCCAGCAGCAACTGATGGGGCCCGCAAGGGCCGATACATGCCAGGGGTGCGGGTTGTTCGAAAGAGATACCGCAGCCCCTGGCACACAGGCAACTGAGAGAACACGGGTGGGTTTTAGTCAGTAAAAGTCTGACACGCCTTCCCACTCCGCCCAGAGCGGGAGAAGTTATTTGATGATTTCCCAAACAAAAAAAAGTAGCGCTGAGTACGACTGGTCGGGATATCAACCAAGTGCGGATGGTACCCTGCAGTGTTTTTGGTAGTTCGGTAGTAAAAGGGCGATAGTGGGATCATGAAGCCCAGCCACCAACGTTTCGTCACCTATGAGCCTTTTTTGCTCTGCGTTCCACCAAGTTAAGGGCAGCAAGCTGGTATTTTGCTGAGCCATCCCATATGTGGCTGCAATACTCCACACAAGAACAGACTTGAGATTTATACAGGCTCAAAAGCTGTCCAGTTGTGAAGTATCTCCTCACCTTATGTAGGATGCACCTTATTTAGTTCCCATCAAAACACTCGACCTGACGATATACTGAAAGTTATATCTTACAAGTGCAAGTTAACCTGCAAAGAAAATTAAATGAAATGTTCGGCTATGTGCGTCTACTGCATAGATAAACCATGCAGCACAGCACACATAATTACAAGCGAGCCTGATTTGGACTCGGCAACCGAGGTCCAAATTAGTCATCTAACTAAACGAATGCACAGATTATGAAACCAGGTGCAACCTCGGAGAACAGGAATATCCAACATGAAACACAACGTCTACTAAGAGACGAAAGCTTTTATAAAGTATATATTGTTTCTCAATAACAAAGAGGTTCATTAAGCAATTATTTGTAGCTGATGCTGAACCTTCCATAGCTTCCATGCTAATCCCCCTTATAGTCTTCTTAAATATTTTTCGTTATATTATGATAGTAAAACTTGTAATTTTTTTTATTTATTATGATTATTTTTATTAATCGTTTATTTCAGTCCTTAGCACCCATAAAATTATAATTTAAACAAAACATAAACTAAACAAACGAACATAATAACAAAGTAAAGAAAAATAACAATACAGCAACCCACCATTTCACACCAAGGAAGCCAAAACAAATGTAACAATGGTGAGTACATTTATTTTGTCTCCCTCAGTAAATGCACAGTATGAAAAACAGCTTTGACAATACTATTTTGACTTGCCACCACACGCGAAAAGAACAACGCCCTGTGCTTCCCCATGAGCGCAAAGAAGTCGGTTACTCTACTCTCAGCAAACATCTCAGTCGCACTGCACCGCCAGGGCAGGTTGAGCATGACCCGAAATGCGTTATTATATTGTACACGAGGCGTGTTGTATGCACTCTTCGTGTACTTGTACCAAAGTTGATTGGTGTAGAACGACTGACAGTAAGCCTGGAACAGAGTTATTTTACTTGTTTCGAGCAATGGAAGAAACGTCTATTTAGCATGTTACTTCTATATGCGATGCTACGTTTTTGCCTCTCCAGGTCATCGTCATCTTTTAAATTTTTCGTTATGATGTGTCCGAGATACTTAAACTGACTATTTTTAATTTTAAACCACACAAAGTAATTGGCAAGACCTTATTAGGGCCATTGTCGTGTTTGAAAATCATTACTTCTGTCTTTTTAACATTATAGGTTAATTGGTGTAAGGGAAATTCGTTTTCTGAAGCCGTTGACCGAGGGGCTGAGCAGAACCATATCATCTGCATAACTGAGCTTACTTAAACATTCACCGCCAATATGGCATCCGACTCTTGTGCTGCTCAACTCTTCAATCAGGTCGTTGACATATAGGTTATACATATACTGTCATATTAGTTAAAGTTGGTCTTCTTAATTCGTATACGTAAGTCTATTTATATTCGGGTGTTGTGCATTATGTCTTAGTTATTTTCGCTATTGACAAAATGCAGCTGTATGACTGATTTGGTTCTATAGTTTTGATTATAATAAAAAATTATAATAGCATTATTATTTTATTGCTGCTTATTCAGGAGCTTGATTCATAATAGCAGCATTGCCGTTATCACACTTTCCTACTACACATAGTAAATTTATCGTCAACTAGTGTTGGGAGTATATCGTAGGAAGGCTGGCAGATGCCACACTATGATACGTAATATTTCAGAGCAGTAGATACTAACGTAACAAAGTGATGGCCGCCATACTAGAAAGTCAAACTGTAATTTAGTTACAATTGTACCCAAAGGCACTAGTGTTCTATGAAAATTGCAAAGCACCATGTTTCAAACATCACAATAGGAAGACAGTATTTAGCTAAACTTCGAGTAGCAGAGACAAAAAGTGTAGACTTCCTTACGACAATCTTTTTTTTTTTTGCGGGAATTTCTTGTTTCGGTTTTCGGGAGATCACTTAAGGGTACTTTTAAAATGGTGGAACAAAAACAGGTACCTACTTATTGAATTCAATTATTTTACCGCTTCAATATAATTATTTTTTTAATATATTAAATACATATAAATGTATTTTTCCCGGGAAAACTATCCCGAAAAAAAAATTGTAACGAAATCTCCACTTTCTGTCTCTGTGCCCTTCCCCTATCACTATAACAAGTAGCTACATAGTGAAAGTGTACATAATTATTACGATCTTGGTCGGTAGGTACCTATTAAGTTGTTTGAAATAAAGAACAGAACAACAGCGTATTTTTCAAAACAGTCTTTTTTAGACGGGAGTGACGGGATTCTGATAATTGTTGATAATTAATTAGTTACACACGGGCGAAATCACGGACTGGAACAGAGTACCTAGTGATTTCTGAGAAGAGACGATAAAATGATTTCGTGCCTCATTCAATACGTCTGCATTTCCGCAGTGGAGTATCACCACACTTCGCCGCAAGGCGCGGCGGCGGCGGCGCACGCATTATCGTAGGTACCTGTACCGCGCCCCGCAATACCCAAGTTGTATTTTATTTATTAAACAAAAGGCATAGCACGTATTTGTTGAAACTTTTGTGTGGAAGCTGACTTTATTATTACCAATATGTAGGCGCAAAATTATCAATTTAAATTCAATATTGCGCATACTGCAACGTAAAAAAACGATTACTTTTGCAGCATATTACTTAGTTGTTAGAACTTTTGTTGTAAGGTGTAACTAATACCTATGCCCGTAAAGGAGATGATTTAAAAAACTTAAATTTTTTATTGAATGAGTTACGGGACATTTTCAGTTTTCCATTGTTCCACAATACCTATCTGTTAGCATTTTCACTAATATATAGTTTAGATAGTATTAATAAAGAATCAGTAAAGCATTTTAATTTAAGTTTTATATTCTTGTTATAACACGAAATAATAGGAAATACCTACTTCATACCTATTGCATAACTCTAAACTGTTAGCATTTTTGTACATAGCACTGGATTCACTAAAGTTATCCACCCAGAGAAAATAAAAAACTTTAGAATTATCGAAGGTTATGTGGAAAAATTATTGTATCCTTACTGGACTATATTTGCAAACATTTTATGGGCAGGTCATTACCCAGACGCAGACAGTTTTTACGATATTAATAAGTCTCGCATTTAAAGAGTCCACAATGATATACCTACTTACATTATCCTCCCACAAAATATAAGATAAACTTCTGAAATTCTATTTATACTACATAACTGGTACGGCCTGCAAAAGAAGCATCGATGGACGTACATGAAAGTGCGAGCGGAGGCACACATAACGTGAGTCCATCAATGCCTGGTTTCGATCAAAGCTTGTTTATTACTTTTCTCAAATACGGTGTGGAAATTCAGACTAAGTAAATCTTCTATATATATATACTAATAATAAAGCTGAAGAGTTTGTTTGTTTGCTTGAACGCGCTAATGTCAGGAACTACTGGTCCGATTTGAAAAATTCTAAGTGTTAGATAGCCTATTTATCGAGGAAGGCTATAAGCTATATATCATCACGCTAAGACCCTTAGGAGTCGAGAAAAGAGAAAAAAGTCACGAATACGAAGTTCTCGTACGGGCAGGTGTGGCGAGCGACGGGGTGGGTCGGCGAGCAAGAAATTTGACGCGAACGAAGTCGCGGGCAGAAGCTATGATAAATTTCA
Source organism: Polymixis lichenea (assembly GCA_949091785.1). Classification (NCBI taxonomy): domain Eukaryota; kingdom Metazoa; phylum Arthropoda; class Insecta; order Lepidoptera; family Noctuidae; genus Polymixis; species Polymixis lichenea. The sequence goes on along the minus strand of OX420943.1, from coordinate 22,980,456 downwards.
GAATTAATGACGAACAACAATACATTTTTACGCACCAATATGTTCATTTGTTTCTTTTTAACTTCAAACAGCTCTATTTGCAAGCCAGGCCGAAAACATAAATTCTTTGATAAGTTACCTCCTTGGTTGCCATGTTTCAAAATAAAAAGTTCATTCCATATTTCTAATTACACATTAATGAGTTATCAGAGAGATTTTTATACTAAAATTAAACCAGTACAGCATTTTTGTTTTATCTCGAAGAAGTTTACAAAATAATGCTCCAATTTAAAAGCATGTTTGAGAAAAACAATTATTTGTTTCAGTAAATTGACTCGTGTAATTTGTTTTAACGTTGTTAGGGATTGTAAAACGATATTTTGGATCAAAGAACAACCCTTAAGCGTTGTGTTCGAGCGAAGTAAAAATGGATAAATGTGTTTGTTTTTTTGGCACAATTGTGTGTTATTCTGGGGCAGTTGTGTATTTTTGTGTTCACATTAATTAATGAAGTAGGTATTTGTTTTACTCTGTGTCTGCTGTGTTTATATATCGTGTTGTAAATACTGAGTAAGGATGTAAACACGTACGGTCAACAAAAGTGGAAAATATGTTAGCATCGTCTAAATATTGTGCATTTTATGCGGAGTGGCACAGGAAACCTTTATATGTTTATATGCAGGTGCCATTGTAATCTGTATTACTTACTTTGTGACATAGGTACTTTAAAATAATATATTTATTATCCTATATAACATATTTTATAATATGTATCAGTCAATATAATTTAAAATTTCCCCAGTTTCATGATTATCAAAAACAGTAGTCAGTAGGTACTGCGTATACTAAATCACAATTTCACACTTTTATTAAATAATACCTTGACACTAACCATTTTGTAAGTTATCATGTCCTATCTAGAAGACCGATGATCTGGTGAAGGCCGCAGGAATCCGCTGGATGCGAGAGGCTTAGAACCGGTCCAAATTGCGGTGCTTGGGGGACGCCTATATCCATCAATGGGCGTTTATCGACCAATCAATCTCGTAAATCCTAAGTCCATCTTACAACGCCGTTCGGATTTAGACGCTGACCTATTTTTAAAATTTATTTTGCATATACATAGCGGCATTATACCTATCAATAGAAATAATCCAGGAAAAGGTGGCGAGAAGACCAAGACATGTACCGGAAGGGTCTGATCGAGGTGGCTCTAGAAAAGGATGCCTGGAAGGATTTAGGGGATGCCTTTGCTCAGCATTGAGACAGTGTATGCAAAATAAAAATAATAAGTATGTGTGAATTTGCATGACAGGTAATATTAATTTAGGTGCAGGTACGTACTATAAGTCCGTCTCTGCCTAACCTTCGGAAAATATAGGTGTGATGTTATGTTTTATCAATTTTGAACGGGTAATATTAATCCACATTAAAACCATGATAAAATTTCAATTTCCGTCATCAAATCCCAAAAACAATCCCATTTTGGGCAACTTAATTGACACAAACAGTAGTTGAGAGCCTCACAGATCCGTCCGACTCATCCTACAATCCTACATCCCGACAATTGGCTCTGAATCTGTTTAATTACTCCCGTTAATTAGTGTCTGATGTTAGCTCAGTTCCTGCTACCGTTTGCCAATCCAATTTTAATCAAGTTTTCGGATAATTCGGATAATTACGCGGCCACCGCTCGATGGGAGCATATGCGCTAATTATTTTCGGTTTCTAATTGACATTTTGCGGTTCTCGCTAATGAATTAACAACCAATTCGTAAAACTTATGTTGAGAAAAATAATGAAAACGTTTAACAATAAAATAATAGTTTCTTTCGGAAATTAATAAAGCAAATTCTCAGTATTCTTCAGATTTCTTTGTAAATAAACAATTCTTTCTCATTTGACTTTGTTTCTATTTGAAATTCACGTTCACAAAGGAATATAAAAAAATCAAAGGATAAAACACCGACTAAGATTCTTTGGATTTTTTATTAAAATAATGTCATATTGTCATATTGAGCTCATTGGGAAAGAATTTGTGCCCTCTAAACGATGAACGAAACTATCGTGAGTAAAGCGGCAAGTTCTAGAACCAAAGTTCGGAGACATGTGACATCCACCGACTCGCACTGGGCCCACGTGGTGGATTATGGCCTGCTCACAGAGAGGAGGTCTGTATACCAACAGTGAGAAAATTATAGGCTGATTATGCTACAATCATACAAATTTCTGCCACCAAGCAACATAAACAAACACAATTTTAGGATAGCGAAAAAAAAAATAGGAAACCAAATGTTTTGGTTTTTGAAACATTGCTAAGCGTTTGGTCGACTCTTCACGTGACCGTGGGCTGGAATATTTTTTGGTCCAAGAATCAGCATTGCTATACAACGTGGCAATGCTACCAGCGTACTGGGCACTTTTCGTGTTGACAACGCTGCCGACGAAGTTTTTGATGACCTGTGACTCTATTCATTTTTAAATACTTGTACAAGTGATTATTTTAAGACTGCTAGTTTTAAAATTATGTAACGATTTTAATTATTTTCAAATAAAATGCTTCTTTTAACAACAATCATTTGTTTTTGCAGGTCTGAGATATTCAGGCGGTGTCGACCTGTACTTACCATCAGATGTGAATTTAAATAGAACCAAGCGACAAATGTATTGCAATAACACTTTAAGAGTTATTCAAGATGGACGTGACCTGGCAAGGTAACACAATATTATCTTAAGTGATTACCACTTAACATCAATCAGATGAGTGTGTAATTATAAGCTAATTTACATTAACTAATTAGGAGAGCCGCTGATTAATGAGATGTAATTAGGTATCAAAGCAGAGGTAATGTCAAATTGCTACGGATTACCTTCCATGTTTGAATAATAAACAGTCTGTTTTTCGCTGATATTCGTTTAGGGCGCGAGAGGTTCCGGGTTCAAATCCAGGACGAGCCCAAAGTTTAGCACAATGGCTTTTTAACGAGTTTAAAATGTTGGAATGAACAGAGTTTAATGAAAAAGGTTGCTTTTATTTGCCCTTTATCGATCTGTGACTTTAAATTGGTTTTGGTATGTGTACATGTAAGTAAACAGTACAAGCGTACTGTTTACTTACATGTAATATTTTGAGTAAAATTACTTAAATATGGTGACCACAACTCCTCATCATCTGCTTTTTTCCAACTTTGTATGTTGGGGTCAGTTTCCAGTCTAACCGGATGCAACTGTATACCAATATTATACATGGAGCGACAGCCTATCTGACCTCCACAACCCAATTGCTGGGTACCACGATAACCCTTGGTAAGACTGGTTTTCAGACGGTCGGGCTTCTGACAAGCCGTAACGACAGTTAAAGATCCACGAATGACAGCCGGAACCAACGGCTTAACTTGTTTTCGGAGGTAGGGACCCTCTCGATATGTAAAGATAGTCGCCACGCACAACCGCGACAAGCATAGCTTAATTCGATCGATCGACCCGTGTGGCCGTTATTCCAGTTCTGCGTTGAGCTGCACAATTGCTGATAAATTCGATTCGACAGCACGGTTGGCGCAGTGGTTAAGCGATTGACTGCTGTGTTGCGTGTAGCGGGTTCGATTCCCGCACGGAACAAATATTTGTATGACCTACAAGTAGTTGTTCCGGGTCTGGCTGTTTATGTATGTGTATTTAAATGTTTGTAAAAGCACCCACAATACAGGAGTAATTCCTAGTGTGGGGCAACGTTTTATAAAAATAAAAAAAAATACGTGCATTGATTGGACAAGTCTACCCAATCCATGTGGTTCTTTCCTCAAAAGACCATTTCAGACACAAATCCACATGGTCTACACATGATATAACTAAGATTATGTCTGGATTTTAAAAGAGACTGTGACCTCTAACTTTATTTCGGCCTTTATTCTCAGAGTAGTCAGATAGGAAACGCCGACCTCATCAATTTTTTTAAAATTTGGTTGACGTGTAAAAGTGTTTGTACAAACCTACTTACAGAAATAATATAATTTTATCATTTAATACTTAGCCACGAGCCCCTCTGTGTATGTGTAAGATAAGTAAAGCAAGGTGGTCTATAGGCTACAATGTTCAAGAACAATTACGCTACAATTGTAGTAAGGAAGTGTGGAAGTAATATAATTATCGAGCCTACAATCTAGGTCGCCCTCAATCAAATGCGAAAGTGCTGAATCGGATACGTCATGACGTCATTTTATGTGAGAGTCAAACGCAGCTAAAAAATTTAAATCACTTTTTATTTTTATACATAGTAAATAGTTAATGTTTAAGGACTAATACCAACTCTATTGTTTTCAACAGCTTATAGTGGTACTCTGGGCCACCAGCCGTCCACACTGGGCGCAAATGGTGGATTACGATCCGTTCTATCCCGCAGAGAGGAGGCCTGTGTCCCAGAAGTGGGAACGTTAGGCTAATTATACTACGCATAGTGGTAATTTATTTTATTTTAATTTTATTTTCTTCATTCGATATAAATAAATTACTACACTTTATTTAAAACAAATAAATAAAACTAATGGGGTAATACAAATGTGCAATCAACAGCATTCTCCGCAGATACATTAAAAGGCTTAATGGAAATTGTTCTACCAACATCGTGTCCCTAAATGTAACAGCGTATAAAAAGTTTTTTATTTTACTAAAGAATAAGATAAAAGTAAAAGTGGGATAGAATATGTAATAACAAGAAAAAGATTAATCTGTAATAATTATGGGCAAGACACGAAGTAGACTCCATTATCTGTACCATGGAGTAGTAAAACAGTATGAATAAAACAACATTCTTATTTTCTTTAAATAAAATTGCAATCGCAAAAACATGGGCTCGTCCGGGATTTGAACCCGGGACCTCTCGCACCCTAAGCGAAAATCATACCCCTAGACCAACGAGCCAACTGATTGTTGTGATAAATTTGAATATCATAATATAGATAACCATATCTAACCGAGCTACCTTTCACTACGTCACTCATTAGTGTTAGGCCCGTCTTCCACGACGCTACTTAAAAGTAACGTGTTACAGCACGAACGTAAATCAATAATGAGTAGCATCAGGGCAACCAATCACAAACTACTTAAAGAGGATGCGCCAAGGTAGCCACCCTAATTATTATTTTTGACGTTATTTGATATTTTAATTTTTTAACGTTATTTGTCATTTTTTTTACGTTATTTGCCATTTTTTAGCATAGTGTCAGGCTGTATATTGAACATAACAGGGAACCCAGAATTATATGAGTTTAGCTACTATGTTTTGTTGGTACATTGACGTATGCTAGCTGACATAATTATGGCAATTAATTTAATTTTATGTTTTGTGTTTAGTAATGTTAATTACTTACCTATTACTGTACAGAATCAAGTTCTTCTAATTTAACAGACAGCTGTGCTGCTGGGGATTGTTGCGCCACTTCTTCCCAGCTAAAGCACTAGGAAGTGGTGAACGGCGGGCGTTTTGGGGGAACTGTCTTATGTAATTTTGACGTTCAAAAAGTGCTGACTCTCCTAGCTGCTGAGCGACTGCTGAGCTTAGTTTGAATAAGTGACTTTTGATTTTGTTTTTAAAATAATTAAAGTCATACTTTTTAATGGAATAGTCATTCTATAGGATTAAATGGACTCAGAGGATGAAAAATTTGAGGAGGAAATTCAGAGGAAACACGTATGTATTTACATAATTATAATCATTAAAATCACCAATACAACCCTCTCACGAATATTATTTTGTTCAATATACAGCGTGACACTGACCTGGAAATTGCAATAAACGTAAGAAAATTTGAAATTAGAGGCTACCCTAGTGCAGTCCGTTTAATAACACGTTAGTAAGTCGCATACTGTATGGACTGTCATTGTAATACTACAAGTGCTGTCGTGCTGGCTATATTATAATATTGGTGACTTGAATTTGTTACTGGGTTCTTTTCAGTTGCGCCGTGGACGACGGGCTTTAGGCTTTGGTCCCATAGCGAGCGACGCTGGTTTGGTAGTGCAACGGATTTTAAATACCTACTATTATCACGTTTGCACCAATCCGGTTACGTTAAAGTTAGTGACTAAACCCGGACTTGTTAGGGAATATCAATAAACGTGTCTTGAGGAAATAGATTTACAATCGCAATAAGTGTTATGAGCATTTACTAGTTCCCTTAGGTACTGTTTGAAACCCATTTCTGTTTTGGTCGTTCTTACTTTGATTGAATTGGTATTCACTGCATGCCTGATAAGTAGATATTATACTCGTTTGGAGACATTAACTAGCAGTGTCACTTATCACAATCGAAGTAAACTTGCAGGAAATTGTTATTTCCAGTACATACTATGAGATCTCACGAAACGATTAATTAAGGGCTGATTTTTCAATAGTCAGACAACTTTTATCTGACGAATATTTGACAGCTTTTGTATAGAATACATGCTAAACTGTCAGATTTATTCTTCGGATAAAAGTTATATGACTATTGAAAAATCAACCCTTATTCATTTAAATTATTGGAGCAGTGCTGGCGCAGTGGTAATGGTCGCGACTTACGAGTTATAGGTCGTAGGTTCAAACCCAGGCAGACGATTCATTTTGTTTAAATTATTTCATCCCCACTGCTCTTAAAACGGTGAAGCAAAACATCTTGAGGAAACTGGCATGTCTTGGAACCAAAATTTTGAAGACATGTGACATCTACCAACCCGCTCTGGATCGCGTGGTGGATTACGGCCCACTTCCTCACAACATTATAGGCTGACTATGATATAATTATAATTCATTTAAAACCTGTAATCTACTTAAATTCCCAAATTATGCAGTTGAGATATTATTATTGCTTTATTGGTGTAGTGGTCGCAAGTGCTACTACCGCTGGTCACTAGGTCCTGGAATCGATTCCTAGATCAAGCAAAATGTTATTGAGTGTTTTCTATCAGGATTTTCTCAGTAGCAGCCCAGAGTCCGAATTAGTACCCGGTTAAGGAGAAAAGGCTTGCATATTACATGCGTCTTAAAAATAACTGGCAAAATGTGGGACTACTATATCAGGGCCACCTCTGCCCAACTCTGCGGGAAACAAGGCATGATGTTATGTTGAGATATTATTAAATTAAGTAACCATTACAGTTTACCAAATCTATCATCTACTTCATCTAAATTCAGTAGCTGTGTTCAGCTATATTTAGCCCGTTAATAAAGCTAACAGCGTAGGTGTCATATGTAAATAGGCTAAAGTAGTGTTCGGATGAATCAATTGAGGTCATAATTGTAAACAATGGGCTTGATTTGCTACTAATTTGGTTTGTTAGTTCAATAAATATGATATTTCGAAGCTTCCATTAATCAACTAAGCCTATTGTAGTCCACTGCTGGGCTAAGGCCTTTCCTATGAGTACAACACTCGGTTCTCAACTCCGAAGTCATCGGTTTTACGAACAAGAAGAAAATTTCGATGATCCATTTTTATTCCATGATTGATACTGGTACTCAGCTGCATCTGGTTGGACTGGAAGCTGACCCTAACATAGTTCGGAAAAGATAGATCGGATATAGTAGAAACGCCGGTAGGACATTTTGTAGTGACGTTATTGGTGATGTTTTTAAGAAAGATCAGGTGAGTGGTAGTTGCTACCGACTTGCGTGTGTGACCGAATTTCTGATTGAAGACCATATGAACTTAAACTCAGCAAATGGAGTGGATTTACGGATCCTAGCAGGTGGCGGTCTGTTGTTTCTGCCCACCCTCACGCGAAGAAGGCTAATATTCTACGGCTCTATATTATTTAAACCTTATTATAATCGAATGTGAGCAAGCGTATCTTACGGATGTACATTAAAACTTAGAGTTCAAATTCGTATGAGACGTATGTTTTACTTAGCCGAAGAGCGATCTGTGCATTTCCCCTGAAACTATAGTATTTGATTTACTAGTATCAAACAGTTATATGGTTCAGAACACAGAGGACACCTAAATGTAAAAAAGTTTACAAGTGAAATAGTCTACGGAAAAATCATTTCAAAACTTCATAATTTATGGTATTGCTAAATCATTAGTTTTAGAACTTCAAACACGGTATGTAACAACTGAATTGGAATACAGTTGTTAGTTGAAAATAAATTAGCAGGCAATAAATTGTTGTTATCGAAGATACTTATCAGTTATAATTTATTGCATCTTTTATCTATAGAACTAATCTTTATTGAGAGTATTATGGTAGCTATAATTTATTGTACAGATATTTATTTGTTCAGTAATCTGTTTAACTGTAATGGCTACCTACTGATAAAAGTTACGTAACTTTGACACATACGAAATAAAACAAAAAAGAAATCAAATATGTGAATTCACATGCCATATTATTTTTAATACGTTAATCATATACTTCGTTTTTACCATTTAGATCACAAAAAGATTCGGGCTCGTCCGGGATTTGAACCCGGGACCTCTCGCACCCTAAGCGAAAATCATACCCCTAGACCAACGAGCCACCTGACATATTGTTTGAAATTGGTGATCACTATCAAACTCGTGTAGTGAAAGGTGACCTACATGCGTTTACGCATTCCAAAACAGCGAAAACGTCACACAACGTGTTTTAACATAGAAAGTATCAGCATGTTAAAATGTTATGTATACTATTCTCAGCGAAGTGTTTAGAAACACCTTGTGATAGCCAATTTGAATAAAAAGATAAGACGGCTCGTTAGTCTAGGGGTATGATTTTCGCTTAGGGTGCGAGAGGTCCCGGGTCAAATCCCGGACGACCCCAATTTTTTTAATAGAGACACATGTAAAGCCCAAGGAAAGGATTGGATTCCTTTGAGGGATGAACTTTTCTAGAATTTTAGCTCCCTTATATCATGGCTGACTGGTCTTCAGGCATTGGAGGTTCAATGTTACATAATACTAGCTGACCCAGCAAACGTTGTTTTGCCTTATAAATTATTTAGGGGTGGACTACCCCTAACATTTAGGGGAATGAAAAATAGATGTTGGCCGATTCTCATAGATACCGGATAAGCACAAAAAATGTCATCAAAATCGGTCAAGCCGTTTCGGAGGAGTATGGCAACGAAAACTGTGACACGAGAATTTTATATATTAGATATAAATATAAAGCTGCCTACCGAGTTTCAGCATCGGTAATGGAGTATTTAATCACATTTTAATGTACATTCCTCAAGATAAAATGTGCAAAACTTCAAATGAAATGTATTACTATTCCTTTACATTATAATAATCCTTGGACCGCCCTATTATCCTCTTGTAGCGAATACTACGTAGTATAGGCACCTGATTGACCTTTTTATAGCACATCCTGTAAGGTCAGTTCCTTTTTAGCGTCCCCTTCCGACCTTTATAACTTACAACTGGATTTGTCTTTTATTTCCTGTCTCTGTTACAAAATCAATGATAGTGTTATGGGTAAATTGAATGAAAAAGAGGATTAGGTATTTCGTTGATATTACATATTTTTGAGTTGGCGTATGGCGTAGTTTTGGGAAGCATCCCACAGGGTGGAACGATAACCTTGCAGTCTTCTCGCATTCAGCGGATTCCCCCAAGCGTCAACACGTCGACCGTCGATGTGTCGACGCTTGGGGAAGGCCTATGTCAAGGAGGCTTACTCTGTAAGTCCGTCAGGTAAGATACGAGCCCGTCCGAAAGTAATTCAAAACTTGGGAGTGGATCCTACACACGAATAATATTTTTTTTGGACGGGCAAAAACACATCGAATTAGGGACAGCTATAAAATCGTGGCGTCATTCATTCTTAGGTTGGGCCCCAAACAAACCTGTCCATAGGTGATACGGAGTAGGAATTGCCCGCAACTTCGGTCTAAACTACGGATTTCGTGCTAAAGGCATAGACTTCTTGCAGTAGACATCATTCGGACGAAATGAATGATGTTTCTAATACTTTAGAAATCACAAAACAATCAATAGCCTAAATACTAAACTGGAATTTAGAAACAACTCTTACCCCTATTGCCATCGGGGATTCTTTATCTAGCAATTGGCTTTTTTATTGATGTTTTAACTGCTTTCTATATACCACTGCGTGATGTTACGTATGTGTCTTTATCTACATAATGATATGACTCCAATTATGTAATTATTTTAGTGAAAGTTGTTCTGTAGAAGTTGGTTGTTGTCTTGTGTTTCGGCCAGATAACCAGTTGGCTCGTTGGTCTAGGGGTATGATTTTCGCTTAGGGTGCGAGAGGTCCCGGGTTCAAATCCCGGACGAGCCCAATTTTTACAGTCGTTTTGAAAAGAGTTTAACATATTTCTTGCAAAAACAGCGGGCATTTTCTCTAGCGCCAGCAATTAAGTTTGAATATTTTCTCGTTTAACAGTTTTTAGTGCGTGATCTTTGAGTACCTACTTGGTTTTAGTTTATGAACTCACTTTTACTATTTCATTCCTTCTTTTTTTGCTATCACAATTTATACTTAGACTTTATAACAATTTCAGGACCTTTCTTATTGGAAAATATCTGGTTTATTTTTTGTTTGAAGTTTTCTAAAAATAGAACCTAGCTAGATCGATTTATCGCCCCCGAAACGCCCTGCGTACAAAATTACATGGAAATCGTTGGAGCCGTTTCCAGGATTCAGATTATATACATATACATATGTAAAAAAAGGGGGGCTTGTGGCTAAGTAATATTAGCCGTACGGATCGATCGATCAGGTTAAGCTAAGCTTGCCGCGGTTGGTCCGTAGATGGGTGACCATCTTAACATACCAAGACCTCTCCGTGCTTCGGAAAGCACGTTAAGCCGTTGGTCCCGGCTGTCATTTGTAGATCTTTGACAGTCGTTACGGGTCGTCAGAAGCCCGAAAGTCTGACAACCAGTCTTTCCAAGGGGTATCGTATTACCCAATAACTGGGTTGTGGAGGTCAGATAGGCAGTCGCTCCATGTAAAATACTGGTATTCAGCTGCATCCGGTTAGACTGGAAGCCGACCCCAACATAGTTGGGAAAAGGCTAGGCAGATGATGACATATGTAAAAAAAAAATCTCGTTTAAAGGTATTAGATATAATTAGGCTCTGAACTCGTGTACTGTATTGACTCAATTAAATAAAACTCAACGAAACATTATTTTATTTATGTATCTGTCCGTCACATCACAGTGGGGCCCTATCAGAATACCAGAGCTGCGACACTTTTTCAAATGTCGCATCATCACGTTTTGGCCTCGTACAGGACATAGTTTTTTATTTAACTTTTTATTTATTTAAATTTAGATTTTGTTAAGTATATTGTGTAGTTAAGATTGTGATATTCCTGTGCTAGTTTACTAAATAATTTTTCTTTCTTTCTTCGTATGTAATTAATTAAGTACTTATGTTTGACAAATAAATTATTGTATTCTTTTCTATTCTATAAACTTACTAGGCCTCTATGAAACATCAGAAGCGATGCACGATTTCAATTGGTCCATATCCCATGGAGAAGAGCCGACAAGAAACTCTACGGTTACTCTTTTAAAAATAATTGGCTTTTGCCGTATTTTTTCAGATTAGAGAGTCATCATCATCATCATCATTTCAGCCGAAAGACGTCCACTGCTGGACAAAGGCAGGCCTCCTCCAAAAGGGGGGTTTTGTCATAATCACCACGCTTGGCAGGCGGGTTGGCGATCGCAGTATGGTGGTAAAATACATAGAGAACGCTGCTGCCCATTCTCTAGTAAGTCCCTTAGTCGCCTTCTACGACACCCACGGTAATAAATGGGATGGGATTATACAGTACGCTCAGATTATACGTACCAACGTTAGGTGAGGACTTTAGGCCTTGACTGTTTCACATCTTCCACGTTATCTAGTGGTGTATACCAGCGCAAGACAGATAAGCAATATCTTCAAGAACCGCTCACATACAGACAATACGTGACTTTCTACAAGATCATTACGTCACAGCTGGCTATAAATTAAAACAGTCTTGTTAGTGACTGGTCTTGTGCTGTTAAAATTCAACACTTGAATCAGTTGGTTCGTTGGTCTAGGGGTATGATTTTCGCTTAGGGTGCGAGAGGTCCCGGGTTCAAATCCCGGACGAGCCCAATTTTTTGCAATTACTAATAAATTTGATTTAAAGAAAATAAGATTGATGTTTTATTTATTCTGTTTTACTACTCCATGGAACAGATAATGTGTCTTTTCATGTCTTGCCCATAATTATTGAAGTCATATAACCGTTTTCCTACAATTACCTATTCTGTCCCACTTTTACTTTATTCTGTAATAAAGTAAATATTGACGGTTAGAAATAGGTGTTTATGCTAATAAATGTTCTTTATTTCTGCTGCCATCAAAATGTAACACGCTTTTATTTAAATAATTGAGATTAAATTAAAAGTTTAAAGGAAAAGTTTATTTTATTCTTTTTAGAAAATTTAAATAAAAGCTTGTTTTAATTTCTTTTTCATTTATTTTTTGACTTTTTAATTATTGTTAGACAGGTTTCTCAGTCTGTTCATCTCATTCAAAGCATAATTGTTGCAAAGTCGTTTGCCGGTTAATTTCGAACAGTCTAGCTCTTCAATAAGGAGACCTTCTAGAGATTTTACCCTACTTAAAGCCACGTTTGCTTGACAAGCAGCAAAGAGCTTTGAGCCTAAGTATACAGTAAGGTCGACATTATTACCCTACATTTTGTGTACTGTGCAAGCCCAAAATAATATTATTGGCAGAATTCTTCGTTCTGCAGTGCCGTGATTATATTTTGATGGAAATTGCACAGTCTTGGGTTGAATGAAGCGAACACCGTCATTACCGAAGTCTATACGGACAGATGGTATATCTGTAACATACATTTGTGCGCTCCTTAAGCAGGGCCATATGATTTCTGTAATATGTCCAATGGCACCATTCATCAGACCCTTTGTTTTTTTTTTTGACGAGATCAAATCTTTTATTAATTTTAGATGCTAGAATTCTCAGGGTAGATAGTTCTTAACTACAACTAAGATTCTTAAAAAGTATGTAAGTGACCGCAACATTCTCGCTGTGCGACATATTTTGGTAAAAATATAGGGCTTTGAGGCCGGATGTCCCTGTTTTTAGAGGACATATTTTTCATGGAAAAACAAAACATAACGCAGGACTTCCAATAGGTATTGACTGCTTTTACCTGAAATTTCCCAAAACAAGATAAACTGACAATACCTACTAAATAAGTATATTTTACATACAATATTCACGGAATAATAACACGAACTCCAAACATCTTTCATACGGTGCAAATATTCGAAAAATATGTAATAGTGTTGCAAGAACAAACATCTCAACATGGAATACTCTCAATATGCTGTATCTTGGAACAAATAGAGATATGGAAGCTAATATTTGTATTGCATCGCTACTTTTGATCGTACGTGAGATGCAGTTTACACAGTGTTCCAAAACTTCTATCAAAGACCATTTCTATTCTTATAAATTGTATGCAGCTTGTAAAATAAACATAATATAACATCACGTCTTGTTTCCTCGAAGGTTGGGGCAGAGGTACAGCTCTGCCCCAGGTACACCTATTGAACACCCACATTTCGCCCGTTCTATTAAGTCAGACACCGGGCTGCTACTGAGAAATTCAGTAGCACTTGCGACCACTAGACAAGAATGCAGCTCTGCTGTTGAAAATAATCACATTCTAAAAAGCAATGAAATCGAATAAAACAAAATGCATGCAAATACACCAATTATGTAAAGGTCAATTAATTTTTCATGAAATTATATTTTCTTTTGTTGTCAAAAATGAGTGTCACTTGGTTTCAAATTTAGTTTTTTTTTTAATCCGGGCAAGTTGTGGCACTTTCCTAGTGCAATAAATAAAAATTTTATTACATATTTTATAGTTTGACATAGAAACAATAATTTGTCTTAGGAGGTAATGAATGGAGAAACATAAAATGAAATATACTGAAACAAATGAGTTGTCAAAATGTATGCAATGCAACTTGAAATGTAATACAACGAGGAGATGATTTTTTTAACGTAAAATAAAATCAAATCAAATCAAATCATTTTTATTTGTGAAACATAGGTACTTAGTGTATACTTAGTGTATTGCTGCTGGGGAGTTTGTTCCGCCACTTCTTCTTCCCAGCTAAAGCACTAGGAAGTGGTGAAGGGTGGGCGTTTTGGGGGACTGTCTTATGTACTTTGACGTCCGAAAAGTGCTGATTCTCAGCCTAATTTGAATAAATGACTTTTGATACAGTTCTTAAATTAGAATCACATGCCGCTATGTTATGGCAAGAGGCGTACAAATATGGTTGCATGCGAAATAAAATAACGACCATGCAAGAGGTAAAAATAAAACATTTGGTTGGTATGTCAAAATTAATAGAATTATTAAAAAAAAAAATTAAAAATGTCACTATGTGGAATAATTTCTACGGTCAATGCATAAATAAATAATCATAAATTACAATTAGTCACAATATTCAGTCAAATAAATAAGTCTACATTAATTTATAATTTAGGAATTCATCAGTCGTATAATAACATTTTTCAATTAATAACAGTTTAATTTTTTTGTTTTATTGTGTAACATTAAACATTTTTATGACACCTGGTAAGTTGCTGTGTTTGTGCAGTGGTGACTAGCAGAACAGTGCTGGCCCAGCAGTAACGGCTGCAACCTACGAGTACAAGTAGGTCGTAGGTTTGAACCTAAGCAGGCGCGTTACTTTATGTAAATAATTTCATGATCACTGTTCTCACAACGGTGAAGGAAAACATTGTGAAGAAATCGGCATGTCCTAAAATCAAACATTCGAAGACTTATGACACCCACCACCGCACTGGGCTGGCGTGGTGTATTACGGCCCACTTCCTTTCACAGAGAGGACGCTTATGTCCCAGCAGTGGGAACATTATAGGCTTATTATGGTTATGCTAATAAGTTGTGTTATACATTTCATATTACGTGTAACCAATTGTACCCCTACAAGGTAGAAGACCGAGTTACGGTTCAAGTTTCCGTACATCGTATACACCAACTGTGTATACGGTGTTCGAATACTGGTCTTAATTTCGGATTTCGAAGGCTAAGCCGATGTTAGGAGATTCGATACCAGTGATACCACTACACTACTATACTACGGGATTTGTTTTGTTTAAGCTCGCTATTGGGGCGCTATTGAGGACCAAAATAGTCGCTTGGATACTCATAGACAACTAGCTGTTGCCAGCGGCTTCGCCCGCGTTTAGGTGGAAAATTATCCCACGGGAATGTACTACCGGTTATAGAGTATCTTATGGGTTAATCCAGGTTATTATCTATATGTGCACCAAATTTCATTCAAATCCGTTCAGCCGTTTTGGCGTAATTGAGAAACAAACATCCAAACTAATAATATAAATCTGAAAGTTTGTGAAGATTCACAAACTTTCAGATTTATATTATTAGTAGGATTTATTGGTATATCTACAGACTATCTATATTTTTTACACAAAACAAGCCAATTGTACAATATCATGTGAACCCACAACCAGAGGCAGCGGTTCCATTATACCCCTGGGCCATCACAACAAGAAATCCAATAACATCTTAATATTACATTTATACACACAAACTATTGATACAAATACGATTTGAAACACATTCCAGTAATAACTTACTGCAAATAATATTCAATAGTGGAACTCTAAACAGATATTGAAAAGCGATGTACGATCCCTCTATCTTTGACAAGCAAATATGGTGGATAAGGCGGTTTGCACACGAGATGGGATCCGAACGCGCTATTGGGATTAAGTGTAAAGCGTATTTTGCGTAAAATTTTCGATAGCGATAGGAAATAATATTTTTAAACGACGACAAGGATCCAAGGCGTTTTCTTAAAGAACCACATAGCAAAATAAAAAAGACACTCAATGCCACTAGACTAACTATAAGGTAAAAGTTCAATTACATATATATTAACAAGTACATCATAATATTTTAAGGGTAACTTTTCATTAAAAAAACTTATAATATTGTAAAAAATTGGGCTCGTCCGGGATTTGAACCCGGGACCTCTCGCACCCTAAGCGAAAATCATACCCCTAGACCAACGAACCGACTGATAGAATTATCAAAATATACGTGCACAATAAAGATTGTGATGCCTTTCACCGACAATATTATGAAGCAATAAAGATTACATAATTACTTAAACAACTCAACCACTGTCTTGAATATTATTACATCAGTTTGACGTCAGTTACTGATATATAGGCATTTAATCCGGCGTACAGTCGTACAAATTGTCCCTTTAATCCATAAATTAAGTCTTGGAATACCCAGATCTGATAACAACAAAAGCTATTTAAAAAAAAAAAATCATTCAAATATCCATGAGAGCAAAACCACTCATCTTCATTTTTGTTGTATCATAAAATTATTAAACAATGATTTTATAATGACATTACTTTTGCTACTTAGCTACGTGACATAAATCCAGGCATCCCGCATCCCTGCCAGGGGTGCGGGTTGTTCCTGCCAGGGGTGCGGATTGTTCGAAAGAGATACTGCGGCCCCTGGCACACAGGCAACTGAGGGAACACGCCCGCAGTAAAAGTCTGACACGCCCTCCCGCTCCACCCAGAGTGGGAGAAGTTATTTGATGATTTCCCAACCAAAAAAAAAAAAACATAAATCCGCTAAGCGTTCTCCATAGCGCATCAAAAGTTGCATAATCTGTAACTCGCCTAAAACAACCGTAGTACTCAACAAACAATGTCGTGTACTGTATGTACGAAATTTTTGTGTGAACAGGTAAGTTTGGACACCAGTGTTAGAAATACGTGTGTCATGTTAAATCTGGGTGGCATGATCTGAGTAAAGCTCTGTTCTGAGAGGACAACATGCAACTAACCAGCCATGGATTTAATCCTACGATATATTTTAATATTATAAATGTCAAAATTTGTATGTTTGGATATTTAGATATTTGGATGCTTGTAACTAATTCACGCAAAAACGGCTTAGGCAAACAGATAGTTTATTATCTGGATTAACACATAGGATACTTATATCCCGGTATTACGTTCCCGTGGGATAATTTCCGAACTCCACAAGGGCGAAGCCGTTGGCAAAAGCAAGTGTTAAAGTAAACAACATTAATTTATTTTTCACTATACTCTGTTGTGTACATTATATCCGTACTGTTGATCTATTCTAAGGCTTCTTCTTCTTTCTAACCCTTTGGGTAAACAAGGCGTGATGTGATGTTATTTGAAAGCCCATGTGGTAGATAAGAACGATCAAAGGAGCCCTACCAATAGCTGAGTAACTTTGAGGTTACAGGCACAATATCGTACTACGACTCACACTACACGTCACTTAGCACTAATAAGGTAGACTGGTAGGAAATGCCATAGACATTAAGTACGCCTTTGTACAGTAATTTTTACTTGTGCGGAAAGTTTTAATAAAAATATACACCGTGTAGGTAAGTTGTTTTAATATAAAAATGAATTATAGCCACGACTGGATTCATTCATTCATTCATTCATTCATTAATTTCAGCCGAACGACGTCCACTGCTGGACATAGGCTGCTCCCAGACTCCTCCACTTCGACCGGTCTTGTGCTTCCCATATCCAGCGGATTCCCGCGGCGTTCACAAGGTCATCGGTCCATCTTGTGGGAGGCCTTCCCACTCTACGTCTTCCGGTACGCGGTCGCCACTCCAGAACTTTTCGGCCCCACCGGCCACCTGTTCTGCGAGCAATGTGCCCTGCCCACAGCCACTTAAGTTTGGCAATTCGTCGGGCTATGTCGGTTACCTTAGTTCTCCTGTGGATCTCTTCATTCCTGATTCAATCGCGTAGGGAAACTCCGAGCATAGCCCTCTCCATTGCCCTTTGGGTGACTTTAAGCCTTCTGATAAGGCCCATTGTGAGTGACTACGTTTCTGTACCATAGGTCATCACTGACAACACACACTGGTCAAAGACTTTCGTCTTGTGACACTGCGGTATTTGAGACGAGAAGATTCTCGAGTGAATGCTAAATGATAAAACAGTATTATCAGATATTGCAACATGGTCAGTGCGAGGCATCACGATTTTGACTGTGCTCTTATATTTTGATAACTCTATCAGTCGGCTCGTTGCTCTAGGGTTATGATTTTCGCTTTGGGTGCGAGAGGTCCCGTGTTCAAATCCTGGACGAGCCCAATTTTTTTATTACATTTAGAGAATAAATAAGAATAATCACAAAAAAAACAAAATCTTTCTGATCTCATAATATTTACTAAAAAGGCTTTTAGAAACCGTTGGTTTCTGTTTTTTTATGGGAAATCATCAAATTACGTCTCCCGCTCTGGGCGGAGCGGGAAGCCGTGTCAGACATTAACTGACTAAAACCCACACGTGTTCCTACGGTTGCCTGTGCCAGGACCACGGTAACTCTTTCGAAGAAACCCGCGACCCTGATAGGACCGTTGGTTACTCAAGCACCTTGTTTTTGCCTTCACACTGCTCTTGCACTTACTGGACAGGTTCACTCTAATCTGTGTAATATGTATTTTTCCTCAGAAGACCATCTTTAACTCTTATCTGCATGGTGAGGACATTTATTCGCATGGTAAGGTCCATGCAGATAAGAGTCTGAGATGGTCTTAATTACGATTTGACCAAGATATTGTCTGGACTTTAAATGAGACTCGTACCTCTTTGTTTATTTTACTACCTCTTCTCAGAGTAACCAATAAGCAAATACCTCATACTTTAAACATACTGTTATTTCTTTTAGACGTGTAAAAGTGCTTAAACCACTTTTCGGAAATAAAAAAATGATTTATTGGTTTGCAAACAATAAAAAAAAACTTAGTCGTTTATCATCGTGTAGCTAAAAATGGTTCCCAAAACTTAGCAACAAGAAGGGTTTACGTAAACTGCATAGCTGTGCAAGACGTAGACAGTTTTGCATTGCAAATCGTCCAACGTTTGCAAGGGGCTAGCTTGCTTGCAAGTGTCACTAAGTTTAAGTTACGGGTCGGAATATAGCGGCGCCGTGTAAAGAGACTCTTTGATGTTAAACCCGTATAGCGGGAATACGGTTTACGGGTTAATATTGTTGATTTTGGTCGTTGGAAGTTCGAATATCTCTGGATTAAGGTGAATACTTTAAACTATGTAAAGTAGAAATGAAAGAAAATGTAAAGAAAATGAAGAACCACAAGGCAATAAATTACTTTTAAGTTAGGGCTCACTGGCAGAGCCTTAATTAACTTTGAATTGATCTTATGGCAATCCTTTTTTTTTGCATCTCGCAGGTCAACGTAGGAGGTTGTCGGCTGCTTAAACGGACTTGCCTGTGGCTGCCTCAATAAATAAGAGGAAGAAGAAGATGGCAGCAAGGGACGGGCGGGACCGAAATCGCACTCCCTTGTGGGTCAGATACACTTACAGGTATGTCAGAATATACCAGTTTCTTTACTTCTAACTCGTTTATTTCGATTAAGGAATACTGGTAGTGCCATTTGTATCCAACAGCATACAGAAGAACAAAAAGTAAATATTGTCATTCGTCAGTTTTTTTTTAATGAGGGTGGGGAATGATCAAATAACTTCTCCCGCTCTGGGTGGAGCAGGAGGGCGTGTCAGACTTTTACCTGTGTTGCCTGTGTGCCAGGGGCCACGGTATCTCTTTCGAACAACCCATACCCCTGGCAGGCATCAGCTCTACGTCGTCGTCTTCATCGGCCCTTGCTATAGTTGTTGCTGACATCTCTGACGGCGCGTTGTGTGCCACACGCGCCGTCGACCGGGGCATACTTCTTTTTGTTTAACGTGGAGAAATGCCTACTGTGCTACTGCGGGGAGATAGCGCAGTTATACGGGACTGTAACCCACTTAAAACTCCACGGTGACCTCCACTGCCGCTAGAGGCGGGAACACGGGAACACGCGAGCCATCCGCGAACCAGCCGCGGCTGTCCATCACCGGACCCACCTCGGAGGGGAATAACCCCTATCACTGGCGCACCAGGGCACATGGCACGCCGTGACCGCCCCAGGAACCAAATAGCATAAGGGCCCCAGACGACCCCGTGTCTGGCATTCTTGGTCCCCCTGCGACGGGTCAGTACAGTAGCCCCGCCGCCTACCACTTTTGGGCCGCAGGGGATAGGGAGAGCGGCCAACGCTATACCGACACTCCTCCCCTGCGGCCCCACCGCGTCCGCTATCAAACGGTGGCGGCCCCATCCAGGCCACAGAAGAGAAGACTGCTACTCAGAAGTACTGGCACTCCTCCGACGCAGCCTGTAACCGTCAGCCGCGATGCCTCTCATCCGACATCGCGGCCCGCCTCAGTTGCGATGCACCTCACCGCAACCTAATTTTTGGCCGCTACGTCGTCGGCTTGGAGGCAAAAGCCCTGACGAGCGGCCCCACCTTAGGGTTTCTCTTCGCTTCACCGTGGGAGGGTAACCACAGCTACTGAACCCCCCGCAACGACAATGCGGGAACCCACTGGGGGGATTCATCAGTCTTTGAGCTCGTTTATGAGAACAGCATTAAATATCCTTCCAGTGCTAAATACTAGTAATTAATACGAAGCTTCCGGTGATTTAAGTTCGGGCCGCGAGTTGATGGCTCTCACAATTCCGCTCAATTTTAACCAAATAAAACAATTGTTGAGCCTTTAATACTCGTTATAAATCTCGCCATTTTTTACAAAAAGCGTGGGCTATAAACCCTCATAATATCCGAATATCTATAACAAAACAACAGTTGAATTAATCGTTCCATTCGCTTCCGTCACCGAGCAAGTCGGCGTTCAGATAAAACAACAAAGCGTTATATAAATCAATTTTTATTGAAAGCGAGTGCGTTCGGAAATTTCAGCGGTTGATAAAAATGTTTTATGATAACTTTGTTAAATGTTTTGGGGTTAAATTGTGAGAATTACGCGTGATTTATGTTATCTGGTATACGGGTTTAGGATGCTCGCCTTGCTAGCTATTCGTTGTCTGTCTGTGTTGACATTTCAAAATTGTTAGGACAAAAAAATAGAAGGGACTTCTAATGTTTAGGTATAAAATGAATACGTAGTGATACAAGATCAATAAACAACATTTCCAATAACTTTAAGAAAATGAGCCACTGAACCTGTGTTTTTTAATTGATATTGAGAATAAATAAATTTGTACAGCAGATAATGATATTTTAAATCTAATCTGCAATGCCGACTTCAAGCTGTCACGACCGAAATGATACTTAGGTAAGAAAGAAATTATTCAAGGACAACCAAAAATAGGTATTACCCTCAAAATATAAAACTGTTAAATTGTTTTAAAGAATCTTTAGGTTAGGGAGGACCTATTATAGAAATACGTATCTCAAAGCTGAAAAACTGTTCCAACATCAATTTTTCTTGTTAATTATTCGCATAATGGTTACCATCTATAGACCAGCTCCACGCTACATGCTACACATCACTCCCGTTCCATGTCCCACAACATTTTCCGTGTGAATGCTCCACCTAACATTGTGGCCAAATGGAGTTTTTACGACGTCACTAAAATTATTATTGTTGTCAGACGTTATAATGGATGTGACCAGCGAATTTTTTACTCCGTTGGACAGTAAAATAGTAAAAGTAAAAATATCTTTGCCTATTTTCGTTGTAAGGTGATCGAAAAAACGTGTATCTTCAAATTTTGTCTGTGTATCGTCTATTTTAGATTGTCATCAGGCTTTGGTGGTAATTGCTTTTTGATTTGAATTTGATTCGGTGCATTTCTACTTAGGATTTACTGTAGTTTATTTTTAACTAGTAACATTGGCAATGGTGTAATTTAGTTTGTCATCAGTATTTTGTGTCCCATTGCGGGCAAAAGGCTGTTCTTATATACTTACCCTTTACTCGATTGTGTACTTAGTAGTTACCATGAACCCATTTAAAAATCAGGCTAGATATAGATTAAATTTGATGTTGATGTGGGTGATATTTATTTCAGGCCCTTAGGCTTTCAATGCTACAAAACCAGCTTCTTATGTTCTTTAAGCACCTACATTAATCCTGAACTCTTTTCAGCTAGATATTGTGCCAAAATTCTAGTCATTATGAAAATCACACACATTCTGTCACGCTAATGTACATAATAACTTATCCCCGATTTTTTCGTTACTTTAATACATTAGTCTTTTAGTAGAAATTAATTACAGCCATTATTCGTATCGAAAGTAACATTAAGTAGGTATATATATGTAACATGTCCAATTAATTGTGTTTTTGGTCCTTTTTTTGTAAAGTAACTTTAGAAAATAGAAATAAAAATATATAATTAAATTAGCGATACAGTACTTGAATAAATTGAATACTAAAAGGCATTCACTTACTTGACTGACTTATCACAAATTACTCTTTTCTTGTGGCAAAAAAGGGTCATTGTGTCAGTTCAATATCAGTTTTATTTCTTACAAGTCATAAAGTAAACATAGTCTGGGTAGTACGTATTATTATTCCTTTAGTGGCAGTCCGGTGACCTTCAAGTATCTGGCATTAGGAAGTACCTAATTAGCTGTTGAAACTGCGTACTATAATTAATACTTTGCTTTTGATTTCGGCGTTCTTCTAAATCCTGTCCGGTCCAAGGCTAACAGATAATACTTGTGTTATAAGACAAAGTATATGACATAGCAGAAAAAGCTTGAACTTGTAAGAGTCACCAAGATGTGCCACTGACAGGACCATTGTTGCCAATTATTGTGATATAGTGGTGGTGGATCGAGTAAAGCAACGCCCAATGATAGTTGACATAACAGTCCCGCATGACGGAAACCTCGTGAAAACTGAGAAAGATAAACAAATAAAGTATCTTGAAATTGCTCACGAGACTGTCGACATATGGGATGGGGATTCAGCGATCATTGTGCCAAGAGCCTAGAACCTCGAATGACACCTCAGGATGCTCCCGTTAGGCTGCTGGATCAAGGTTTTGATACAGATAGTAGTACTTCTCGACACGGCTCGTATTGTAAGGGGTTCCAATCTCTAGAGTTCTGATCGTCGATAGCTTGGACCACACTTTATTTTTATTTTTAAATGCTTTTAAATGTTTTACATTCTTATATTTAAAATATAATTAAATGTAAATAATGAAATAAAGGATAATATTACTCTTAACAAAAGCATTTAATTCTAATCCAAAGACAGCCTTTGTTCCGACTACAGAGACATCTGTCCCTCAACAAAGAATCCAGAGATTTATGTGAACATACATCAAATTATTCGCAACTCAGCCTAGGTTAGATAACGTTCCAGCCTAAAGACCTAAACACAGAACCAAATGAGCCGTGAACGAATCTGGATTACTAACATTTTTAGGCTTTTAACGACATTTTGCTGACGTAGGCGACGCGGCATGTTTCGTTCACAAGATTTGACCTTTTGAACTTGATGAAATAATTTTATGGCTGATCAGAAAATAAATTATCTTGATGGAAAAAAATAGTTTCGAAGAAATAAGGTAAAGTTGGGGAAGTTTCAGCAAATTATCGTGTTCATACAACTGTTAAGAAATGACAGCTGTGATCTAAATATATGGACAATTTAAGTTGGTAGTCAATTTGCTTATTTATTAATATACCTGACTTTACATTGATCATAAAATATAAAAGCTGTTTTCAGCCTCATTAGCTATCCTGTAATGCCACAGGTTAACATTAATTATTATGACACGTGTATCAAACTAAACCAATAATTAAAACAGCCCGAGGCCATCCTCATGGCTCGTGGAGGGCGTACGATGAAAATTGGGAGCTTTTACAAAGGTGCGGTAGTATAATGGAACAAACAGTATCTTTTTTCCCCAGATGATCAAATTAAAAACAAAGAGATCCGCAAGAGAACCAAGGTAACCGAAACAGTCCGAAGAATTCCCAAACTTAAGTGGCAGGGCACATTGCTCGTAGAACTGTTGGCCGATGGAGTTGAAAGGATCTGGAGTGGCGACAACGTATCAGAAGACGTAGTGGGTGGCCTCCCACAAGGTGGACCGATGACCTTGTGAAGGTCGCAGGAATCCGCTGGATGTAAGACGCACAGAAAAAAGAAAAAATGTTTATTCTGCACAAACAAAACGCATATTACAAAAAATAAAATAAACCAAAAAACATAAAATGTGGACAAAAGCCCCGTATATAAAACTTACACAATATTGTCTATTGACTGTTAATGTCAGTCAAGGCTTGGGACCATAGATAATATCAACGGAACGGACGGACGAACGGAATGGAGGTCTAACTCCAGCCGTGGACATCTTTCGGCTCAAATTATGATAATTTTAGTTTGTTTGAAATCATAGAGAATTTTCACTTTTCGTTCAACGTTTCTATTTAGAATAAACTAAATTTAATTACTGATTTCCCACAGTGCTATAGTTCTATTAACTATAAAATATTTTAACGGCCATTTTGAATAGTTACCAGATGTATCTAAGCAAGCCAATAAATCCGTCCAATATGTAACTTCAAGCCTCGTATTTCAGTTCGGACATCCAGTTACATTATAACGAACCGGAATGCTATATTTTATAGCAATTTTACACCCAACCGGCAACTAGTTTAATTTTATATATGTGACGTCATAACGTGATGGGTCATAATGGGTGTCAGTAAAAACTAGCTGTGCCCGCGGCTTCTCCCGCGTGGATGTTGGAAAATATCCCACGGCAGCGTGCTACGGCATATTGGGACAAAAAGCACGTTACTTTTTACACTCGTACATCAACTATCTGCCAGTGAAACTCCCGCCAAAATCGGTCAAGCTGTTTCAGAGATTAGCTATAACAAACAGACAGAGACACACCGACAAACATTTCAAAAGTTTTTTTAGAATAGTTCGGTGCTATAAACATTTTCATATGCATTTCGTGAAAAGCTGTTAATTTGACATGACAAACAAACATTTAAATTTTATTTGGTTTTATATAGTTTGGTTACAGTTTATATCTCAGGCTTATTAATTTTTCAGCAAGTAACAATTTCACCTGTTTTCTAATTTCTGTTCACGTAAGAACATCGTCATCGGCTTGGGCAGAGCACGCGCCGTGTCCTTGCGAAGGCGATCGGCGGCGGCGATTTTTTGCGTCCGGCCCTGGTCCAGGCCATGGTACGGAGAGAGAGTGGATGGGAAGTCGTCACCTCCTTCTGCTAAGCGGAAATCCCCGCGAAGAGGGAGGCGGCGCACGTGAGGGAGAGACAGTATAGGCGCCCTCACTGCCCTAGTCACCGCATGAGACGCCCTGGGCGTCGGGAATCCCAGGCTGATTCCCGGCCACCGTAGGCGCTGGCTTGCGGACGGCGAGTAACGGGTAGCTTGTTGTCCGGCAAGGACCAAGCCCGGATCGACGGCACGTTGTGTTCCACGCGCGCCTCAAAGAGATATCAGCATGCACTAACTGGTGGGGTCCGCAAGGGCCGATGTCTGCCAGGGGTGCGGGTTGTTCGAAAGAGATACCGCGGCGCCTGGCACACCGACAACTGAAGGGACACGGGTGGGTTTTAGTCAGTAAAAGTCTGACACGCTCTCCTGCTCCACCCAGAGCGGGAGAAGTTATTTGATGATTTCCCAACCTATAAAAAATAATCATACACCTGCTCTTATTTATATTTGGCGCTGTACTTTTACAGATCTTTATCTGCCATCATAATGTTTGTTGCTTCCTTATCCTAGATACTTAAAAATAAAAGTAGGTTTCTGTGACAGGAGCCAACGAAAAAGGTCTTTTAAATAAACATAATCATCATTTCAGTCGAAAGACGTCCACTGCTGGACATAGGCCACCGCCACTTCAGCCGGTTCTGTTTTAAATATAGTAATTTGTAACAGTTACTCCAACACTTGAAAAAAATATTCACTTTGTAACCTTGGTAACAAGTCAGACATACTTGTATTGAAGCATTGAACTATAAGTGAACTTATTTTAAGAGATCAAATAAGGGTTCTGAGCTCTTTATCTCTACTTCAATAGTTCTTTCGATTACCCCTTTGTTACGTTCCTTTATAGAATATAAAAGTCAAAGGGCACTTATTTACTATTTATAACTGAATTTTGAATGATTGATAGACGAATGTCGGATATTTTCGAGAACATTTTTAATATAGTCTCTTGATAATATGGAAAATGCTTTTGCGTCGTTTGCTCTCTATTCTCGTGTTCTAACACAAAGTTATTTTAGGATCGTGGGATAGTTCCATGCTTGGTTTTGGTGTAAGATAATGTGGAATAATTAAAGGAAAATATCACCGAAATCACAGGTCATAAGCGTAGATGATAATGATCAGATAGAAAATTATAAATTAATGTTGGGTTTATGCAGCTGTTGCATAAAGAGTTAAAACTACAAAAACATTCGGTATTCAGTTGCTAACTGCAACTCAGTTAATAAAGTATCAACTTCTTGTTTGTAAAACAAACTCAAACTTCGATAGTTCCGTCTCGCTCTCGCAAAGAGTATGAAGATAAACGTTAATTAAATAGCAAAAACTTCACTCAAGCAGTCTGTCTGAAAATCACCGAAACTGTGGATTTGTTCCGGGATTTTAGATTTTAGAAACATGGGTATAGTGACTGTGTGAATTACTTGAATATTTATTCTGGTGTATGGGCGCACTTAGGAAGTAAAAAACTTTAAGCTATCGGATAAAGAAGATATAGAAATACAAGAAACTCATACATGCACTAATATACAGTATATTTTATTATAAAATCCTGGAAATATTCTAACAATTCAGAAAGTTCTATCATAACCATCTCACTTTAATCGACCAGCAAAAAAGTGGAAGCCTGACGCAAAATTAAATTTTCAGGCGCCAACGACGAAAAATAATGAGAAGGCAACTTGTTTTAATGAACATAATATTGAGCGCTACGATGCACAAGAAAGCCAGAAGTGTGCTAATTAGGATACTATCAAAGGCTTTATATATGCTCTTTGGGGTGAGGAGTTCACTACTATCCTTTGCGGTGTGCTGGGGTAATGAATGCATTTAAGTAGGCTTTATAATAGAACTTGGTATGGGAAGAATACCATAGTATAGGAATAGGGAAGCCAACGGAACGATGGACAAATTGTTGAACGATGATATGGTAAGAATAGGCGTGAAAACTCAGATGACTGATAAAGATGTTAAGAAATTATGAAGATGTTGTGGAAGAAGACTGATGTGCCGACCCCGAATAAATTGGGATGTGGGCTAAAAGATGACGATGATGATTATTTTGGGAATAATGTGTAAGAACTTACTAGAGAATGGGTAACAGCGTTCGCTATGCATTTTACCACCATACTGCGATCGCCAACCCGCCTGCCAAGCGTGGTGATAATGGCAAAACCCTCCCCCTTTTGGGGGAGGCCTATGTCCAGCAGTGGACGTCTTCCGGCTGAAATGATGATTTTAATATGTATCTAGTTTCGTTTGTTAAGGTTTCTTCATAAATAATTTCTTCCTGAATTCTTACTTCTTTTCAAATAAGTGAAAGACTACAATAAAATACAAGTAAATCATGCGTTACGTAATTTTTTTCACATGTAAACTAAATAAACGAAAGGTTTTTTTGACGCTTTATCAACTTTTTTAATTGTTACATTTATCCAATATTCACTCTCACTCGAAATTCAATTTCATAAATCTAAGGCACGATACTCTATCCCAATACTGACCATTAATAGTTTGTATTGATTGGGACATAGTTAAAGTGACTTAGTCATTTTTCTGACCAAGGTCAACCTTGTATTATCGTTTTATCAAATCTCACTTATTATTTTATTAATGAGATAGCGCGTGATATATCATAAATACAGTTCTGCAAACATAAAAGTCGTCGAGTGATAATAATGTATTTGGACGACAGTAATCAGAATCAGTCTATAATATTCCCACTGTTGAGGCACTGGCCTCCTCTATGACAAGGAATGGGCCACGCTGGCCCAGTACGGGTTGGTGCATGTCACATGTCTTCGATTGTTTTGGTTTGAAGACATGAAAGTTTCCTGACGACGTTTTCTTGCACCGTTTGTGTGAAGGCGATGCCTGAGTTCAACTCACGTGTGGTTAAGCCTATGAAGTCGTAAACACCTTTGATACGTTCGTAAAT
The DNA here is from genome assembly GCA_949091785.1 of Polymixis lichenea. NCBI lineage: Eukaryota > Metazoa > Arthropoda > Insecta > Lepidoptera > Noctuidae > Polymixis > Polymixis lichenea. The sequence goes on along the minus strand of OX420943.1, from coordinate 22,952,354 downwards.
TGTGAAAAATATAATAGAATCAAGAAAACACGTTCCATAACTTAGTGATCTCCATATGTATTCTAATATATCTCCTTTTTTAATTCGCCAATAAAACGTTCCGTTTCAAATAGTTATTTTGAGACTTTTCATAAACGGTTACATTTTAAATAACGAAGAAATTAAATCTAGCGACAGCATGTAGAAGCACTTTGATTCTCTTGTAATATAATTATTAGCGATAATTCCTCCCTGTGAGCACGCAGAAGGGTGGCTTCGGGCACTTATGCAGAAGGCTGTGCTCCTTGACATTTCGCTTGGATTGCACGCCAATTTCTTGTTCAATGAACTTGATTAATCAGTTTAAATAACGTGAAGATTTTACGGGAGATAACTTGCTGAGAGTAGACGCTTATAGAAAAATCTTAATTTTGTAAATATTTATTATTAGGCGTGATCGAGGTCAAGAGCAGGTCCTCTTAGTAATAAGTAAAAAAAACTAGGTCAAACTTTTGAAAGTAGTTAACACTTATAAACTAATTTATTTGGCCGTAACCTCATACAATCATATTATTAGATTAAATCATACACTGGTTTTCAACTATTCAAACATATGCCATCAATAGCTTACAGTAACATATCTAAATATAAGCATCTTCAAAAGCATTACCCAAATAATTTAGAAATAACTCATGCAATCAATACATCAACTATTTGAATTGCTTATTGGTATTGGATCGCGTCGACCGGGCTCCATTAATATTGTGATCAAATTAAAGCCAGCGAGCAATTGATTAAGTGTCCCAGCCAGCACCCCTTGGTACTCACGTGCCATTACAACTGCTATGTGTGCTTCCAAGGTCCTATGTAATTGTCTGTAATTACTTTTCATTTTATTTAATTTTGGGCTATTTTTGGTATTGATGTTACTATTAGTAGAGTGTTATTTTAATTGTATAGTAAGTGTAATTTGTTTTGTTTGGAATTTGATGTCATCATTACTTCTGATTTTTTTACCAACTAGCTGTGCCCGCGAATTCACCCGGGTGGGTGTCGGAAGTTACCCCACTAAAAGTAGCATACATTACTTCTTTTAACATCAGCTGGCTGTAAATGAACGTCCCGTTAAAATCGATCCAGACGTTTTTGGAGATTAGCATGAACAAGCAGACAGACTGACAGAGATTTTTTTAGTTGATTATTTTTTTGCTATAGATAGGTAGGTATCTACTCTATATGCTTTCTTCACAATTATGCATTTAGTCAACAGCTGTCGTTTTGATATAACAAACAGACACTTCAATTTTATTCATTTGTATGTATCATGTTTGTATCCGCTGGAATCCGCTGGATGTGGGAAGCACGAGACCGGTCAAAGTGGAGGAGCATGGAGGACGCCTATGTCCAGCAGTGGACGTCTTTCGCCTGAAATGATGATAATGATGATGATGTATGTTTAAAAAGGTATCTTTAATTATTGTATGCAGAGACCATAGGAATGAGTGTACTTGATTTCCAATTCACGTCAGCAGGCATTGAAAAAACAGTTTGTCTTGCAAGAAGAGAAATGTGAACGTTCAAGAAACTTTGTCGACCCAATCCTTTACAGATTTGTTCAATACAATTTCCTTCAAGTTCGACTTGGCAATAGGATTTAGCTAGATAAGTCTAGTGAACGGAAATCCTGGAGTTACGAAAACCGGTATTGTAGGAATAGTGTTGTGAGTATTTTCAATATTACTTCAATATGTATTCTGCCATCGTTTAAGTTTAATGATTGTACTTGTTTTGTAACATTGTCGCTCTCATATTTTTATGTAAGTAGAATAATTGTTCCGTGTGGTGCCGGACGTAAAAGAGTAGCACTATCCCATTTCTTCCCGTGGGTGTCGTAGAAGGCGACTAAGGGTCTTACTAAAAAGCATGGGCAGCAACGTTCTCTGTGCATGTTACCACCATACTGCGATCACCAACCCGCCTGCCAAGCGTGACGATTATGGCAAAACCCCCTTTTGGGGGAGGCCTATGTCCAGCAGTGGACATCTTCTGGTTGAAATAATGATGACGATTATGAGAATAATTCCCAAATTCCGAGAAATTCGTCCCATTTACATCTATATATGCTGAATTCTCCTTTGGTGTAAAAACCTGAGCAATAAAGTTAGGTTTCCCAATTTCCCAAGCTACCAAAACGCCTAATATCGGCCACAAGCTAACCATTACAATAAACAATTTCAGATTGGACTGTACCATGGAAACCACACGTCCGAAAATCCGGTCTCTCCTAATCAGATCCCAATTTATGGAATGACACAGCAATGCCGCTGAAATTCAAACTTCACATCTACAGAAATAGGGTTGAGACTTCAGTAGCAAGTTAAAAGATATTTCTACAAAATCCAATTAAAATTAGACTTTAGAATTTAGGGGATAGGATATAAATTGCACTGGTAAGCTTCTTAAGATAACTTCGAATTTTCTGTCATAAAACATGATATGTCTGTTTGTGTGTAAGTCAACTATGAATCAGATCATAATTTGGAATTTGATTTTGATGTTTACTATACTAAATTCGGGAGTTTATAATTACTATTGCGTAGTAAACTCGAGATGAGATATAAGTGAAATGTTAGATTGTTGCTATAAATTATGGCAGATGATAACTATTCAAGTTAACCGCTATAAAGTTTTGATGTGTAATGTTATATCGTGGTTTGATTTATTGGTGCTTTGTACGATAGATAATGCTACAGTCATAATATATTACATGAATGTAATTTAATCTAGTTTTATACAAAGTGAAGAAGCCGTAGTTACTCTAGTGTAATAATCATTCAATAAAAAATATGAACAATGTTTCAAAATAAAGAAGATGTTTCCAGGAATCTATGAGAATACCAAAGGAAAGAAACAAATAGATACCTATATAGATAATACTATACTGAACAGTATCGATGTTAAAAGTTGTGTGATAGATTAAAGAGACTCAGCAATGAAGATCTAACACCAAAAATTTAAAGCATTTTCAATTAACAATTCCACATCTAAGGATAGCGATGAGCCATAAATCAACAATAGCATCCACCACATAGCTCAACATACAGGTTACTAAATTGTACGCTCATGACGTTTGCGGTGACGTAGCAAGCGTGGCCGACAGCGACGCGACCGCGGAATGCGCTTTGTTGACATCTAGCCACGTCGAATGGACGCAGGGAATGTGAGAGAACTATGATTGTTAACGTGACTATGTTGTTTGTTGTCTTCCTAGTTTATGTCTTATATTTCTGACGTGGTATATTAAATTTCTTTAATGCTGCTGTGTACGTGGCTAGGATCTACCATTTTATGCTTTTTCATATTACTTTTATAGTTCTTACTGGTGTTCAGATAAATGTGAAATATTAGTCATAGGGACTGAAAACGACGTCGTTTAACTGTGTTTTATAAAATATGTCAATTGTTAATCTGTATTGAATGGCTATAATCTTGGCGTCGCTTGGACTTTATCAATTGGCTAATCTTCTCTATTTTGAGATATAGGTAATGCAAAGACATTGAGTTTCTAGGACCATTATTCTGGTCACTCGTGATTTGATTCTTCTTTACTCATCTCTCTTCTCTCTCTTCTATAATCATCAGCGAACGGATTCCTAATTTTTAAATCCCCACCATGTTACCTTCAAACAAATTCGTTTCATTCTCTGTATCCTTTATTTCCACGCATCGTTTGCACCAGTGATTAATGACGTCACTTTTTTGCTTACCTGATGTTAAATGGACCGTCAGCTAAGCAGATGTAATCCATCAGACTTTGTTAATGCGACCTCGTTTATTTGCGATGGACACGGGTCATGGCTTGTAGCCGTCGATTTGTATTTATGGGATTTTATGGAAGGATTATGCGTTTGATGCTAGATGGATTGCTGATGATTAAGAATATTAAAATAAACCTTTTAAAAGAAATTATGAGTTAGTTTAGTAGGTAGGATAGTTTTCATCATCATTTGCCTAGCTATGTTGGGGTCAGCTTCCAATCTAACCAGAGGCAGCTGAATATCAGTATTTTACATGGAGCGACTGCCTATCTGACCTCCACAACCCAGTTACTGGGTAACACGAGACTCCTTGGTAAGACTGGTTGTCAGAGTTTTCGGCTTCTGATGATCCGTAACGACTGTCAAAGATTCACAATTGACAGCCGGGACGAACGACTTAACGTGCTTTCCGAGGCACGGAGGGGTCTTGGTATGTAAAGATGGTCACCCATCCACGGACTAACCGCAGTAAGCATAGCTTATCTTGATCGATCGATCCATGCAGCTAGCCACAAGTCCTCAAAGTAGAATAGTTGTATTAGTATAAATTATCAAAATCTCGTTACTCGGACATCAAATTAGTATTGTGGTTATTAATTTTACGGTAAATATGTTGATTTTGCTTCAATTAATTAAGTGGTTACTAATTTTACAAGAGATATTTTGATGTCGCTTCAGTGCGGATCAGCTACTGCTGAGCACCACCGCCTCGTACCGAAAGACGTAGCGTTGGAAGGCCTCCCACAACATGGACCGATGGCCTGGTGAAGGCCGCAGGAATGCGCTGGATGCGAGAAGCACAGAATCGGTTGAAAAGCGGTGCTTGGGGGAGGTCTATGTCCAGCAGTGGATGTCTTTCGGCTAAAATGATGATGATGATGATGACTGCTGAGCACGAGGTCCTGGATTCGAATACCAGGTCAGGAAAAGTGTTATTGTGTTATTGTGTTTTTCCATCACTGATTTCTCAGTATCATCTTGTAATCTGGATTCGTGCCCGGTTGATGGTAAAAGGGTGGGCCCCTATTCAATGGGACTTAAACAAAACTGGCAAAATGAAGTGCTATAGGTACACCTCTACCTAAATCTTCGAGAATTAGAGGCGTGATGTGTATGATGTCACATAAAATCAAAACCTTAATATACAACATACTTACATACAATGTACAACGAATAAATCACGTTAGCATTAGTTTAGCTCATCTCGTTTCAGATTAAAATAATATTCAATAACAAAAACTTCCCTGTAAGTTTCGCTTTCCAGTAAATGAGGTGTAAATCCGGTAGATTCACCGAGCGTAGTCTGTGAAGCACTTTAACCGACTTCAAAAAGTACGAGGTTTCAAATTCATTTGTATATTTTTTGTATATCTCCGATAATAATGATTGAATGAATAAGTGGATGAATGAATGAATGATTGAATGAATGTCTTTATTTGCCAGAAACAAGGTCGATCGGTCGTTGAATCGATTTCAAAAATTCTTTTTTAAATGGATAAGATATGCTTCAGGGGTACTTCCTTAAAAATCTTATTATCTTTGCTTGGGTAGTTCTAGCGCTATCTTCGATACCACATATTTAATGATGATTTTATACCTGTCACTGTTGTTTATATAGCAAGAAGTGGTATACGAGTTGGTATGGGGTAGGTACCATAGCTGTAACTTATCGTGTGATTACCTATAACTTACCAAACTATAAACCAACCTGCTTCCAAAAAAACACTACAAACTAAAAAATAACTTTTATTTCGTGACACCAATTTCCGACATTAAAGTATTTTTTTACGTTTTAAGTAAAAGAGTTTTTCTAACTTCACAAGTTCATTAATTCGTTTATTCCTCTTCTATAGACAAGTAGACCGGATTAGACTTCATCTACAACAAAAGTCTACGGAATGAGCAAAGGCAATATTTAACGAATACATTTTCCATATAATTAAAAACCGCAACACAAGATAAAGCCAATCTCCTTTGCTCCGAAGCAATCCACACCAACCAGATTGCAGAAAAAGATAACACAGTTACTAAAATCGAGACAATAGGACCTGAAAAGGGGTAGAAATAAAACAATTTAATTATTATACAACATGCAGAGAACCCTTCCTTTCAGAATCACAAAGCAGGCAAAATGAACGTCAAACAAAAATATTATATTTATTATGAATTAGAAAACGTAAACGCACATTACTTATTCACTTACAAAGAAAAAGTTTTCGTACGATCTTCCTCCCATTATGAATATACAAAGGGTATTTCACAGATGTTGCTTTATTCTTTCTTATTTGAATATTTGCTTTGTATGGTCGGAATTTGCCGCTGATCCGGGAAGAAAATATGTTGTCGATGCGATGGTGGACAAGCAAATTTTGGTCAAATAGCAAAATAAATATTGTTAAAAGCTATTATTCTATCATTTTCGCATCAATTTGACCAAGAGAACTCATGGAAGGTTTACGAGTATATGTAGTGAATATTGGATATAGTTTACTTCTCCCTGTATAATTTTGTAAACTCATTGTTTAGCTTTACTGTAGTATACTAATTATAAAATTATAAATTACCCTGCTATAATAATTAATATTTATAAAATTTATCCTACTTCCTACAAATTTTATAAATGTGAAAGTTTGAATGTTTAGATGTTTTGATATTTAGATGTTTGGATGTTTTTTTCTCAATCACGCAAAAAAGGCTGCACAGATTTGGATGAAATTTCCCGGATTAACAAATAGCATCATTTTAATCCCGCTAAAGCTAGTGTAAAATATCTTTGCCGAAACTAGGAACACCTTACGGAGGACGTTAATTTTATCTAACACCAACTTTATTTTAATAAAAAACAACGGCACTGCCCTTCCACCCAGACAGCCATTGAAATCAGCCGCGCCAAAGTTTAAATCATTTGAAAACCGTTGGGTTGTTACAACAGCAAATCGGTACCGTAATAAAGTGCCATTAGGAACCCCTACACAGAAATTGCTCAATAAGGACCGTTTTTGGCTATATTTGTCCGCAAATGTTCAAAGCTGTTAAGAGCGTAGGAGTGGGTTTTTATAGCCAAATCGACTTTGTCAAAACAAGGTGTTTCATAAATCAGTATACACCGTGACATTTTAGTCGTCTTACAACGGCAGCCCACTTCATGTACCCAATGACTGCTATCTACTACCATTTATTAATATTTTTTTTTTAACATTTGCATAATCAAAAACATAAAAATATCACTAAGACGCATGACGTTGTTTGAAACACCCTGTTATGGAGATGGAATTAATGATGGATTGTAATGGTAGGTAGGTAGATATCTTCTACCGTTTGATACGTAAACATTATTAACAGGGAGGGTGTTTCATAATTCTAAAGCATTCCTTATTTTTCTTTGTACCTATTATCTTAATTAATGGTAACAATGTTTTAATCGCGCCTAGAGGTATGTTATGACAGATATATTGAGTGGACCATCTTTGTAAGACGACTAAAATGTCACGGTGTATAAGTTACTTATCTAAAGTAGACAATGGATGGAATATTGAAACATTTTTTAAAATCATTGTATTATTGGGTTGAAAAAGAGGATAAATTTTATAAGGAAACGAGCGTGTGCGGTGTTGTGCCCGATGGCATTCCTATCTGCATAAATAGTAAACTTTCATCCCCTATTTACCCTATTAGAGATGATTTAAAAAAAAAACATTAGCGCTCAATTTTGCTATAAAGGAACTCTTCTCATGCTTTTAGACAGCGGTTTAGGATGTGCGTTGTCTGTCAGTGAATGATTGACCTTAAATTTATGTAAAGAAAATATATTTCCTTTAATTAGAATTCAGGCCGCGCTACTACCGCCATTACGGTAGCAAACGCAATGTCGCCCGCATTTGTTGTATCTGTGGTCGTGTTAGAACAATTGTGAAAACTATTACTTGTTAGTTAGGAAATAAGAATTGATATTGTAATTATAAGCATTCAATGTCGTTTCTTTTATTACAGGTAAGGTTTTTATAGTTTATTAATGTTATATTTTGGAATTAGTGTCGAACAAACATGTAAATAACAAGTATAAATCTTTTATTACAGAGAAACCCAATTGTGTTTTGATTGACGGTATCATCTCACCTAACTACCTAACAAATACCATTATAAAACGAATTTTATTAAATAAAAGATGCAAGATTCGAATTAATTTGTGAATAATAATCGCCCATGGTTTTATTTAATAAAACCTAAAACTTTAGCGGACATCAAACTAAACTTTCCAGAACATGAAGCGACTCTTCGGTACAAAATCTTAGAAATAATCTTTTCGTGATTCTGCTTAAATATTTCTAAAACCATTTATTTCTTAAAAGTTTCGATTTGAACATAATTTTAAACACTTTTGGGAAACGGTAGGGCAAGTAAAAGTTTTTGTTCAAGGTCAGTTTCACCCCAAAATAACCCTCATCAAAATGAAATTATGTTGCTTCGAATATTACGCGATCAGAGATTTAAATAATGATCAGTTCTCTTTCGAAAATGTATGTTTTGGCGAAAATGTACTTCCGTAATCATTATTAGTGTAGCACTAAGCGCGAACAATAAATTAGTATGGAATATATTTTCAATAATAATGTTGAATTTTCTTGCATAAAAATTATAAATCTCAATGGATCAGAAATCCTTTAGATTGGGTTGTTATTTCTGAAACTAATGAAAGAAATACAGGAGAAAACATTTTTAATGTTAATCCACACTACCTTGTGAACAAAATATGCATCTTGTATCAATTAGTATTCAAAACACATCACGCTTTTGAACATGCAAATAAAAACAATTCCCTCAGAAATAGGTCACATGTAACCAAATCGATCACCAAAGAAGCAACAGATTTATCCTGATTGATCCAAAAATATCTCCTATGAGGCTAACAGAGTATAAATAAAACATATTGAATACACGAGTCGAACGAACGATAATAATATGTGTCGCGAAAGATTCTATTGAGTCAATACTCTTGATCCAAAGATTTGGTAGAGGGGAACTTACAAGATTGCACTATGGATACGATTTCTGGCATAAAGTGGTCGGATTTATTGTTGTTCGAGATCTCTATCAACCCACACGTAACCTCACGCTTCTTCTCGTAGGCAGAAACTACACACACTACCTGTGACGATCCTTCTATACTCCATTTGTTTCGTTTATGTTCATAATTATATGTATGTATATACACCTTATCATACACGCCCGACGGCTGCGTGTACTAATGCGGTGCTGCTACTGCTGCAGCGGCTGCGGGTGCTGTACTGATGATGCTGAGGTGCTGGGTGTGGTCTAGTTTACAAAGGGCATTGCTCTAGTGCCACGCATAGTTATAGTACGAACCAACAGCTTTGGAAGTTTTTTTTTCGACTTAAATTAAATTAAAACAACGGACACACGTAAAATTAGTTAAATGTCCAAAATAATTTACCGAACACAACCGACGGTTACCGAAAACCTAAAAAAAATATATCTTTGCTGCTGAGCAGAGTGTTGAAAATCGAACAGTGTGCTTTTATTTTGGCATTCATATCGATGTAGCCTTGTGAGAAAGAGCAATCTACCATTTATTTTAACAAATAAATGGTAAACTGGTAATGGTAAACTGTGGCTTTTAGTGGCACCAAACTGTTAGGCTTGGTGCCACTAAAAGCCACAGTTTGCAATAGTCAGATACTGTTACCTATAGATTGAATATTGTGGTTTGACAACATTCTTGTGGAAAATATGTCAAACTGTCATATTTATTCTGGAAATAAATGATAAATTACCCTACCAGAAAGTTCAATTTGAAGCTAAAGTTTACAATTTGAAACAAATTAATGTTTTACAAATCATAAATCCTAAACTACTCAAGATTACTGAGGTAGTAAAATATTGAAAGACCTCAAATCCCTTTTCATTTCACTATCTATTGACCTCATATTTGAGGTCCGATAAAGGACAAAAGGCGTTAGGACGCTGCACTCGGACATGTAATCGACGTCGACAAAAGACATAACAAGTGCAATCGTATAACGTCGATCAACGTTCGACACCGCAGCTAACTGATTGACATAAAGTAAAACCAAATCGACGTCTGACGAAATCGTTAGACTTCGATTTGGAAACTGTGAATAGATTTGTCATTTGACTTCTATTGAGATCAAAGTCTGTTATGAGTTTTATGATCTTCTATTTCTTTTATAGTACATGTATTGTATAGTACATTTCATTAATAGTACATGTAAAGTTTGCTCACACGACTGCAAAATAAACCTTGAATTTTTTTACTCCTGGGATGTGTCCCAGCAGTGAAAAAATTAAAGGTTTATTTTCCCACCTCTCTTGTCTCCTCTCTTGGAGAAGGATTGCGCTCGATCGACTGGGTACTTAAAAACTCTGGTGCACTTTGAGCGGAAGAGACGCTATCACCTTCATCATAATCATCAATGGCAGCTTTGTTCCACTGCTGAGATGGGCCTCCTCTCTTTTGTGCCATGCTTCCCTGGTCTGTGCGAGTCTCATCTAGGTTCGTATCAGTTTGCTGACTTGCAAATATTGTACCATGCATGATACGAGATTTTAATAATGTACTTAGTTCGTACCGATAGATAAATAGATAGAATACTCTTTAATTATGTGCAACGTAGAATTTACTAATTTTATTTAATTGTATTGTGAAAATTTAGAAACTACCGAGATGAGAGAAGAAGTAGAGAGAGTATGACCATACAATCCGATATCAATTCATCTTGTGACAACAAATCCGATTGTAAATGTAGTCCTCCATCTAAATAGAATCCTCAAATTCTCTTACTTAAGCCTCAATAAAACATTTCAAGTCGAAGAACAGCAATAGCATACAAAAAAAACTCAATCGTCGATATCACGAAATATAATTTTATTATATATTTTATGGCGAACTGAATTTCATGGTGGCACCCTAAAATTTTTACGTCTTACCGTCTGTATCGGGGGTGTATCACATAAAACGGATCATGCGCGAGGGTAGCTGTAAAATCATAGACTATCTTTTTATTGTATACGTCTTATTTCAGATCGACAATGTTACTTAGATAGAGTTATAGTAAGAGGTTTAGTGTGGAATTTAGGATGTTTTCAGCTGTTATTTAGTTTATCTTCACGCTCTAGTTGTGTTTTGGGGTGCGCAGAAATTTCGAGTAGCGTTTTATTTTATTACTTTTTATAAATAGATATGTGTCGTTGCCGACACCGTGTTCGTGGCGTGTGGTGCCGGACGTAAAAGAATAGCACCATCCTATGGGTGTCATACAAGGCGACTATTAAAGGACTTACTAGAGAATGGGCAGTAGCGTTCTCTATGCATTTGACCACCATACTGCGATCACCAACCCGCCTGCCAAGCGTGGCGATTATGGCATTTCCCCCCTTTTGGTCCCGGAGGTTTATGTCCAGGGGTGAACGTCTTTCGGCTGATATGATGATGTGTCGTTGAATAAGTAAATTGAACTATTGCGCATATGATCAATGGGTAGAATTTTATTAAGGACTTATCAAGTTTACGATTTATAACATGGTGCGTACCTACAGACTTTGCATATATCTGAGTAATAACTGGACTACTGTTGAAAAGAAATCTACAATTTCGCTACTTGGCTTATTATTTGACCGTCCATCGATGTTACAAGTTCTCAAAACTGTGCTTTTCTAAAACAACAGTCTTCTTATACATGACAATGAAATACACTACATTGTTATCTCGCAATTTTGTAAACACACGACTTTAATTCCATAGACTCAAATTCGACTGCGACAAATGTTAGTGCAACGTACGACTACTCGCAATTTCATTTAATCCTTTTGTTTAGTAGTTAACTGGCTGGAACTGTCTGGAAACTAGCAACTGCCTCACACGTTGGAATTCCAGAGGATTCCAACTTGCTGCTTTGTGTTGGAACCGGTTTACGTTTTATGCAAGACAGTTGCATTACTTGCGTTTGTGAGTGCTACAGTTACAGTGTATGTTACGTACGAGATATTATTAGTAGCAACAGTTCCTGTTGAAGTTCTTGTTGTGGGGAATCTTTTTGATGTACCTAAATACCTCTTTACTAAAAATCTTGTAACTATATTCTTCAAACTCATTCTCTATACTCATTCAAATGTTTTAGAGTATAGCAAAAGTTAACTCATCTTTGATGCCACATCTTTGGTCTAGCACAAGGACCTTTGTTAGGCCCATCTTAATAGTAAAGTAACACCCAATATAAGAACCGTTCACTCATTAATTCGTACCACAACAGTTTACAAAACAATATTAAATATTATGAGCAAATACCATCTTTACAAAAACTAATAGTTTACCTTCTAAAAGTTGTTAGCACTCTTAAAAATGAAAGAGCTCCTTGTCACCTCCACGTGCCACACATGTATAAAAGTGGAGCTTAGGGATAGAAGGTTGTTAAAAATATATCTACTCTCAGGAGGAAAATGTTGTGTTTATTTCTTAAAAGGTTCCTAAATAGAATAGAAACAAAATTAAATAAATCCCTAGTTGACCGAGGAAACGTACAACTCAAATAAGGTCTTAAAGTTTTACAGTTTTGAAAGGTAATAAAGAGCATAATAAGAAAGACAATCGTGGATGACAGGAAACTACATATTAATTGAGAACTTACCAAATAATAAACTCCAAACGGCATCACGACGACTGCCACAAGTAGATCAGCAACAGCCAAACTCACTATAAAATAATTAGTCACAGTCTGCAGCGTCCTCTCCCGCACTACACTCATTATCACTAACACATTTCCGAACAGTGTGAAGAAAGGAAAGATCAGCAGCAGCAACGCCCACAGGTTCTGATCAGCATCGTCCACTTGTCTATTAAAACATGATATATTGAACGTACCGTTAAAACTACAGTTTGTGTAACCGTACACGTCTGCCAAATCTAGACTAGAGTTGGTGGTAAAGTCATGGGACGTGTTACCATAGAAATAATCACTAAAGTCTTCCACTAGCCTCATAAAGTCACCACTAGTGTTTGCGTCTCTGACTTCGACCTTGACGGTAGCATTCCTAACGTCAGGCGGCCTTTTCGAGGGGTACAGGTACGTTGTGTAATGTGTGTTGTTGTGGTATGGCACTAGAGTAGTGCTCATCGTAGCTTCAGTACTCGGGGCCGAGCGATGAGCCGTCAGCGTCATTCTCCCGCGCGCCCGTCGCGTCCATTTGTGCTAGTTGACGCGTCGCATCTGCAACAAAGAAAAAACTTGATTAATGTTTTACTAAATCGAGTTATTATTCAAAGCTGGCAAGATTTAAGATTTTTTTACTGTAATGGGTGAGACGATTTATTATCAGAGACAGCTTGCGTTCAACTATTTTCTCTTGTAAAATATGATTATTTTGTAGATCAACAGAATAATCTAAAATAAACAGCTCCGGGAGACTTTCGCTTGGAAAGGATATTGTATATTGATGAAATGGTCGTTTTTTCGTGATATAAAAATGGCAATATTGTCGATAACAGATCAATGTTGTTCTTTCTACGAAACAAAAGTAAATAAACACTTTTAAGAGTAAATTGAACAGGAGCAGATTCAAATACAAGAATGTCTTTTAGTGAAAACCTTCATGAAACAAAACGGTTTTATGACAAAGAAAAAATCATCAACGTTGATCATTTAAATGAACAAATCCCATTTAGAGCTCGCAGATCACAGGAATGAACTCATCAATCAAAGCTCAAGGACGTCGATTGAGGCACTCATCCGCAATCTTTTTTATAATTCTCCAAGTCAATTTAAAATGATTGATTCGAGAAAAATCACGAGTGGTTATCGGGATGATAGATTATCCTTAAGTTTCCGCTAAGCGTTGCTTTAATTGCTGGTCCCTTAAGTGTTTTGTGAATGGAGGAATTAAATGGAAAAGTAATTTGAAAGACAAGTGAAGTAATGATTAGATTACTCAGATATGTAGGTACCTACAATGTCTCCTTAATTACTACGGCTCAATTCGCAATCATTATCAAATTGGTAGGGATTAATATTCATAGCCTCGTCCTCGTGATTATCATCCAGTTCCAACAAAAGTCGATGAGCTTAAATGGTTATTACGACTAATCTTAATGTCTATCATTTGAGTTGAAAGGTTAAAGTCTAATTAAACAGTTTAATTTAGCTTGCACGTCTTTAGGGCTGGAACAGACAATGTTTCCAATCACCCTGAAAATGAACTGTGAAATGGCAACATCATGCCAGGTTCCCACCATAATGACTGACACTACCAATCCTGCTCACCCATTTTAGACACCATTAAGCTCTAATTAAGTTCACTCGCATGAAAACGGTATGACTGACACAATGACAGCTTTCTTATTAGCATTTCACGTGATAACGCGTTTCTAGAATGTTCTCGTGATGAAAATCTAAATTATTGTGTTGTCAGCAGAAAAATGTGTTTGTTATCTGACTTCGTGTTTTAATGGACTTAGAAGGAGCACGTCTTGTTTTTGGCATTTTGTTTGTTGCTCTGTGTTTGTATTTGCAGACTGTACTTATTTCAGCTTAGTTTAGTTTTTATCTTGGTTCTGTGTTGAATTTTGGTTAATCACAGTTGTGTACTTACCGAATTAAGAAAGTCTGTATTTTATCTGAAATTGTGTAATGTTTTGTTCTACGTGATCAATTTGACATGCAAACAAGGAAGTGTCTCAGCACTTTTGAATTGTCAAGAAGTCGGTAAGACGGAAAGATGAATCTAGTTTACCATTCTAAAGCAGTAGGTTCCTAAAAGGAAGAACGGGCAAGAAACTCCTTGGACACTCTTCTAAATCAAAATATTTTTACCAACTGTATAAGGTTTTAACAGTTTTTAACCGACTTCCAAAAGGAGGAGGTTCTCAATTCGTCGGAACCTTTTTTTTTTTTTATGTATGTTCCCCGATTACTCGAAGATGGCTGAACGGATTTGGATAATTTTTTTTTTGTTCGAAAGGGTATACTTCCCAGGTGGTCCCATGATCATAAAGTCAGGATCTGATGATGGGATCCTGGAGAAATAGACAGAACTCTTCAAATTTTATAGGCACACTTGAAGCAATTTGTATAGTTTTTGGAAGAGTACTTTCTCGGAGTGGTTCCATTTCAATTTGGTGAAGATCTGATGAAGAACTTCGGAGATAGGCAACGGAACTCCTCAATAAATGATAGCAAATGGACAGGGATTGCTGAAATCTCATGTCTGTCAATTGTTTACACCAGTTAATAACATAACATCACGCCGGTAGGCTGTGAAGGGGTAAGCACATGTGAACCACTAAAAAGTGAAAAATAAAAAACTTTTTTCAAAAAAATAAACAACCGACTTCCAAAAAAACACTAAAAAGTGAAAAATAAATTTAATTTCGGAAGGCGGTGACAAAAAATTAAAATACATTTCCAAAGTCACCGACTTCCGAAATTAAAGTTATTTTTCACTTTTTACTTTCACTGTGTTTTTTTGGAAGTCGGTTGTTTATTTTTTTGAAAAAAGTTTTTATCTGCACCTGTTTACATCATCCTTTTCTATCCTACTATTCTATTCTTCTTACTATTCTACTTTCTACTATTTCTATTAATATTATAAATGTGAAAGTTTCTATGTTTAGATGTTTGGATGTTTGTTACTCAATTACGTAAAAATGACTGAACTGACTTGGATGAAATTTGACACACAGATAGTTTAAGACCTGAATGAATACATAGAATACAATTAATCTCGAAGGCAAGTTCCCGTGGGATCATTTTCGACTTCCACGCTTCTTTTCCAAATAAGATAAAAACATTCCATATTTCCTTTTGAACCACCTGATTTTTGATGATTCCCCAAAAACATTACCTCATCAATTATACACGTTGATCCGCCAGAAATTTCCGGTGCTTTGTGTGTGCACAACAATAAGCAATAAATTGTCCGTGAGAGGCCGGGATCCGTCAAATCCCGGGACGGGACATTACCATAATGCTTTTCATCATGAAACTGGGGAACTCAATTGTCGACACTATTGATTTTTTCGTGGTCATTTTGGTGGTTAAAGGAATTAAATAATAAGTAGTGAATCAATCATCTGCCATTGAGGTAACGCTTCCAACTTAATCCAAAGCGAAACTTACAAAACTGGCTGTTTAATCAGGATTATTCCCGTACAGAAGACCTTATTTCAAACATAATGTAGGTACGTAATATTCATTCTTATTCTACAAAACAAAAACGGATACATTACGATTACATGCACATCATACGAATACACCATACACGACTACACACACCCCACAAAACACTCCTCATATACCACACTTCACAACACCCCATCCCACTCACACAGCCATCCCACACACACATAGTCACACATTCATATTCATAGCTACAATTATGGGTTTATCATTATTAACACACATAATAAAGGTTTCTTTTGTACACGTAGTTACAGCAGAACACTGACTCCTAGGTCACAGGGTTCCCCTAATTTAGGAGGCAGGGTTTTTCACTATTTGTGCAGCCTTTTCCCAAAAACCAATTTAACCTACCTATGTGAAATGTATTGGTATTGTATACAAAGATATTTTTGTGTCAATAAACTTATTTTTTATTTTAAACATTAAGTGACTCACGATATCGGTTTATTAGTCAACTCGCTCGAATTAACTCGCCTGAACCGAGCGAATAGTCACTTTTAAATAATATACATACATAATATTAAAACTGACGATTTTTCTTGCAAACCTTTGTTCAGTGAAGACTGAAAAATACCAAGTTGATTGATGTATTTATAATAAAACTTAACTGCACCAGAAAAAAAATTATTAGTCAAAAAAGTAAAAGACATTTCACCTAGCTAAATATTTCACGTCTCTAATTACACCAGTTCCTTTGAAACCTGAACACAAAGTTATAAATATTCTCCCTCCTTGCCACAATGTAATGACATGCAGATGCACCACTTTCCTTCGCCGAAGAATCGCTCAAAAACTTAAGATCGTTAAGTGGACAGCAGCACCAGTTCCTCGACACCCGTGATAGATGATAGATCACGCCATTAAGCCAGGGGAGCCGGCAGAACTCATTTATCTTAGCCAATTTATACACTGACACACGAAGGCGTAGTTCTAGTTAGGTAATTAGTTTGGACGTTATAAATGGCTTCAAAAAGAGGCTTAAAAGTTGAAAATTAGGTTTTAAAGTTTCGGGTTTGTTGGAGAAGTAGAAACAACTGTTTGTTCAAAGGTAATTTCGTAGTTTTCAATTCAAAAGTTAATGATGCAGTTGATGTGGATTTATGGTGCAATTTAACTTTCCCTACATAGCAAATAAGTTGTAATTTTTTTATAATCTCTTTTATATGTTCAACCTTTACGAAATTAAGGCACTATGAAGAATTTTAGTTCCAAAGTAGATTCACTTACCAGAATATAGTACTGAGGTATATAAAAAAGAAAGAAGAAAGAAAAAAACAAGTTTAAATTATAAATAAAGTACAATAGGAAAAAAAATAGGGATACGCATAACATCCGCGCAAAACGCCATTGTCTAGTGAAGAAGCATATAAAATACCTAACACACAAATAAATAAAAATCGTCGAATGCGAAATGTAATAACTATGTAAGAAGTATCAATAAACTATAATAATTCAATTATACGAATGATAATATTAAAAATTATCAACATTAGGTACGTTGCGCTGCCATCGACGCACACGCTGACAGTAAAAAGGTTATGTTATCTGTGCGCAAATCTGTAGCGCAGAAGAGAATCTTGATTACCGTTAGTGTTTAAGGAATTTCAGGCCACTAATATATCCAACTAATCAGTTATACAAAAACTGCAACGTCCTCAACGTGCGGCAACACTTTATGTTACAATCAGTTCTGTTGCAACACCGCATAACCCCCTATGCTGAAATTACCAAACGCCGAAAAGATATAATATGTGCTCCTCCAAAAACCCGCTTGCCGTTTACTAAAAGATTCTTTTATTATCTAGGTCCGACTCTATACAATACAATAAACAAAAAATGTCCAATATATAAATTGTCTTATCAAAATTGTAAAAAGTCTGTACGCACATTTCTTCAAGATAACACCTACGAGGAAACAGAAAAATATTTAACTTCATTAATTTATGATAAGTTTGTTGAATGTACCACCCACCCAAAACATAGACCCACAATAATCCAATCCCCATACTTACGCACGCTTACGCAGCCGCACGCTCATACTCACGCACCTACACACTCAGACACACACGCAGATCCATACACGTACACACAGCATACATGCACACTCACACACGCACCCCCATACACACAAGCACACACACACAAATGCGCTCGCGCATTAATACCTGTATTTAAATATTTAAAAACTGTATTTTGTAAAATAAAAATAAAATAGTAGTAATACAATTAGAGGGGATCGGCACTGTTACTCCTTAATACAGGCTATTTCATAGCCTAGCAAGGAGAGCAGCACGTCACCCACTTGATTGCCAGAGATACTATCCACTTTGTAAAACTGTTACATGTACTACACAATCTGTTTTATATAAATAAAGTTTATTATTATTATTATTATTTATTATTAATTTGGATGAATGGATTTTCAGTATTTGATAAACATATATTGCGCTGTATTTATTATATACTATTTTTTGCTGTGCCCGACAGGGTCCATAATGATCACTATTTTTTTAATTTACCACCTAAGTACACATTGTGGAATGCAAATAAAATTTGAGTATTGAGTATTGAGTATTTCATTTGCGCTGTGTTAAAATTTGCGAAACTGGTGTATATGGTAAATACCTAAATGATATGCCATAAAGTTGTGAACGCACGCGGGCGTGTTAAAGTATACTGGAGCCTTAAGGCTCGAGCAGACTAGCGCGACGCGACACTCGTAGAACAATTTCTATGAAAACTTCATGGTAATTGTTCTACAAGTGTCGCGTCGCGCTGTCGCGTGGCGCCTGTTTGAAGAAGCCTTTAAGCGTTAAGGTAGTTTAAAGAAGAAAAAAACATAGTACAACATTTAAGTTTAAGTTCAGGAGACTGATAGGCTAGGTTTTCAAAGCTTCCTCTCTCCTACTATTTTGCTGTGCCGGACAAGGTCGAGTGGTCCATAATCACTTAATATATTATGTATGTCGTGGATTGATGGCGCCAAACTACAGCAGACAGCGCCACCTAGCAGTTTGATTCGTAAACGAATAATCATGTAACCGGAAACGCAAGCGAGCCCTGCAGCTTGGACACGGTCGTCGGTAGAGGGGATGCAGCGAAGACTGGCGGAGAGACCGAGTGTGGCGACAGTCTACAGTCAAGCTCGGACAGTCTGCAAACGCTCAGTATATGCAAACGCTCAGTACCAACGCACGTGTTTGTTTTCGATGCACATGTTTATTTAATCTGTTACTCGCCAGTTTATAAAAGTTATTTTAAATTCAAATTATCGTTTCGTTCGAGTACCCACAACAGTGCCCACGCCTACCTAAACTATGTCGGATCGTGAAGAAGACCCGATGTTTCGCATCTCGGCCACCCATGATGCGACATGTATAATTTTAAGTTACCTGTTACCACCTATGTTCACATTGTGGAATGCAAACAAACCACCCAGAGTATTGACTTAAAAGCTATTTTCAATTATATGAACCTTTAAATTAATTGATTCATTGCCATCAACGAATTCCTTTAGAACTGGAACTGTAAATATACTATGATTTAACCACTATCCTAAAACTTTAACATTTTATTTCAACATTTAATTTGAAACCAATTAATTAATTAAAGGTAGAAAATGCCTACGGCATTAAGGCATTAAATAAATAAATAAACTCCAATATTCCACTCTGAAATAGGAAAAGTTAACTAAATTAAATTGGACAGTGTCAAATTCTGTAACAAAATGAAAATGATTATTTATACGAGAAATGTTGCCAGTAATTCAGTTCGTCAAATTTCTAAGTGCCTTTTATAACACTCGAATCAAAATATCGTGGAATCTGTATTGGTTACATTTATATTTTTTATTAAAGACAAACTTATTCTAAGATTTACTCACCAAATACTGGCAAAATTTCTCATCAGCGATTACCTTTACCTGAAATACCCTTAAAATCCCTATGAAATATCAAATTAAGCACACGTGTCAAAACAAAAGCTGCACCCTACTTATCGCCAAACACCCAACGGTGTTATAAATGCCGTAAATATATTAACGCGATAAGGAAAGGGTTAAACCAGTGTTTATCGTCATTTAACGGGTACTCGGATGTTCCAACATTAGCACCAACCTGCCACCTATCATTTTGCTGTTAGTCCCTAGTCTAATCATTTTTAATTTATTTTATGAATTTTTCGTGGACTGATTTTGTCCCCCTGGCGGATATACGCCTCTCTAATTGCACGTCATTTGGTTATGACCCTTGGTAACTTTCATGCAGCTGCTATCAGATACCCTGCCAAGGTGGACCCTCCACCTACCTTGTGTTGTTCGATTTGTGATCTCCATAGTCTTTCCTATTTCTTTTTCTTCATACTATTTATTATTTGTTAGATGCTTCTGCGGCCAGTCTGTCATAAATTCATCCAAGTCATAACGTTTCTCATAAAAAAGTAATTCCAAAGAATAAGTGTCACAATCTCAAAGAAAAAGGCGTCAAATCTCAGCTCAGTAAATTTGCTTTCACATCACCTAAAAGGCTTCTTAAACACCACACAAATATTCATGCCACTACTAAAGCACTATATCATGAAAAAATAAATATTTCACAAGCCCTCCTCAGAGATATGTCACATAACTCATTCTTTATTCGTCGAGAAACGTCGGTAATGAAACAGCTAGTCCCAACTCTTGTCACAATTTGTCATACACTTTGAAAAGGCAACCCTTTATTTGAAGCTGAGACGTCGTTGTTACTATTTTTGTATATTTTCAAGCTGTCTATATTTAGCAGTCAAAGCAAATATGTGAATACCAACACTACATAGTGGGAATATTTTAGACCCTATCTTATTACTTCAGTAAATTCTGTGACATTCTCTGCGTTCTAACCATCATGTATATTATAACTTATAATAATAATAATAAAGGGGCTTTTGGCTAAGTAAAACCAGCGACACGGGTTGATCGATCAGTTTTAACTACGCTTGACGCCGTTAGTTCGTGGTTGGGTGACCATTTTTACATACCAAGGTTCCTCCGTGCCTCGGAACGCACGTTAAGCCAACGGTACCGGCAGTCTTTCTATGTAAGACACTGGTATTCAGCTGCATCCATTTAGACTGGAAGCCGAACCCAGCATAGTTAAGAAATGGCTAGGCAGTTGATGATATAAGTAATGACTTGTTTGCACTTACACCTAAACCTACATAATAGGTATACCCACAATAGTAGTGGTAGGGTTTCTACCCTTGGGGTTCTGCCCAGAGGGTTTTTGAGCAAACATTTGCAGGCAACCCTTTCATTCCAGATGTTAGCTTTAATAATATTTAGTGCGCTTATTTTCTTTTAAGGTTCTTGAAAATATTGTAAACTTTTCGGTCTCCCTAGAGAGGAGACTTAAACTATAGCTATAATAAAGTAAAACAAGCATATTACGGCAAAGAACTCTTGACAAATCGGGTTGAAAAGATAATTGAAAATGCACCATTTTAAAATTCACAAATATTTTAGCAGTAATTTAATTTCAGCACAAAAATCATCCAGCTAGTCGCAACCTGTCGGCTAACTAACTCACTATACGTGTGACGTCACGTACGCCCGCCATTAATAATATTATAATAATTATGTCTGTCTGTCAACTACGTGCTTCGTTTGTGAGAGATTGTTCGTTATTGCGTTAGAGATATTTTTTGTATTGTGAGGGATTTTTTCATACAGCGTGGAGTGTGTGGAGTGGACGGGATTAGGAGGGATATTGTGTTCTAGTTTTGTTGTATTGTTTCTGAGAAGAGGCTGTATGTGAAGTAAGGAATGGAAAAGGGATTATGAAAGATGGATAATACAGATTAATGAGTATTCTAAGTATTGTTGCGGAATCAGAGTAACTTTTCATCTCGTTGCAGGTACTGCAGTGACTTTTCAGAAAAAGAGGTAGGCCTATTTCCCTGAAAAATAACTTTAAGTACTAGTAATATAATGATGATGATGAAGTGACTTGCGGTTTTGTTTGCTTTTTGTAGCGTTGCAGTATCGTTATGCGTACAAAGGTCATGCATGAGTTATGCTGGAACGCTACAGGTGAGGAAACGCCTGAGGCTCAGATGCCACCCACATGATCCCGTTATATGCCACACGATCGCTCGAAGGAATTCTAATGGCCTCCAAACTTAGAGGCTGTTCAGAAGAACGTTTTCTTATGGGTTGAAACAGTGCTATAATATAGTGTCAACAAGCAACACACGCTAACCAAGTAACCAAAGGGGTAGGCAGAAATGGATTGTATAACAAATAAAAAACATTTTGCCAGTTAGGAAACCAGACTCTGTCAACAAGTAAATTTATCAAAACATATCTAATCCACTGATCCAAATAGTACATGACTACACAAATAGGAATTTATCTACCATTACTTAAAAAATCTACTCTCCATTCCGATTGCTCTCACTTCAGCACCGAGGGAGCCAAATATAAATCTGTGTCTGTCGCCCGCGTAACGGACCTAAATCAATCAAAGAACCGTCTTCAAGGTCATTCGCTGTTCGAATGTGAAGGTCCAAAAATAAGACCCCGTCTGAGTGTTACGACATATCATTATGTAAAAGCGTAAGTACATAATATGTTTACGACCTGAAAATATGAATTTTTATTTATGTCGTGTTGTGGGTGGGTAGACACAATTTATGCGTGACTTTGGGTGGTTGGGTAAGAGGTGGAAAAAAGGATTTCGTTTTGTATCAAAATTGCTAGCTTTACTTCAATTTCAGAGTATAACTGTAAGTAGAACAGCAATTCTTCTTCAATTTACGACGGATTTCTCTTATCTGAGCAGCAGCTTCCACTTATCTATATTGAGTGCTAGTTCAAAGCTACTCTTGCGTGGTATTAAATTTCCTAGATTTTTCAAATGTAGTTCTTAGTGCTTAACACTAAATTAAGCCAGTTTTACTCCAGACGTCGCCGACATCAACAACAACAACAAAACATCACGTCTGTTTTCCCTGAAGGGTTAGGTAACTCATCCGAGGAGCTCGTGGCAAAGTAATACAGCCACACAGTTTGATAGATCAGGTTAGGCTACGCTTGTTACGGTTTTTTTTTGGGTGAGAAATCATCAAATGACTTCTCCCGCTCTGGATGGAGCAGGAGGGCGTGTCAGACTTTTACTGACTAAAACCCACCCGTGTTCCCTCAGTTGTCTGTGTGCCAGGGCCACGGTATCTCTTTTGAAAACCCGCAACCCTGGCAGGCATTGGCCTTTGCGGACCCTACCAGTTGTTGCTGACATCTCTGTCGGCGCGCGTGTAATACGACGCGCAGGCATTTCTTTTTTTAACGTGGAGAAATGCCTACTGCGCTACCACGGGGAGATAGCTCAGTTATGTGGGATTGTAACCTCTAAGACTCCACGGTGTCCTCCAGTGCCGCTTGAGGCGGGAACACGGAAAAGCGCAAGCCATCCGCAAACCCACCGCGGCTGTCCGTCACCAAACCCTCCTCGGAGGGGAAAAACCCGTATCACAGGCGCACCAGGACACATGGCACGCCGTAACCACCCCAGGAACCAAATAGCATACGGGCCCCAGACGACCCCGTGTCTGGCACTCTTGGTCCCCCTGCGACGGGTCAGCACAGTGGCCCCACCGCCTACCACTTTTCGGCTGCAGGGCTATCCCCTGCGGCCAACGCTATACCGACACTCCTCCACCCCTGCAGCCCCATCGTGTCCGCCATCAAACGGTGGCGGCCCCGTCCAGGCCGCGGAAGGGAAGAGCGCTACTCAGAAGTACCGGCACTCCTCCTCCACCACAGCCTGTAACCCTCAGCCGCGATGCCTCCCATTCAACATCGCGGCCCGCCTCAGTCGCGATGCACCTCACCGCAACCTAAGAAGCCCGAAAGTCTGCCAACCAGTCTTACCAAGGGGTATGGTATTACCCACTAACTGGGTTATGGAGGGCAGATAGGCAGTCGCTCCACGTAAAATACTAGACTAGGAAGATATTCAGCTACATCCAGTTAGACTGGAAGTCAACCCGGATATAGTTGGTAAAAGACTAAGTTGGATGATGGTTAGATACCTCACCCATATTTCTTAAGTACTAGAGGTCGCCAATTGCCATCAACCGAACACAAGTCCGGAGTCCGAGCTGTTTCAGAGAAATTCGTAATGGATAAACTCAATAACACTTTGCTCGGCTTGGGAATCTAAACCAGGACCCTCTATTCAGCAGTGGCGCTTACGCCCACTAGACCCAAGAGGTAGTCACAAGTACTTATCTCTTATCGTGTACTAAAATGAAACAAAAAATTGCTGTGACAGACGTACAGACAGACATACAAGTAATCCTATAAAAGTTTCATTTTGCATTAGGACCTTCGAAACCTTAATAATATATAAAAAATAAATCCAAACTCACTGCAACCATTTTCCCACTTAGTACTAACTTTTTAACATAAATTGCATCATTCAGCTCCCACAAGTACGTACAGGAAATGAAATGCCACTGAGCATACTCGTAACTCGAACACGTGGAAACATTCCCGCACAATATTTGCATTAGAAGTGGAACCACTCAACGAGAATGTCCAACTAGTTTTATTCCGGCAATGAACATTTTTACAGTACAGGCGATCAAAAGACATAATGATTTTAGAAACAGATGGCAATACTGTTTTGTACGAGTAACAAGGATGAAACTCTACACATAAAGGCGGAGACTGACGTACAACGTTTGTTTGTAATGTATCATTCGATGCGAGCTTGGTTATAAAACGGCGTGATACACTTAAACATGGCGTACGCTCGCTTCAAGCATTTGACTCAAGTGTGCTCTATTTTTATTCAGAACTAGCTCACCCGATAGACTTTGTCTTATCTTAACTATGAATATTTAATTCGCATTGTGTTTTATACACAGTATACGTTTTTATCCAGTGCGCAAACTGTAACCATGGATTCAGCATATCGCTCTAGACCCCCAGCGCAGAAATTTTTCTTCGGTAATACAAAAAATTATATGCTGAATTCATAGTTACAGTTTGTACACTGCATAAAAACTTATCCTGTAAACATGTAACGCGCAGCTTTCTTAATTTGAATCGGTTAGTTAAGAAACCAAACAAGTCAGGTTTTTTCACATATGGCAATATCGATGATATTCTAGTTTTTGAACCAAGCCTGATGTTATTATTAAGAAAGAGAATAAGTCAGTCCATTCTAATACACAAAAATAGACATCACAAATTTTTACGTAGTTCAGAAACCGAACATGTCATTTGACTTGTTTTGTTTCTTAAGCTTGTGCCAAGCTCTGGTGGATTCTGGAAGATTTAATAAAATATATCATCGGTTTCCAGTCCGTGGGCATTCCTTTTTACCTAATGATCGATCATTTGGTACTGTTAAAAAAGTTTTAAAGAAAAGGGATAGATATTATCACCCCATGGAAATCTGTGAAATAATTTGCAATGCCCATAAAAAATTTACAGTAACTATGGTGAAGACAGAAGATATTCTAGATTTTAAAGACTGGTGGACCAAGTATTACAAAAAAAACGCAATATCTAACGAAACTCAGTCCAGACAGGTACCTCGAGCACAGAAACAGCATTTTTTAGTATCACGTTTTCTAGAATTTGAATATTCATCACATTTGAAAGGGTGTGTTGTTACCAGGCCTTACATACAGAGCTTTGCTGGTGTGAACACTTTTGATCTGAGAAAAAATAAAGCACAAACTCCTGTTCTTGCCACTAAAATAGCTTATAATAGCCCAGTGCCAATCAACAAAAAGAAGATAGAAGATCTTAGAAAGTCTCTTCAATACATTCCATATCAGCACATAGATTTTTTTAACAATATAGTGGAAAACTGGCCTACAAGTGACAAAGTTATTGTTCAAAACGATGAATAAATATTTTTATAGTAAACATTTTAATAGTTTTATTTATATTTTATATGTCTAGTAAAGAAAGAGAACAAGTCAACACATTTTAAATCTTTATATTTAAAAAGCCAATACTCTTAAATGTATTAAAATATCTGTATTACTTTGTTTATACCTCATACCATATATACAGAACATAAAAAGAACACTTTTACAATAAAAATATCTATAGAAACAGTTTTTTATGTCTCCTGAAATATTAACTTGCAGTGACTTATTCTCTTTCTTTACTAACCGATTTCTTTCATAAGAACCTTCTCCTCTGTCAATAATAACAAACACAACAAAAAAAGAATTAGCAAAATTGGTCTAGCCGTTTACATGTGATGCCGTGTCCAAGGTAAATAGGGATTCATTTATATATAGATAGATAGCGGATTAAAATGTTATGTGTGCATTTACTTTGGAAGCGTATATTTTTATTTTAGAAAAGACAGTAAGTATGCGATGTCACAAGGCTTGCATCGAGCGGCTCGACAGCGGCTCACTGCAGTGACTACTGTAAAGGCTTCTTCAGACCGGCGCGACGTGACACTTGTAGAATAATTTGCATTAAGTTTTCGTAGAAGTTGTTCTACGAAAGTCGCGTCGCGCCTGTTGGTGTGGAACCTTTACGCGATACAAAAACTCGATATATTGTAAACAAACGTTACAAATCAGTGTCCGCCTTAACTTTCCTAATACTCGATGTGCCATATTAACGCACCACAGTTTCACGATCTAGAGACTGCCTCGTTAGTCTAGTGGTCGCGTACCGCTACTGCTGAGCAGGAGGTCCTAGGTTCGATTCCCAGGTAAGGCAAAGTCTTATCGGATTTTTTATCCGAACTTTCTCAGTAGCAGCCTAGACTCTTGTCCACCGTTGATGTCAATAGGCTCGGCCTTATGACATGGGACTTAAATATAACCGAAATTAGAGTACTTATCCATTAGGTACACCTCTGCACAACCCTTTAAAAAAACAAGGCGTAATGTTATTTTACAGTTTCACGACATAGAAACCAATTGGCCCATTCTAATGCCGGTTTTTCGGAAAGATAATTGTGAAAAAGATAAAGAAAGATAGCGGCTAATTTGGGACTATTGTCTTTTACGGTGGGTGAATTCTAAGTGTTATGTGGACTTAAATGGTGAGCTTATCGTTGAAAATTGCATCATTATCAGTATCTTTAGTATAACAAAGATTCAATAATTCGGTATTCTCTTGTTTCGTTTTATATTAGCTATTCCAAGGACATTGTACTAAACGTTTGGCTTGGCATGGGCATGTGATGAGGAGGGCGAAAACGCATGAGACTAAAACAGAAATGAATATAAATATTGATGGATGGAGAGGGAGAGGAAGGCCAAATAAAAGATGATTGGATTGTGTGAGGAATGTTATGAAACAGAAGGGAGTGAATGATAGCGTAGCGGCTGGCAGATAAAAATGTTGACGTGTTGCCGGTGCAACACGTCTGCATTCTCATCTGCCAGCCGTCGGTTCGGTACCCCAAGTAATATGGGTCAAGGGCTTGAAGATTACGATGGTCTCATTAACAATGAATCCCTATTAAATAAGGTTTAATTTAGAAAACTTTCCAATTTCCAAAATATCTAGGCAATCCAACTTCGAGAAAAAATGTTGTCTTAAGGTGAATCTAGTCGACATTTTTACCATACAAACTTCGGTAGTGTATTACTCCACTGTTCGACAATGTACATCAAAAATAAAAAAATGGTATGGTTTTGTCTTATTACTAAATCTTGTCTGTGCGGAAGCAGAATACCAAAACAAAAAGCCATTAAAAAGTTAGGAGCCAACAAAGAGTCGATTTTTTTGCAAATTTAACGTAACTTTTGGGCGTATTTAAGTAATAAAACAAGTGTAAACTCTCCAAAACCAGGTCGGTACCGAAAAAGCTGAAATATCGGAAAGTTCAATAAACTTTATTGGTCATTGATTTATGCAGTGTTTTCTTCATAAAACCTGATCTTCTGAAGGACTTTTCTTAATTTTTTACTCGCCTGTTTAACTATAAATGATCCTGCATCTCACTCAATAACGTTGTGCGTGTAGACTAGCGTCTAACTGTTCATCACTGGTACTACCTCTGTCGGACACGATGCCTGGTTAGACAGCGTGCTTCTTAGCCAGGTCCACCAGTGAGTTCGAGCCTACGACTAGATTCCACTTAAGTACTTACTGCCTTTTTATGATCCACTAAAATAGATATTAATCTTTTCCGGCTATTATTCACGTATTTATTTTGGGTTTGCCCGACTAGTTCTAGACTCAAATGAAGTTCTCCGAATAACTGCAAATTTATTAATAACTGGGTACTAAAAAGGTTAGTTTATCAAATCGATCGACATTTCTTAAAGCCTTTTTTTACCGACTTCAAAAAAGAGGAGGTTCTCAATGCATCGGAACCTTTTTTTTTTGTTTTTTCTTTGTTTTATGTATGTTCCCCTATTATTCGAAGATGGCTGGACCGATTTGGATTATTATCTTTTTGTTTGAAAGGGTATACTTCCCAGGTGGTCCCATGATCATCAAGTTAGGATCTGATGATGGGATCCTGGAGAAATAGAGAGAATTCTTCAAATTTTATAGGCACACTTGAAGCGATTTGGGTAGTTTTTGAAAGACTCGGAGTGGTCTCATTTCAATTTGGTAAAGATCTGATGAAGAACTTCGGAGATAGGCAACGGAACTCCTCAATAAATGATAGCAAAAGGACTGGCATTGCTGAAATCTTATGTCTGTCTATTTAAACAATAGACAGACATAAGATTTCACGCTGGTACGTTGTGAAGGGGTAAGCACAGGTGAACCACTCAAAGGTGAAAAATAAAAACTTAAAAAATACAACCGACTTCCAAAAAAAACACTAAAAAGTGAAAAATAACTTTAATTTCGGAAGGCGGTGACGTTGGACATGTATTTTAATTTTTTGTCACCGCCTTCCGAAATTAAAGTTATTTTTCACTCTTTAGTGTTTTTTTGGAAGTCGGTTGATTTAAAAAAAAAAGTTTATAAAGTTTTTATTTATAAACGCTTAGCTAAAAGGTAAGAAATGGGATACTGGGGTTTGTAGGTAAGTAATAACAGCCGATCCAGATCCAGCCAGATCGATCGACCTGGTGTCGATCGATCACGTGAACGTACGCTTTCCGCTTTTAAACCGTGGATGGGTGACCATCTTTACATTCCAAACTCCTCCGTCCCTCGGAAAGCACGTAAGCTGTTGGTCCCGGCTGTCGTGGATCTTTGACAATCGTTTCGGGTCGTCAGAAGCCCGAAAGTCTGACAACCAGTCTTACCAAGGGATATCGTGTTACCCAGTAACTGGATTGAGGAGGTCAGATAGGCAGTCGCTCCATGTAAAATAATAATATTCAGCAGCAGCCGGTTAGACTAGAAGTCAACCGCAACATAGTTAGGAAAATGCTAAGTAGATGATGCAGATGATGCTGAAAGACAAGAAGTAATTAGCGTCTGCTTAAACCCATTTTTTGGACATCTCTTAAGTTTAAGCGACGTTTATAAATAAATCCCGTCCATGTAGGTATGGCATATTTTCTGTAGGTATATTTTTATAGAAAATTGCCAGTACTCGTCAAACACAGAATTTATTATGATTTGTCTAAGCTGTTAATGTTAAAAGTGAATCCTGAGGCTAACCTCAGAATTCGCCTTTTAACATTAACATTTTTTTACTTC
Organism: Polymixis lichenea; assembly: GCA_949091785.1. Classification (NCBI taxonomy): domain Eukaryota; kingdom Metazoa; phylum Arthropoda; class Insecta; order Lepidoptera; family Noctuidae; genus Polymixis; species Polymixis lichenea. The sequence goes on along the minus strand of OX420943.1, from coordinate 22,922,709 downwards.
AGTACCCTTGGCTTTTTCTTATGACTTCTCCCGCTCTGGGTGGAGCAGGAGGACGTGTCAAACTTTTACTGACTAAAACCCACCCATGTTCCCTCAGCTGCGTGTGTGCCAGGGGCCACGGTATCTCTTTCAAACAACCCGCGCCCCTGAAAGGCATCGGCCCTTGCGGACCCAACCAGTTGTTGCTGACATCTCTGACGGCGCGCGTGGAACACAACGCGCCGTCGACCCGGGCTTTTTTTTTGTTTAACGTGGAGAAATGCCTACTGCACTACCACGGGGAGATAGCGCAGTTATCTGGGACTGTAACCCACTAAAACTCCACGGTGTCCTCCAGTGCCGCTTGAGGCGGGAACACGGAAACGCGCAAGTCATCCGTGAACCCGCCACGGCTGTCCGTCACCGGTTCCTTCTCGGAGGGGAATAACCCCTATCACCGGCGCACCAGGACACATGGCACGCCGTGACTACCCCAGGAACCAAATAGTATAAGGGCCCCAGACGACCCCGTGTCTGGCACCCTTGGTCAGCACAGTGGCCTCGCCGCCTACCACTTTTCGGCCGCAGGGGATAGGGAGAGCGACCAACGCTATACCGACACTCCTCCTCCCCTGCGGCCCCACCGCGTCCGCCATCAAACGGTGGCGGCCCCGTCCAGGCCACGGAAAGGAAGAGCGCCGTCGTCGTCGGCTTGGAGGCAAAAGCCCTAACGAGCGGCCCCTTGGGGTTCCTCTTCGCTTCACCGTGGGAGGGTGACCACGGCTACTGAGCCCCCCCGCAACGACAATGCGGGAACCCACTGGGGGCAGTACCCTTGGCTTCTAATGGTTTTTGTGTATCAACAGTAACAGTAAAGTGACACCAACATTATTTACCTCAATAAGACCATTGTGTACGATAAATAAATAATGCCAGTCTAGCAGCTATCGTGTACACATCAGACCAAAACTTCCTTACCCTTTGAAAATATTCCTGCATTCAAACACCATTTAAATTCTTATTGTGACTTTTAATTTAAAATGTCCTTTTCTAAATTAAAAATTACCGTTTATTTTTAAAACACTTCAAATATATAAGGTGTTTCCTTAACGGAATAATATCGCCAGTAAATAACTATGTATTTCATAAATTCATTCATTCTTCAATTTACTTTACGTATTTTACAATATGATAGTTGTAAATTATTTTTATTTCCTAACTATCTTTTGCTAGCGGCTTTGCTCGCGTGAAGGGTCGAAAATTATCCCACGGGAACGTACTACCGAGATAAAAAATATAATTTAAATTAATCCCGGTTAAAATCCTATCTGTGTCCCAAATTATATTCAAATCTATTCAGCAGTTTTTGCGTGATTGGATAACAAACATCCAAACTTTCACGTTTATGATAGAGTTGGATCATAAAATAAACGTAAAATGATAGAAAAGATTGAATAAATTCCGAGCACTGTCTCCTAGTCTATATTGATTGTTTATTCAAAGAGCCCAGTTGACGAACGTGAAGACCTTACAAACATCGACGTAATTAATTTCCTTTATCATTGTATATGAACGAAATAAATTGTGTTCCAGATGAGTCGGAAGTTTACAAGAGTAAGCTGATTAGTATGTTAAGATAAATAGAAGACTATGGTGCAGTTATTGGGGGATAATTTGTTGATCCTGATACCAATAAACAATATTTTAGATCAGAATATTCGGCCACAAAAGAGATGAATGAAAGGCATGCAGCTGAGATGAGAATGCCAAAAGGGATGTGTGGTGTTACACGAATGGATAGAATAAGAAATAAGTAGGTACGCGAGGAAGTCTAAAAGTAGCATTGGTAACTGATAAGTTGTGTATAAATTGGTCGTCGTGGTATGGGCATGCGATTTGGAGGAATGAAGAAAACGTCGCGAGGAAAGTTTTGAATGTGAATGTGCGATAGCTTAAATTTTTTATTTTTATTTATTTAATTTTAAATTATTTCAATTTGTTTTTATTTAATTCTAATTTATTTTAGTTTAATTCGATTTTATGTTAATTTAATTTTGATTAACTTATTTTAATTTAAATACAATTGATCTCCTCACGACTAACATAGTTTTTTAAGATAACGTTATAACAAAATATGGACAATTTAATAGTCTGAAATAAACGTATTTTATTTTTTATTTTTTATTTTAAAGAACAGGGAAAGACCAAGGAAACGATGGATTGACTGTGTCAATGATGATATGGTTAGAAAGGGTGACACCGACCGAGAAGTGACTAATAGAGAACTACGGAAGAAAGAGACATGTTGCAACGACCCCAAATAAATTGAGATGAGGGCAGGAGAATGTGATACCAGCTTAGTAGGTGACTGAACCAGCACCCTAATTGCGTAATACTATCAATCAGAATCTGAATCATTTTGAAGGTTATTGCTAATCCATTGCTTCATATGTTCGAAAAACTCATCTGCTCAGCAACGTAAATACCGCAATGAATGTTGTTTTACTGTCAAAATGAACGCCGTTCCTTGCGTGTTACGCAGTTGCTCCGCTGAAGCAACTAAATGTAGGTCAAATATATATATATATAATCTCTAAACTGATTTTTATTTTTAAAGTTCTCAATAGTTTTATAAGCTCCAGCTTAGGACTTTATTTCAACTCCATAAAAGTATCCTTTTGCCTGTTCAGATCCTACAAAAGATACACCATATTTTTCTACATTACTTTTACTGGCGCTCACAATGTTCATAAACAAACATAAATTGTCTACTTTTTCAATTTCAGTTTGCCTGGAAGTCGTTCGGAGCGTCACCGTAGATGCGAGTATTTTCACGAACCGCAGCCTCCTCGCAGCAGTCACAACGGTTAGCAGACTTATTTGGGACATGAAGTTAGTAATTAAACTGCATTTTGGTTCTATGCTTTAAAAATTATGAACGTATTTCCTATGTTTATAAAGGCTGCGCTTTTATTCTGATTTTTTTAGTTTTAGCACAAGTACCTAATCAAGATTTTTGCTTAAGCATCAAAATGTAGATTTAGTCAGTCAATCAACTCAGCCTATCGATATTCATTGCTAGTTATAGGCCTCCTTAGAAAGGCGACCTTAAAAAGGTGGCTGGTATAGACTGGATCTGGAAAGTGGAGGACAGGGTGTTGTGACGCAGCCTGAGGGAGGCTTAAATGTAGTATAATATGGCAGTGATATCAAGTCTATTAGACAGGTTCTTAAATCAGTGTCAAACCAGTTCTTCTATGAAAATCGGTTTAAAAATAAACAAAGAAGAAAGAAAGAATTAGCAAATTAATGTACGTCACGTTTCCAAACACCCAAAATTTAAATCGAAATGCGTTTGTAACCGTGTTAACATATTCGAGTCACGCGCACAGCGGCAGGTAGTAATGCCAACATGTCGCGGTTTGTTACTGTTCCTGACTTGTTTCGAGCAGATGCTGTTGTTACAGTGTGTCACTTTGGTAAATGGTGAAGGAGTGGAGATAAATTGGGAAAGTATTGCCATTAACGTTTAGAAGGAAATGGGAAAAGGTAAAGTCGAGATGTTGTCGCGGGATGCTCGGTTGGAACGAAGTACCTCTCGCTGAGAATACACACGGAATACATTTGACACGGAGGACAGTGTTGTGGCCCAGCCTGGGAGAGGCCTATGTCCAGCAGTGGCTTGCGATAGGCTGAGTTGATTGATTGAGACACAATTGAATAAATCAACAACGTTTGAGAGTAATTAAATTTAAAAAAAACTACAGCCGACGCGCGTCCCGCACGTCTATTCTAAATTTCGTTGTCTATACAACGTGTAACGGAAAGGGTATATACATACCAAGGGCACGGCTTCTTTGGATGATATCAAACGATATTGGAAGGGTTTCTTAATCCTATCTCTACATGGTCGGAAGTTATGAATTTTTTTAGTACATTGATACCAGAAACCGAACTTTTCAAATTGAAATAAACACGTCACTCAGAAGAGATTTGTCACGATATTGGCATGTAATGTTCAAAGTTATTGACCTACGTAGTGCGGTGATACGTTTTTTATGATTTGAATTGAAGAAACATGAAACCGAAAATTTGGTATCAATTCTTAGAGTATTTCATTTTGAGCTGAAACTATGTATACTTATTCTATATCATCTGTTATCTTTGGTGCATAAGGATAGCAATAGGGTTTCTGTTACATCCTGTATACACATATTTTTCGGTCTAGCTCTCATTTGCCTATTGATACGATATGGAACTTCGTTTCAATTATCGCCGTCGAGTGGTGAAAATCAGTAGTGACTATATGGGCTGATTACCTGGTAAGTTGAGGAGATCCGCTGTTTGCAAGAAATGCAGGACCGGTCGATGTTGAGATGTTTGGGACTAGCCTAAGTCTAGCATTGAAGGTTTTTTGGTTTTAAAATGAATCTTTTAAATCATAAGAAGATGCTGGCTTATAAGTTAGGTTCTATTGATTCAGCCCAACACAATCTGGGTTTAGAGATCCTAAATTCCGGCCTATGAATTCGTCTTATATGAAAGAAGAAAATCAAAGAAATAGTTAAGTCCAATTTGAATAAAATAGATCCAGACCATGATTAACATAAACATGAAGCAATAAATCAATTCCTACCACATCAATCCAAAGAAGGAAAGTTCGTAGCAGAGTTTCCATTCCCTTATACAACATCTATTGATTTAAACCTATCCACTTCTACTTCTGGACCAAAGTCGCGACAACTTCTGTCGAAACCATGTTTTTGTATCTTAAACTTTGTGTCAGCGGTCTCCGTAGTGTCCAACACTGATTATCCAAGTTTCCAGTGTCCTTGGTTCATAGTTTGTAACAAATGTATGTTGACATTGTTGTTGAATCCATTAATAATAGTCGGAGTAGATAGTTTATGATTTTGTGGTTTTCTTGTTGTGACCTTATGCCCGTGCAAAGGAATTTCTTGGTAGACTATTCGAAAGTATAATAGCTTCAGTCATTGTATAGGCGTATTCTTTCAATATATAAAATTTGATTATTACAAAATCTTGTTTCTTAATAGCTTGTCAAATTCTAAGTATCATTTGACCTTTTGAGAAGGGCAGCCCCAATATCAAAGTATCGTATTATTGGAGTGTTCCCAAGAGCCATCACTTACATTTCAGCTGTAAATTGTTAATTGATCTTAAGTAATCGCCTCCCACTTGTTCCTTCCACATGATCACACTTTATTATTCAGAAATTGTCATTTTTATACTTTTTAATTTAAGTTGATTGTTGAAGACTTTATCTCTCTCTTTGTGTTTTTCAGAATCATCATTTTCTTCAGAACGAAAACCTGCATTATTAACCTTAGGTGTTTTTCAATGTTAATTAATCAAAAGGTATTTCTTTAATAACCGAATATTAGGCATAGTTCTGTGTTAGTTTTAAGAGGATAGAAAAAAAAAACTTACAAGAAGTGAAATTTCTCTATGATCTAGAAAATTTTCTTTATTAGAATCTAATCAAATCGAAAGACTACAGATTATATTAAAAACGATGCAAATAAATTAAATTCAAATCCACCTGGCAATAATACGGATTAATTTGCACAGGAGCACAATTTGCAATCCGCCACCGTTTTTCGCACTTTCATTTAATAACTTGCCGTCAACATCCGTTGATGGATGTTGTACAGTGATGACAACAGCTGTCACCAATGCGTAATTAGTTTTTCTTGTTTAATTGTTATGACAATTAATAAAATATTCGATGAAAATATACGTACAAAGACAAAATAGATCAACTGTTTTTCAGAATGTACATTAACCGGTTTAATCTTTTATTTATGGGGTACTGTGTTAAATGTTATAACAAAATACCTCGTGATTATATTGCAGTTAAATGAAAATAAATTTAAATCTCATGTTACTTGTTAATATTCTAGGAAAATCGTATACTTACTTTTACAATATTTGTGAATATGTAAGCACCATGTATCTATCATAAAATTAATTTATCTGTATTGATTCAATTTCATTCTTACCATCTATTATGGTATGGGAATTTTATTCTGGGTGCATCTTTTTCTCACATAATTATATTATATTGAACGTAATATGTTAAATATTGTATTTAAAACATTTTAAAAGAGTAACGGTGGTGTTTCTTGCACATTCTTCTCCATACGAAACTACATTTTGAAAGGGGCGACTAGAGTCAATTCCATTTTAATGTAAATGTTAACGTTCAAAAGTGCCTTTTAAGTGCCTATTTGAAATAAATTCTTTGACTTTGACTTTGACTTTGACGTACATATTTTAAAAGCAGTCTACATCATCCATTGCTGAAAATTGGATTCCCAATGAACGCATCATTACAATTGTCGAAGAAAAGAGCTCGATACTCTCCTTTGTAGCTCGATAGAATATGGTAAACTTGGGAAATCAGATTGAAAACCAAAAAACTGCAACTGCAAAGACATAACCATAAAATCGGATCTCAATATTAATATCTCTTACACAAATCACTGATCTACTAATCACCGTAGACATAAAACAACATAACATCACGAAAGTACGAGACGACGATAAAATATCCATCGAACGACTTTAAAACTTCACTTTATCACAGCCATCCATAAACCTGAAACGCCACTCAAAAGCGCCACTAAATAAAATCTACGCCCATTGTAAAGCTGTCGGCAGATACTTTAACACCTATAAAATGCTCAATATACGATAACTGGGTATTGACACTAACCGAAAATGGTTTAAAACTAGATTTATAACCGAACTGTATTGAAGTTTTTACGTTTCGATGCTGATTTTTTTTTAAAGGTTGCTGAAAGGTTTTGGTGAGTATTTATGGCCTAAAACTGAATTAACTTTAAAAAATATTTAGTTTTTTAGAACTTTTTACGTGAAATCACCACTATATTCTGCAAAATCTTTCAAAACCAGATTTCACAGTTCAGCGTTATTTGTGTGAGCACTTGGGCTTTGCTCTAAAACCGAATTCATGAAAATCTGACCTAGCTGTAGTAGGTACCACTTATATGGACGTATCTGCACTACCTACATCCGATCTAAATTCGACCTGTCACCATAAATTTTGCACCGATTCTCGGATCGTTCGTCCTCGGAAATACTTTTACTACCTAGACTCACTTCTAAATAGCAATCGTCGGTATGTTATTGGCGTCTCGTAATTATTCTCTTACCTTAAATATTCAAAACAGTTTTAGCAAACTCTGTTCTATTTTTTTTTTTCGTATAAACGCTCTCAGAGTAAACAACGCTTTAAGCCCCATGTATTCGATGCAAGTTTATTGCCCATGGGATACATTAAAATTGAAGCAAAAAATTACTTGCATCGTCTAGACGCTATTTACAAACGGTGCAACTTTTATTGTTGCTTCAACTCATGGTATGGCATCGTATAAAAACGAACCGTGTAAATCAGGCTTTAATCTTAGTGTCTATTCAGACTCTTTGAAACAGGCCAGTATAAGTGGCCTATACTATCTAGAATTACCACACCATGAGGACCTTCCGTAGCAAAATCAAATCATTTAAATAAAGTTACGGCTCTTGAACTACATTAGACCTGTACTTGCCCTAAGGTCGTAGCATTAAGACCTCTAATTGGCCCCGAGCTAACTTAGAGACGCTTATGTTTCTGTTACTATGTTTTGGGCATAGTTATAGGCACAAGGGACTGCAAAGGCAGCAGGAGCGGTACATATTTTGCAATTGAATTGTATTTCAGCTTCCAACTTAATGAGATCGATTGTCATAATAATTATGTTGTCCTGTTATGTTGTCAATGTTATCATAATACATAATTTTATTAATTTTGACATACCTACCAAATAATTTATGTTTACCTCTCGCATGATCCATGTTTTATTTCGCATGCAACCATATTTGTACGCCTCTTGGCATAACATAGCGACCTATGACTTTAATTTAAGAACTGTATTCACTACCTATGTTACACAAATAAAAATGATTTGATTTGATTTGATTTGAAGGCAGTGTGTCCTGCGGCTTGCTGTGTGCTATTTACTGAATTATTTTCTTTATAAAGATGCAGGTAATCTATTAAGATTAAGATTGTAATGTAAAAGTTTGTCGTGAGTTATTGACAAAGAATAAGTTCCTAACATACGTCCTTCTGTGTCTACCGTTGTTGCTCTTCTGGTGTTATAGGGATGTTATTTGGCACATATTTGCTTGTTTTGTTTTATGTACCTTAATTTTTTGTACGACGCACGTCATCACTTTCGTTGAGTTCTTTGGTGAAGTCTCCAAAACAAAAGTTTTTCTTTCTCCAATTTTGCATATTATGTTGTTTGTGCGACCGATTCATAGGTAAAGTAGTCTCGACCCAAAATACTAATCCCCCAAAATATTCAAAACCAATACAGATCCAAACATTTGTCACCAACATCGCCAACTGCCATTACAGTGAAAGTTTGCCAGGTACCGCTCTACTTACCTCGAGATTTAGTGTTTGTCCGCGATCTTTTTGTTTTAAAGCTCTTCGTGTGCCACTTTCTTAGTTTTAATGTACTTTTTGTGTGAACGTAATGTTAGAAGTGCCACTTATGTGTTTCTTGCGGCGTTGCTTTGTAAAGTGTCTGAGTTATGCTTCGTTTGGGGATAGGCTTTGTCTCAAGTTTAAGTATATTTAACACATTTGTGAAGGTGCTGCTAAGGCCAAGTCGTTTCTAGCTTAGGTCAGGCTAACTTTACTCTTTCTCTGTAAAATAGGTAAGAATAAGATGTCGATTTAAATCCGTTCAGGGTTATTTCAAATGCGACTAATATAATTTTCTCTGAAAACACTATAAAACACACACCAAATACCTTTGAAATTACAGTTTGCTCTTAGAAATGGATGTCTTAATTAACAACTCTGATTAAGGATTAACAGCTTATCGACTTCTAGATATGTATTTTTTTATTTTATTTCTGAATTGTTTTTATTGTGTTAGTCAAAATTATCAAGTTTTGACACAATATGTTAATTTAATGTTCATAAACTCAATAGCAAACCAACATTATGTTTTGCTTTGCCCTGACAGGGTTCATGTAGAAAAACCGACATTAATACATTGTTAAATGTGTGATGTGCACGATCGCAAATAAATAAATGAAAAATACTTAAAACAATGTTCCATGCAATATACATTTACGAAATAAAGAGCGCTAACTTAGTAAACACAACAATTTCAGTATCAATATTGTTTCGAGATTAAGTATTTGATGAATTTTCTAAAATTAGACACCAACGTGAAATATCACCATATTTCATCACGAATTTCACCACAAACTTTTTCACTCCAACGCTCCTACCGCAATTAAACCTCGGCGATCAAATAATTAAACTTTTCACATTGAAAAAGTTAAAATAAATCAGTTCAGTTGTAATCTTCAATCAGTGAGAATTTAATAGTTGTCTAAATTCATTAGGTGAGGTCGAGTTACAGACCCGAGTTTGAGTTGAACTGAGGTGACGTGCCGCAAGCTGATTTGATCAATTAAAATTTATCTGCGGTATAATTATAATACATATTTTTTTACCACTGTAAAAGATTTATTGGAGAGGATTTAGGTTTTTTCTTCTTTTAGGTGTTTCCACAATTTAGAACAATATATTTCTAAATTCTTCACAAAAAACCGTTTAATTAAGAGTTTGTCGTGGAACAGTTAGTGTATCGATTTTGATTTGTTATGGACTAAAACTGTATGGGAGGGGCTCGTGTGTCGCGCGCCTCAAAGAGATGTCAGCAGCAACAGATGGGGCCCGCAAGGGCCGATGCCTGCCGGGGGTGCGGGTTGTTCGAAAGAGATACCGCCGCCCCTGGCACACAGGCAACTGAGGGATCACGGGTGGGTTTTAGTCAGTAAAAGTCTGACACGCCCTCCCGCTCCACCCAGAGCGGGAGAAGTTATTTGATGATTTCCCACCAAGAAAAAAAAAAAAAAAAAAAAGGGGGCTCGTGTGTAAAACAGCTACATGGGTCTCCATCAAGAATTATCGTGTTTCCCAATAACTCGATTGTAGAGGTCAAGATAGACAGTACTTCCATGTAAAATACTGGTATTTATTTGCATGCGGTTAGATTGGAAGCCGATCCGTGGTAGATACGAGGCAGATAATAGAATATAACTGCTACCTTACCTCATCAAACCAAATCGTGAAAATTATATAATCACTTTGACAGATTAACTCATTTATTCTATACGTAGCGAGGGTCATATTGTGTTCGTATACATTAATTTATTAGGGGAAGTAATGTGCTTTCTGAACCACTGAAGCGTCACGTCCTATAGGTAGAGATCGTTCACCCCTAAGTCATTGTCACGATTCCCTCTTTTCTCCGATCACGACCAGAAAATTCGAAATCCGCATAAATAAAGATAATCCCAAACAACTCTTCTTTAGCGATTCTATTTCCAATTACCCACGAAACGATAAAAAAGACAGAAGTCGGAACTGCCATACATTCTGCCGAAGCATTGAACGTAGGACCCCGAGCCCCGAAGTTGCTCGGTAAATCACGGCACGCAAGATTTATATTACAACTTTGTTTTACACCTGTTGGTGTACCGACTTCTCATAGTTGATACACAAATGGAAACGTCTTTTTGTAGCCAGTGATTGACTGTTTTGGTAAAACTTTTGATTGGATTTATTACTGCGGCCATTTAAAACTTTTGGGTAATTTAAATCAACCGTGTTTTAAGTTCAAAGCTGGTGTTAGGCAAGGTGACTTTTTAATGATGGATGGATCATAAATCAATAAATCTAGGCACGAGGTAAATAATCGTAAAGAAAACTGGACCTGATGGATTGGAACAGCCAACACCTAGTGAGAATGTCTTTTCTCTGAGGGTATGTTAACACATTCGATGCCAAGCAAGAAAAATAAAAATAATTAGTTTGTTTGCCCACAACTCGCATCCGAGTCGTCGCTATAAGTAGTCTCGCTAGTCGGGTCCTGGGCATGAACAGAATCATCAATAGCTAATTATTGCGACGACTCGGATGCAAGTTGTGGGCACTAGAATCAACTATTTTTCGACCCATATGCTGGGTGCTTGGCATGGAATGTGTTAAGCATTCACCTTGCTGCAAGCCGCTGCGATATTATCTCGTGTAATTGTGTAGTAGATAAGTAAGGCTGGTACGTAAGCAGTCCAAAGCTTTTCTCTTCTTCTTTACTGCCAAAGAAAGATGTAGCGATATCCGTCTTGCATTCACAATTAATCATAACGAACAAAGAACTTATCAAAACACACCATACGCCAAAACAACACTGTTTTACAAACATATTTACATTTGTACCGCTTTTAAACCCTGAGCTTCGCAAAGAAACGACGCGCTAAATAATAAATCGTAACGTGTGGGTAATGTTCTGAGAACTGTGATACGTGGCGCCACCTGGCGTGATACATAGGGTTTTTAATGTGAAAAGTGATGTTCTAATATTGGTATAATACTAGATGCTGTACAATACTGTTGAAGTTTCGAAGTGCATTGATGGTTTTCCTTATAATGTTACTGACACATTTTATATCAATGAAGTAATGGATGTTGAATTATTAGCTAGTGTAGTGGCAAAATGAACGTATTATCAAATCCTGTTCCAGGTGGTTTATAGTTAGCAGTTATAATGCATAACTGCAAACTGTGTCAAAAATGATAGTTAACGTCGATTAATACCCTCAAGACTTGAACAGCACAATCGTAATCAGCCTGTAATATTCCCTCTGCTAGGACAAAGGCGCGTGTGTGAGGGGCCGAAATTTACTACCCAATGCGGGTGAGTTGATTTCACTGGAATTTTTGGTTGTAATTCAAGCTGGTTTTCTCACGATGTTTTCCTGCATCGTTTTGAAAGCAGCCGGACTAACGTCAAATATTATGTAATAGGTACCTAGTGGTATTTTTTTCTTGACGGTGGTTAATCATCAAATAACTTCTCCCGCTCTGGGCGGAGCGGGAGGGCGTGTCAGACTTTTACTGACTAAAACCCACCCGTGTTCTTTCAGTTGCCTGTGTGCCAGGGGCCGCGGTATCTCTTTCGAACAGCCCGGACCCCTGGCGGGCATCAGTCATTGCGGACTCCACCAGTTGGTGCTGACATCTCTTTGAGGCGCGCGTGGAACACATAACGCGCCGTCGACCTGGGCTTAGTCCTTATTGGACAGCAAACTATCCATTAATCGCCATCCGCAAGCCCGCGCCTACGGTGGCCGGGAATAAGCCTGAGATTCCCGACGCCCAGGGCGTGTTCTCCGGAGGCTAGGGCCGTGATGGCGCATATCATGCGCACCGCCCTCCCTCTTTGCGAGCATTACTGCTTCGCAGAAGGAGGTGACAGCTACCCATGCACTCTTGCTCCATATCATGGCCTGGACCAGAGCTGGACGCGAGAGATCGCCGCCACCAACCGCTTCCACGAGGCCACGCACGCGGTGCTCTTCCCAAGCTGGGCAGACCTCCACCGTATGCTCCACCGTGTCCTCTGGGCGATCTACGCAGTGGAAACACCCGGATGTATCCTCCCGCCCTATCCAAAACAGTAACCTCCCGAAATAGCCGGGTCCGATGAGGACCTGCGTCAAGCGGAAGGTGAGGATGCCGTGGCGCCTCTCAACCAAAGAGGGGACTTACCGCCGCAATCGTGTCGTGCCCAAGGTACATAGTTAAAATACATTCATTGGTAAACCAAACATCTACCTTTCGTTAAAATTCAAAGTAGTATCTACTTTCTAATTTATTTTTTACGAGGTCTCCCTGTTAAATTCATCCAAAACCTTTACAGACCTACCCTTTTAAGCAAAACCCAATTCGACATCAATTTAAAAAATTAAACAAACCATCCTGAGCTGTTAATAACAAAAGTCGTCCGTCTATTGCTAAATTAATTCATGAAGCTTCGCCGTCATGGCAGCCGATAGCCCCTTAATATTCAAACAATAGGACTTCCAAATGTGTGATTAAAATTTTAAATTGTTTACATATTGGTTAAAGAAAGTTTCTTGCCCAGACCTTGGAATAGTTAAAAGGTTGCGCAAGAATATGTAAGTAGTGCTAGGGATGGTTCCGTTTCTGTGTTTTGTTTTGGTTTTATTGTTCAAATTACTGAAAGAACAATCCTACATTTTACTCTGTTTATTATTGGAGTAGGCTGTACATAGTAATGTGACAAGATTAAAGTTAGTGAAGAAATAACATTTCCAAAAGTTAAAATTGCTAAAATAATTGGTTTGCAATTTAAAATTGCAAAAACAGTCGTGACCAAAACACCAAACCCTTAAATAAGACCATAGAACAAACAAGATAAAGAAGAAAAACACATAAAACTTTTGAGGAAGATAACGAGTCTTATAATTAAATATTTTATAGACAACATAAACGTTATGCAGTTTTAAAAAGTCAGGTTGGAACCCCCAGTTTTTACAGATAGGTAGGTTTTATCATAATGACTGAAGATTAGCGATGGACCATAAAATTTTCATTTTGCCGACACTGAGCAAGAGGCTTGAGATTAACCAGAAGCAACGCAGTTATGCTAATGAATGTACTGATGAAAAAATAAAGCTTTTAGAGACCGTAAGATATTTTAAAGGTACTCTGTTGAAGGAAATTGAGGAGATAAACTCCGTGGTTTGTAATTAATTCACTTAGAGAATAGAATTGATGGTAGGATTAAAACATTGGATGACGAAGATGTTATTAATGGAAAAATAGGTGATTACGATGATAAAATTAAAACCATTTGTAATTAAGGACAATGCTGGTAAAATGAAATACGTTGTTTTACGTACCTATCACAGTCTAATTTATTTATCAATTCACCATACCTAATTTGCTTTGTAGAAATCTGCTTGGTTGTCACTGAGCTAGATCTAAAGTAAAATTCCAAAATTTCCTTATTCTCAAGTGAAAATAAAAACAGCTATCCTTCACCAACATTCTCATTCTACTAAGTTATTGTCTGCCTGTGCAATATAAAGGTGGTTCTCGTAAAAACCAAGTCACCAAACATTTGCGATTGAAAAACTCTTTATAAATTACGTGTTTGTGTTTTAATATCGCCTCTCAATTTATTCTGAAAGTATTATTTGTAACGTTCCTGTATTTACCGTTTAATGTTACAGAAATCGGTCTGTGATTTTTTATTTCAGTAATTTTTTCGCTCGACACTGTTCTGTTTTGCGTATTTATTTTAATATTACACTTTTATGCTGTATAATGTTTGTCCAAACGCTTGATTGGCGAATTGCTCCCGATTCATGACAACTTATTATCATGTCTCCAATACAATCTCAAGCATTCAAAAGCTTCGGAGATTAGAAAAGTGCATTCTGATTGATTAATACTTGCAATAACTCGTCATCCTATTATTTATACGTAGTTAATCGTTACCATATTACTTAAGAGTTAGTCAGATATTGGTAAAACATCATTTATTTCGTACTGTAGAAAAAAAATGGAAATTACATTTTGTTTTTTTTTTTTTTATAATCAAATCAAAAAATCAAATCAAAAGTCATTTATTCAAATTAGGCTGAGAATCAGCACTTTTCGAACGTCAAAGTACATGAGACAGTCCCCCAAAACGCCCACCCTTCACCACTTCCTAGTGCTTTAGCTGGGAAGAAGAAGTAGCGGAACAAACTCCCCAGCAGCACAGCTGTCTGTTTAGTCGGATAGACTTGATTCTATACATACACAGGCAAAGTAATCAACATTACGAGACACAGAACTTAAAAAATTGTCATTTATGTCAGCTAGCCATGCCAATATACCAACAAATAAAGTGAAAAATTAACTCAAGCACAAAAAATAAAAAGTAAACAAAGCATATACCAAAATAAAAGTCTCCTGGTATAAATGGCGTGATAGCTTACATAAGCAATGCTGGATTATGTTTACAAATGATAACCTAGGACCATCGACGTACAATAAATAAACAAGTAGGTAATTATTAGCAACAATAACAAAATCATGGTCAGCAAGACGACCAGTCACCACAAGCAGCACCCGTTCACGAGCATAACGCAAAGATCAGCCATTACCCCCTTCGCCATATTTGAGGGAAAGAGGTAACCCGATCCCCAACGCTACCGCAAGCAGTGACATCTACGGGAGCATGACGAACTTGCTGCCGGTTACTCAGGCAAGAATAGAATTATCAATTGTCGAGGTCGCTAGCTAACCATAATGCCATACAACTCCTCATAAAAAAAAAAAAAAATTGTTATGAGTAGAACATGTCAATAACTATTACTTAGTCAATAAAAATATATATATCAATAATTATATGAACCCATATAACCTGTCTCTAGGTACAATTCTGGAGAAAGAACATAAACATTGTCTTGAGTTAATCACAGCGACCAACTATTTTTGTCATTTAAATAGTCGTTGATGGAATAGTAAGCCTTTAAACACAGGTTGGACTTTATTTGAGCTTTAAACGCATCAAAAGGCAAATCTAGCAAAGCAATACAACGAAACTTTCCTCAAACCTGGTTGCAATTTGAGTTTGTAAGTACAAAAATCATATTTTCGACACTCGTTTATAAACGCATTACCCATGATATATCTAAATGGTTATGATAATATTTATTATTATAGGTATAATAAAATAAGAGTTTTCGTATTTTTACACTTTAATAGCAGGTGAAGGGTTATATAATGTCACTGTACTGTTCAAAATATTTTGAGGGTGTTATTTCCCATATGAAACTGTTATTATTTCTGGCTGGCACTTAATTTTTTGCGTACATTAGAAACAGCGACCTCCACCGGGACCTCAAGATGGATGTCGTAAACATACTCGTAGTTATACAAAAATAATGCAGAAGCTCATGAACACAGACTTCATCATCACGTGAATGTCGAGGCAATTGTACTCCTTGACAACACTGAATTAGTGCGAAGACTAAAAAGGGTAAAACCTTTTGGGTTAGTTTAGGGCAGTGTAAGTGAACTTAAACTGTAGTGCAAGTGCTGTCTTTAATAAAGAACACGTGAATCAAGTGTCTTCCCCTTAACTTACAGTGAATAAGAAAGACGTTATTGGACGATTTCTTACTTTTATAGTTACTTAGCAGTTTGAGTTATATTTAAATTACTTATGAGCTAGCTAGCTAATAGCTGGCTAGATTGAAATGTGAATAAAGTATCATCTATTGTGATATTTTATAAAGGTGAGATAAACTACATTTTTTTGGGTTCAAAATGTTAGAAATCTGAATGATCTCCTTACATAACAACGCCAACTACTATAGGTAGAAGCCCTTAGGTCAAAACGTTTAGTAACCAACAAAACATTTTGTTTCTTTCTAACTATTTCAGCCACATTATTCAAGACCTACAATTCCCAAAACCATCAATACAGAGCCCAAAACATCACAACTCAAGAAATCACAGCAATTCTTCAAAATGAAATAGAAAACAGAACCTTTCGCCCAAAGCCCGGTCTTAGAAGTGTTATCAATAACTTTATTTAATAAGCCAACAATGATAAATAGGCAGCTCGCGTTTTCGAGACCTCCTTTCAAATTTGTATCCATCGGACTGTGAAAATCATATTTTGTGTAACTGTTAAGACTTGCCTGAAATTCACAGAGGTTCTCCTGAGCTTGAATTATATTGGAAGTCGTATTTCTTTGGAGGTAATCGGGAAATTTATGGCATCTTTCCTCGTAGACGAGTGCGGAATAAATATTATGATTGCGAAGGTTCTGTTGTCTGTAACGCCTTAACGATTAATTGATTGTAATTTTAATTTCAATTATTTCCAAAGTGTAACACCAATTTTATATTAATTTTACATTTCCCGTAAAAGAAAACAAGTTTTCAGTAGGTACCACTTTTAACTTGTTTGCTATTAACTTCTTCATGCTCTGTAATATTATTTATTTTTAATTTATTGTTTATCGATGGGTATTTAATGAGGAATTCTATTCGTATCGTGAAATACTCTGGGAAATTCCACTATTTTGCTGAAGTATCGTATTGACCTACGACACTCTTCGTAATGTCATAGATCTTTATTCGTAAAAATAATTTCTTGGAAAAAGTCATCATAGCGATGGTAATATTTTTACCAGTCGGTCGCAAAGCTAAAAATAAGGTACGTACTTACTGAACCATCTATATCAATCAACACGTAGTGAAACATAAACTCGCCTTTCGTGTCTTCTAAACAACACATTGGATTTTGATGGGGTTTTAATCATCGTTTTGAGAATCTATTTCTAAATTCTGGTATTTAACTTCTACAAAGCACAGAAATCTTGATGTTTTTACGTGGCCCACATTGTACCCGTGCGAAGTAGGAGCGAGTCACTAGAGCGATCCAATAATTTTCACTTAAAATTAATATCGTCACAGAAAATTAAAAAGGCGGAACTAAACATAAATTTAAAATTACTAATTTCCAATTTTTCTTTCCTTTCTTTCAGTTTCCATAAAACGCAACAACAGCAAATAGTAACAACAAAAAGGGTTGTGGGTAGCACGGCAAGCGATATTGTCGTATGTACACATAGTACACGATGCACGGAGGGATAACAGCATATGTTACATAAATAAAACAAGACTAACGCCAATAGGGGTGGCGGTAAATAAAACATGAGCTATTGTATAATGTTTAATGCGTATTAGTGATTGGGTTTTATAAATAAAAACTGTGGATCTATTATGTGTGGACTAGTGTCAAACACTTTCCGAAATATTGAGGTTTCCTGTTAGTTTTAATGACTTAAGTAGGTAGATATTATTTTCTTTCCGGTTGGCCTAAAATTTCAAATGTGTCTAGAAGGTTCCTGGAAACCTACAGAAACCCAGATTTAGATATCCTGTCAATTTTGAAGTATGTACATTTTTATTCTGTCACGTTTTTAGCAGTTATTTTTGTCGTTGTCCACATTTGACTCAAAACATAGGTGAACAACAAAGTCGAGGCGAAGGGTTTCAATATTATTATTTATCATAGATGTCTGAAACAAATTCAGTAAAACGAAGATCGAAAAGCCACAGCGTGAAACTACCTGTGAACCCACAAGATTTTCAATTTATAAAAAAAATATTCTTAGGAAAAAGAAATCTGTGGCATCCCTAAGCGCCTCTTTGCGATAAAAGCGGAGCGAGAAGAACCGTTTAAGTCTCTATTTTATTACACTCCTCTATAATTTACGTTCTTTTTATACTTAACACAGTATGCTGGCTTGTGTCCTCATTATATACTGATCTAGAAGTAAAGTATTTAAGTGGAACAGCTGATTGGTGACGCAAGTCAACTCAGTCTTGTTAGAAAGAAATCGTATACCTTTGAAACCTATTTTAAGGTCAATAGAGTTGAGTTTGTTCCACCATTTCTTCTTAGAGGTAAGTAGCCAGATGGGAAATGTCGACTACATCTAGCTTATTTTGTTTTTCATACGACGTGTACTAGTCATTCCAATATACCTACAATATTCCTGTTTACAGAACAAAGCAATTTAAGCATGTTTCCAAGCATATCAGTTACACACAGGACTGGCTGAACACAATGGCTTACTCCTTTTGGGAATACAGGCATCATGTTAAAACTAACATCATAATAATAATAATATATAAACAGATCAAGTATCTTGATCGGTCACGCGAGGTTGTCGACATGTGGGATGTAGATACAGCAGTCATTGTGCCGATAGTCGTGACAGCCAATGGCATTATAGCCAAGAGTCTCGACCAACTCCTCAAGAGGCTCTCGTTAGGCAGCTGGATCAAGGGTTTGATCCAGAAAGCAGTATTACTGGACACGGCGCGTATAGTAAGGAGGTTCCTCTCTCAGCAGCCCTGACCACCGGTAGCTTGGACCCTGTTCCCGATACCGGTGGGCTACTATTTTTGATATTTTTAAATGTTTTTATGTATATTGTTTATATTTGAATATTTAAAAATATAATTTGTATGTACTAATTAACGAAATAAAGGAGATAATATATGACTTTTTACGGCTAATATTCAGCCTGTAACGTTCCCACGTGGAGCCAGTGTGAATTGATAGCTGTCACATGTCTTCAAATTTTTGGTTCTAGGACCTGCCGGTTTCCTCACGATGTTTTGTACCTTCAACTAGCTTCAACTTTCCAAATGATCGACTTTTTGACAATTCAAAAGTGCCTGTAAATGGTTTAATTGAAATAAATGCTTTGAGTTTGAGTTTGAGTTTTGACTGTTTTGAGAGCAGTGGTGATAAAATAATATACACAAATTAAATCACCCGCCCCCCCCCCCAGGGTTCGAATCAACGAACTATAACTCGCAAGTCGCAGCCGTTACCACTGAGCCACCACTGCTTTAGTTACTTGCAACTTTTTATGTAATATCTCTATAATGATTTACGTACTTAACAGTCTTTTTACAAATAAACTTTACTATAATATGATCAGCATCGTATTACATGAAATTTCACTTGTTCACTTACGTAGGTATAACATATCATCACGCCTTGTTTCCCCGAACAGTTGGGCAGAATAAATAGTACACCCTCATTTCGCCAGTAATGTTTTTTAAGTGCCATCTAATAGGGGGCGAGCCTATTGGAATCGCCCTTGCACAAATCGGGATTCCGGACTGCTACTGAGAAATTCAAGACTACACGCGCTGGTAGCCACACGGAGTCTAGATTTGTGCCTAGTTGGTGGCAAAACGCTCACCCCGTATTACATGGGATATTTTTACTTACTTTTTTTTTCTGGGGGGAAATCATCAAATGACTTCTCCCGCTCTGGGTGGAGCAGGAGGGCGTGTCAGAATTTTACTGACTAAAACCCACCCGTGTTCCCTCAGTTGCCTGTGTGCCGGGGGCCGCGGTATCTGTTTCGAACAACCCGCACCCCTGGCAGCATACTTTAGGTGCACCTCTGTCAAGTCAAGGCGGACTTAAATTATGTTACGCAATTAGGGTGCTAAAAACCTTTGCCAGGATATTAAAGGTACCAATAACTCCAGTCCACACGTCTCAATGTTATGCCACAGATTTACCCGCAACCGTCAGATTTGCTTATATTGTCTCAATAAAGTCAACTCGACTCGTGTTATGAGTGACAATAACAAGTATGGCGTCCGCTTGTGACATGCTCAATATACTGACACAGTCATAACTCGGTATCGGTAGCACCTGCTTCTATTGTATGTGTTCGATTTATAGGGGAGGCGATCCAGCAAAATTTCTGGATGTTGGGTGTTAGGATGTACAACATAACTTTAAACCACGCCTCATTTCCCTGAATGGTTAGACAGAGGTTTGTAGGATGTATTACTGTTATTTTGAGCACTCCATTAAAACCATAAAATAAAGTTATGAACTCTGTGTTAGTGATTATGATGTAAACAGTGCCAGGAAATGTTCTCTTTCATTTTTACCTCCGCCTCCTTACACTATCTACGCATAAGCCTCATAGCGGCTGATATTTGCCGCTAATGGTCCTAATTTTCATTTCATCAATCTATGCATCATCTGCCATCTGCCTAACTTTTTCCCAACTATGTTAGGTTAGGTTAGGGTTAGGTTAGGGTCGGCTTCTAGTCTAACCGGATGCAGCTGAATACCAGTATTTTACATGGAGCGACTGCCTATCTGACCTGCACAGCCCAGTTAATGGGTAACACTGTACCCCTTAGTAAGACTGGTTGTCAGACTTTCGGGCTTCTGACGACTGTCAAAGATCCACGAATGACAGTCATTCGATTCATCAATCGATTAAATGCTGAAAAAGACATAGCCAGGAGACAGTTTTCTTACTATTAACCCGGAAACTACCATCATCATGGGCTACAAATATAAAAATATTAAGCACTCGCTTTTGTCCACGGCTTCAACCGCGTGGATTTCGGAAAATCGTCGGTCCTACTAGCGGACCGAGCCGAAGTGGCGTTCGGTTATTTCCAGTTCCTCATTTATACTTTCATCCCCTATTTTACACACTCAGGGGCTGATTTCCCAAAAACACTGAAACACGTGGTTTTTAATTTTTAATCAGAATGATAAGCACCAATTTTCATGGTTTAAACTACAAAAATGACGATTTTCCATACAAATTTTCATTCCCTATTTAACTCCCTTATGGGCTGAATTTCGAAACATCCTACCTGAATCCTTGTCTACATTATAAAGGGAACCTCTGTGCAAAATTTCAGCTTACTAGGTCCAAGGGTTTGGGCTGGGCGTTGATGAGTCAGTCAGTCAGTCAGTCAGGACTTTTCTTTTTATTTATATAATGTAGATAGATAGAATAGATTAGATCATTTAAAATGCTTTAAGTCGATTACTGAAGTTTGAGATAAAAACTCAGCCACATTCAGTCGTCTTTACACAAATATCGACAGCCAAAGTGATGTGCATCGCAGTGACCCGGAACGAAGAGATACCAACACGTAGATTTGCGTCCCAATGCGACGTCGAAATCGATGCAAATTTTCACAGAATTGAGAACTTCGGAAAGTTTTGCTTTTATGGGTAAATGGTCATGTGCATATGGCTAGATATTGTTGTACGGTTTTCATTTATGGGGAAAAGTTCAATAGAGATGTTTATTTGTTCGCATTGTGTTTTGGGTATTGTCTATGTTAATTTCAGAAGCTAAGGGAAGTAGGTTGTATTGCACTCGCTCGTGATAATCAGATATGGGAATGATAATGTATTGCTATAAAAGGTACGGCGGAGGAAAATTCTTGCGCAGTTACAAAACAAATACCTGAAAGCTTCTCTCAAGTCATTAAATTCGAATTTACCTGAAACAAAAATATAATTTTATCAGATACATACATTGATAAACCATGTATTTAGTGCACACAAAAGACGTAGAATAACACACAAAAGCACAATTGAATAATAACAAATTACATGAAGATGTATAAAAACAAGGTCATATAAGAGGACACTGCCTCGTGGTTGCAAATGCTCCTGCTGTACATTAGGGCCTTGGTTCTATTCCCGGGCCGGGAAAAGTATGGGCTTTTCTATCCAGAATTTCTAAGTAGTAGCCCGGAGTCTGGATATGAGCCCAGATGATGGAAAATGTGCTCGCCTTCTACTATATGGGACTTAAAAAACACAACTGTACTGTGGTTACACCTCTGCCTAACCGTTACGGGAAAAACGGCGTGATGTTATGTTTGTGTGTATTATTCATGAACTGAAAACCCGGCTTCCTCATCATGAGATAAACAGCTAACACTAGACATCTTAAGTTAAGACAGACTACATCAAGCTTTCAGAAAACCGGGTGTTAAAATCCCCAGCAGAACTGCATTAAATACTACAACTTTCTCAACTCGTCTCTCGCTTCCGGCAGCCCGTCGTCACATGCTAATTCCCGTTCTTACGTCATCGTGACAGTTCGTACATCACCGTCGTTTTATCACGCGCCAACACGCGGAGTGACGGCGCGGAACAAAGCGTCACTCGCGTGACACACTGGAATGACAGTGGTCCTTCGTTACGGATACTTTCTGCTGTTGTTTTATGATTTAAATGAGTTTTGTTAATAAGAGATAAACACAAGGTTATTGTGTATGATCGAAGCGTTTGTAAACAAGTGGAATGGTATATAATGCAGTTTTGTTTAAGAGTAGGTCTTCAAACATAAATTATGACTCAGACCTATTATATAAGAAGAACGCACGTACGAACACAACGAACGTACGCCTTATTTATTCATAAAATAAATTACCCAAAACAACCCAAAAAGAAATAAATCTAATTTATCAATTCTGTTTCAAATTATGATCAATCTTCATTAAGGCCATTTACATAAAAATAAAGGCTGCAAACCAACCAATAAGAACGAAATAAAGTATTTACCGTTTAATTTATAAATTACAGAAGGCTTATGAGCGGTTTCTGACAAAAATTACTCAAAGGAAGAAACGAAAGAGGAATGGGGGAAGGGAGGTCCGTAAAAGGAAAATGTCTTGGTAACGCAAGTCCCCTGTAAGAAATTAATTAATAACCATTAAGCGTACCATTTAATATAAGAACATTGAGTAAATTAGGTTCTTATGTATTCAGGCTTTTTCTTTACATGTCATGTTCCGCGGAGTTTAAAGATGAATTTTTGATCTTCTTTCGATTGAGGCGTTTCTAAATATTGTATTATTTTTTATTATTGAAATTTTTACGTACAGTAATAATAACATTTCAATTTATCATCAAAGATGGATACAGTCTGTACTAAATGGAAACTTCATATTTTCATGCGTAGTTAAAACTAACAACCAAGTATTGTATAACTGGCTTCGTAAATGCTTTAGCACTTTAGACAATAGCATCCTACAGTGTTTCCATTTCTGAGACCCACTCTTTGAGCGGTAGTGGCTTCCACGCGGGTCCTGTGCGGGTTGGTAAATGTCACAACATGTCTTCGAATTTTTAGCTCTAGGACATGTTGTATTCATCAGGATGTCAGCATCACCATTTTGAGAAATGCGTGTGTTCGAATCCATGACCAACAACTTGTAAGTCGAAGCCTACTACTACTACTGGGCCACCACTGCTCACTTTTGACAACGATTCCCAGTTAATTGATACTTTACTATGGTTTAAAATATTGAACTGTCACATAGACAAATAGCCCTTGTTATTTTATAACATGTAAGTTTCATTCATCCTTATGGTGATAACGATACAGTAATTACGTAGTCGAGGATATTTTGGTCCTTTTTAAAATGATACCAGCCGGTATGACTATCATCATAATTTAACATGCTTTATATCCATAGTTGAAAGCAGTCCCTCAGAAATTCAACGTCATAAAATATCTAACTAAAATCACATCTGAAATAAATGATCTATCTTGGAGTAAGACCATCTGGAAAAGTTTCAAATACATAAAATAAGTATACCTACTAGTGTAATAACTTAGCTGGACAAGTCTCTTAGGACCAAAATCTCTGATATTTCGTTTGCAACCTCATTTTGAGCTCAAACGTGTTGAGTGTATAAACTACAGCGAATAATGCCTAAGTAATGGCAGATAGCCAAATGTAAGCACGTGGAACATTGTGGCAATTTTGTTTACCAATTTTAATTTTTATTAATGTATAGAATTACATAAATAAGTCCGTAGCCAAAAGGCCTATTTTTCCAGTCTGAGATGGAACCTGACCAAGATTAATGAAAATTGAGGTTTAAAAGTAGGTAAAGGGAAATGTGAAAATTTTGATCGGTTCTAATAATGACGTTTTTAATGAACACGGATACTGATTTATCTTCCATCATTGTTTGTTAAGTCACCTATTTATAAATCATATAACGGCGCGTGGCATTATTAAATAATGAAAATCAGTTAATTTCGAGAGTTGTAATTTATTCTGTTATTTTAACGATTAATCGATTTGAATTCAACTAAATGGTAATTTTAATTAAGAGCGGGTAACACCGAATGGAGTTGCGTCTGTCATGGCGGATGACGTCGTGTCAATTCAGTAAGTTGTTGACAGCCGTTGCGCGTGGTGGTCACTCGCAAACCCATTGGGTCTAAATCGTTAATTATTACTGCAATCCTTAATTGTTTAAGTCATTTGAGTGTTTTTAAAATTAAAATAGTGAACAGTCAACGCTACAGCGTATTTATTTCAACGTTTCCTGAAGTTTAACGCCCACTATGGATTCCCGTGCTGACGAAGTCACGAATCAGCAATTAGAGCAACAGCCGGCCTTCCCGATTATCCCGTTACATATGTATAAATTATAAATCAGTAAAGCTCGTCGACATTGTGTATCCTGCTTATACTCACTTATGGCGCTCAGACTTGGTATTTAACCGAGGTTTAGAAGTTCCAAACTTAAGGCTTGCCAAAAGCGCACGCAGAATGGTCACACTCACACAGTGGGTGCCTGAAGACGGGCGTCGTCACTGAAGCAGGCTTTTTAAGAAACGCAAAAAATATGGGGGCGACTTTTCCTGGCAGTGGCTGGACAACAAAAGTTCACAAAGAAAAATCTGTAGTCATCGCAACTCTAAACACAATTACACGTCTCCATAAGCAAGTTCATTCAAGCGAGACCTTAGAAAAAATAAGGAGAATAGACAGTACCTTCGGCTCGGAATAAAAGTGCTTAAAAGCATTAGCATAAGATGAATAACTGCTTAGAGCTTGTCCGAATGAAGCGTTCTACTTACGGATCGAGTTGCACGTACATTATAGGTATCTAGGCCCAGGTATTACCAGGTGACATACGTGTCGTTAATATGCAAAGCTGGCGTTGAATATACTCGCATAACTTGGGGGAGATTCTTGCATAGACTGGGCATTGGAAATGGTTGGTGCAAAACTTAGAGGCATTAATAACTACAACCTTAGTTGACTACTAGGTAACTATAGTTCGTTCGCGTTAAGAATGCAGTGAGTCATCAGTGCAACTGCCAGATGAAGGTGTATTCACAGTGGTGTTAAATTCAAACAAATTATACTTTAAAAGATAAAGTTTAATGAATAGATATGAATGTAATTTGAAGAGATTTGATTGGTTAGGGGGCGGGGCTAGGCCGACGGATAATGATGACTCACTGCATTCTTAACGCGAATGTACTTTACTCTTAAAATCCTACTGGATAGCTGCCCCACTGCAAGCCTAAGGCCCTCTCTCATTGAAGGGAAGTTCTAGCATTAATGACTAGGTATACATTCAAGTTATTGTTGAGTTTATCTATGTTTAGTAATATCTATTTCGGGATTTTTTAAATGACAAAAATGGTTCCTAATATAGGTTTTGTAATGAGAGATAATTACGAGTGAGGTGGACGAACTAACGATACAAGAGAAGTACCTAGTGTAAACATTCATAAAATTGTATCCACACTATCAGACCGACACGTGACGCACAAAATTACAATTCAATTGAATTACTGAAACTCGATGGAAAATCGAGCACAACATTCAACGGTTAGTTGGATAGTTAGTCGGGTGTCAAAATGAATGAAATCGCTTAATAATTCTACCATCTATTCTCATCTTCTATACTGACATAAATCGTTCAACATAAAATACTTTTACCCTAATACGTCTAAAATTATCTCTCCAAAAAAGTGTCTGTTAGAACGGCAGGCTGTTACGTCATGTTCAAAGCGTGATACTCGCGCAGGCACCGAACCCGCACTAACGTGCTAATCGATGAGACACATTTCCTGCTGTAAGAGCGCCTTCAACCTAGCTCTAATACACTTTATTTTACACAGAGTTTATGTTCCTGGATGCGACTTTGAGTGAAAACAAAAGATTTCTGGTTTTTAACTCATTCGAGAGATTCGTTTTTTTTTTTCGGTTTTTGATAGTAAGAACTGCTAAGGGAGTTTCGTTGTAAGAATACAAGGCAGGGACATTGACGTGCAAACTGTTACCATGAATTCGGCACATGATTCTAATGTAGATTTTTTTTTAGAGTGCTAAAAAAACAGCTGTTTCATAGAAAAGTGCAATACTTATGCGGTCAAAATGGTAGGAATATAATTTTAAACGTATTTTTTTTAAGTAATGCTTTTATTCTCATAAAAATCCAAACAACATAACGTTAACGATAACTCTGATCTAAAAGCTCTAATTTAGCATTAAGTAATGCTTTTTAGATACTATAAAAAAGTAAGCACAAATAAAAAAGGGTTCTATTTAGCCCAAAGTTAATGATACTCTATAATTTTAAGGCATATTAAAAGTCTACTAAAACTTAACTCACGCTTTTCAGGCTATTATTGAGCCTGAAAAGCGTGAGTTAAGTTAACCAGAAAATAGAGAAAATAAACTTAACCAAATGCAAAGAAATCCTCTAAATCTATTGTGATTACAATGAAAAATAGTTTCAAGTCTAAAGTACAGATTTAATGTGAAATCTGTTCTGTATTCAGTGAAATATGTGTAAGTGAAAACGTTTTTTTATCTTTTTTGTAAGCTTTCAAAGATAAATGGAAGAGGAGTGTGGGAGGCGCTTTATTTTGTGCAAATTATTTCATTACCACCAATATCTGAACGGATTTTTGGGTGGGAAATGATCAAATAACTTTTCCCGCTCTGGGTGGAGCAGGAGGGCGTGTCAGAATCTTACTGACTAAAACCCACCCCCGTGTTCCCCCAGTTGCCTGTGTGCCAGAGGCCGCGGTATCTCGTTCGAACAACTCGAACCTCTCGCAGGCATGGGCCCTTCCGGGCCCCATCAGTTGGTGCTGACATCTCTTTAAGGCGCGCGTGGAACACAACGCGCCGTCGACCCGGGCTTGGTCCTTACCGGACAGCGAGCTACCCATTAGTCACTGTCCGCAAGCCCGCGCCTACATTGGCCGGGAATCAGCCCGGGATTTCCGACGCCCAGGGCGTCTCCTGCGGCGACTAAGGCCGTGAGGGTGCATATACTGCCTCTAAATCACGTGCGCTGCCTCCCTCTTTACGAACATCGCTGCTTCACTGAAGGAAGCTACGGCTACCCATGCACTCTCGCTCCGTACCATGGCCTGGACCAGGGCCGGGCGCGAGTGATCACAGCCGCTGATCGCCTCCACGAGAACACGATGGTGCTCCGCTCTCTGACCGGTGAAGACAAAACATCGTAAGGAAACCGACGTGTCTTAGAAGCAATTATTCGAAGACATGTGACATCTACCAACACGCACTGGGCCCGGGTGGTGGATTGTGGCCCATTCCCTCTCACCGAGAGGAGGCCTGTGTCCCTTGCATTGGGAATATTTTAGGCTGATTATCTTAATTCAATTGAAATATTCCAAGTTTAGATTTGTACCTTGTACACAAATACTTTTAAGTTTTTCAGTGTATAGAACAGTGTCAGAATTTTTTCAGCCTATTATTTAAACTGCTATGTTTGTTCTGAACTCTTAATATATATTTATATAAGCAGAGTGTTTTTGAAGCGCTGCATCTGGACCGCTGCGTTGGTAAAGAATGTATCATGTTGATAATACTCAACTTAAGAGGTCATACTGGTATTGTATTTTCTAGTACCATAATACACTAAACATACATCCAATATTGGATTTGAAAAGAAAAACAGTAAATCAAGAAGGAATCTAATCTACCTACAGTTAAACACCGTGTTTATAAAGAAAATATAGGCCTTAGGTATCCTCGAGTGCGAAAGACCAATGTCGCGAACTCGTCTTAACCTTTAAGTCTTTAAGTAACCGCTTCATTTTTTCGCTAGTTCTACTCAAGACTTATTACTTGAAGGGGATTGAAAAAACGGTTATTTTATAATAGAAAGTCACTTCCAGTATTTCTAACTCAATAGTATCTGTTCCATTTCTCGCTCGCCACTCAATCTTGCACCCTATCCCCCGATAATAAAGGTCAACTATAAACTTCGAGCGTTGTTTGATGAAGTTCAGGCGGCATGCGGGGAGACGTTTTCTCGCTGAAATGTAAGACATCTAGGAATGAGCATACTTTTTGTGTTATGTGATGGATGTCCCTATGTCTTTATGAAGTTGTCTTGTCGTGTGTTATATTGGAATTGAATTTGTGTTGAATTGGATGTGGGAAAGTTTTGTGTTGGGTTCGTTTTTACAATTCTGTTTGTTCTCGAAGACTATACGTGGTACATTTTTAAACAGTGCGAAAACTGTAACCATGCATTCAGCATATCATTTAGACCCACTAGCGAAGAAATATTTCGTCGGTTATAATACACAAAAAAAAATCAGCTGTTTCGTAGAAAAGTGCAATACCTACGCGGTCAAAATGTATGGAACAGCTGATTTTTTTTTGTACAACCGACGTAAAATTTCTGGAATTTTCCATTCGCCCACAAATAAATTGACATCGGGCAAATCGCCTTCAGAAAATAATGTACACTTCGGGCGACTTAATTCGTGCGAATCGACTAATAAGCCTTAAAATCATGTTAATATTAAGATGTAGGTACCTACAACACAAATTAATTTTAATCCAGTCGAAAGACTTCCAGGTTGTACTAAACTCCCTCGGCCGTCAATCAAAATTAAAGTAAAAATAAACATGGTAGGAAGCTTAAAATGTTTTGTGTTGTTTTCCTCAATTGAAATATGACCGCTGATGTGAAAATAATTGGATTTGCAACTCTATTAAAAATACTTTTCTGAATCGTAAATTATTTTCTATTACCGGAATGGCGGTAATATTTTTTAATAATTACCCTCCAGGCTTTTACTTCAAAAAATGGTTTGCTATAAAAAAAGATTATAACTTACTTTTAAAGAACTTTTAGGCAGTGTGTTTTACGAGTATGCCCAGGCAGCGAAGGTCACAGCCTAGATATATTCATTCAATACCCGTACATTGTTATATATAACTATATTACATTCTATTAGACTGTAACGCCCTACCCACTATCTAATTTGCAACACAAAACTTAATTTACCCATCACAAATCCAACCAGGAGATTCTGCGATAAGTCGTCCTTTTGCTACAAGTAGGACAATCTTGTGGCTTAAGGACCACTTCACACACAACCTAGTATATGGATACTTAACAATAAACTTTTGGGGCTATTGTGTACCCCATACCTATGTATGAATCCACCCAAACCTTCACTACCCCTGACAGATAAGCAACACGAACATATTTCATTATAACAGGGGCCCACAACATTTCCATACGGGTATCCATTCCTGAGTCTCCTCAAATCAATATCGTTCGGAAATCGGGAGAGATCTGGTCCATCGGGATTTATAATATAATATCATTCAATAAGGCCCGGCCCTGCGTTTGGGGATATTTTCCTCATTCCCTTTGCTAGCGCCATTACTCTGGCCATATTTTGGCTTATAGCTGCAGTTATGTGTGTAAACACGAAAAAAAGACATACCTAACAATATTAGTAGTGATTCTCGATTTAAAAAATATTCGGGGAAGAAACTGGCGAATTTTAGCATGTCAGATCGAACTAATGATAATTTAATATCAAACGCTATCAAGGTCAGATTTACGTGTGTATGTACATCGATCAGCGAAAAACAGAATGTGGCATGGCATCTTAGTGTACAACGAAGGTATACAGTAGGTAGCTCGCTGTCCGATAAGGACCAAGCCCGGGTCGACGGCGCGTTGTGTTCCACGCGCGCCTCAAAGAGATGTCAGCACCAATTGGTGGGGCCCGCAAGGGTCGATGCCTGCCAGGGGTACGGGTTGTTCGAAAGAGATACCGCGGACCCTGGCACACAGGCAACTGAGGGAACACGGATGGGTTTTAGTCAGTAAAAGTCTGACACGCCCTCCCACTCTGCCTAGAGCGGGAGAAGTTATTTGATGATTTTCCATCTAAAAAAAAGGTCTACAGTAGGTACTTACCTACACACTAATTCCATAGATACAAAGGCTAAAGCTAAAGCTTTAAAATAAAGGCTAAGCTTTTGTGGATGTCATTTGTAAAGAAAATTGTGGTGTAGATGATAGGGTTTATTTATAAACGTTAACTCAAGTTAAGACACGTTTAAACGTTAAAATTTACGCCCACTTCTTCAACCGCAAACTTGAACTATACATAGGAAGATAAAGTTTTACAAACAACATTTTCTCACCGCGATAGCAACGGAAATTAAAAATGCACATCAACAATCCGCGACCACAGCGTAGAAAATGTAAATGTAATACTTCGAACACTTTAGCAGTGCACCAACGACTTATGAATACAGTTTATTTGTATACCGGCTTTCACCGCCCGCCCCGGGACCGGCCTTGCCGTAAACGTATTTAGAAGTTATGCTCAACTTATAAAAGCTATTATCTGAAACATTATGGTGGGATGAACTTGAGAGGCCTTACTATTTGTTTGACTTTATTTCTAGTAAAATTTTCCATTATATGTGCTAAGCTTGCCGTTGCTTTTTTACGCTTTCTGCCTGGAGGCTTATATCTAGGTATTAAGTTGTATTTACGTTTTTATTGTTTATTTCTGCTTAAGTATAGTTTGTAATGTTTTGTTGATACATTGGTATATGCCAGTTGACATAAGGATTAAACTGATTTGTGTTTCTTAAGTTCTTCTAACCAAAAAGACAGCTGTGCTGCTGGGGAGTTGAACGGGGAGCTTGTTGCACCACTCCTTCTTCCCAACTAAAGCACTAGGAAGTGGTGAAGGGTGGGGGACTGTAACTTATGTAATTTTAACGTTCAAAAAGGGCTGACCTGGCACTTAGTTGATTTTTGATTTGATTTTACTTATATCTATTTATAAAAAGATGAAGAATATGAAAAAAATATACATATTACTTAAATGAAGTAATATTTTTGCATCACACCCTTCGCCCCAAAATATCACATTCAATTTACTATGTCTATGATTGGCTGAAATTGTGGTAAAATCAGAAGTAATTTTCACAATATTTCAGTGTTCAATTAACTTTTAAGGTAATCAATTATAGTTCCACGTTCTAATAAATTGTACGTAAGCTAAAGTAGAGGTCAGTTTTTCCGTTCACGAGTTTACGTTCACATTTTGGGACAAATTATATATTTCTAGGCTTTTTATTCCGACCCTTATGTGTCTGTGAAAATGATTTGTGTGTGAAATAACACCCACAAAACTAGGAATTCTTCTTCATACATTTATCATCGTCCTATAACCAAGCAACCATCTCTCATACTTCCAGAAAAACACTTCGAAGGTAGAAAAAGGCAATGAACCAAAAATATTCATACCACGGTGATATTTATTTGATCTCCGTGACTATGGGGAACGTAGGGTAGCTCCCCCTGTAGCCCGCGCACTTGTGAGGTGTACCGTAAGTTATACCTGGCGTATGAAGGGGTTGGCAGATGCCACTTATGTTTATATCTGAAAAATATACTATGAAATGTATCGGGGTCGACATTATATACTAACAAAATGGACGTTATGGTTCTGCCATAAAATATATTTATTTTTGTCTCAAAGTTCTTAAACGCAGCTAGCGATAAGAGTTAACTTGTAGAAATCGTCACGTAGCGAAAAAGCGTTAAGCCATCCATGCGATTTTTTCTATATACAATAGTAAACGCAGTTGGGTAAATACGGAGTAAGAGAGAGATCGTTTTAATGGTTTTCGAGGGTGCGTATAGTCAGGTCAAAATGACAAAATCCAAATTGGTGGACGTGATAATTTTCAGATAGTTACTTTTCATTTGTTCACATTTTCACATTTTCATAAAATGTTATAGCCGATAGTGGAGTCAAAATAAAGTTTAAGTATTTTGAAGAGAATACGAAATTAAAGAAAAAGCGTAAGGAATTTCGTTCCTGACGGCGGTCCCTTGACCATACGTTTTTTAATGTTCAGTTGCTGAAGTTTACATCGTTATTATTCTATCAGTATCATTGTCGTGATGCATTGAAAAATATGGATGATAGTGACTGCATAATCTTTCTAGGAGACTTCTATTTATTCTGCAAATTAGTCGTGGATTAAATTTGATACGGATCTTGAATTTAACATCAATGCATTGCTTTTGTCAGGCTGTCATTCGTGGATCTTTGACAGTCGTTACATACGGGTCGTCAGAAGCCCGAAACTTTGGCAGCCAGTCTTACCAAAGGGTATCGTATTACCTAGTAACTGGGTTGTGGAGGTCAGATAGAAAGTCGTTCTATGTATTTGTATCCGGTAAGACTGGAAACCGACCCCAACATATTAAGGAAAAGGTTAAGAAGATTGAGATTGCATTATTTTTGTCATCCTGAACAAACTTTAGTAAACCATTTAGGACCTGTAATCTTTTAAATCAGTAACAAAAACATAACTAAATTCCCTCATTCCATTAGTAAGGGACAGAAACTTTGAAGTTACAATTTACAAGTAAAGCTTAGGTACAACTTACTTCTGTACAATAATAGCGAAATATGTCGACTTGGTAACTTTTGGGTGATGTAACGTTATACTCGAGCTCCCTCCCTAATGGCATTCACGCCTACATAACAAATGGGTGGCCAGGTAACGTGGTTAATCGTCGCATAACATGGTTAACTGTAAATAGGTGGATCCATCAGGTATTTGAGACTGATAATTATAAGATTGAAGTTAAGATTAGAATCATGTCAATTTTTGACCTAATTCTCTATGATTAAGTATTAAATAATATTATACATAAAAGTGTTTTTCTTTTGGTGGGAAATCATCAAATAACTTCTCCCGCTCTGGGTGGAGCAGGAGGGCGTGTCATACTTTTACTGACTAAAACCCACCCAACTGAGGGACAGTTTTGCCTGTGTGCGAACAACCCGCATCTCTGGCAGGCATCGGCCCTTGCGGGCCCCATCAGTTGGTGCTGACATCTCTTTGAGGCGCACGTGGAACACAACGCGCCGCCGACTGGGCTTGGTCCTTACCGGACAGCGAGCTACCCATTACTCGTCGTCCGCAAGCCCGCGCCTACGGTGGCCGGGAATCGGCCTGGGATTCCCGACACCCAGGGCGTCTCCTGCGGCGACCAAGGCCGTGAGGGTGCATATACTGCCTCTCCCTCACGTGCGCCACCTCCCTCTTCGCGAGCATTACCGCTTCGCAGAAGGAGGTGATGGCTACCCATGAACTCTCGCTCCATACCATGGCCTGGACTAGGGCAGGACGCGAGAGATCGCCGCCGCCGATCGCCTCCACGAGGACCTGACGGTGCTCCACCTAAGCCGGGCAGACTTCCGCCGTATGCTCCACCGTGTCCTCAGGACGATCTTCGCAGTGGAAACACCCGGGCGTTTCCTCCCGCCTTATCCGAAACAGGAACCTCCCGAAACAACCGTGTCCGGTGAGGACCTGAGTCAGGCGACGACGCCGTTGCCGCCTCTCAAGACACTCCTCAAAGAGGGGACTTAACGCCGCTATCGTGGCGTGCCCAAAAATGTGATCATTGTGGATTGTATTTATACTGTTTGTGTGTATTTGTACTGTTTGTGTGTATTGTGTGTATACTGTTTTTACAAATATTTAAGCTTCTTATGAAGCCCCATAATCTACTAAAATATTAAACTCATTGTAATAAAATTTGTAGTCGCCCACTTTTCGAAATTTGAACATAATTAATTTATTATACGGGTCATAGTACCCGTGAAATTGAACAACTTTCTCCAAGGAACATGGGTCGAAATACGAAAAAAAAAATTGTAACTTCCAATACAAAATCGATCAGCTGACTATTGATTTTGTATGGGAGGTCCGATTTTTTTACATATTTCACGAGTACTATGACCCTGAAAAATTTAGACGGGGACTAAAAAATTAACCTTCTACTACGACTACGACTAAAAAATATTAGCTTTTTGCTTTCTTTCTCCATATAAACTTTAACTGAGCCAAATTTTATACTCCTCCGTCCGCGATATTTTCGTAAAAAAAGGTAGAAAGTTTTTACTTCACGTATTAATATAAATAGATACCACCTGTAGCACGTAACAGACTGCCAATCGTTATCAATTTTCCAAGATAATTACAAAATTCCCTCGCGACCATTTTATTTAACGGCCTATGAAAGAGTTCCGTGTTCAACAGAAGACATCTAAAGTCTGATTAGATGAAAATTCATCAGTAATCCAATTAAAGCAAATAATTAAGCTTATCGCGAAGGGTGTCTCAATGAATTGCTGCCGTTTTCCCCCGGACGTGTCAGTTAATTTTAGGAAGTCCTTTCTGTGGGTCATAGCGACCCCCGCCGAGAGAACGTTATTGTAATAACCATCGTAAAGAGATATTGGAATAATTAGCAAACGTTTGCCAGCTTGCTTGTTGTGCGTCAGATAAAAAGGAAGTGTGCTAGGCCTAGAAATGTATTTTGAGGCATAAATTCGGGTAGATCTAAAAAGTATGGCCCTTTTTATCACAGTAAATTGGCACATTCGGAAAACAGCTGGGTACTTAGGAATTCTAAAATCCTTGAGAAACAATTGCCAACCAGTTAAGAGACAAAGTAGTTATTCTTTAAAAAAGCAACCGTAGTAATCCATCGGTGGCGGCGATCTCTCGCGTCCGGCCCTGGTCCAGGCCATGGTAAGGAGCGAGCGTGCATGGGTAGCCGTTCTGCGAAGCAGTAATGCTCGCCAAGAGGAAGGCGGTGCACGTGACGGAAAGGCAGTATATGCGCCCTCATGGCCCTAGCCGCCGCAGGCGACGCCCTGGGCGTTGGAAATCCCTGGCTGATTCCCGGTCACCTTAGGCTGCGGGCTTGCGGACGTCGAGTAATGGGTAGCTCGCTGTCCGGTAAGGACCAAGCCCGGGTCGACGGCGCGTTGTGTTCCACGCGCGCCTCAAAGAGATGTAAGCATCAACTGGTGGGGTCCGCAAGGTGTAAGTGCAAACAAGTCATAATATATATCTCGTAGATATATGTATAGTTATGACGTGCGGTTTGTTCGAAAGAGAAACTGTGGCCCCTGGCACACAGGCAACTGAAGGAACACGGGTGGGTTTTAGTCAGTGAAAGTATGTCACGCTCTCCTGCTCCACCCAGAGCAGGAGAAGTTATTTGACGATTTCACTAAATCAAAAAATAACCGTAGTAATCCAACTTGTAACTTAGCATTTAGATAAACAACGATCACGATACACAATAGTAAACAAGAATGTCTCACGGAAGGTATAAAGAAACATAATACATTCTAATACGAATAAAATCAACGTATCAAACAGCGATTATTCTAAATGCAAAATCGATTTGCTTCCTTATCGATACATGAAAAAGGAGAAAATATTTCTAGGTTATTTCGACTCGACGCAAAGATCTGTTTGTGAAGATAAACAGCGTCGCTTTTTTGAGAAACGACTCTTTAACTAGACTTCTGAACGATTCCGTTCGGTTTTATAAAGTATAGTTTGTGTATGTGCAGAAATGTGGATAATATTTATTTTGACTATGTTTGTGAAATGGATGAATGACGATGCTTGAAAACCGGAGGTATTGCATAGCCAGGTAATGCTGCTGGATCATTTTTATGTAGGCAAGATTCATAGTATGTGTGTTCTACGTTCTAGTGGAAACCGCTGTGTTGCATTAAAGTTCCTTTGCTTTGCCGACAACATAATGCCGGCTGAGACTATGAAGGATGCTCGATGACGATAGTAAAGCTTACGAAAGAGTCGGTTTTAAAATGAACATGGACAAAACGAAGGTTATGTCCATATAACACCCACCCTCATGAAGATCGGAGACGGGAGATTATGTTAACCTAGGAAAAACTATCCAGCTAGGTAAGTCCAACTTCGAGAAAGAGGTCAATCGTCGCAATCGCATTGTCTCAAGACGAAAGTCTTTGACCAGTGCGTAATGATCTATGGCGCTGAATCGTGGTCACTCACCGAATGCTTCAGAAGGCAATGGCTATCCATTGCCTTATGAAGCCTCAAGGGCTAGCCCTATGGCTATGCTTAGAGGTACCCTACGCGATTGAATCAGAAATGAAGAGATCCGTAGGAGAACCAAGGTAACCGACGTAGCCGACGAAAAATCGCCAAACTTATGTGGATTGCCACATAAGTTTGGCGATCGTTGTGTAGGCCGATGGAACCGAAAGGTTCTAGAGTGGCGACCACGTACTGGAAGACGTAGCGTTGGAAGGCCTCTTTCAAGGTGAACCGGTGACCTGGTGAAGGCCACACGAAACCACTGGATGCAAGAACCACAGAACTGGTCGAAGTGGCGGTGTTAGGGAGAGGCTTATGTCCAGCAGTGTTTTTTGTCTGAAATGATGATGACGATGGCAGTGGAATAAATATACTCTGAATGGAGACGAGTTGTCACGTTTAACTAAACCTCACAAAAAACATATTTTGTGCTCTTGAGGCACGGGTTGCAGAGGAGGTAAGAGTACCTTCAGTGTCAAGAATGAACTGTTGTAACTGTAGCTAGAAAAATTAATTGCAAAGGCAGTGTGATTTCAGCACTTAACAGTCAAAGTTAATGTGGTCAGATAGGCAGTCGATCTATGTCATCATATCTGCCGGAACACGTCCACTACTGGACATAAGCCTCCCCCAAAACGGGAGGAATTGCCATAATCGCCACGCTTGGCAGACGGGTCGGCGATCGCAGTATGGTGGTAAAATGCATAGAGAACGCTGCTGCCTATTCTCTAGTAAGTCCCTTAGTCGCCTTCTACGACAACTATGGGAAGAAGGGAAGGTAGGGAACAGAAGGGTAGGTAGAATACTGGTATTTATCTGCATCCGGTTAGACTAGAAGCCAACCCCAACATAGTTGAGGAAAGGCTAGGCAGATGATGAGCTGGGATTATACGAAAGATGGTAGGCTTCTACTTCTGACGCCACACTCAAAACAAAATCACTTGCAGCAACCAATACCATAATAAATCAACTTGATAGCCAAATACTTTCATGATCATTTTAAACTTCCAAAGGCACTAAATGAAGTAGATTTTTTCCCATTAGTCTTCCAGACTTTAACATACTGGTTGAATTGTTATTTTATTAGAATGAGTACGTGAGATACATTTAGGTGATCCATCTTCTAACTCAGGCTTAGAGTCAGATATGGATAGGTTTTCGATTTAAATAACGCTGTCGGATTTACATTCGTAATTTGTTTAAGTAAGCCTTTGATGTAAATAAGATTTGTAAAACGTGGAAAAAGCAGATTAGAAGACACTTTTACGTTAGTGACTAAGAATTAAATAACATAAAGTAATAAATAAATATAAAGGTGATTGTAGACTACCTTTTTCCAGGGTGTGGAACGTAAGACATAATTTTAATAATTTGGCACTATTTTTGTCTTTGGGTTTCTACTGTTATTCAAAAGGTGTATAAATAACTTACATTTATTTTGAAGGTAATTTTTTCCCAGTAACAATGCAGGTCCTTTTGTGGGTGTCATCCCATTCACTATTAGTATTCCTGGGCCAATCGCCTTTTCTCCTTCCCCTTGCAAAGATGGCTCAAAAATTGAAAGATCACGTTCTTCCTATAGTTTTCCTTTAGTATCCTGCCTCGGTATTTCAAAGATATAATATGTTTCGGATGGGCAGAGTGCCAGGCTGTAACAATTGTACGTGCATTACAGCAAGCACGTTACAGTATCATGTTCCACTTAAAATCTTCAATGTGTAGTTTGAGATATAAAACCCCTTCTCTAGAATATTTTCTCTGCTTTCCTTTGTTCTCGGAAACGTTTCAGAAATATCCAGGTATCTATTTCGAATTAATTCAAACATTTGAGACATAAGTGACATTGTTTTCAATTCCACACATTACATTAAACTTTTTTTTGTTTTGAACTGCCTTCAGTTAATTACATGCGACAATATAATCACAAGACTGTTTTTATTAAATCAATAAACCTATGATAAAGAGCTCAACAATAGGATGCAGAAACTCTAAAACTTCTTATCCTCCTATCAACCCTCATCGTTTTTTAAGCTTCTATCTTATCAAGCACACTATTAATTTCACTTTACCTAAAACGTATTTCAAAACGACTTCGGGAAAAGACGACTTCCCTTCCAAAGCTTTGCCCAGCTTCTGTTCTTTACAAGCTCATTCCAGCAGCTTAAAATTCGTATTGTAAAACTGTAGATAAAATTTTACAAATATACCATGATGGTCAGTTCGGCCACTAATTGCGGCTTTGTCGAACGTGACGCAACCAGAATTTGGTAGTGGTAGTTTTATGACGTAGTGCGACTGCGACCCAGTCGAGCAGTCGCAAAAAGTTCAAATTGTGGCGACTGCTAATTGCGCGCGTTAAATGATACGGTGGTTTTTGTTTTTGTTGTGTGAATGTTCAGTTGTTTATTATTCTGTGTGGATTTTGGTTGGCGGTAGACTGCATTTGATTGAGTTATTTGATAGTTTATTCATAAGTGAATCATTATTCAGCGGCAAATTTAATACTGAATCTGTTTTTTATTTCACAAAGCTAAATAAATGCCTACAATTATTTTGAATTATTATAATGCAAAAATATTGGGGACAATGACAGTATGACAAACAATTGTAAATGGTAAAAAAAACCTAGTCGAAAGTAACTTTTCATCCCTTAACGTATATTTCAAAACATTTACAAGCAGATCATAATAAAACTGTTATGTAACGTGTAAGATCGCGTTCTGCCTCCTGAAGTTTCATAATATTCATATTATAAGACCCCAAACTGTTGAATAAATTCATGAAAATCAAAGTAAATTGAGCGCGAACCCAGTCGCGGGTTAGTTATAAATTAACGTGTGCCCCGAATATCTTGCCTCAAGTTATTAAAATTAAACTAGATGGTGATGCTTGGATGCACAGACTACTAGTTATTTTCGTAGTCGCGAATATTTGTGCAGTATATCAATTTGTTGGGGAAAATTATCGCATGAATACTTCTAGGCTATATTTATTTGGAATTCTCATTCGTGGATCTTTGTTAGTCGTGACGGATTGTCAGAAGCTCGAAAGTCTTACCAAGGGGTATCATATCACCAAGTAACTGGGTTGTGGAGATCAGATAGGCTCCATGATCAGTCGCTCCATGTAAAATACTGTTACTCAGCTGCATCCGGACCCCATCATACTTATAGTTGAAAAAAGGCTAGGCAGATTGAGGCAGATTGATATAGACACGCTTATCTCCTTAGCAAGATGGCTGTAAACGGCTCCCAAAACATGGAAAGTGTGCTCCGATATCTACCTAACTGGCTTGCTAATTCTTTACCATGATGTCATGAGCTGTTCTCGTTTAGTTTCTGACGTCTCTAGCAAGAAAAGCAATTCTCACGGGGAACTAGAGAACAGAAGATTGTTTACTAGAAACGTGCACAGTATTAAAAACGACCTCTTTTCAAGAATAATTCGGGATAAAGATAAAAACAAATCCATCAGCCATAGATTAAGTCAAAACCGGCCAATAGGCGTGCGATATACTTGATCGGGTCGGCACGCTAAATACGGCAGCTTTTTTTGAACACAAACATAACCACATAATATCAGCCGAAAGTCGTCCACTGCTGGACATAAGCCTCCCCTAAAAGGGGGGTTTTTGCCATAATCGCCACGCTGGGCAGGCGGGTTGGCGATCTCAGCATGGTGGTAAAATGCATAGAGAACGCTGCTGCCCATTCTCTAGTAAGTCTCCTAGTCGCCTCCTACAACACCCACGGGAAGAAATGGGATAACATAACCTACTACAGTTTTTTGATTATGTCTCCCAGCTGTGCCGATTTAAGCCTTACTTAATAAAATATTATGAGTACCTCTCCTCCCTAAAAGATTCTGCATGGTCGAAGTTAATTCAACTAAACTTCACAAAGTAATCACAAACCTATGCCAGACTAACAACGCGTCACTAATGTGTGTATGAACTCTAAAGTTGAGTAGTTTCAACTTATTTCAGAATTTTCCAGCGCAGCGGTCCAGACGCAGCGCTTCGTTTGATATCGCACGTGAAGAGGGTCGACACGATCCTGCAACTTGTTAACTCACGTTACTGACACTACTGACTGCCGGGACTTCGTTGTCTTTGTATATGAGATTCGTTTGTCAGCATTTTGTTTGTGAAAAGAGAAAATTTTATGAAATTGCGGAAGATTGGAGTGATAATTTTTTTATTAGTTTTTGCGCTGGCTGTTTTGCTTTTTTCCGTTTAGTAGACTTGCATGTCAATTTTGAAAAAAAAAAAAGTTTGTTAATGAGCTCTCGAGAGCAATTATGGCGCATCGAGTTTTTACTGAAACTTCCAAAAATAAAAATAAAATACTTCTTGTGCCATAAGAACGGCTGCGTAGGTACGAGTAGGTACTAATTTTCCATTTAGCAACAAAGAATCATCTCTAACCTATCTCGGCCATATTGCAAAGGCCAGTGTGTCTAGAATTCCAGATGAAATAGGATATCTTCTAATCTACTTTCCAAATCATTGGATCCTAAACCTTACCTCCACATGTATCTAAATCTACTTTGTTACCTTAG
Source organism: Polymixis lichenea (assembly GCA_949091785.1). NCBI lineage: Eukaryota > Metazoa > Arthropoda > Insecta > Lepidoptera > Noctuidae > Polymixis > Polymixis lichenea. The sequence goes on along the minus strand of OX420943.1, from coordinate 22,881,824 downwards.
TTTACCTTCTAAATCCCAATAGGCGGATCCTGAACTTCTCAGGTAAGGTGTTCGGAGAAAGTTTTCGGTGTGTGGATTTTAATCTGATTTGCTGGCTTTCTTTGAAGGTTTATAGTTTCGGGTTGGAAGATACAGGTGTGAGTTTGGGGTTCTAGTGTAAATAGATAGCGTATATAATATACATACTAGTACGTATCTTTTTAAGCCTAATAACCGAATAATACGATTGTTTTTAAGCGATACTTCATTTTTGGTAGGTATGGTGATATCTCATTTCTTCCCGTGGGTGTTGTAGAAGGCGACTAAGGGACTTACTAGAGAATGGGCAGCAGCGTTCTCTATGCATTTTACCACCATACTGCGATCGCCAACCCGCCTGCCAAGCGTGGTAATTATGGAAAATCCCCCCCTTTTGTGGGAGGCTTATGTCCAACAGTCGACGTTTTTCGGCTGATATGATGATGGTGATATCACTAAATCTACTCAGCATTTTTCCAACAATATATATTGGAGTCGCCTTTCAGTCTAACCGGATGGAATTGTATTCAGCCAGTATTTAACATGGAGACGACTGTCTATCTAACCTCCACAACCCAGCACAGGATAATACTATACACTTTGGTAAGACTGGTTGTCAGATTTTCGGTCTTCTGACTACCCGTAACGACTGTCAAAGATACACGAATGATAATCGGGCAAACGGCTTAACGTGCTCTCCGAGGGGATGTAAAGATGTTCACCCCTCCACGGACCGGCCATGGTAAGTGTAGCTTAATCTGATCAATCGACCCGTGTGACTTTTATTACTTAGCCACGAGCCTCTTCTTCCTGGTATGCTGACATATTACATGATATATTTGGCACTTGCTTTCTATAATCATTGTTATGTATTTGATCTCAAGGTGACATCATCGTATGCATCAGTAACATAACTATCATGTACCGTTGTTTTGATTTTAATGTTTTGAATCCTATTGTTACGTTTATGTTTTTACCAATTCTACGACGCCAAATATGGCACTGTCAATTTAGCAAACGTATTTGTTGTCACCCTGGCATGCACTAGGTTTAGTGTTATGATGTTTATCTTGGAAACAATTGGGGATCTTTACAGGTTAGTTAACTATCTTACATATTTTTTTTTCATTTATTTCTTTTCACAAATTAAGACGGAGGAAAAGTTAACAAATAATGATGTTATACCATCATCAGCAAAAACGAATTTCCGAGACATACATAAAAGACGAACGGCAATTGATAAAAGCAACATGTCTCACATTGTTAATGAGCACACCACAATTTTCCTAATTAAAGGAGACTCACACATCTATGGAACCGGAACAATCAGATAGCAACGATGTATGGAACCTCAAACATCGGGATTGTTATGAATTTCATCCATTCCCACAGACTTATTAATTTGCAAAATTCTTGGGTCTGATAAATTGAGGTCCTTTTGTTTGTAGATTTTTGGCTAATCTTATTACCATGAATTTAGAATGGTTAGGCAGCCAATGGTTAGATACCCGAATCTTTGTGTCATTAAAAATGTATCAAGTCTTGTGAAACTCATTGTATCGGCAAAATACTTTTGGCCCAAGATGTCGGTCCATAATTCAAACTTCAAATGCCAATAAAGGGTTAATAAATACGAGTATCAGGAATTGAACAGAAACATTTCTGATACGAGATCTGAATGAGGCTTTAGACGAGGTTCGATCAACCTTTGGTAAAGCTGACACTACTGCATTTCCCTTTACATCCAAACTATTTAAGGCCAGTAGTATTCAAGTATTCATCCCGCTCCTAATACAACCACAACCGATAAGAGTAAACACAGTACGTACCATATTTGGCACACTCAAAAGTTTTCGAGCACACATCAAAAGGTGCCTTAATAACCTCGCATCCAAACTTAACTGCTCAATCGAAAAGGTAGGCTTCAAGTAGTTTTCAACAGAACCTTCTGTGGGCAGTGGTTTAGTCTTTGATGCTAAGTCCTGAGGGATCGGCTTGATTTTCGGAAGGGAAGAAGGGAACTTAGCTTGTATCAAGTCTCGATTTAGTTTGTAGGTTGAAGTTTGATTTGTATTTATGGGTCCTTTCATTGATTGGTTTCTTGTTGGTTTAGACTAACCTGAATCAGTCTTACTAGAGAATGCAGCAGCGTTCTCTATGCATTTTACCACAATACTGCGGTCGCCAATCTGCCTGCCAAGCGTGGCGATTATGGCAACCCCTCATTATTTTTGGGGGACGCTTATGTCCAGCAGTGGACGTCTATCGGCTGAAATGATGATGATGATGAACCTGGATCAGATGATTCAGGTTAGTCTAAACATATTTAGTTTAGGTTTATTTCTAGGAATAGGTTCATGATATTTCCTTTTACAAAAACTGTTTGACTTAACAGATGTTGTTAAATCAAGCTTCTTCTAGTATAACAAATTTATTTGATAACTTTTTGTATAAATTAAGGAATTATTAGTCAAAGTCTCCTGACCATATTAACAGTTTTCCTGGAACAATGTTCCTGGAAAAATGGCTCTGGCGTACCGAAACATCAAAATGAAAAGACTAATTACTGTTGTTCTTCTTTCATAACATCATATCACTGTATTTGTGGCCTTAATTATGTATTTAAACAACAGTCGCACAGTCGCAAATTGTAATATATTAACGAATGTAACAAGTTAATTAGAGTTTTAAGGGATGAAGCGGGGCGAGTCAGAAATAAGAGTAAATTACATAGACAGGAAGCAACCCTTGCGTAGAGGTGCGTATTTGAATATTAATACGTTTTATTGTGGTTGTGGTAGGACTGGCAGCGGGTAGCGTATACAATAAACTCAATTTGCGATATGTCCAAATGGCGAAATGTTCCAAAATTGTATCGTCCAAAAGACCAAAAAGAGACAACAATAGTGCAATAATTAATGTTCTTTAATTTAGTTTTTTTGGTCTCAAAAGGCAAAAGTTCTATAGATATGAATGAAAGATTGATTCTTCTTGGTGTTTTTTACTGACGAAAAATGGGACGACCTTCTCGAGTCTTTGATAATTTATACTTCCCTCAAAGTTTGTTACAGTTAATATTAGAATAAATAAATAATAGTTCAAAAAACTAAAAAACACGCTTTAAAACCAAACTAAAATAGCAGAAAATAGTTTCAAAAAGCGTGGGATGCTGTTTGAAGTATTTTTATAATGAATTAATATCAAGCACCTCATGCTTTTTTGAAATTATTTTCTGCTTTTTTAGTATGGTTTTCAATGCGTGTTTTTAATTGTTTTTTATATTACTTATTTTTTATTTCTGCTATCTACAAAAGCGTGATTTTTTAGATGTTTTCTTGTGTTTTTTTTTTAAATTATTGAATTGCCATCGGTCCTCGATAAGTCTACAAAGTTTAAATTTAAATCTGACCGTTTGAAGTGGATCAAAATCAAGTCCAAAGGAGTTGGTTACTAACAAACATACAGGTGAAGCTAATAAAAAGCGTGTAAAAACAGTCAAGCTAATAAAAAGCGTGTAAAAACAGTCCTAAGTGTCGAAAAATAGGGGTTGATTGATTTATCACGTACTTAATAGGGAAGTCTATACCGGTTTAATAATGCTGCACTGCTAACATTAATTAATAAATTAAATTAATTTTGATAAAGTACCTCCCTACTGTTCGACTTTTACATAATTAAATTAAAAGTAGGAAATATAAATTAAAACGCTTGAACTCAGACCTTATATTGTACTCCGTATATTCATTCTATAGTAATTAACGTTAACATTATATTGTAAGATGTCATCACGTGCCTTGTTTCACGGTTCCGTATATAATAATAAACTTTTAGAACTGTCTCTTTTGTCTACAGGGCGGTTATTTTGAAGACAGCCTTCTATACAGGGTGTGTTTATAAATCGAAAAGTTATGTCAACCGAGGCAGAGTTTTTGGAATGGATATAGAAGTTACAACTGAAGAGGATAAAATATTAGAATTATAAAATTTGCGATGCCACTACCAGAAGGTGGCTTTCAAACATGATAGTTTTTATTTAATCATCGCTCTTTTACGCCGCATAGATGATTTCAATGATCGTAAAGATAAAATATAGGTGAAAATCATTTTCAAAACGAAGTTATAATGAGCTAAAAAGTAATACTTCAATGAAACGTATATAATAATAGATTGTAAAGACAAATTTATTGACTCCAACACAATAAGGCTATCGTACAAAGTTGAGAATTTCCGGTGGCCATATTCTGGCTCTATCATCAAACTCTGGACAGCAGCTAGTGCATAGTGTTTCTTAACACATATAAAATGAGTCCAAACTCGACGGTGCTATCTTGTTTGGTTGAGGAGTTCCCGTGGCCACCTTCGGGCTCGATCATCTGACTAGCTCCTTGGTATCATATTTTTGCGTTGTCACTGACAGTTATATTGCCAAGTTTCAGCTCAATCTAATACCAGAACGTGCTTGAGAAATACATGGCAAAGTGAGTACGTACTGGAAACACAGTCGAAAAATCCTTATTTTACACGCTTTTTATTAGCTTCAACTATATGTTTGTATATTTGTTTGTAACCGACTCCATTGGACTTGATTTTGACCCACTTCTAACAGTCAGATTTAATTTAAACTGTGTAGACTTATCGAGGACCGATGACAATTTAATAATTTAAAAAAAAAAAAACAGAAAAAAAACAAGAAAAAATCCTGGAAAATCACGCTTTTGTAGATAGCAGAAGTAAAAAATAGAAAATAAATTATAGTTTAAAAAAACACACTTTAAAAACCAAACTAAAAAAGCAGACAATAATTTTAAATAACCGTGGGGTGCTTGATATTAATTCATTATAAAAATACCTCAAACAGCACCACACGCTTTTTTTAAATTATGTTCTGCTTTTTTAGTTTGGTTTTTAAAGCGTGTTTTTTAGTTTTGTTTTTTTTTTAACTATTATTTACTTTTAAGTACTCTCACTCATATGCATCTCCTTCTAGCATCATTTTCTAGAACCACCTCGATCCAACAAAGTTAATACCTATAAAGCTTGTAAAAAAGGGTTGGGCTTAATATGACTTGTTCATACGAAAATTATTGGATAGGGACTCAAAACTGCTCTACAACTGAAAAAATAACAGCTTTGCAGAAAAATTTACCTAATACTCCTAACAGGGAATGCTGTGGTCCTCTGATATCAGTTTTGGGTCGCCTTTTACGACACAGACGAGTAAAAATATGAACTGTCCTATACAGTCGAAAACCTTACAGTTCGTTTACAAAATATCACAGAATTTATACGCTAAATAAAGTAGGTTGGATTGTGTAACACCAAATAGGTCTTATCAGACATCTCGACCAAGAGGCGCTAGATGGAACTACCTATGCTACTTTATTCGTTGTAGCTGAACGAACTAACCAGTAACCATATGATTGATTGAGTCCTGTCGAGCAGGGATTTTTGGGGTCTTGTCGATTAAAACAAGCTTTTATTTCTACTATTTTTTCACACTATACAATACATTTACATAACACACTCATACCTACAGTTACTTTCTTTCAATTACCAACGGTCCGTATTTTTTTATGATCTATTAGCTATTTTCTAGGGAGCTAGGAGCTAGTGGGCTATTTTTTTTGTTGCGCCACTTCTTCCCAGCTAAAGCACTAGGAAGTGGTAAAGGGTGGGCGTTATAGTGGACTGTCTTATTTAATTTTGACGACCAAAGTTCTGACAGCCTAGTTTGAATAAATTACGTTTGATTTTGTTTTCAACAAACATCGGCTTACATGCAAATTGTCAATACACTGTCTCATTTAAAACGAAAGACACTGTCTCCTGTGATATACAGTTTTTCAACTAATACAGGATACAGCTCAACTTTACCACTAAAGTACTGGTTTGCACAGTTTTTTATCCATAACTAGTTGAACAATAACTGTAACACTGTTTTGGAAAAATAAATTAGTATCTTATCTTATTAAAATTTAAATGAGAAAAAATACTGAGGCACTGAGGGCTGGAAAATTATCAAGTGAACTTGGGCGGGCTGAGCTGGGCGACACCACTGTATACCAAGGCAAAGATGGCGGGACAAGCTAAACTCCTACCAAAAGGACCGACTGCAATAGCAGAGAATAGAAGTGGGAGGTTTTTGCCCTGAGGTGGGATATTACAGGCTAGAAATTATTTTCGTAAAATGTGATGAATAAATCCAAAAGATGTTACAGATTATTTTAGTGCAGGACACATTCCGCCGTAATGAAAATTATTTAAAAAAAAGTTTGAATTTATACGTACATTACAGACTTGATTTAAGAAAACTCACCTTTTGCAAATAATAAGCCAGATAATGTTGAATAAATTGATGCCTTCTACAAACTATTACTTCTTCTGTCAAACTTAGAAGTATCGATTTAGGTATAACTTTCCTAAATAGTTCTCGAGTATTTACATCGGAAACTTTCAATATACTTAGTTATTTGTTTGCTAAGCCTATGAGTTGCCTTCGCCCTTAAGGAGTTGAATTCGAAGAAGGATTATTTTGGGACCAGAACCAAAGTTTTTATTGGCACTTGTGCGGCTTTTACTTTTTAATAATACACCACTTGTTACATAAAAATTGGGTTATCGTGTGGAAGATAATAAAAAATATTTATCAGTTTAATTTTCAACCAAAAAGAATATGCTAAGCAACCTATATTTTGGTAACGTACTTACCATCTTTCTTGACCATTTCCCACGATACGGTGGAATATTTATGAATTTCCTCCCGATATTTTATTCATTTTATATCAAAATATGAGAACATAGACCGTTAAAGGTATTCTAATATTTATCAGAATTACTTTGCGCATTTACGCACGAGTAATCTTTTTTACTGTTGTAGTTGAGTTATATTTCATTACATTTCCAATGAGTCGTTTCTGCAAAAATGATTTCTAAAGTTAAATCGTTCTGAAGCTCATGATTGTTCACATAATAGGTTCAGTAGAGATTTTCAATTGTGTTTTCTTACATAGCAACCTAAGCAATCATTTATGAAGAGTCTTACAAAGTTCCGTATTACCACAGGTACAGGCATGTTCCCGTGCGAACCCTTTCACACTCCACTGACACATACTCATGTTACAGACACAACTACTAACTCTGCTTACCCTCCAGCGTATGATATCAACAGTGCTCGGAACTTAGCCGGCTCACCGGGCCGTAAGCGTTAACCGCGCACGGACGCCCTGACCCGGAAATTTCAATCTTTGTCCAGTTACCAAGTTTCGGAGCGATACAATTAAAAGCTTTTAACTTAAATGTATGGGGTGTAAAAACTGATGTAAAGTTTATAATTAAAATGGATTTGAGTCGCACAAGAAGTCAGTTTTTTTCCTTCCTATGGACAATTTTTTTTTGTTTTTTTCTTTCTTTCTACGCCTTTTTTTTTACTAAAACTTCGTAACATAGAAGTACAATACCTGCGTAATCAGGTCGGTGTACCTACTACCTACTATTACTTAGAGGTGAAGGTAATTGGTTTCACATCCACTACATCACAACACGACCATCACCCGTACCAATTAACCCGTATCCAAGACAAGCGCGATATTAACAATTTTGTCATACTTAACTAATAATAAACATGCATATATAAAACAGAGCAGTGGCGCCTCAGTGGCAACATTCATTACTTACGAGCTGTAGGGGGTTCGAACCCAGGCAGGCGCTTGCCTTTGTGTAAATTATTTCATCACCACTAATCTCAAAACAGTGAAGGAAAAATCGCGAGGAAACTGCCACGTTCTAAAACCAAAAATTATAAAATAAAAACTTTTTATCAAAAAAATTAAACCGCCGTCAAAACTTAAAAGCAAAAAATAATAAACCTTTTTTGTTTAACCTCAATAAGTAAATTTGAAAGGCAGTGACATAAAATTAAAAAAACATATCCAGTCACCGACTTCCGAACATATTTTTTGCTTTCCTGTTTTTTCGGCGGTTTAATTTTTTTTATAAAAAGTTTTTAATTTAAAATTTTTTGTGGCTATAATCTACTAATTACTACATGCTTAATTTTTTATTACTTTTTGTAATACACAACTCGGCATTAAAATCTGTGAGTGAAGAATCATTCATCCCCTGTTTTCCTACCCTTAGGGTTGGTTTTTTTCCAAACTTATGCGACTAACTTTGGGGTAAACCCTTTCCAATAAAAAAAGAATTATCAGAATCGGACTACTCTGTAAAAAGTTATGCGTGGTCATACATTAAAAAAAATACACGTCGAGTTGAGAACCTCCTCCGTTTTTTCGTCGGTAAAAAAATTGGAAGACATGTCACATCTACCACCCCGCACTGAACTCGCGTGTTAGATTACATACTCCCTCTCTACAGAGAAGTAGCCTGTGTCCCAGGAATGGGAACATTATAGGCTGGTTATTGTATAAAAAACACAAAACTGAGATAACAAATCTTAAAAAAAAACAGATGGTGATAAATGACAAAAAAATCTACCACGCATGCAGACGCTTTGCTGATTGCAGTTTTGTTGTTATCATTAGACAGGAGGACGCTGCTGCTTAGCCTCTAAACGTAATACCTAAGTTACCTCCTGTTCCACCTTTGATTCACTTTAGCTTGGCGCGTAATCCGTGACCTCTCTAACTTTAAAACAAGATTGACGGCCTCACGAATTGATAACAATATAAATCAGCTAATTACTACTGCCATTGTGGCGGCCCAAACTTGATAGATATCGCAAACTGATTGGGGCTTGATACAGAGAGCCCAAGTTTCTCCCTAATTGGAATCACTAATTCTGCCAAGGTTAAACCCGGAATTGATGTATTATGTAAGGTAGTATGTCTGTCAACATTGGAGCAAGTTTGTTATTTTGACGCAATCTCGAATCGTTAAGCTTAAACGTCGCTGAACACCGTGGGTCTTTATTTACTTCCATTTCATCTATTTATAGTTAACTTATAGTTTACACCTGAAATAATAATTCCCCGACCGTTATTTTGAGTTCTGGTCATTGTTCTGACCCGAAAATCTAATAGCTAAATAAGCAGGGTAAGGTTTCTGTTATACTTAACTTATAATTATTATTCCATAATAATACTTCTATCAAAAATATTCATGTATAAATATAACACTTATTTTGAAGAACATACTACATACAGTCTTGGTTGAGAAAAAAATAAAAATGTGGTGGAAAAATGGAAAAAGAATACACTTTTGAAGTTATTCTTCTATGCTGGCAAGCTAAATGATTATTGTAGGAAATGACGCGAAGATATTATGATATTTTGGCCTTGTTACCTCAGATGATAAAAGGGTCTCTTTCTAGGATAGACTTTAAAAAAAATATACAACAAATAAAACATCTCTGAAATAAATCAAAAGACAAATAGGTAATATTTCCTATTGTATGTAGCCACTGGAAATGGTTCAGTAGGAACGTGTGTGGGACATCTCTCATATCATAACACAACGATAACAAATTATTATAGTGTCAGCACTTTAGCAAATATTAAATTAAAAGCAAAAATATACCAGTCAACGTCACAGGAAATTTTAACATAATCCAAGCTTTGCAAAAAATATTATATTACTGAAAACAAAATAAAGGTACGATGTCTCGTGTAACTCTTGTTATTAGTCGCTGAATAAACAAGATAAAACATATTTGGCCCCGGGGCCAGCATTTGTCGAGTCTCACTGATTTAAATGGATTAACCCGACATAATATATTATTTGCATAATATAAAACCGACCTTTGCGTGGCCGTTTCTTTCGCGTCCGTTTTCTAAGCTCATTTACACCCGGATTCGGAATTGTTTAGAGGCATCCTCTGGATAACATAATTCTGCTCTTTATAAGAGAAAAGGTTTTTCGTTTGTAGCTGTTATCTTTGTAAAGGTTACAGGTGGTCTAATTTCATTTCGCGCCTATCTGTTCGACCAATCTTAACCTAATCCTGACGGTAACTTTGTAAACCAAGATTGAAATTTGACGCTTTAATCTCGAATAATCCATACATTTTTAACATGTCATGAAAGTTCCCTGGGTGTTACCATAATAGAGGGCAATATAACTCATCTAAAAACATCAAACAGTTGAATCTACAAAGATAAATAATCACTAAAACTAATAATATAACGAACAAACCCAAAACCCGCGCAAAGCCGAGCCACTTATCGAATTGCCCAAAAATCTAAACATCAAAACAGCCCGCAACCGACCCATTAGCCGATCAGTAGCAACTCATGCAAAATGTAAGGGTCCGAAGATTTGCACGCCCAGACAGACCCTAGCGGATTTGTGGGCCATAACCTTCCAGGGTAAATCGGTGAAAAAATATACCCGCAGCCAACCTCAGGGGAAATATGGGACCCTGGTACGATGTTTACGAGTTTACAGAATATTTTGGTAAGCTCAGAATATGAGGGAAGATTATTTTGGGCAAAGTGGAGTAGGTGAGTAAAGAGGGATTAGACTTAATGGGTTTTATTGGGTTATTTTAGTCCTTATTAGGTGTTTTTAAATGCCAGTTGTTGTTAATGTACTTGGTTACACCGGTTTCGGTGTTTTTGCCACAGATTCATTGCGATAAATAATTTGCGAACTCAAGACTGGACTAGAATATTTTTTGTCATCAGCATGGGCGCTTTGCAAATTATTTTTTTTTTTTTTTTTTTTTGTGATTTACTAAAAGAAACTACATCAACAATAATCTTCGTAGGGAAGTGAGAACGTTGACTACACCAAGTAAGTCACCTAAAACATGTCCATATAAAATAAAGTACCAAAACAGGTACAAAAATGTTAAAATTCGAAGCTCAAGGGAATAAAGGGGGTACGTGAATAGAGCTCCTCAATTTCATCCGAAAGTTTCACCGAATATGTTTCAATACTAGTTTTCTTTTCCCAGATCGAAGGGAGCTCATACACTTTATGTTTTTCTTCAATTCCCAAGCCGTGAGGTACAGTGCACTTTGTTTCATTTCAATTCGCTGAGTCAAAGTGTAGTGTATTTGTCTTTGATCACAGGTACGGAATCCTCCATTGAAAAAAGTTAAAACAGACAGACTTACTTTCTACAATGAAGTCGTTTTTCTTTTTTTATCATAATTTTAACCGAAAACAAGAATTTAATGAAACTAATCAATCACGTAAATTGCAATTACACTGTAAACGTCAAAACCAAAACTGGGTTTGAAAATAAAACATTTATAAAAACGTTTCAGCTGCCTAACTTTTCGGAAAAATGGCATACTAACAGAATTTTAAATTACAGTTGGCTTGAAATAAGTTGTAAGTAAATCGCTCAAAGTTAAGTCTGTCTGAGTTCAGCCTAGGTTCTAGATTTCTTATTGTGTAATAATTTCGGTAAAGTTTCAAGCGTTTCTCGCCGAATAAGCGAAATGCTTTTTGAAGTTATCTAAGTGTGATAAAAGCTGGCTTAATCTCAGATAGGTAATCAGACCTTTGAACTGGCAAAGGTCATTGTACGGGGTGATTATTTAATTGCTGTAAAACTTGATTGAAAAGACAATTTTATTACTGAAAAGGCAGAAGAAAGATGAATTAGAGGGATAAAGACAAAGGTGTGACGAAAATGGGAAATTAAAATGAACAAGTTGTTTGAATAGAACCAGTTTGCAAAACTATTGTTTGTAGAAGGTTCAGGACTGTAGTGTGTGTAGCCTCACGGAGAAAATGTCTGTCAATTTGATAATGACATTCTACGCGTTTACACCGGGTCACTAGAAGATTTGTATCACTATGCTTATACAATACTTATTGAATAGTATACAATTGTTAATTTAAGAAAGCAGTAATGGCCCAGTGGTAATTGATGTGACATACGAGTTGTAGGTCGTAGGTTCGAACCCAGGCAGACGTTTTACTTTGTGTAAATTATTTCATCACCACTGCTGTCAAAACGGTGAAGGAAAACATCTTGAGGATCGGCATGTCCTAGAACCAAACATTCGAAGATATGTGACCTCCCGCAATAGGCCCGCGTGGTGGATCACGGCCCACTCCCTCTCACAGAGAGGAGGCCTGTGTCCCAGCAGTGGGAACGTTACAGGCTAATTATGAGTATAAACTTACAAATTATTTTCACCTCGTAAGAATAAATTTGAATAAAATGGTCTCATTGTCATCATCTATCGACCCCAATATACGCAGTTCGAAAAAGCCCAATTAAACCGCATGCAGTTGAATACCAGCATTTTACATGGAGGGAGCCTCTCTCACATCCATAACCCAGTTACTGGGTAATACTATAACCCTTGGTAAGACTAGTTGTCAGACTTTTCGGCATCTGACGACCCGTAACGACTGCGAGAGATCGTGGCGTAGCTTTACCTGATCGAACGACCCGTACGGCTTTTCTTACTTAGCCGCAAGACACTTTTTGAAGAATAAAATGGTCGAACGAGTTACTTTGGAACTTACGGAAGTCCTCCAAAGGACCTTCATAAATACTAATAAACTCAAAATAGTAAAGAGGGTCTAAACCTAACATACAGCCACGCAGACGCACAGCCCTTAGAACATGGCCGGTCGTTTGTAAATTAAGCACATTAATAAAGCGCTTAATACAGCAGGGTAACATGTTTATTACCAGCAATTAAGAGAGATTACACTGCTTACAACGCTTAATTAGCTTAAAGTGTCAATTCTACTCTGTCGCTTTTAATGATTTTGATTTTATTATCTACATAAACGTCACGGGTATCATTATTTGAGGAGGTCTTCTTTTACTTTGTATAACCGTTAAGTGTACTAAGGTTACGACATTTGTTACTAATTCAACAACAGATTACCTGACCAATTTAGTAAAAGAAACCCAATCTCGATCCAAGCCTGATTCATTGACTATCACTAGCCTTAAGCGGACATATATGGCTCCAATCTTCTAATTCAAGATATTATTTATTTAAATTTTGAAGAAATTTTGATGCAATCTTGGACTTACTTGAGTTTAAACTTCTAGACACTGAGGAAAATTTGCTATGAATAATTCTTCGTCGTAGTCGAGTTTAATATAGTGCTCGCATAATACTGGGCCTCTACAACTTGTAACGGAAAGGGTATATACTTACCAAGAGCACGGCTTCTTTGGATGTTATCAAACGATATTGGAAGGGTTTTTTAATCCTATCTCTACATGTTAGGAAGTTATGAGAATTTTTAATACATTGATACCAGAAAGCAAATTATCAAATTGAAGTAAACACATCACTTGGAAGAGATTTAACATGATATTGGCAAGTAACGTGGAAAGTTATTGACCTACGTAGTGCGGTGACACGTTTGTTATGATTTGAATTTAAGAAACATATGAAACCCAAAATTTGGTATCAATTCTTAGAGTATTTTATTTTGAGCTGAAACTATGTATAGTGATTCTATACCAGCTGTTATCTTTAATGCTTAAAGATAGCAATAGGGTTTCTGTTACAGCCTGTATAGTCCCACTGCTGGGCAAAACGCTTCGTCTAGTACATAGAAGGCACGAGCATTCATCACCACGCTTGCTTAAGGCGGGTTGGCGACTTCAGACTTAAATCCATACTTATAATATTTTTTATTTTTTATTATAAATGTGAAAGTAACTCTGTCTGTCTGTCTGTCTGTCTGTTACGCTTTCATGCCTAAACCGCTGAACCAATCGTCATGAAACTTGGCAGAAATATAGCCAAGGGTATAGAAAAGGACATAGGCTACTTTTTTACGCGATAACCGAGATCCACGCGGGCGGAGCCGCGGACCAAAGCTAGTTAATTACAAAGATCAGGTTTCCTATCGATTTTCTTTCCTAACCAATGTCAGTAATGTTAAAGAGAAACCCACAAAGTACATAAATGAATTGCAAAAGTCACTTAAGTATATGCCCGGATTTGAACCCAACAACCTTTGGGCCGCTTATATCAAGTTTTATTTAAAAATCTTAACACAAGAGCAATCATGTGAATATTCTCTTCCTAATTTCAACACACGAGTTTTACTGTGAATTAATAAAACGTGGACCATTCTATTCCTACGTACAGAACTATAGTCAGTAGATATGTGGGTGGCAAGTTAGTGCTGAGATTAAACCTTCTGGTAGTAGGAGAATGCTACCTAGGAGTATTTATTAAGCTATTCCGTCTACATTTTATGGATACTAAAGACGAAAGTATCTCATATAAGTCTTACTATATAACTAGATTGATCATCTACCTAACTTTTTTCTGCAATGAATGTCAAACTAAGTGATTTTCATATTTGATTGGTATGGAGCGGTTGTTGAAAACTGTACTCAACGTTTGCTCGTCGATTTCATAATAGAACGGTTATTGTAAACAGTTGGAAAGTCATGTTTTTTATGTGAATTTCACACATATCTACGAACTCTTTATTGCGTTTTTATCTGCGCATAGTGTAGTGCATGCCGTGATTTTCTGTACGTAGTGAGGCGTTCAGGCTTAAGTTTGCAATACAAATTGTACAGTAATACACCGAGACTGAATCAAGACTTCAACTCACGCTAATGTTTTGGTGCTGTCTGATTCTCTTTTGGTACATTGCCAACATTTACTTAAAACTGCAGCCCAGTATTTTGGAATACACAACATGTTTGGACCTACATAACCATATAACATATGTACTTCCTTACCAGTAATATTATAACATATGTACTTCCTTACCAGTAATATTACTTTCTTTTATTAGCAGTCCATTACGTTCAACAAATGAAGCTAGTTTATACTAAACTTAAGTTTAATGTATGAATGTGAATGAAACAAACGCAGCGTTGTTTAAGTTCTCTCTTCCCTCTATGGAAAAAATCTGTCTCTTCTGTATTTATGTGTTCTACTAATAAATTGTACAAACCGTTTCCAATATTCGCACCCAGAAATACTCCCACCACCTTTCACTAACAGCCAATTTCGTTCCACAAATTCCACCCACCTACTATCATAAAATTCGGCCTGCCGTACATATTCCAATCATAAAGTATCGGCCTAATAAAACAGGCTATATAGCCATCTCTGTCTGGTGTGGTTTATTTGAAGCGGTCGCTGTCATGTGGAAAATCAAAGTGTGGTCTAGTGGGGCGTGAAGCCTAGCGGGCCGGCATACCGCATGCATCCCCGCCGAACTTACGGACTTAGCTGGTATGCGTTTTGGACAGTTTTGTCCTTGGTTTGTTGGAAATTTTTGTGGAGCTGAACCATTTCTGGAAGATGTAATGGAGATTGCGGGATGAATGAACTAAAAATTGTATTGTTCATTTACAGCTTTTCGCATTCATGCTTTGGAATCCCTCCCTGTCTCGAAAAGACAACCTACATTATAGAAAGACTGCTTATTCTTAAATTGTGTATAAAACAATTTAATTAGAGGGTGGCATCGACGTGCAAACTGCCATGAGTTCAGCACATAATACACCACGCTCATTATTTTTTTAACAAGTTTCGAAAAATTTCGTCTCAATCGGGTCCCTAGAAGTCTAGAGTCCCGGGTGCTGAATTCATGGTCACAGTTTGCGCATCGATGTCCCTGTCACCATATGTAGCTGAATAAAGTTAGCATGATTATTACCGACCCCAAAAAATTTGGGAAAAAGGCCTACGATAGCAATTACATCTATTTCTTACCCCTCGGACAATTATATTTACAAGAATCTGTGATTACCTGCAACACAAAAAAGAACATCAGTTTTATCATATTTATCATAACAAAAGACGGAATGGTATAGTATGCACATCAAATGCAACCTCAAAACATGTCTTTGTAGAAATATTTTTTACATTTTTAGGCCCGTTTCTATACAACAGGTTAAATAGAAAACTAAGTATCTATAAATTAAATTACTTTAGCTGTAAGAAAATTATACTTGAATATTTACTAACCATTGCATATGCACAGACAGAAGATCTACTTGTTGTCTGCAAATAGAACGACTAACATGCTATTTTACTTTTACTTTCCTAAGTTTAACATATTTTTTACTATTTACACTTTGTTAATTTATTACATTAAGTATTTACGCGCTTCATAGCCTGAAGCACAGGTTCAACCCAGTTCAGGCAATAAGCAACTGTGCTCTATTTTAATTGTTAAGATACATTGTAAATATGCCCCTTTTATAAATAAACGATATTATTATTATTATTATCACAACGGTCAATAGGCAAACTATGTCCCCCACTTTATTCTTCAAACAAAATAAAGTAAAGCGTACAAAAACAAGTCTAGTTTTATCAAAGGCTTACTCCTCAATGCTAGCTAAATACTTCAGACACAATGGGCACAAACAATACACTACACTGTTCTCTGAACATAGTCTGGAATTGTCTGGAACGGTAGATAGGATAGCCTAAGAACTGGACTGGATTAGACCGTTGAAAGCGTAACAGGTGATTAATTTAGGTTCAATTGTTATTGCGAATTAATTACTTGAGTGTTGATAACATAGAATGGGTTTATTGATATCGGATTGGATAGGCGTTAGAGACTGTGAGCTTTTCTAATGCCGTAGATATCTCTGTTAGGTCATTACATCCTAAATATGTTAACGAATCTGTCTGCATAAATTAGGTATATGTAAATTGTTGCAAAGTTATTGACGGTGACATATTTATTTTGGCTATGATCGTTATGTTGGACTTGGAGATAATAGAAAAAAATATATATTTAATCGTAATAAAAGCGGGTAAGTATGTAGCGACATCTATATACGCCATACGCTAACTACGCGTCAACTGACTGACGTCACGCAAAATCCTGTTTCGCGCAATCAGATTTTACAAAGCAACTAGCAGAATACAACATCTCGACACCAATTGTCAGGCAGATGCCCACCAGAAACAACACCCATCTGGTCGGAGGAAACTCCATTTTACATAGAAGATGACTGAACATGTTCTCCGTTCCTCATAATTCTATACGTATAATTTTTGTGTCATACCAACCCTGAAATATTAATAGCAGCGTCTAATTTCACCTTTGAGGGACAAATCATTTTTGATACATATAAATAAGTAAATAAGGACAAATTAATAACGATGGCAATATTTCTAATTAAGCAATTACTACATGATCAAAGATCTTCCATCAATGCCAAAAGTAGGCTATACATGAAAGCCCAAATTCCACATAAATAGTTATTAGGTGAAATGTACAAATATCAGTCGCTAGGGATAAATAAGTCCTATCTTACACGCAATATTTGTTTCTAAGTAATGATCCAAATTTGGTGTAATTACTGCTTAGAACTGTTCAAAATTACTGTTTCTGTTTCTCTTAGCCCACATCATCCCACGGCTGGGCAAAGGCGCCATGACTACCAGCTCTTTCGATCCAGGTTTAAAGTGGACCACTTGTCGTTTGTTTTCTGCAACTCGTACCGCCATCTTCTACGGGATATGCCGCGACGCCTTCTGGCTGTATTAGGGCTTCAGGTAGTAGTTATTTTACGTACGGCTTTTGTGGCCAGCCTAGCCTCACTTCTGCTCAGCGCTTTTTTGAGCAGCGTCAGTAATCTGTGTTTCGGAGCGCAGTGTCGTGTTGCGAATGTGGTCAGTCAATGTTGAATGTTTGACGGCACGGTTGGCGCAGTGGTTAACCGATTGACTGCTGCGCTGCGTGTCGCGGGTTCGATACCCGCACTGACCAAATATTGGTATGACCTACAAAAAGTTGTTCTGGGTCTGGCTGTTTGTGTATGTGATTTTAAATGTTTATAAACGCACCCACAATACAGGAGTAATTCCTAGTGTGGGGCAACGTTTAAAAAAACAAAAAAATGTGACGCTTAGAATACCTACTGCGCTTTATTACAAGTTGAGTTTGGATTTTTGAATGTTTGCCAGTGATCAAGTCTGGGACCCATAGATCAAAACAGGAAGAATGCACTTGTCCATAATTATTCGCTTGAGTGCCAAAGGAAGGATCCTTTCATAAGCTCTTAGATAGACTACTCTTCCAGCCAGGTTTTTACCACGACATGAGCTTTCTTATTTTCCGCTTAACAAAAGGCTCAGTGGGTAGATACCACTAGTCACCACTGTGTGGACCGATGACCTGGTGAAGGTTTTTGGAATCCCCTGTATCCCACATGCAGAGGGTTCCAATGTAATCGATGGACGCATTGTGGCAATAGGTACCTCAAATCAAATCGTTTATGGCAATCCATAATGTACACTTACAGGTGGTAAATACAAAAAATAGAAATAATTATGGACCCTGTCGGGCACAGCAAATATTTAAATAACTAAAATAACTAGAGCGAGGAAGAGCGCTTTATTAATTTTTGTTTGAATTATTTTATATACCTGGGGACGAATTGCAGGAAAGGCAGTTGTGACGATATTTCAGGGAGACCCATGTCCTGCCATAGGATGATTCTCGGCTAATGCATAACAATATTATAACAGTAGCAAAATATAGATATATCGGTAGAAAATGCTTTGCTTACCAGCCATTGCCTACAGTATTTCTATAATTATCGTAATACTTATTTTTAAACAAATTCTTTACTGTCCGTAAATTAATTTATCTCAAACATAACCAAATGAAAACCTGTGCCACGACAATACTTTTTACCAAAGCTTATTACGAGAAGCAAGTAATCCCTTTTCGCTATCTCATAAACCTTATTAAAAGCTGATTAATGCGATATTGGATAAATATCGCCTTAATTAAGCGGTATAGCACTGGCGGCTTACACACGTCGACTTTTTGCTCAGACACGAACACGTGATTGTGATGGAAAAGCAAGAAAGAGGTAGACGTTAGGCGATATTATCGCATCTGTAACGCTGTAAAAAGGCACCGTATAAACCGCCTAAGGCTTCGTTTACAGCCTCGAGCGATTCGAATCTGCGACGCGACTTGCGTCAAGCGACACGCACGCGTCAATTATATTCGTCCGTCGCTTCGCAAGTCACGTTACGGTTACTCGTAGCATAGTCTAAATAATTTCTTAAATTTTTTTGCTCCGCAGTCGCTGTCGCAAAATGCGTGTCGTTTAAGCGTATAGCTTATACCGACGGGGTAAGGACCCTTAATTTTGAACAGAAGCGATCGTTTTGGCGACTGCATCAATGCTGTATCAGAATTTGGCGAATCTGACCGGAGCTGCCGAAAAGCGAATAAATCGCTGAAGCTAAAAGTATCGTGTCTTCTACGGCCCTTTAGTTGAACAGATCTGTTTTTACTGCCACCGCATAAAAGTAAGCCGCGTGAGATGCGGGCATTAAATGAATCATTTTGGTGATAAATGCCTACCTATTTTTCGTTGTTCGTCAATTAGTTGTTGAGGGCATCCATCCATTTGAGTATTTTTTGTTGAGACCACTACATCCTTTGTCTATGTAATCCAATACACTTCAAAAATATGTGGAGATAAATAAATAATTATTTACCTTAATATTATTTTCTCTAGAAAGCTCAGATATCATCATGTCACTTAACAAGCAATGACACTCAACATATTTCTAGAAACTCATTAAAGTCTTGGATTTCGTAAAGTACCTAGAAAAGTGAAAATATTATGAGAATTGGATGATAAAAATCTGACTTTCCTTTTAAGCTTAGCGAATTCAAACAAAAAATAGTTCGCTAAATGTAAGTGTTTTAGAATGTGGTTGTTATTTCGGAAGGAACTTGTCGGAACTACTAGCGTACTAGTACATTGTATAGTCATATTTATATTTTACATTGTATAGTTATATGTCAAACTCCCTACCCAAGAAGAAAAGAGCGGCCCGTGGCTTTGACATTACAGCCGCACGAATCAATGAATCAGGTTAAGCTTCACTTGCCGCGGCTTGTCCCTGGAAAGGTGATCTTTACATATCGAGACACCCCTTGCATGTTTAACTGCCATGTCAGTCACCGGTGCCTGCGATTTTTTTCCACCAAAATGCGGAAGGAAGCGCGCTTGAAGTCCTGGGTTTATACCTACGTTCTTGACAAAATGCTTGACACGGCGCACGAACTACAATTTGTCCCATTCGGGCCACGTCAGCCCGGGTGCCTGACAATTTTTTAATTAAAATAAAGACAAGGGAACATTTTTTCACACATAATTATCCATTTTAAACCATTTGGAATCGATACACAAGAAATTATGCCTTGGATAAAAAAAAGAAATTTGGATGATTTAGAAAATATGCCTTGGCAGTTAACGTGTTAACCATTCTCGGTCTTGGTAGTCATTCGTAAATCTACGACAGTCGGTATCAGAAGCCCAAAACACTGACTAACCAGTCTTGCCAAGGGGTATCGTTTTACCCAATAACAGGTTTGTGGAGGTAAGGTAGGTAGTTGAATACTGTAAAATATTCGGCAGCACCAGGTTAGACCGGAAGCCGACGTTAACATTTGGGAAAGTCTTGGAAGCTGATGATAATGAATGATTCATAAAAAGATGGAATTGAGTAGTCTTTAGCTTTGCAATGATGAAATATTTCAGTTATGTCATGATGAACAACAACTAACCCAATCCAGTAATCGTACAAAAAAAAAATACAAGACTAAAGCCCAATTAACTCGGTGCGATTTAATTGTCTGCTGTTGAAGCAAATAAGAAAGCATACAAATAAAACTTACCATGAAAGTTATAGCGTCTAAACAGTGTTTAAATGGTGCAAGTCGTGTTGTTTCAATTGTTTCACGTCGCGTTCACAGGCAAGACACTTGCATCGACGCTTAAGAGATGCGTGATGCATATCATCAAAATTAAAATCAAAAGTTTGTATTCAAATAAATCCGAAACAATGTTAAAAAAAATAACATAGATTAACTCGACATTTCCTATGTGACTTCCCCTGAGAGCCATTACGATTTCTTCACAAGGTCTCTTTTAAAGTCTAAATATTAACACACACATAAAAAACCTCACGCCTTGTTTCCATCAGGTCGGTAGGAAGTTCAGATCACTACCTTCTACGTTAATTAAATATTCATTTTAATTCATTACGTTATAAATCTGGTCGTAAAAAATAAACATCGGAAAAATCGTGTACTAAATTCAAGGTAGAATTCGAACTGAATGAATGAAAGAAAACCAGTTGAACTGATCGCCAGTCCAAGACAAAAATAAATACAAACACTACAATAAAGAAAATTTAGTCAGCAACCAGCCACAAACAGGTAAGCAACACAGGCAAAACGAATCTTTTTAAACGCGTGACTATTCAAACACGTGTGCTAGACACAGCCATTTCTGACCTGTCACGATGTCGTGCTCAGACAGATCTATTATCGAGCAGCGCCATGACTTGAACGTGATAAAGAATTTACGCGGGTTGTGTAACTGTTTGTTTGATTTAGGTAAACGTGGATAGTTTCAGTTTTAGACTAGAATGTCGTTTGCACCTTGCTTCGGAGATTAGGAAGGCAGAAATACTTGATGAGTATTTGTTTTACAATGGCCTGATGTAGAATAAGATAATTTTGTTAAACCTGTTACATATTCGTTTATATTAATAGGAAGACAATTTATGTGCAGCTCATTATCTCTAAATATAATACAAACAACAACAATCAATGAGTATCAATGTAATGTGCATTTTCATTATATTATATTACCACCCACGGACTACACGAGACAGGGTCGTTCTAGTGTGGAGTTCATAAGCAAAATGCATCCTTTGCGACTTTCTTTTATTTTTTTCTAAAGCTAGCTAATAGAAAATGTAAAGGCAAATAAACATTCTAATAGCGTGGAATTTTCAGTAACTTTGATAAATGTTTTGCGACAATTGATTCCGTTAACAAGAGATCTCTGCATTTTATTCTCAAATTCTCTTGCAAAGATAACTTTATCTATCGTTTACAGCTCAGCTTACACCGTAACCGAATAAGTCACTAAAAATAAGTAAATAATCCGACTAATGTACAAAATAATGGGATATTAATGTCCCCCAGGGCTGGCCTGCGCGCGGACAGTAATTGGTGTTGACACCCTAAAGCGTTCGCTCAATATATTACCCGATGTTCCCCTAGGGAGTGCACTGTTCTAAGCGATGACTATTAATTCAGTACACGATATTTTAATAGATAGTTAAGTTTCATCGCTCTAGAAATATTTAGCTTAAGTATAATTTATTTAGCTTTGTTAGGAGTTTGACTAAAGATAAAAAAAGCAGCCAAGTGCGAGTCGGACTCGCCCATCAAGGGTTCCGTAGCAGCAAGTAACGCGCGAATTATAATTATTATTTACTTTGGCACTTATCATAGATTTATTATTAGAAAATAATGGTTCACGGTTTATGCATAAGGTTCGTGTTTATGAAATTAATGTTTTTTTTTTAATTTTTATATTTGAGTTGATTGAATGAAAGGTAAATTGCGGTTTACGATATATGACGTATTAAAAAAAAAACACGTACTAGATCTCGTTCAAAGCAATTTTCGTTGGAAGTTTACATAGTAATAATGTACATCATATATTTTTTTTTAGTTTTATCATTCTCTTATTTTAGAAGTTACAGGGGGACACATTTACCACCTTGGAAGTGTCTTGCGCAAACTATTCAGTTTAGAAAAAAAATATAATAGAAACCTAAATATCATTTTTGAAGACCTATCCATAAATACCCCACACTTATGGGTTTGATGATTTTTTTTTTTTAGTTTCAGTTCTAAGTATGGGGAACCCCCAAAATTTTTTGTTTGTTTTTTTTCTATTTTTGTGTGAGAATCTTAACGTGGTTCACAGAATACATTTGCTTACCAAGTTTCAACAGCATAGTTCTTATAGTTTCGGAAAAAAGTGGCTGTGACGTACGGACGGACATACAGACGTGACGAATCCATAAGGGTTCCGTTTTTTGCCATTTGGCTACGGAACCTTAAAAACCAGTCATAAACTGGATCTATTTGGTTATTAAGGGATTTTATAGTTAGTGATAGTTAGTGGTAAACTGACTAAATTATAGCTACATAACTTAGTCAGTTTGAAGCAATTGTTCAAAGGTATATCAAATACAAATATATTCAGAATTTATTCCGAGTTCTTATAAATACATAGTACCTACCACCTGTCTTTTTTTTTACCTCCCCAATGGGTTCCCGCATTATCGTTGCGGGGGCTCAGTAGCCGTGGTCGGCTCGGCCGGTGAAGCGAAGAGGAACCCCAAGGTGGGGCGGGGCCGCTCGTCAGGGCTTTTGCCTCCAAGCCGACGACGTAGCGGCCAAAAAGTAGGTTGCGGTGAGGGCATCGTAAAAGAGGCGGGCCGCGATGTCAAATGGGAGGCCTTGCGGCTGAGGGTTACAGGCTGCGGCGGAGAAGGAGTGCCGGTACTTCTGAGTAGCGCTCTCCCCTTCCGTGGCCTGGACGGGGCCGCCACCGTTTGATGGCGGACGCGGTGGGGCCGCAGGGGAGGTGGAGTGTCGGTATAGCGTTGGTAGGCGGCGGGGCCACTGTGCTGACCCGTCGCAGGGGGACCAAGGGTGCCAGACACGGGGTCGTCTGGGGCCCTGATGCTATTTGGTTCCTGGGGTGGTCATGACGTACCATGTGTCCTGGTGCGCCGGTGATAGGGTTTATTCCCCTCCGAGGAGGGTCCGGAGATGGACAGCCACAGCGGGTTCCCACTTCAAGCGGCACTGGAGGAAACCGTGGAGTTTTAGTGGGTTACAGTCCCACATAATTGTGCTATCTCCCCGTGGTAGCGCAGTAGGCATTTCTACACGATAAACAAAAAAAAATGCCCGGGTCGACGGCGTGTTGTGTTCCACGCGCGCCGTCTGAGATTCCAGCAACAACTGGTGGGGTCCGTGAGAGCAGATTGCCAGGGGTGCGGGTTGTTCGAAAGAGATACCGTCGCCCCTGGCACACAGGCAACTGAGGGAACACGGGTGGGTTTTAGTCAGTAAAAGTCTGACACGCCCTCCTGCTCCAGCCAGAGCGGGAGAAGTTCTTTGATGATTTCCCACCCTCAAAAAAAAAAACCACCTCCTTTTTGTAAGAGGAATAATAAATATGCCCTGCGGCTAACTCCGATAGTTTGCAAATAATTGATGTGAACTGCGTATGAAACGCTTTATAAAACTAATTTTCTTTTGCCAAAAACGGGAACCAGACATTCTTCCACTCTCGCACAAAGATAAAAGAAAATTTGTTCGAAGCTCAAAGAAAATTCGCACGAAAATATTTAAAGGAACTTGTAACAGTATGGCCTTGTTTGAAACACGAGGAAAGTTTATTTCAGAATGATTGAACTACTAAAATGGATACCCAATGTAACGCCTCACTTATTTAGCATATAGACTCTACTGCGAAAATAAAACGAAGACGAAATTTCGACTTTTCCGTCGTACATTGCTGTCTGCCAACCAGATGTAGAATCCTGATCAGTTCAAAGCACGTACTGTATTGTGAATGTTTCCCAAAAGATTTTCGTTCAAGTTGGACTGATAGATGGCATCCTCCTCTCCATTTAAGTTTATGCCGTCTATAGGCACTTCTTCGTAAATCGTTTTTTATGTTATCGGTTGGAAAATAGGCCGCTGGAAAACATGATTTAAAACAGTGATATTTCTTCCTTTTGATATCTGGGCATTTGCTGATGCAATTCCACATACATTTGAAGTCTCGCGCCTGTTATTTGGCCAGCTCATTTAAAACCGGAAGACACCAATTATATCGTTGATCACCATTATTCACAGCCTTTACACCATTGCAAGGCACATCCTCTCCTTTTACGCTATTTTTCTCAATTTTCTGTCCACCTTGTCGGAGTTTTTCTTATAAAATTAACTTTTCCGCTGTCCCATAACAAATCTCACAACAATGTTACACTTTAGAAATAGCTATGTTAGTTTGTATTACGTACTTTCCAGAAAATGCATTTCCCACAAACTTTTCCAGCGTGTCCTGCTGTATGCACGATACAGGAGTTGATGGACGCTGCTGCTGAAAGTGCCAAGCTCGTAGCCAATTTCTGGGCTGACTGTTTTTAGATTGGTATCGCTATGAAGAAGAATGCATTTCACAAAAATCTCGAAACTACTACTTGAATTAATCTTAGCTTCTGGGACGTAAGAAAATAAATCAGTTGGATGGACAGCACTAACCACCTGTGAACTGATAGAATCTTACTATGAAAATGTAATTTCCCCAGAGAACTTCGAAAGTCCGACTGCAGTCACTTGGCCTCGAAATTCCAACAAAGGCTGCTGTGTGTAAAGCTGGGCAACATTCCGCTAGGTTCTTGGGAAATTCTGGGCAGAATTTACGTGAATTTCTCGTCTAGCTTTTTTTATTGCAACGTAAATTTTGTATAAGCAGTTGAAACTAACACCTTTTCACAATAATAACTAAAGTAGTGGATAATTATATGGCTGCTCTGACCTTTCTAATGACTCAAACGATTTTTTTTATTTAACTAGCGCATGTCCCCAATCAACCCAATACAATATTGAGTACCTAACAAGAATAATACACCATCAGCTGGTGGCCGTGTATTATTGTTGTTAAGTACTCAATATTCTATTGGGTAATAAAATTGGGGTCAATTAAGTAGATAAATAAAATAAAAAAGTTTCTTTGGGAAAGTTGTTTGTTATGATGAGTTCAATGATATGTTTAAAAATCGGTCACTAGTAACCAGTCACCCTATACACCGTGACATTTTAGTCGTCTTACAACGGCAGCCCAGTTCATGTGTCCAATGACTACTAATCATTTACTAAAAAAAAAAATATTTTTGAACATTTGCATAATTAAAAATTAAAAATATCATTCACTAAGACGCATGACCTAGCTTGAAACACCCTGTTATGGAAATGGAATTAATGATGGAATGTAATGGTAGGTAGGTAGATATCTTCTACCGTTTGATACGTAAACATTATTAACAGGGAGGGTGTTTCATAATTCTGAAGCATTATTTATTTTTCTTTGTACCTATTATCTTAATTAACGGTAACAATGTTTTAATCGCGCCTAGACGTGTTTTATGACGGATACATTGAGTGGACCACCTTTGTAAGACGACTGAAATGTCACGGTGTATATAAATAATAATTAAAGCTATTTGACTACTTTTGGTTTTATAATGTTTGTAATAGTCCGAACTAAGTTTTATGTAAAAAGAAAAATGGAAAGATTTCCCCCGAATATGTTGAAATTCGAGAAAAACTGAACGGCATTTGTATATGGGATTTTTGTTACAAAAAATTGGCCAAGATCTAATAAATACAATTTATTTTAATTGTAGAATAACAGACTAGGGCCTTGTTAATGTTCAATTCATGTGACAAGCGAAATCGGAATTTGATATTTCGCAATTGTCAGAAAACACAAGAAACTTGTATTTTTGATTTCATGAAACGAAAACAATCTGTCAAGTCTTTTCCTAACAATTTTTGGGGACGGCTTCCAGTCTTACCGGAATACCAGTATTTAACATGGAGCGACCTGTCTGAACTCCACAACCCAGTTACTGGGTAATACAATGCCGCTTGGTAAGACTGGTTGTCAAACTTTCGGGCTTCCGACAACCCGTAGCTACTGTCAAAGATCCATGAATGACAGTAGGGAACAATGGGTTTACGTGCTTTTTGAGGCACTGAGGGGTATTGGTATGTAAAAAAACGAAAACATTACCTACATTTATTCATTGCACATTTGCAAAACCCTTCGAAGAAAACAGACATGACGTAACACAGTATCAAGATAATCCGTTCAAGAATACAAGAGTATTAGCATGAACTTCAATACAACACTGTTAAAACTTGAAGGAGTTTGTTAGAACAGATTCTGTCTAAATGTTGCGTATTCTACTAAAACAATAGACTTCAAGTTTAACATTAAGTAACATAACACTACTGTGTTATGTTACGTTTTGTCGGAATATACTGCAGCATTCAGTTATATGTTAACTGTGTGAACGGGTTAATGATGGAAGCAAATGGGCTTGTTTATAGTATCCCATAAAGAGGATAAGGGAAGTAAAGGGAATTGTTAAATTGAAATAAGTGATAAATTATTTTATACACGGTGTTAGGGATATCGTCATGAAACTATTAACTACCATGAAAACAGCACAATGATATAGAATTCCCTTTTTTATAACCGACAAAAATGTCTACGGTGGTGTCTAGAATCGACGTCACTCTGTATAATCCATCTTAAATACGTTTTAATTACGTTTTTATGTAGTTAAGGGAAAATACAAGTAAAGTACCTATATTTTAATTTGAAATAAGTTCAGTTCATAAGCATGTGAATGTAGCTTATGAATCGAATTTTATAAGGGCAAAAATAATAAATTACATTGTACGAGTACGACCCATGAGTATTTCAGACGCGTGAAAAAGTATCAACAAAAAAAACTTTTATCAATTCAATTCCAGAAAAAAAAAACATAAAATTGATTAATTGATTAATAAATAAAACGTAGGTGTAGGTATGGACCCAAATTCAAATAATCCAATTTAGTCTAACGCCTACCACAAAAGCGAACTCAGCATTTTTAAATTAACCTCCGTGTAAACAAAATAATTGAAATCAATAAAGAGTAATTAAAGCCTGACATTTAATGTTTTTCGACGAAAAAATTTGTTTCGGGCGTCCGAAACAAATTTTTTCGTCGACTAAAACAGCGTTGTTTTAGTAATTATTGGGGTCGTCTGATGGTCTGGGGGACGCAAACTAAATTATTTTTTTCGTACCCCTGATGTGTTTAATTTAGGGATGGAAAAAAGTGGATAGCTGTTAAAAGTTAATAGCGATTCGTGTCAGAGTAGGTAACCAACCTATTAAGTTATATTTTCGAATGAGGATTGGCCTCCAATTTACCGTGAAAATGAAAAATATATTTTTGTAGACCTAAATAGTGGTGATTTAAATTCTATACGTCGGAACAGGAGGCCGATTGGAGCTGGATTTTTCACCGATGAACATTTTACTGGGCGTAGATGTGTTGCGCCGAGAAGAAAAACTCTATAGATGATGATTGAGTTATATTATTAGTAGTTTATATTTTAACTTGCCAAACGAAACGTTGCACAGTTTCTAGACACTTGTTGCCTGCACGAATTCAGATGCATCTGACCATATTTTTTACGTAAGAACCCTCGTCTTAGACTTAATATCAGTGGTGCACTCAATTAATAGCAAACTACCAGATTTTTTTTTTCAAGGAAAATGTAGGTACACATACTGTAGCAGTTAATAACAGGAAAGAGCTCGGACGAAGAAAAATAGGTAATAGGCTTTTCTCGGGATCAATAAAGCTGTGATTGATGTGGTCAGCGACGAAATATTAAAAGTGCGAACGTGCTAAATATATAGGTATAGTAAAAATGATGAATTAGTACTAATAAAGGTTCTTATATTCCTGAAATAGGCAGTCTTTACGGGTCGTCTGAAGCTCGAAAGACTTGCAGCTAATCTTATTATGGGGTATCAAAGTAACTGAGTTGTGGAGGTCAGATAGGCAGTCACTTCATTTATATTACTGGTATTCAGCTATATTCGGTTAGGCGGGAAGCTGACCCCTACATAGCTGTGAAAAGGCTAGGTAGATGATGATGATTATTGACATAGAACTTATAAAAAAAAGTAATTTATTTTAAAGAAAATTGTTTCTGCTGACATTCTTTTTATTTCTAGGACCCTACGATTTGGACCGCTGAGGTTTCATCCTCCGTAAATACTCCAAATAAGAATTATTATCATAGGACCCGGAAATCGAATAACCCGGATACCCAACACTACTGCTATCCCACCGCAGATCAAAAGTTTATTAATAAATCATTACATTTTCTAAATCTTGAAACAAAATTGTTTCTCGGAAATTAAATTTTGAACTTCTCGTCTAACTTCAGTTTAACTGCGCCGCAAAACGATTTAGGAAAATTGGGTAAATACGGTTTTTTCATCGTAATCGATTTTCATTTGAGCTTACATTCAAATTGTATGTTTTAAATGAGAGTTCTTCACGTTTTTGATGTGATTCATTCGGGTGTGAAGTCAAATCCCTTCTCGGGATCTGTTAGTAAGGGGTCTTAAATATAAAACGGTTGGAAATGCTGATTTTCGTCGATGTTTTATTACTTCAACGTAAGGTACGTTTTTACTTCATTTTTGGTCAGATTTATTTCCGTGTCAAGATACTGAGTTTTCAATATTACAATCATAACCGAATTAATTATGTTTTGGTATTTTATGTAAATCTTTAAACATTAAAGAAAACTGCGTTACTTAAATTAATTATTTAACTAGCTTACAAAAAAACAACAGTAATAAATTAAATCCCCTATTTACAAAACAAATAAAAACAAAAATTACTTAACCCAACACCGCATTTTATGCTGACCGAACCCAAAGTAGGATAAGTTTCAAATATTTATGCTTGCTCAGGCGAAATTTCAGCAATTAATGAAATTAGTTAGACTTTAGACCCAATCGAGGTCGTTAACTTGCCGACTACGGTGTTTAATCAAATTAAATGTTTGCCAGAAAAAGACATATTGGGTGAATTTAATCTGCCAAGTTGCTGATTGGTTTTTCAGCAATTTAAGTCGTGTTGCTTTTGTTTCAGTGTTTGTAATTTGGTGGGGTACATTGTTTATTACGGTATATTTTTTGAAAGTCTGACTGTTTATTATTAATTGGTCGTAGACAATTAGGTACTGATATGAATCTTATCATGTAATCTTAGCCTTCCGTTGGCTTTCGGACTAAAAATCCCATATTTTTAATCTTAATAATCAATAAGTGGGAAATCATCAAGTAACTTCTCCTACTCTGGGCGGAGCAAAAGGGTGTGTCAGCCTTTTACTGACTGAAACCCACCCTTGTTCCCTTAGTTGCCTGTGTGCCAGCCCCATCAGTTGGTGCTAACATCTCTTTGAGGCGCGCGTGAAACAACGCGCCGTCGACCCGGGCTTGGTCCTTACCGGACAGCGAGCTACCCATTACTGGCCGTCCGCAAGCCTGCGCCTACGATGGCCGGGAATCAGCCTGGGATTCCCGACGCCCAGGGCGTCTCCTGCGGTGACTAAGGCCGTGAGGGCGCATATACTGCCTCTCCCTCACGTGCGCCGCCTCCCTCTTCGTGAGCATTACTGCTTCGCAGAAGGAGGTGACGGCTGCCCATGCACTCTCGCTCCGTACCAGGGCCGGACGCGAGAGATCGCCGCCGCCGATCGCCTCCACGAGGACACGGCGGTACTCCGACCAAGCCGGGCAGATTTCTACCGTATGCTCCACCATATAATTATTATGTTGATGACCATGTTAATAATTATGCTGAACTACCAATTTTATAATCAAGTAACTTAAGTAAATATAGGTAATTTTTTCTATTTTTATTATATGTAAAAAAATACCTACGTTTATTAGGAATTAAAAGCTTAGCTTGAGACGGAAGTTACGTAATGGTCATAAAACACGGAATGCAATGTTGTTTGGTTTAGGAAACTAATAATTCGTAATTATTAGATTATGTATTTAGATAAAGCCAATTTTGTTACCAAACAATTTCATTTCAACCTACCATTAAATTGTTCTTTACTCAATAAAGTGTAGGTCCTGTCATTATTCTAATTTGGTTTTAAGTCTCGTATTCACGACGCGTCAAATTTCACGTGAATCCTGACGTTTGCAAAGTCGAAACCGTACAACATCGCTATACAATGCGCGATATCACAAATAATCGTTTCGTAAAGGCGTCTCTCCACAGCAGCAGCACCGGCTAAGCTATGCATGAATATTTAACTTCGATTTTTATCAAAACGGTGGCAGGATCGTCTACTGCGACACACGGGCACACTAGTCACCCACAAATGCGTAGCTGGTAAACAAAGGAACCACGCAGCATACTTTGCCAGCTTCTTTTTTTCTGTGTACAATTGTACATCCTACGCAGCAGTGGACGGCCGACTTTAGACTGTTTTCATTTATTCATTTACTAACTAAGTAACTATCACCGTATCAGCCGAAAGACGTCCACTGCTGGACATAAGCCTCCCCCAAAAGGGGGGGAATTGCCATAATTGCCACGCTTGGCAGGCGGGTTGGCGATCGCAGTATGGTGGTAAAATGCATGGAGAACGCTGCTGCCCATTCTCTAGTAAGTCCCTTAGTCGCCTTCTACGACACCCATGGGAATAAATGGGATGGTGCTATTCTTTTACGCCCGGCACCACACGGAACCACGAACTAAGTAACTATAAAACTTACATAAAACAGTAAATTATAATTGTAGATACTTAGTTATGATCGAATTCCGTAATCATCTAACAACGTATTTACTGTTGTCAAACCACGAGAGTTGACATGAACTCCTTCACCGACCATACGTACACGCCTACGAATATTTGATATCTACTATACTGTAATCTAATTAAAGTTTCATTTAAGTAACGAATATCACGTTCTTTGATCCAAATGTAATAATTATACGTTTAATTACATAGAGTTTCAAGCAAACTAAAGTTAAAATCTAATCCTACGTGGGTGTGGATCTAACATTAATTAGTAGATATTCATAACTTTTAGGGCGACATATATTTTAACGAAGTCAAATCATTCATTGATCACTTTTATTTAATCGTTTTGTGAACTGGACTACATCCCACTTCATGAAAAGTTGTGACCCCTGCCCACGAAAAGCAATTTTGGTTGGTGGAGGTCACAATATCTAGATAAATTATCTAATTTATTATTCTGTTTTATTTTTGTTTAAATACATCATCGAAATCTTTTAAAGCAGTTCTGTTTGACAACATTTATAATGACACCTATTTAAAAACGACCTTTTAAAAAGACGAAGTGTTTAAAGATCATCAGAATGGTGAACTAAGAGACCATGGATAAAGTAAACACCTTTTTGCTTGGCCTGTACTGTGTCTCACAGTTGCGCAAAGGCCTCCCCTTTTTCCTTCCAAACCTCCCTGTCTTATGCGTTATCTGGCCATGTTGGCACTGCAAACCTTATTAGATCGACACACCACCTTTGCCGTGGCCTACTACGACGGCGATAAATTAAGCACCTATAACTTAGATTTTACACTTAGACTAGTTAAACATTTTACACTTAGGACTAATCAAATATTTTGTCCAACCGATAAGTTTAACCAAATCTCTTGTAATCCCATCCCAAACAGTACTTTATCTAATACCAGTGACGTTGTTCAATCGTTCATGCCGTTATCAAACGCCAAGCATCCTCAGACACCCGTGACGTCACACGCTGTAAGCAAGTTAGTGGAGTATTTGTCAAGTAATTTAGCTGGAAGTGTCTGAACATTGAACATCCCTTTTCCGCTACATCGTCGAGATATTATTCAGACCGCGACGTGGCAGTAATAAGAGGGCGGGGGTGCTGTGCTAGCGATTAATATTGTTATAATCATCATCACTTGCATGCTCTGTATGTGTACTCATGTTTCCACAAATAAAGAATCTTGAATCTTGAATCTTGAATCATGTACCATTTTTGTTGAACTGGCCTATTTGGCACAGCCGCGAGTTACACTTTTTTGCTAATTTCTCATAACGCACTTGACACCAGTGGTCTCGAACCTACCGATTTTTCGGTAGTTCTACCGATATGGGCTCTGTCCTACCGAAATAATTTTAATAAATATACGAATGTAATTGAATATTGTATTTTTTTTTGTCATATACCAATTTTCGGTACGAATTATACCAATTTTAGTGGCAACTCTACCGATTTCGCACTATGACGTTCGAGACCACTGCTTGACACTTTTTTATTTTCTTTTTTACTTCTAGTATAATATGTTGTGTTGCCGCTAGGGCTGATCAATCAAGTTAAGCTTGCCGCGGATATTCCCTCCTTGCCTCGGACAGCACGTCGATCGACTTCCAGTCTAACCAGAAGCAGCTGAATAGATACTATTTTACATGGAACTACTGCTTAGCTGACTTCTACAACGCAGTTACTCGTTAATTGTTTATTAAAACAGTGACGTATTCCGACAACGGATAAAAGTAGTTATTTCTTTGACTCTCTTTGACTTATAAATTTAGAAACTCTGCAAAAATCCCAACTTCATAGTGTCGGCGACAATCTTAATTTATTGTAATCTCCACAGAGAACAGAGTAAGTCTATTAGACTAGATATACGTACATAAAACTATGAAAACTTTGTTGGAACTAAATACTTAAACTTTTATAGGCCTAGTTTTATTTCGTTACTCGTATCTTGTATCGTATTAAAAGGAAAACTAGTTTTTTATTATTTCTACAAAATAAAATGTTAATTTAATTGATATTATGAAATAAAATTTTGACTCCCTCGTTCCTCTAGTAGTCGGAAATAAAACGTTGACTGCCTCGTTGCTCTAGTAGTTGGATGTGGTACTGCTGAGCATAAAGAGTTCGATCTTCAAGTCGATCAAATAATAATTGGGTCCCCATCAGGAATTACTCAATAGCAACCCGGAGTGTAGATTTATTGATGGCAATAGGCTCGCCCCTTATTACATGGGACTTTAATATAACTGGCAAAATGTGGGTGAATTAAAGGAACCTATAGGTAAACAAAGAATCGCAGGCGTGATGTTATTATAAGTTTGTAAAATAGAAATGTGAAAAGTATCTACGGTGATTCTTCTCTCGCAACTCCTAGTGGTCCATCGGCTGAGTATGGAAATTATAATTTGTGTAGGTCATCATTATCATCATTTCAGCCGAAAGACGTCCACTGCTGGACATAAGCCTCCCGCAAAAGGGGGGTTTTGCCATAATCGCCACGCTTGGCAGGCGAGTTGGCGATCGCAGTATGGTGGTAAAATGCATAGAGAACTCTGCTGCCTATTCTCTAATAAGTCCCTTAGTCGTCACAGTCGGTCACAGAATGGGATGATGCTATTCTTTACTTCCGGCAGCACACGGTACGTGTAGGTATTTATCAGAAATACTTGTAGGTATACCATCGCCAACACTGAAACCACATAAACAACTAACAAACACATTAATACAGTTATGTTAGCTGAACGACTCGAGACGAAGCACACACATGTACCGAACTGCCAATAGTACAGTACCAACTACCAACTACGAGTAGTTAACTTACTTCTCTTTGATTCACTCACACACTCACACTCACAGCGTACTGATTGGAATTGATTCATGTCTCACATTAATCATTGTTATAATGATCTTTGTTGTTTTCAGTACCGTACACACACACTGTTGCGTAATTCTCTATGTTCTATTGGCGCAATACTTTGTATATCGCCGCCGAGATGACGTGATTGCACGATGGTATACTTTGAAAACAAGGCGAGTGAAACTCAAACTCAAAGCATTTATTTCAAACTAGCTTTTTCCAGCGGCTTCAACAGCGTGGAGGTCGAAAATTATCCCACGGGAACGTATTACCAGGGATAAAAAGTATCCTATGTGTAAATCCTCTATCTGTGTGCCATCCATTCAGCCGTTGTTGCGTGATTGAGAAAAAAATAGCCAAACGTCTAAATATCCAAACAGACAAGCTTTTACATTTATAATATGGTAGGATTATTAGAATAACCCACTTACAGGGACCTTTGAATCGTCAAGGGGTCGGTCATTCAGAAAGATGAAGCTAGTTGCCCATTCTAAAGCGTAGTAGGTACCTACCCTATGGCGAAGAACGCGTGGGCAAGAAACTCCACGGGCAGTCTTTTAAATCAAAATCTGCTTCTGCCTAGCCATTTCTCAACCATGTTGAGGTCGGCTTCTAGTCTATCTGGATGCAGTTGAATACCAGTATTTTACATGGAGCGACTGCCTATCTGACCTCCATAACCCAGTAACTGAGTAATACGATACCCCTTGGTAAGACTGGTTCTCAGACATTCGGGCTTCTGACGACCCGTAACGACTGTCAAAGATCCAGCAATGACAGCCGGGACCAACGGCTTAACGTGCTTTCCGAGGCACGGAGGGGTCTTGGTATGTAAAGATGATCACCCATCCACGGACCAACCGCGGCAAGTGTAGCTTAATCTGATCGATCGATCCGTGGAACTGTTGTTGTTGTTGTTATTAGTTTTGTGCCTGCTCGGTCATTTTTAAGATCGCTCCGTACTAGTTCATTTCGGTCAGTGAACTAGTTCATTCTATTAGTTCTATTCGGTCTTCGCTCTCAGTCAGTACTTCCATAGATCCCAGAGCAAAAAAGTCTCATTGAAATCGTATTAGTTAAATCAGTCATTATCGTTCTCGTTCGGACATACGTTATTGGTCTTTGTAAATGTACGAGGAGCTATTAGAACTAACAGACCGATTACAAGTCAGCATTTGGTACAGTGCTAAGAAATGGTTCTTATTCGTTCATCGTTCACCAACTACACAAGACTAGTTGTTATCAAAATATTGTTACAAAATATTGGTTTCATCATTCATGTTAAAATTGTACATGTGAGAACAATGAAAAAGTCGTACACATTAAAAGCATCCAAAATAAATAAGAAAAATCTGAAATTAAATAAGGCGTAACAACTGAGAGTTCACCAGTACCTACTGTTGGCATCCGTTTACGAACATGGCGTATGCATCAGCACCATTTAATTCAACCATTTTGACGCTGTACCGTCACATCAGTGAGGTTAGAAGAGAACTCAGAATAGAACTGTTGGTACTTTTGTGAATCTTTCTAAATAGATAAGGAGACAATACTTCTACAGTCTACTCTAAGGTAAAAAAAACACATTACAGAAATCTGGAAGAACTGAACCCTCCCATTTAAGATACTCGTGTGAAAAAAATTTAGAAATTGTAATACCGCCATATAAAATTTATTAGAATTTGACAGTCATTGACTTCAATACCGGGTTTATTCGTACTTTAGATCAATGCAGTTCTTTTCCTTCTTCTAAAGAAGATCCTCAAACCCAACAGTGATATATCTACTGACTAGCATCATTAGAACCCATTCACACTACGATCAGTACATAACAAAATCTTTTTATCTCCGACATTATAACTGAACATTCACAAGCCTCTGCATAAGTAATGTGGTACTAGGTGTGAGTGCCGGTAGAGACAAAATCGTAAATACGTAATAAATATATCCGTTCCTTTTTGTACAATAATGCTTTGTGATTTGATATCAAATGGTTCTATTTTGGGTTTTATTTATGTTTCTGGTCCCTCTTGTATTGGACTTAAGTTCGTATTGATGTACCATAACCACAGCGCATATTGGTAGGGTATCATTTGTTGATCACAATTTCAGTTGGGTTATAAATAACAGAGGGCCTTTTAGCTCAGTAATAATAGCCGCACGGGTCGATCAATCAGGTTAAGCTAGGCTGGCTGGGTTGGTCCGTAGATAGGTGATCTTTACATGCCAAGACCCGTCCATGCCTCGGAAAGCACGTTAAGCTCAACAGCTCATTGGGTAGATAATAGATAGAAATGTAATTTGGTATCCTACTTTTTGATGGCTCATGAGCATGAGCAATTATTGGTTAAATTCACATTAAAGGTCCGTAGATGGGTGACTATCTTTACATACTAACCAAGAATCCTCCGTGCCTCAGCTGGGACGTTGGTCCCGGCTGTCACTGGTGGATCTCTGACAGTCGTTACGGTTTGTCAAAAACCCGAAAGTCTGACAACCAGTCTTACCAAAGGGTATAGTATTACCCAGCAGGTGAATTCTGGAGGTCAGATATCAGATATGTAGTCGGTGTATGTAAAGTACTGGTAATCGGTTGCATCCGGCTAGACTGGAAGCCCAACATAGTTGGCAAAAGGCCAGGCAGATGATAATGATGACAACAGTACAAGTGTCTCAGCAGCTGTCACTAGGCTAGCTCAGTCTCTTTGATTGGACCTTCACCGCAGAGCTACTATTTTATGGCTTAAAAAAAGCAAGAAGGTGAATTGACAAATTATTTAGAGTAACAAAAAAACTATCTTGGGTGGGTCATAACATCACGCCTTTGTTCCTCGAAGTGTTGGGCAGAGATGTACCGATAGTGCACCCACATTTTGCCAGTCATGATTTAGTCCCACGTAATAGGGAGCGAGCTTATTGCCTTTCAAAGCTACTGAGAAATTCCAGAAGAAATAATTGCTTTGTAACTATTTTATAATCCAATCCTAAGTTGCCAGTTATTGCAAATTACTTAGACATTCCTGTAACGATCAAAATAATCGTACCCGCACCAGATACACACCAAACAATTAAGTCGCTCGTTTGCGCACGTTCCAAACTAAGTTACAATATGTAATTTATTGACTGATGACGAAACTTGTCTACGTCACGGACTAACTATGTATGCGATATGTTTCGCACATTTAAGTTATATTCACATGACAGAGAGCGAAAATGTTCTATAAATATAACGTGTTTTATAAAGAACTAGCTTTTGCCAGCGGCTTCGCCCGCGTGGAGGTCGGTGTATTTATACATAACGGGATATCAGGAAGGCCGGGGCTGTTGCATCTGATTGCTGATTCGTGACTTCGTCAGCACGGAAATCCATAGTGGGCGTTAAACTTCAGGAAACGTTGAAATAAATACGCTGTAGCGTTGACTTTTTACTATTTTAATTTTACAGACACTTAAATGACTTAAACAATTAAGGATTGCAGTAATAAATAACGATTTATAACCAATGGGTTTGCGAGTGACCACCACGTGCAACGGCTGTCAACAACTGACCGAATTGACACGACGTCGCCCGCCATGACAGACGCAACTCCATTCGGTGTTACCCGCTCTTAATTAAAACTACCATTTAGTTGAATTCAAATCGATTAATCGTTAAAATAACGGAATAATGACCAATAATAAAAAAAATAACAAAATA
Source organism: Polymixis lichenea (assembly GCA_949091785.1). Taxonomy (NCBI): domain Eukaryota; kingdom Metazoa; phylum Arthropoda; class Insecta; order Lepidoptera; family Noctuidae; genus Polymixis; species Polymixis lichenea. The sequence continues at coordinate 22,844,020 of OX420943.1, read as the reverse complement.
AGTTACAACTCTCGAAATTAACTGGTTTTCATTATTTAATAATGTCACGCGCCGTTATACATATAAACCATCCTCTTGAATCACTCTATCTATTAAAAAACCCGCATCAAAATCCGTTGCGTAGTTTTAAAGATTTAAGCATACATAGGGATATAGGGACAGAGAAAGCGACCTTGTTTTATACTATGTAGTGATTATGAATTTGTTGATATTTAATAAAAAACCAATAATGTTCCCATTAATGAGACACAGCCCTCCTCCCTGTCAGATCCCTTTCACAGAGAAGAGGTTTGTGTCCCAAAATTGTACTAGTGCGGGTTGGTAGATGTCGCATGTCTTTGAGTTTTTGGTTCTAGGACATGCTGTTTTCCTGACGATGTTTTTTTTTCACGGTTTTGAGACCAGTGGTGATGAAATAATTTACAGAATATAAAACGCCTATCTGGAATCCAACCTACGACCTATAACTCGTAAGTGGCGGCCTTTATCACTGGGCCACCACCACTCGCTCGTTGATATGTAACTTAGTTAATTTACAGTGTCAGTTTGGTGTTGTGGTTTTAATTTTTTGGGTGGGAAATCTTCAAATAACTTCTCCAGCTCTGTCTCAAGCAGGAGGGCGTGTCAGACTTTTACTGACTAAAACCCACCCGTGTTCCTTCAGTTGCCTGTGTGCCAGGGGCCACGGTATCTCTTTCGAACATCCCGCACCCCTGGCTGACGCGTACCCCTGGCAGACCTGAACCCCTGGCAGACCCGCACCCCTGGCAGACCCGCACCCCTGGCAGACCCGCACCCTTGGCAGACCCGCACCCCGCAGTGGTTACAATCGCTGCTGCTGAGTATAAGGTCCTGTTTCAGTTTCCAGTAGCAGCCTGGAATCTACATTTGTGCCAGGTTTATGGCAATAAACTTGCCCCATATTACATGAGACTTGAACATAAATTGCAAAATCTGAGTTCACTATCGGTACACCTCTGCCTAACCTTTAGAGGAAATGCAGTCATGATTTTATGTTGCGTAATTTTAGTTGTAAGTTTATTTAACAGTACAGCTATTGAGGAGGCCATGGAGAGCGTTTGAGCCTTCAGTCAAAATTTAGGTATCTACATAAAAAATAAAGTCAATATATGGGCACCGCCGGGGACAACAGCGTTAGATCACTTTTCACCCTTATGCCTTAAGCGATAAGGTAGACAAGTGGTCGACCACCCAATGTCAGTGATGGACTCTATGACAGTTTCGAAAAAGTAGATATTAAGAGGCTGCCACTATCGCTTATTAAACAACGTTCAGTTAGCTTCACATTATGCGAGCACTGCTTAACAACTTTAAAATTACTTTTCTTTTACAGTTTTAGATGATCTCGCTGTGGCAACATCCGAAGAACAGATTTATAAAAAAAAACCTGAAACATATTTACAGACAGGTTTCAGGCTTTTTTATAAATCTGTGCTACATTTACAACAAAAAAAGTTAAAACGTGCCCTGAATGGTTAACTTTTGAGTCATTAGGTCTAAATAGTTAAGCTATTTTCAAGGTAACAAGGAAAACCACAACGTTTGATGTCAATTAAAACACCGCTGGACGAGTGACGAGACATGTATGTAAAAGAGTACGAATCACCATTCCATCTATTCAAACCGGTCCTCTTTCGTGGTAAAAGCTCCACCCTATATCCCAGAGGTATGCAGCTAACTGTAGAACTTACAGTTCGCGGTAACAGTATTGGCCTGTGTTAGTTACAGTCTGGCGGACTACAGCCCGCAGTCTTACAAACCATAGAGGTGAGGTAAACGAGCTCTAATGTTGTTAACGCTGGACTATTCCAATCTCGGCCTGCAAACTGGTTTGTTACACCAAATTATACTACAATTTTGTATGATCTTGTTTGCTAACTTTCTGACTGACTGGCGTCCAGACATAATCATGTAAAAGTGTTAGATTAGATATAGAAACACGGTATGTAAGTAATTATGAACAGAATAGAGGAATATAAACTTTATCTATTATGCAAATAAAAACACAAGTTATAAGAAAAACCAAACATAAGTTATTGTTATTGTAATAAAAATGCAGTGTTTCTGAATAATTTGGTTTTGAAAAACTCAATACTCAATACTCAAATTTTATTTGCATTCCACAATGTGTACTTAGGTGGTAAATTAAAAAATAGTGATCATTGTCGGGCACAGCAAAAAATAGTAGGAGAGAGGAAGCTTTAAATAAGTAGCTAAACTTACATCTAAACTAAATCCAATAACCTCCCACGGTGAAGCGAAGAGGAACCCCAGGGTGGGGCCGCTCGTCAGGGCTTGTGCCTCCAAGCCGACGACGTAGCGGCCAAAAAGTAGGTTGCGGTGAGGTGCATCGCAACTGAGGCGGAGGAGGAGTGCCGGTACTTCTGAGTAGCGCTCTTCCCTTCCGTAGCCTGGACGGGGCCGCCACCGTTTGATGGCGGACGCGGTGGGGCCGCAGGGGAAGAGGAGTGTCGGTATAGCGCTGGCCGCTCTCCCTATCCCCTGCGGCCGAAAAGTGGTTGGCGGCGGGGCCACTGTACTGACCCGTCGCAGGAGGACGTCAGCAGCAGCTGGTGGGGCCCGCAAGGGCCGATGCCTGCTAGGGGTGCGGGTTGTTCGAAAGAGATACCGCGGCCCCTGGCATACGGGCAGCTGAAGGAACATGGGTGGGTTTTAGTCAGTAAAAGTCTGACACGCCCTCCTGTTCCAACCAGAGCGGGAGAAGTCATTTGATGATTTCCCACCCACAAAAAAAAAAAAAAAAAACTAAATCCAATAATACCACAATTTGGGGTTCTGTATACCTACAAGCTATATGCTGTAGAAGCACCGTAATTTTACTGAGAAAACTGTCTTCTTATGACAAATGATAATGCTAAATGATTTTATTTCTGTAAGTAGGTTTGCACAAACACTTTAACACGTCATTCATATTTTAAAAACTAGATGTAATGTGCGGTGACTTTGGATATGTATTAAAATTTTTTGTCACCGCCTTCGGAAATTAAAGTTATTTTTCACTTTGTAGTGTTTTTTCGGAAGTCAGTTGTTTTTTTTTTCGGAAAAAGTTTTTATTTTTCACTTTTTAGTTATAGTACCTACCCCACTAATTCGAAATTTCATCATCCTTGGGGTCAAAACAATGCATATTTATGCGATAGCAGCAATCGCGGTTTATTTACTGTTATTTTTTGAAGATTTCCGTTGTCTGTCTCCGAAACGCATCATCAGGTCTATATGAAATTGAAATGGGACCACACGAGAAGCACGAGCTTAAAAAAAGAATCATGAAAATCGGTTCACTCAGTCGAAAGTTATGAGGTAAAAACCATACAGTCGAATTGAGAACCTCCTCCTTTTTTTGAAGTCATTTAAAAACTAGATGAGGTCGGCGTTTCCTATTTGACTACTCTGAGAAGAAAGGCCGAAACTAACTGAAGAAGTCACAGTCTCTTTTAAAGTATACAAAATACAAGCTTTATCCATCGCTGAGTGGTTTCTTTTTTATAACCAAGTCACCTATACACAGCAGTGGGTCCAGATAAGTTATTAAACCGCTATTTCATAGAGAGCTTTATTAGAGCATAAGAGCTTGTCGTACACTTTTGTGAATCAATCTGACATTTGCTCAACCATGTATGTTGGAGTAACTTCCAGACTAACCGTTTGTAGCTACCGCCAGGGGTGCGGGTTGTTCGAAAGAGATACCGCGGCCCCTGGCACTCGGGCAGCTGAGAGAACATGGGTGGGTTTTAGTCAGTAAAAGTCTGACACGCCCTCCTGCTCCACCCAGAGTGCGAGAAGTCATTTGATGATTTCCCACCCAGAAAAAAATAAAAAACCGTTTGTAGCTGAATACCAGTATGTCACATAGAGCAACTGTTACTGCCTATCTGATCTCCACGACCCAGTTACTGGCTAACATGAGATCCCTTGCTAAGACTGGTTGTCGCACTTTTCCGACTTCTGCAGTTACCCGTGACTGTCAAAAGTCTACGAATAGTCATACTTTCCGAGACAAGGAGGAGTCTCTATTGTGATTGATGGTCACCAAAGACGGCAAGCGATCGAGCCAAATGGCTGTTATTATTAAGAAAAAATCTACATCTTTTTAATTAAATAAGTGATAGACATAATTTTAATACTAGAAATAAAGACGAAAGATCAACCATTTTTCAGGTTAGCTAAAGTAAATTCTCGTATATCACTAATCTTTTATGGGGTACTGTGTTAAATGTTATAACAAAATAACTTGTGGTATATTGCAATTAAATGACAGGAAATTTAAAACTCATATGAATAGTATACTTTGTAAACAAGCATATTACCGATTAGAGGATTATATCCAAGATAAGAATGCTTGGAAACATGCTGGTGCAGGACCATGGGATAATCTGGAATCTAGACAAAATCAAACTGGTTGCTAATTGAATTATGTAATTAATTATATTTATGACATTGATTTATACTCAGTGATTACTTTAACTCACACACTGACTGATTACCTACTTCCTAATATTCTAGGAAAATTGTATACTTAATTGCTTCAATTTCATTCTTTTTACCTATTTTGGTATGGTAATTTGATTCTGGCTGCATCGTTTTCACACATAATTATATAATCATTTAATTATTACATTCGTATGTTAAATATTATAGTTAAAACATTTTAAAAGAGTAACGGTGGAGTTTCTTGCCCATTCTTCTCCATACGAAACTACATTTTGGAAGGGGCGAATATAATCAATTCTATTTTAATGTAAATGGTGACGTTCAAAAGTGCCTTCTAAGTGCCTATTTGAAATAAATGCTTTGACTTTGACTTTGAATACTTCGATGAATGCGTCAGTTGTAATAAAACAAAAATAAAACGAATTTTCCATTTCTGAACTCGGCGCAAACTGCCTTTTCAACTAAACTAATTTACTGGTTACAGGTAATTAGGCCTGAGAAAAAAAAAAAGATTTATTTATTTATTCCTGTTACAGCTATGAATAAAACGACACTTTCATTCTTAAATCAATTTAATAACTACTACTTAAACTACGAAGGTTTTTTGTGGTCACGACCAACCGTAAATGATTTTAGAATTTCACGTTAAAATTCCTTTACAGCCTCTTTGTATTAAAGAGAGATTAAAAAGGTATCAAAAGCACTTAAAGGTTTAATACGTTAAGAGGTTAAGGCCTCATAAATAGTTATAAGAGGTTATCCCGACGCTCGAGAGCCGTAGTAGGTAACAATAGCCTGTTAGTTTCTGAAGAGCCTTTACATTTTAGTTTATTTCTTGGGAACTACATGGTTATTCATTGGAGAAATAATTAGGGACAAAAATAACTTCCATTTATTTAAATTTCTTGCACACAATGTACAAAGGCGACCAGACTTAATGCTTTGAGAATTCTTTACTAGTCAACCAAGGGTGATGTGAAGACAAGATGGCAGGTGCACTGTTTCACAAAAGTTAATAATAAAAATTATATATATTAATGAATTATAAAAACGCACACAAATACTTCATTTACTTAAATACACATAGGGACATGCGTATTTACTTACATAACTTCATTACATTCATTGGATCGATTGTTCCTACTAGTCTGTCTTAATTAAATTTTCTTCTTCGTGTCGTTGATTCCATTTTCATTTCATTTCATTTATTTCATTAAAAAAAATATTTGTGTCAAAATATAGGAATACAGCATGAACTTAATATTAATAGCGTGATTAAACTCAACCAAAAAAAAAACACTACAACGAGAAAACATTAATATCAATTTTTTTTTGATTACAAATATACATAATTTCATATATTATATGAAATTATTGCAATACATTCTAAATATAATAAAATTAATCATTTACCAATAATTACTTTTTTATCCTTACAAAATTCGTCAATACTTTAATAACACTTCTGAATCAATAATGTCTTAAGTTTATTTCTCAATACATTCAAATTCGGAATATTCTTTATTTCTGGTGGTAATTTGTTAAATATATTAATAGATTGCACACTTGATGAGTGTTTTACAACAATAAGCTTTGCTTTGAGCATAGAAGGCAGATCTTTTGTCCGAGTTTTAACACTATGTTCTCTCTGTGTCGGTCTCCAGTTTGTTAAGATTTTTATGTAAATGAGTAAGGAGAATAAAAATGTCAATGCAAGGTACTGTTAAAATACTTAGCTTGATAAAATGTTCCTTACACGATTCAGTTTGGTCTAAACGAAGCATCTTCGACCAGCATTCAACCGTTGCGTTAGCATTGGTCTCGCAAGTGCCTTTAATGATGTAGCGAGCAGGACTATATTGTGATTTGGCTCCATAGTCAAAATGTGGCCCATCGAAGTTGGCAAGTTAATTAAGACAACGAAGACCTCTTTTACGAGTGCGTCAAATATTGAAATTATTCAAATTTTCACCGACTTCAAAAAGAAGGAGGTTTTCATTCGACATGTTTATATTTATACGTATACTTTTTTATGTATGTTCGGGCATAACTCCGTCATTATATAGACGGATTTGCAAAATTATTTTTGTTCGAAAGGGGTTTATTCCGAAATGGTCCCATTCACATTTCATATAGTGGTGATGCGTTTCTGAGACAGGCAACGGAACTCTTCAAAAAATGACAGCAAACAAACCGCGATTGCTGTTATCTTTATAAATATACATCGTTTTGGCCATAAGGATGATGAAATTTCGAATTGTCTGGGGTAGGTACTATAACTAAAAAGTGAAAAATAAAAAACTCAAAAAAAAAACACAACCGACTTCCAAAAAAACACTACAAAATGAAAAATAACTTTAATTTCGGAAGGCGGTGACAAAAAAAATAACTAAAATACATATCCAAAGTCACCGACTTCCAAAATTAAAGTTATTTTTTATCTAGTAATGTTTTTTTTTTTCAAATATTTTTGATCATTCCGTCTAACTCCGTTACCTTTCATTTCTCTCGTCACTCTTCACTTTTTTTTAGGAAAACAAAGGCTTCCTAAACTCTACAACGTTGTGCGAACAATCAGCATTATAGTTCTCACTGCAAATGTAATTGACACCTATGTTTCCATAAAATACTTGTTCAATTACGTTTTATTTGTGTATTTAATATGTTTATTTGGCATTTAAAACAGCTACATGATATTTTCAAGTTCAACAAAACATCGATAAACTAGTTTGAACCAGTACTTACGCTCAGTGTATCGTTTCAAAGTATTGTTTTAGTGAAGTGAACTAACAATATTTATACAAACATTCGTAAAATTGTAATTTTATTGTTCTAGTTAATATTTATTTATATAGTAAAAGTTATTGTAGTAAAATGTCAGTCTAACCAACGGTAAATGAAAAATTTTGAACATTAACTACAGTCACGATACGTAATACAAATACAACCTACATACCTATTATTCATATAAGTCGCTTTTCGTGTCTGTTTGTGTGACTGCGATATTCTTCTAAACTATACAACATACTTAGGTGCGGTTTTCACCGTTATTTAGTCCAGATTCGCAAGGACGTAAATTAACGCGACTAGACTTTTTAGCATACCTACTGGATCTACAATGCATTGATTAGCGCCAAAAGTTGAAAATTGGACAGTGTGTTAATTTGACGCGCTAAGATGCACTCTGTTGCATTATCAATGCTCAGTTCAACACTGAGATTTGAAAATCCCGTGCACGATAATATCCCACCGCGAAATTTTTACGTCCTTATGAACGTGGTTTGAGACAATAATTGATTCCGAGAGAGTTTATTTGTGAAATACATTTGTACTAAATTAAGATTTAATAAAGATAAATCGATGTGTGGTCAGATCGTAAAAACCATGCAAACTACTACTTAGCATTCCTTTAACCCTAATAAAGAAAACTAAAAACTAACCTACGTGAACGAAAACTAATTCCTCGTTAATAATAACACTACCCTAATTAATAGTAACGATATTTGCCCAACACCAAAATACTAAAAGCATCGGCACTTTGCAGTCACTCAGGCAATTTTCAGCAAAGGTTCCAGACCTAAATAAACTTAGCACAGACATTGCCTTCTGAAAATTAAAAGGTAAAATATACACTAAATTTTTGGCAAAATAAATAGTGCTGTCGTGTCTGTCTTATATTATTTTTGTGTTAAAAGATGATTTTTGTAGTCATGTGTAGAAAATAGACATATTTTAGGAGCTGTTTACCTAATATATCAACACGCCTGTATTGTTCGAAAGGGTATCAGTAGATATCGGGGTTTCATAATAATCATAATCAACCTATAAAGTTCCCACTGCTGGGACACAGGCCTCCTCTCTGTGAGAGGGAGTGGGCCGTAATACACCACGCGTGTCCAGCGCGCTTTGGTAGATGTCACATGTCTTTAGATTTTTTGAGTCTAGGACATGCTGGTTTTCTTCCTTCGTTTTGAGAGATGTGGTGATGAAGTTAAATACACAAAGTGCCTACCTGGGTACCAAGTCATCGTAAGTCGGGGCCACTGGGCCAACACTACCATATCAGCCGAAAGACGTCCACAGCTGGACATAAGCCTCCCTCCAAAAGGGGGGGATTTGCCATAATCACCACGCTTGGCAGGTGGGTTGGCGATCGCAGTATGGTGGTCAAATGCATAGAGAATGCTGCTGCCCATTCTCTAGTAAGGCCACCACTGCTTACACGCAAACATTCACATAGGCATTTTGGGACATTGATTTAAGTAATTTTGACGTTCTAAAAGTGTCGATTCTCAGTCTAGTTGATGCATAAGGTTGTTTAAAAAATATCGTATTTTAAAACCAAAAACCACTTTGCCCCACCCTGAGATTGATCTCAGGACCCCACTTTCAGCAATTACACTTGTGACCACTATACCAACGTGCCAGTCTAAGATACTGAAAATGTAGATACTATGATGTGTGTTAAATAGGTTACATCTTCACCCCTAGGACCATAAAAACGCCAAACGATAAGTAGGTGCACGCTTACCAAAATAAAAACACAATTTTCCCCTAATATGAAAAATTAAGCGATACAAGGCAAAGAGAATTTCCTCAAAGACGATGTTAAAACGGACTTTACCCTTTATCTAAGGGTCCGTAGAGATCATTACCATAAAAATATAAAGCGATTTTGGGTTCTCCAGGGTCCAACAGTCAAAGAGTTTCGATACAGGAACCGACCATATTATTGTCTCATATTTGCATAGACAGGAAATTGTATTATGTAGCTTTACATAGAAAAGTAATAGAAAAATGGATAGGACTCGTTTTTGGGACTTTCTGCTGATTTTGGGCTCGTGGGGGATTTTGGGGTGGCCTTAAATAGGATAAGTGGGAACAAAGGGTTAAACACTGTTATTTTATTTTTGTAAGCCAAGTTGTTCCAATCATAGGGATTGGATCAATACAGGCTTACACCAATTCAAAAGGAAGGCAACTTTGTTTAGACCCCATGAGCAAGGTAGGTTTAAACTGTGTTTTTCGATTAACTACGGTGGCCGGTGTTCTACTGAATATGAGCCACCTACGTACCCCTACAATGATTGGCCCAAAGAAATGAAATGTAACATACTTCATACCAAATGTTTACGGGAACTATGGAAGAGACCTTTCTAACCTCTCTAACTTACTTCCTCAGAACCTGAAAGGAATTATATCAGTCAACTGATAGTATAGACCATAGACAATGGGCATAGCATATAGCATAATCAGCCTAAAATGTTCCCGTTGCTGGGACCCAGGACTCCACTCTGTGTGAAGGTAGAAGGCCGTAATACAAGACGCGGACACAGTGCGGGTTGGTAGATGTCACATGTCAGCGAATTTTAGGTTCTGGGTCATGCCGGTTTCCTCACGATGTTTTCCTTCCCCGTTTTAAGAGCAGTAGGTGGTGATGTTTACACAAAGTACAGTGCTTGTCAGGGTTCTAACCTACTACCTAAACAACTCGAAAGCCGCAGCCGTTTCCACTGCACCACAACTGCCCTCGGCTCGACAATTATTAAGCATTAAAACAAATTATTTCCATCCTGATTGAGTACGTCATTATAATTTTCAGTGCCAACAAAAGCGATATATTATACGCGCATTGGCGCGACAAGTGATCATCAGCTCCCGTATATGACAAATTGTAAAGGCTTGTCGGCTGTAAGGACGCACTCCTCTTAATGAGTCCTGTGTGAAACATTGCTTACATTTGTCACATGCTTTAAAAGATTGTTGTTTATTTGATGTTGTTTTTGGCTGTGGCACGATTTTGAAAGCTTTGGTTTTTAATGTTGATGAAAATGGTGGGTTTTTAGCGTAGATTAGAAAGGAGATATTAAATGGGATAGCTGGATTAGAGACATAGACGTTTTATATTTGAGTCTTATTTGCCAAAGGCCGATTGTTTAATGGACAGAAGTACAGAACAGGTTTTATATTTAGAAAATATTGTCAAACCGTTTATTTTTTCAAGTAAAAGTTATATGTATGTTGCAACGGGCTTAACCTGTATTAAGTATCAGGTTATGCCCGCGACTTTCATCCACGTGGAAGTGAACTATACCAAACAACATGTCCTAGGACAGTTTTGTGTCACGCCCTTTATGCCTGGAAGCTTTTTTTAATTTTTATTGTATCTGTTGGTATATTTCATAACTAGCTGTGCATAAGCAGCTATGACAGATGATTTAATTTAATGGTATGTGTCTCGTAATGTTAATAACATTGCATACCTACTTTTGTTTCGAATCAAGTTTATCCTAACTGAACAGACAGCTGTGCTGCTGGGGAGTTTGTTGCGCCACTTCGCGCCACTTCTTCCTAGCTAAAGCACTAAGAAATGATGAAGGGCGTTTCTTTTTGGGGGAGTATCTAAGGTAATTTTGACATTCGAAAAGTGCAGATTCTCAGCCTGGTTTGAATAAACGACTTTTGGTTTTGATTTTTGGCTCGGCAGTTAGTTAGTAGCTGTCTAACTAGTTGCGGTTCCAATTATCACTATATTAGTGGTAATTGGAACCACAACTAATGAACTAATATTATAAACAAGTGAAATTGTCACAGGTAACCTTTATAAGTACAGATTCATTTACAAAAATCTTTCACTGTTAGACAGCTAACTGTCGAAACAAAAATCAAAATCAAAAGTCGTTTATTCAAACTAAGCTGAGAAACCCCCCTTTTGGGGAAGCCTATGTCCAGCAGTGGACGTCTTTCGGTTGAAATGATGATGATGAAGCTGGGAATCTGCACTTTTCGAATGTCAAAATTACATTAGATAGTCCTCAAAATGAACGTCCTTCATCACTTCTTGGTGCTTTAGCTGGGAAGAAGTGGCGCGAAGTGGCGCAACAAACTCCTGCTAATAGGGGAAGACCTATAATCACATCTACAGAACTAGATCACCATATAATTTGCTTACTGCAGTAGTATCAAATCCAAGCTTCTCACAATATTTCTTCACACGCATTTAAAACATCAAATAATAAAACAGGCAGAATCATAAACCACTTAAGCAAATAAGTAGTTTGTTTTTCGCAAAAACTTCCTTCCCGAAATCCCGTTTCATAATGGCTGAAGTTTATCCGCGATGACCGGCCAATAATTCCGAGAAGCGTACATTTTAATTGTCATTACCCGGGTCACACCCAGATTATCAGGGTGGCATGATGAAAAACCCTTTGTAATACCCTGTAGGGGTGTCCGTCTGCCTTTCATTTATTTTAATTAGCACTGTTTTTTTTTAACGAACTCGTGTTTTTCTGATTTTCATGATGATTGTGACAAACATGATAATTGCAATGTCTAATAGTAATATTTTCTTTAGCATTGTCAGCATTGCGAAAAAGGGTTATTTTCGACACAGATCGAACACTTACCATTCATTCAATATCTTACATTGCCAAAAAACATGGTACTAATAAAGTAATTATGACTTTCAGAAGTAAATGCCTATATTTTTAAAATTTGCATTGTTACCATAAAATTGGGCCTTTGGCTAACCACAAAATTAGTTATGCAACATTTTTTTTATAAACTTATGTAAAATTACAGAATTTACACTTCAAACAAAAGAATAACAAATAGGAAAGGTTTCTGTAACATTTGCTTATAATCTAAAAGAGAGTAATACTATTTGTTGAAATAAAATCCTGCAAATTATGCTGAAAACTGCCTCGAGAATGTGTTGAAATTCAACTTATTTAACTAGTAAGATCCGACTATATTGAAATTAACACAATAAGACATTTTAGAACTTAATTACTACTACAATACTTATGTATTTACTCAAACATTTAACTTAATTAAATGTCTCAGTACATAGATTCGTATTTAATTAAAATATCTATATTAAATCTTAATTAATTTGTTAATTACTTTGTTTGAAAAATTAAATGAGCGTATAATGGAGACTGTTCTGTAAATGGATAAGCTCGAAAGACGATTTAGTAATTATGAATCATTCTCAGAATATTCCATAGACTAGGTATTGGAATAAGTACAGACGTAATTGGTGGGTGGCAGTGAGATTGTCAGTACTTAAATAATTATTACACACATGTCAGGGCTTGTGGCCAAGTAATTACAGCCATACGGGTAGATCGATCGGGTTAAGCTACGCATGCCGCGGTCGGTCCGTGGTGGTGACAATATTTACATACAAAGGCGCTTCCGTGGGCTTTTACAATCGCAACGGGTCGTCGGAAGCCCGAATTTTTTTTATATTTCCCTTATAGTCTTTAAGGTTGACTATGTACCTCAAAGGTATCTCAGCTGTCTTCATACCTATATCATATCTCTCTTCTAGAACACGTATCCAGCCAATGTTCAGTGTAGTGTAGGTCTACTCGAAAAAGGCGTGCTATGCCATTTTTCCGTCCGTTGCCTACATAATGTAATGGCCTGCCTCATTGGTCTAGTGGTCGAAAGCGCTACTGCTGAGCTTGAGGTCCTTGAATTCGATTCCCAGGTCGGGCAAAGTATTACTGTGTTTTTCTATCTAGAATTTCTCAGTAGCAGCTCCCAGTCTGGATTAGTGGCCGGTTGATGGCAATAGGCTCACCCCCTATTACATAGGGCTTAAACATAACTGGCGAAATGTGGGTGTTCTGTAGGTACAACTCTACCCATCCCTTCAGGAAAACAAGGTGTGAAGTTATGTTACGTTTCTAGAGCCACCAACGTTGAAATAGTCGGTTATTAAAAATATCAGTGGTCCTATACATTTTGACCGTGTATTTGTACTGCACACGACAAAAATAAATCCCTTACAACCTGTGTGTGTTGCTAAACACTTTTTATTTGCATTTAACATCCACGCGGTTTATTATCTGGCTTCAGACTTCAGATAGTTTAAAGATAAAATACGAAATCTTTTCTAACATTCTATGAAGGATAGATTATTATGTAGAACGGTTAGGTATAGGTATAATGGTAGATCCTACCTATCTGGGTGCTTAACATCAATGTGCTCGTGTTCTGCCTAAGTAAACTAACTGCCCAATTATTGTTTAACTAGCTCTGCTTCATTATCATACTATCAGTGACTATTATTAGCTAGTAAAGTTCTACAGTTCAGCAGTATTCTGTAGCAAAATAATTAAACAGATAAGGTCTGTCATAAGAGTGAAAGAGCGTTAAAAGGTTAATTAAAATTAACATTAAAACGCTTATTTGAAATCAAATCTTTTGAAAGTCAAGTGTGTTGGAAATTTTACGCGCCATCAAAGTTTTCTTAATGCAAGGCATACGGCGATCTACTCAAACCTCTCCGCGTTTTATTGTCATGTACAGTATTTTTGCATTCAGGTTACGTCTTCTTCTTTGTCCTCGCCTTATCCCGTTACTCGGGATCGGCTTTCCTGATCATTCAGTGCCATCGATATCTCTGGTAGGCATCTTGGTCTGTTAGGCCTAACCCCTTCATATCCCTATGGATATTCGTCAGCCATGTGGTTTGGGGTCTTCCTCTCTTTCACTTCTCTTTCCTTCAGTCATTGAAAGGCATTTTTGCACGACGTGGTCCTCTGGTCTTCGCATTACATGACCGTACCATTTGAGCCTGGCTTCTGATATTTTATTTACAACTGGACCAACTCTAAAGCTACCTCTTATAAATTCGTTACGGACATGGTCTTTCAGTGTTACTCCACCCGCCCATCGCAGCATACGCATTTCGGTTGCATGTAGCTTCTGATCGTGAATCTTTTTTGACGCCCAGACTTCGCTACCGTACAAGAGTGCTGGTCTAACGGCCACCTTATACACCTTGCCTTTGATTTTTACGGGCATTTTGGGATCGCATAAAAACCCCTGAAAGCGTACGCCACTTGTTCCAAATAGATGATTGTTTCACGTCAAGGTTGACTTTCATCAACGAAACTGAACGTCATCAGCACATTTATACCGCGTTAAAAAGTTGTCAGTATCATAATGTTTGTGAACGGTTTAGTTGTGGTGACCACGTTCAGCATCATTGTTGAAATTCACCCTTAGTTTTAGTTGTGAGATTTGCGTCAGTAAGTGCCCTCACTATAGGTATTCTTACAGAATTGAAAATTTCTCATCATGTGTGTCAGTTTCTCCCAGCTACGTTGGGGACGGCTTGCAGTCTTACCAGAGGCAGCTGGATACCAGTATTTTATATGGACCGATTGCTTATCTGACTTCCAGAGCCAAGTGACTGGCTAGCACGATATCCCTTGGTAAGACTGGTTGTCAGACTTTTGGGCTTCTGACTGTCAAAGATCTGCGAATGACAACTCAACGTACTTTTCGAGGCACGGACGGTTCTCGATTCAAAATGTGACCACCTTTAATTGGCCGTCTGTTATTATTTAACCACGAGTCAATGTACAAAAGACAATTCTAAAGGGGAAAATTTTATAAAGACTTCAAAATAAAAGAACCGTCAGTAAAATGATGACATGATCCACAAACACTACAATCATTCATTTGTTTCACTAGAATATTCAATGACCGCTAGTTTTCTACCTGAATATGGATGACCTTGTAGTGAACTAGATCGAATATTACCGATAGTCGCTTGACATCGATGTACCGGTTTCAATAAGATTAACAAACTGCTTAATTATTACTGGGTAAGCATAGCACGAGTATCGAAATTGTGGAGCAAAAGTGTCAGTAGTGTGAAAATAGAGTTGGAAATTCAGTTGGTTATTTATAAGTGTGTCTTGAGTACTTTGATCTTTGAGAGTCGTTTCGGCTAGTCAGATGCCCAAAAGTCTGACAACTAGTCTTACCAAGGGGTATCGTATTACTGGGTGTTGGAGGGCAGATAGGCAGTCGCTCCATGTAGGTACTGATATCCAGCTGCATATGATCAAACTGGAAGCTGATCCCGAAATAGTTGGGACAAGGCTAAACGGATTAATTTTCAGTTTTGTTACGTTTCAGGATACAAGTTATAATAAATACATGATCAATTTACAGGGTGGTCCATCGTGATGGTTTAGTGCAGTACCAATAAACCAAAATCTGAAACTATTTCAGGTAGGTAAAGTTTTAGGTACCTAACCATGTCGACCATTTTAGAGTTTACAAAAACTGCAAAAAAAGATTCGTAAAATTTGACTGAGAATTTTTATTACTCACTAGCTGACCCGGCGAACTTCGTACCGCCATATTTTATTTCATCAGTTGGTCGATTGTTTCGTCAAAGAACTGTCAAAGTCTTCTGTCACATACCGTCAATCACTTTTTGTATTAGATTGTAAAAATTAATTCTGATCAAATCTACATATTTTTATACATTTTCTTATATACAAACCTTGTCCTAACAATAAGGAACACATAAAAAAAATAATCATCCAATTCAGTGCAGTCATTCAGAAGTTATGCGCGTACATACATTTCGGGGATTCATTTTTATTTATATAGATCATCAGATAATGAAATTATCTTGTTCACACAACACTTCAGTTACATTTAATTTTGGATCGCGTCACTTATTTAAAATTAATAAATTATGACGTTACCATTACCAAAACTCACATATAACTTATCAAATCACTCAAAATGTATAGACTGGTATATGTTTAGTGATTATCACAGTCGGTTTTTATGAACAGCCTCAAATATCTTCGTGGTTCAGTAATCATACTGTGTTTGTATGACCTAGTGGCATTGGCAAGAACCTTGAGAGTTCGAGTTCAATTCCCACGTAAAGCAAAACGGTAATGGAATTGGAAAATGTTGATAGGATTTTTTACAAAGTGAAATTCAATATCTACTTGTCATTTCAGCAGGAATGATACTTGTCGTGTGATTTTTAGGTGCCCAAAAAAGATTTTTTATCCTTGAATTTTATCACCACATAAGTAAAATGTATCGGTTACATATTTTTAAAGTCATCATCATATGCCCAGCCTTTTCCCAACTATGGTGGGGTCAGTTTCCAGTCTAACCGGATGCAGCTGAATTGTACATGGAGCGACTGGCTATCTGATCTGCATAATCCAGATACTGGGCAGTATTATACTCCTTGGTAAGACTGGTGGCTTATTGTTTTTCTTATGTACCTTAGTGCCTACTGATGTGACGAGATGTTGACTGTACTCAACGATGATAGGTGATGGCTCCAGATCATAGTGATTGTATGTGGAAATAGATTTTCACCTTAACAGTTCAGAACATGTTCTCACCTTAAGAAGTATTCCCGTTTGAGCCCCAAGAGCACCAAAGGTATGGGAATACCTTGGTGTTCAATGAATTAGGTGGTCTAGAAACTGGTGCTCAAATGGAAATGATCATCATCATCATCATCATATCAGCCGAAAGACGTCCACTGCTGGACATAAGCCTTCCCCACAAGGGGGGGGGGGGGGGGGGGGCATTTGCTATAATAGCTACGGTAAGCAGGCGGGCTGGCGATCGCAGTATGGTTGTCAAATGCATAGAAAACGCTGCTGCCCATTCTCTAGTAAGTCCCTTTGTGGCCTTCTACGACACCCACGGGAAGAAATGGGAATACTCCCACTTTAATGCCAGCCCCTAAATTTATTAACCCCTTTAATAAATTTCAGATGACAGTCACTCTGTAATAAATTCTGGCATTCCAAACACCATGTGGTCAGACTGAAAGCATTCACTTAATGTACGGTCGACTTACAAGAACTCCAACCGTGCTTAAAACCTTATCATTTTAGGCATACGATACAAATGGCGACATCAAATTACATCAGTTGAAATCATCATTATCATTTCAGCCCATAGACATCCACTGCTGGATATAGGCTTCCCCAAAGTGTCGCTTTATAGTGGTTGTCATTTGTGAGGGGCGGTTTCATAATCGCCATGGCAATATCAATTGGCATAGAGCGGTTTTAATGTGTCAAAGTTCAGAAGCGATGAACGTTTTCACACGTTGAACCGAGAAAATGCATTTTTAGTCTCTGACTCAAGAGACATAAGCTTTACAGCGGGAGAATTATCCAAGTAATATTATTAATTTAATAAATAACGTTTTTCTCCCTATATTAAATTATTTAAATATAAATTAACGTGTCCCGCGTCAAAATGTTGGGCTAACCACACAATGCCCATGTCAACCGTTTATAAACAGAATATTAACATTTTATTAAATTACGTTCTCATTTTAAATTCAGACATTATTTTGTTTTGTTTTACAAAGTTAAACAATGATAAATTATGATAGGGTGAAATGTTATTTAAGTTTTATTTAAGTGAGTAGAAAATGTTGATAAATGTTATACTTAGATAACTTAACTGATTTTAATCCCATCGTATCCTAGTAATATTGTAAATGTGAAAATTTGTATGTTCACATGTTTGGTACTCAATCATGCAAAGACAGCGAAACGAATTTGGCTGAATTTGGCACACAAATAAATTATGACCTGTACACCTAACGGTACTTTTTATGTTGATAGTACGTTGCCTTGGGAAAACTACCGACCACGACGTGGGCGAAACCGCTGGAAAAAGCTAGTTTATAATATTTTTAAAGTTTCTGTGATATGCCAATTTACAAATAATTGTGATGGATTAGCGGAACACGTGTTCATAAAGACATAGATGTGTATTATAACTTAAAATGCCAAATGATTATTTCCCCTACCATTTTATATACTAGAACATATAAATTTTTTTAAGACTGTAAGCTTTCTAAGTAATGTAAATATTAACTTGGAAATTGAAATAAGTAACAAATTTCACCTTATGATTCTTTTTGTAAAAACAAACCTAACAACAGAAAAAATAAATATCAATTAAAATTAAACATCCTCGTTTTTTCAACAACAATTAAATCCCGGCACGACAGCCCTATGAATAACAATTATCTCGTTCTTCTCCTAAATTAATCAAAAACATCACGACTCCAGAAAAGTTTGAACATCATTAAAACATGGGGCGTTCATGATACATTGAACAATTAAAATGACGCCTTCAAATTAAATTTTATCGCTTATTTTGTCAACAGCTTTGTTCAAAAAATTTACAAAAAAAAAGTTGAAAAAATATAAAAAACTCACCTTTTTCACTCATCACACATCACTAAATCAATCAAACAACACTATCATTCGAGTCACAACACTACGATACGCGTGGTGGATACGCGGCCAACCTGTGATTGGTTCGACACGCGGGTGATACGCGAGGCGGCATACGACACTGACTCACTGACAAGTATGAAACAAGGCGGGCGAAGTTTTCACGCATGCGTTGTAAGGAGTCAGGTGGTTCAACTATTTCGGGTCCTTCGAAAGTCCTTTTGCTATTTCTATGCGAAGGCTGTTTGAGGGCAATTTTTCGTGAGATAGTATTTTATTCATATTTTCTTCGTTGTGGTTTATATCAGGAATAGTGTTTGAATTTACATGAGATTTGGTATTATCTAGTTTTAAAAACTTTTCGTGTCATTTTATGGCAGTTGTAATTTTTATTTTAAATATAATTTTCGATGTGGTAATCAAATATTTCAAAACTCTACAATTATGTTTCTTATCTAGTGTTACATTGAGGTGTTTATTTATAAATTAAAGTTAAGAGATGTTTAAACATCAAAAAAGGATGGCTAATTATTATTTTACTTAAAGCAACGTTCATGGCTTCTGAGATACAAGTATCTTTTTACTTAGTTCAGGAGTCAGCTGTTCAACTTGATTTTGTTCACCACTTGTACAATCATGTTTAGTGTATGACGATACTTATGTGTTTCTCTTTGTACAATAACGTTCTTATGTAATGACTGAATTATTATATAACGACTCAGAAATTCCATTTTTAGTGCATGCATGTGATTGGCAAAGATTGACTATCCTTGTTACAATCACTTTTTTTTATTATTTCGTTAGAGTTGAATTTTATTCTCTATTGAATTGACTCTAAATTATTTCAACAGCATCCCTAACTTTCTACAAAGACATTGAATGAAACCGTTTAAACTTAAAACAACCTTGTTAGCATAACTATTAATGTTTTCAGACTATAATTGTTCAGGTCTAGACTATAATGTCCAGTATTGTTAGCGCTAAGCGCTTACGAGCCGTTTGGGAGAGAAGCGCAAATTGGTGGCGTACTTTATTTTAGTGTGTTTTGGTGCAATACAGTGTGGTCATTGTCGCTGTAATGTAGCAGTAGCAAGTGCAGGTCAAACTGTTTATGGTCAAAACTTTTTCTTCAGTACTTTGCTTAAAGTAGTCCACAGTAGCCCTGCACTGCAAACAGTGGAAGTCATAGGGTAAGGCCTTAGCTCTGGGCACGACACGATTGCGGCAGTAAGTCCCCTCTTTGAGGAGTGGCTTGAGAGGCGGCACGGCGTCTTCACCTTCCGCCTGACACAGGTCCTCACCGGACACGGTTGTTTCGGGAGGTTCCTGTTTCGGATAAGGCGGGAGGAAACGCCCGGGTGTTTCCACTGTGAAGATCACCCTGAGGACACGGTGGAGTATACGGTAGAGGTCTGCCCGGCTTGGGTGGAGCACCGCCGTGTCCTCGTGGAGGCGATCAGAGGCGGCGATCTCTCGCGTCCGGCCCTGGTCTAGGCCATGGTACGAAGCGAGAGTGCCTGGGTAGCCGTCACCTCCTTCTGCGAAGCAGTAATGCTCGCAAAAAGGGAGGTGGCGCACGTGAGGGAGAGGCAGTCTATGCGCCCTCACGGCCTTAGTCGCCGCAGGAGACACCCTGGGCGTCGGGAATCCCAGGCTGATTCCCGGCCACCGTAGGCGCGGACTTACGGACGGCGAGTAATGGGTAGCTCGTTGTCCGGTAAGGACCAAGCCCGGGTCGATGGCGCGTTGTGTTCCACGCGCGCCTCAAAGAGATGTCAGCATCAACTGATGGGGCCCGCAAGGGCCGATGCCTGCCAGGGGGCATCCATCTTTTGTTTACTTCTTTTACGCCCGTACATCTGATCATATTCGCACACCACCGGTTGTGTGTATATTCTAGGCACCTGTCCTCTCAGAAACACATCACCAATTAGGTTATTATATGTCCTTTTAGGGCGTCCCCTGTATGGAAACAGGGCCTCTATTTAAGAAAAAGAAGAAAGGAAAGATTTTTTAATTCAAGCAATCAAATTTTGATTACTAATCCGTACATAAATAATGTATTTTACACTATCGCGTCCCAAAATTGCATCAGTACACGAAATACCTAGGCGTATACCCAGCAATAGACTTCCCCCTTTATTTTCTAGCCCCAGGTACAAAAACACGCCACATTTTATTACAAAAAGTTTACAATTGAGGCACATAAACTCTGCTCCGTTCATAATTTTGATGGCATTCTATATTAGTTTCTTTTGTGCCCCTACATTGTGCCTTTTATGTCCAAAGAATGTTATTTTACAAAGTTATTGTGAAAATTTTCCTTGTAACATGGAGTTTTTTGAAGGATAATATCTAGAGTGTGAGGTGCGATGTGAAAAATGATTACTTGAGCTCTTGGGATTTATATTTTGTGAATAATGTTGAAGTAGTCTCATAGTAATGTAATTTTATGCGGTTAAAACGTTTGACACGAATCCACTATGTTCTATTATTTCCTAATGATTGGTCTCAAGCGCGACTATTGAGCCTTAAGTACTGGGTTCGACTTCGAAGTCGCGCAAAGGGTTATTGTATTTTAATTAGGAATTTCTTAGTAGCTTTCTGAAGTCTGGGTAGTACTCGGTTAGTGACAATAGACTCGCCTCTAATACATGTTTTTGTCTACCATTTTAGACACCAATCTTCATGGTCTTCACATGATCTGTTCAAGATTATGTCTGGACTTTATAAGAAACTGTGGCCTCTGAGTTTGTTTCGGCATTCTTCTCAGAGTAGTCAGCTAGTAAATGTCGACCTCATCTATTTAAAATAAAATGATTAACGTTTAAAAGCGTCTGTGCAAAAAAAAACTTACACAAAAAAACATCATAATAGATTACTGGCGAACACCTCTGCACAACCCATCGCGGAATATAGGCATGATGTTTCTTTTTTCTATTCAGCAGTGTATAAAATGGATCTAATTTTGTATTTATTTTGCCTTCGATTTACGGTATAGGTCATTCAACATCTCAGTCAATTGAAAATATATCATTCAATTGAATACATAATTTGTCAATACTTTATGTTATTTATTATCACAATAAAAAATGTAAGCAATGCAATAAAATACTTGCTACTGCCATTCTAATGTGAGCTAAACTCTGTATCGGTGTAACTTTATTAATAAATTAATTATTTATTGTAATTTTATTTTATGCGAGTAATAAAATGCGTGGTATTGTTTAAAATGATTGTGAACAATTAATATGCATGCGATGTACGATCTATTGGGTCGTTTAGAAGGTCAACGTTCAGTTAAGGATTTTTATAGGCTCTAACGTATGTTTCTAGGACTGATATGGTATGACAGACGCGAACTTCAAAGAGTTTGCTTGCTTATTCTGAGCTGGGATGTTCAGATAGTGTAATTTCGATACGGCTTTGATACTGTATCGGCGTGTTTATAGTTACAGCCGTGGGTCACAGTTATTAAAAAATATATTGTATCCAAAAAATTGGATCTTTGACAGTCGTTACGGATCGTCAGAAGCCCAAAAGTATGACAACCAGTCTTACCAAGGGTTATCGTGTTACCCAGTAACTGGGTTGTGGAAACTAGATAGGCAGTCACTCCATGTAAAGTACTGGTATTCAGCTGCATCCGGTTAGACTGAAAGCTGACCCCAAGAGCGTGCCCTGAAGATATCTGTTCACTCTGGTTATGAAGGAAGATGGGTTAAATGTAAACTTCTTCTTCAGAAAATGCCAGATTTCATTGAAATACTGGCAGTCCACATAAACAAAACAAGCATGAACATAAATCCACATTAAATCAAGTTAGCCCTCTCAATTCAGATGAAGTACGTCGAAGGTCGGCGGTCAATTTCCTGTCTCCAAACAATTGTCTCACATAATTCTATCTCCTTAACTATGTCTCCAATAATTTTGTTTGTATTAGCATCGGAACTTGGAAACCAGTAGAGATAAGAAGAATGACTATGTACGTTAGTTAATGGTTTAATATACCATTGGTAAGGTAACAGGGTCGGCGTGGAGGAGGTTCTCAATTCATCTGTATGTTTTTTTGTATGGGTGTGTTCCGCGATATTTCAACCAATGGTGAATCGATTTCGAAAATTCATGCCTCAGGGGTTTTTGTTTAAGGTGGGAAATCATCAAATGATTTCTCGACTTTTACTGACTAAACTCGCCCGTGTTCCTTCAGTTGCCTGTGTGCCAGGGGCCGCGGTATCTCTTTCGAACAACCCGCACTGCTGGCAGGCATCGGCCCTTGCGGACTCCATCAGTTGATACTGCCATCTCTTTAAGGCGCGCGTGGAATACAACGAGCCTTCAACCCGGGCTTGGTCCTTACCGGACAGTGAGCTACCCATTACTCGCCATTCGCAAGCCCGCGCCTACGGTAGCCGGGAATCAGCCTGGGATTTCCGACGCCCAGGCATCTCCTGTGGCAACTAGGGCCGTGAGGGTGCATGTACTGCCCCCCCTCACGTGCGCTGCCTCCCTCTTCGCAAGCATTACTGCTTCGTAGAAGGAGGTGATGGCTACCTATGCACTCTCGCTCTGAAACATGGCCTGTACCAGGGCTGGACGCGGGAAATCGCCGCCGCCGATCGCCTCCACACAGACACGGTGGTGAGCCGCCCAAGCCCGGCAGACCTCCACCGTATTGTCCACCGTGTCCTTTAGTGCGATCTACGCAGTGGAAACACCCGGACGTTTCCTCCCGCCTTATCCGAAACAAGAAACTCCCGAAAGAACTGTGTCCGTTGAGGACCTGCGTCAAGTGGAAGTTGAGGACGCCGTGGCGCCTCTCAATCCTTTCCTCAAACAGGGGTCTAACCACCGTAATCGTGGCGTGCCCAATGCCTCCGGGGTTGTCCTATATAAATTTTATTAACTTTTCTTGGGTAGTTTTTGCGTTAGCTTCGATAATACGTTTTTAAGCTTCTGTGTATCTTGATAATGTTCCAATACTTTCTGACACGCAAATACTTATTGTTCACATAGAAGAAGAAAAAAGAAGTAGTCAATTAAAACAAAAACACGAATGAAAGTTATTTTTCACTTTGTGGTATTTTTTTAGGAAGACGATAGCTTTTTTTTTGGATAAAAGTTTTTAATATGCATTGTTCTGGTTATGAAAATTTCGTTTTAGAAATAAGCGTCTGTCTCATGAGGGGTATGGGGATTCTAAAAATGCCTTATGGTTCTAGAGGTCTCAAGTGCGACTGTAGAACGCAGAGTTTTGGGTTCAATCCTTGAATCCAACGATTTCTTTAATAGTAGAGACTAAATCAGTCAGCTCACCCAGATTTTTAGTTCATGGCGTTGACTTGCGGGCTACGTTTATACGTATTATTGTTTACATTTAGTTTTCTAACTATCCGTGTATTAAAGCCATATCCATATTTGCATCCAATTTCTACGCTCTGCAATATTCCTAAGTAGGTTTAGTGAGCCGTAGTTTGATGTGGTCTTCAAAATATCTCGTTATGTTGGTCACTGGCCAAAGTTTTTAGATCAATGAATTTTTTTATGGAGACCGAGATGATTCGTTATTTAGAGTATACGGTTGTAAAGGACTTTCAGTTATTTGACGTCGAAAACTAAAGGGGATTCGAGAGGAATGGCCGAATGATTAAGAAAGTTTTTCGTTTTCCAGGGTGTTTATTTGACCCCAAACAAGCATTTTGAGAGCATTGGTGGCCCAGTGGTAACGGCCGCGACTTACGAGTTTGTAGGTTGTAAGATTAAAACCTAGCAGGCACTTCATTTTGAGCTAATTATTTCATCACGACTGCTCTCAAAACAGTGAAGGAAAACATAATGATCAAACAAATATTCTAGAACCAAAAATTTGAAGTCATGTGACATCTATATACCAACCCGCACTGGGCCCGCGCGGTGGATTACGGGTCCATCTCGCTCTTACGATTTTCCAAATAAAAATCACTACTAAATTAAAAATAACTTTCGTAGGTTGTTTTTTTTTTTTTGGAAAAAGGTCTTTAACAAATTCTAGACCAGCAGACTCTTTGAGTTTGCTGTTACTTACCAAACCAAAAATGCAGTTATTTTTGGGGTACCACTTTTCTACCGACAATGTGGAAATGGTAACATAGGTAGCTACTTAATAAGAAATAAAGTTTTTGCAACTGATAAATATTTTTTCTCGGACAAGAAAAGTTAGCTCTCAATATATAATTTATATAACACACGATCAATGCTCCCAAGTCCAAGATTATCGAGCTAAAATAGCTGCTACAAAGCCATCCTATCTGGCAATAACCGCTGGTATCCGACGCGGATTGCATCTTTTTATTCATGAGTGTACCCTACTTCAGTACATATTATATTATGTTGATATCTCATGCGTTATAATGTGCAACGGATTTTGATATTACGTGGCCCTTCTGGGGACATCGTCAAGGCGATACATTGTTTTTGGTATTGATGTTTTTTTCCGTGATTTTGACTACGTCCGGTCACTCAATAAATAGGTAAGTGTATTAACGTGTCATTATACTGTCCTCTAGACGTCTGGACTCTGTGAAAAGAAAATGGTGCCTTATCCAACTAAAAATAAGGTAGGTATTTAAGTCTCACATAAAAGTTCTTTTTGAGAATTTTAATAGAAGATCATCTCTAACACTGATTGCATGGTCCTCATTTTACCTGACCAAGATTATGTCTGGACTTAAGAAAAGACCTTTGAGTTTGTTTCGGTGATTTTTGTCAGAAAAGTCCGTTCGTAAACTAAACGTCCATTCTCATCTTTTTTTAAGCATAATAAATTTATTTTTGTGTAAATATTTAAAAGTATTTTTAACCAATTAACCTATAGAAATAAATGTTTATCTTTATGGTAAGATCCGCAAGACCTCCTGAAAACCTTATACCTACTAATCAGTTACTTAACGAAATCATATGCGTTTACGGAAGCTATTACGTCTGTAACACTAAACTATAATATTCAGCTTGTAGTGTGTGTAGGCATTCAAAGCATAAAGACATGCACATAAATGCATTTAAAGAAAAAAAAAAAAAATTTTTGCATAAATAGTGACCTAGTTTTTGTGTATTAGCATGTTATACGAAGAAACATTTTAAGTGATATGTTTAAATAATTAAATGACTTGATAATTTATAAAAACTGTGATATATGGAAGGTCATCATCTGCCTAGCCTTTTCCCAACTATGTTGGGGTCGGCTTCCAGTCTAACTGGATGCAGCTGAATATCAGTATTTTACATGGAGCGACTGCCTATCTGACCTCCACAACCCAGTGGCTGGGTAATACGATACCCTTTGGTAAGACTGGTTGTCAGACTTTCGGGCTTCTGACGACCCATAACGACTGTCAAAGATCTACAAATGACAGCCGGGACCAACGGCTTAACGTGCTTTCCGAGGCACGAAGGGGTCTTGGTATGTAAAGATGGTCACCCATCCACGGAACAACCGCAGCAAGCGTAGCTTAACCTGATCGATCGACCCGTGCAGCTATTGTAATTTAGCCACAAGCCCCTTGATATATGGAAGGTAGCCCCTTTAATTGGAGCGCGATGATGAGACGCAGCCCTCTACTAACACCGACCCCAATCCCGGTACCGACCCCGGCTCTGACACCGCCCTAACAAGTACGAAAGGACCAAGATGAGATTATTGAAGTACTGTCCACTCCAGAGATCCAGAACTGGATGGGATCCATTAAGCAGTGCCTCAAAGAGGTTTGTGCTAGTGCTACTGATGGAACGCTTAACGCTGAGCAGAAGCTAAAAATTACCAATCTTTGCCAAAAAATTGGACATGGAGCTTCGCAAATGGCTGTTCAATACCAGTCGCTTAAGCAAAAAAAACATATAGACCCATACCTCTCTTAAAAAAACGACCGAAGCACGAGACCTATCAGATTGTTTAACAGAGATGCACCGAACAATCCAGGAGTCCTGTACGAAACAGAATGCGGCTACTACATCTTTTGCAGATATGGTGAAGAACGGGTTTAACAGCTTTATTCGCCCAAATACTTTTAGCTCTGTGGCGATTTATCCCTGAGATAACTCGAAGACCAGGGATGAAACCAAAAACATGGTCCAAAAAATCATAAGCCCTAGAGAAATGAAACTGAAAGTACGAGGCGTACGGAAAATAGGAAAAGGAGGGCTGATAATCAGCACTGAGACCAAAGATGACCTAGAAAAGCTAAGGCAAACAGTCCAACTCGCTTCGTCAGGGCTTACCGTCAACGACCCTAAACACGCAAACCTCGCAATAGAGTTATAGGAGTTCCCAAAGCAATGGTTGAAAATTAGGTTTTTAAATGTATATACGAACAAAACTTGGCTGACAAACTGCCAATACTGACCCAAGATGTATATTTTTGACCTCCATAAAACTGAGCTACAAGTCTGGCAGGAAAGACGCTGAGAATTGCAACTACATAATAGAAGTTCCATCCGTCAGTCGTAAGGCCCTCATCACACAGCACAGATTATTTATAAATTGGACGTCCTGTCCGGTACGAGATTTCACACTTGTAACTAGATGTTTCAAGTGCCAGCAGTACGGTCATGCAGTCAAGACTTGCAAAATTCATGTCCCCACTTCTGGACATTGCGGTGAGGAAGGGCAGGCTTAGGTGACAACGAAGGATGAATTGTCCATACTAACGTAATACTTTAATCATTTGCAATTTGAGCATATTTCCACCATATTACGGTGATATTCGGAGTCAAACAGGATCTTATCTAGGATCCTAGGGGTATTTTTTCCCAAAATACTTACCTAAAATGAAGTTAGGGCGAATTGCATTTCGCACATTTTTACAGCTTAAATGACATGTTTTCTTATTATTTTTTGGTATTATAACCAACAATATCTGTAATATTTTTATCCTAGGAACATAGCTCATATTATCAAGTTGAAAAATATCGAAAAAAATATTAAAATACAATAAGTTTTCATTCATCGTTTTTGGAATTACGGAACTCATCCAAATTCGTCATAAATCTTCAGTAGCTAGTAGTGCTATCACGTCAAGCAAATGTCAATGTGTGTGTGATTGTACTGCTCATTGCACACACCTATGTGTATCGCTCGGACAGGCACTAACACAAGCGCAACGTGCATGATGAATTGTTGAGTGGGGGGTTCAGGAGCGAGAGTTCGGGTCGCGTCGGGGTGTTTGTTGTCAGTGTGAAATGGTTACGATACAGTGCCGTGCGTGTATATTTATTGTGTTTTCTAAATTGTATTGTTATATCTCTGACACTATTGATTGACTGACCTATGCTATGAGCTTGGATTTAAATTTGCCTTGTGATTTGGTTTCAAGTTCTTACTTGGATATATGAATTATCTACGATTCGGTTTGGTTGCCGGCATGGAGTCCGAACGTTGGGATGTATCTCACAGTTAGTATAACCATAATGACATCCTATCTTACTTCCTACTAATCCTACTATCCTACTATATAGGTCCTTATTCTTAATATATACTATAATAATAAAACGCGAAAGTTTGTATGTATGTGTGTTTGTTACTCTCACGCAAAAAATACTAAATGGATTTGGATGAAATTTTGCGCACAGATAGATTATAACCTAGATTAACACAAAGAATACTTTTTATCCTGGTCGTACGTTCCCGCGGGGTAATTTCTGACTTCTAAGCGGGCGAAGTCGCGGGCGGAAGCTAGTATTATTATTAATGTAAAAGTTTGTGAAGATGTTTGAATATTTGTTACTCAATCACACAAAAACGGCTGAACGGATTCGTATGAAATTTGGTACACAGATAGGTTGTAACCTAGATTAACATGTAGGATATTTTTAATCCCGGAAATACGTTCCCGTGGGATAATTTTCGACCTCCACGTGGGTGAAGCCGCTAGCAAAAGCCAGTATGTTATAAACTTATAAGTTACTTGTCTGCTACTTTCTTGGCTACTAATTGTTTCGGTAGGTACAGAATTTTAAACACACCCCAGTAAAACAAAAATTTTTTCGTGGTCTGAGTTTTATACCAGTAGGTACCTAAGTATGTTTTGTATAAATTACTATTTACCTACCCATCTGGGTAGATAGGTAGGGGGGACGGAGCAAACAAAAGCTTCAAAGGTACCTATGTAGCTTTATTTGTTTCATTTCTTTACTCATGTAAGCAAGCAGGCGCAAGTAATTATCTCAAGGACACTGCTGAGACTTGTTGCATTTTCACCAGAGATGTGCTATGCTACGTTGCTATAGATACGCTCGATATTCACCAATCCACATAATACATTATAGCACTGGTGGAAACAGGGTCAAATAAGGTATGTTTTTTTTTATGCGTGCTGTGGATGCGAGCTACGGATGAACTTGTGGTGTAGCTATGCGCAGAGCAGAGTACCTACAGTAGGCGCGCGTTTGCCATGGAAAGTAGAAAAGACGTCGTGGATGCAAAAAGTTTTTTTTTTTTAAAACGTTGCCCCACACTAGGAATTACTCCTGTATTGTGGGTGCTTTTACAAATATTTAAATCCACATACACAAACAGCCAGACCCGGAACAACTACTTGTAGGTCATACAAATATTTGCTCCGTGCGGGAATCGAACCCACTACACGCAGCACAGCAGTCAATCGCTTAACCACTGTGCCAACCGCGCTGTCAGCAAAAAGCACTTTTATATTATAGTATAGTAACATTGACTAAAAACCAAATTTAGGCTATTCAAAACGATATAAAATTATTTTTAGTAAGTACAATCTTAATGCAACCTTCCTTGAATATACTGCATAGACAATTAAAAGAATAAGTAGACATCAGTTTGACGTGTTTGACTTAAATGTCATAACAAGAATATTATTATGTAAAAATATAGAAATTCTAATGTAAAATCAAGTAATTCTATATAGACGAATCGTTTAAGACCGATTCGCAGAGTGTTAGCACAGAGAACAAAGAGAGAAATATAATAATGTAAGAAAGTCGTAAAAGGATAATAAAACAATGATGATGTGGATGAATGAAAAAGAAGCGTAAGTATAGTATCAATAATAAACAGATACTATATTTCCCCATCGACCCCGAGAAAATTTTTGGCCTAGAACAAAAATTTTGTAAGGTTAAATATAGCAACTTTCACATAACTAACATACTTCTTTCAATCACACCGACATCTTACGAAGTTAGGTCAGGTTGGATTCACATTCAATGATCACAACTCGACCTGATAAATAATTAACAGTAGGCTTATTTTCGGAGTTGTCAGCCGCTCTCGTCGAAAACCATTAATCAGATGAAAAATATAAACATTTTTAACAAAGGCTTGTTTATAATAGAGTTGTCAACCACTCCAATCAACCTCAGTGTTGATAGTTAATAACAAGGGCTTATTTTTATGGAGTTGTTAGCCGCTCCAATCAACTTCAGTGTTGATAGTAAATAACAAGGGCTTATTTTTATGGAGTTGTTAGCCGCTCCAATCAACATCAGTGTTGATAGTAAATAACAAGGGCTTATTTTTATGGAGTTGTTAGCCGCTCCAATCAACATCAGAGTTGATAACAAATTAGAAAATAAAAACTAAATAGAGTTATAATGGGCCGAAAAGAACTCTACAGTTTAGAAGAAAGAAAAAAATGAATAATGAGTATTGACTAAAAACAATGTAAAGATAGCAAAAAGATTAAAAATTGTGCAAAAGGAAGGTAAATGAGAGGGTTTGTGTCAGTGGGTAGTGGTATGGGTAGTGTTAGAGTCAAAGAGTGTTCAAAAGGGTAAATAAGTTGTAAGAGGGAAGACAAGTAAGTAATAATAACAGTAAGATCACTCCTTAAAGAAATTAAAAGGTTATTAAGCCAAATAAGTTAGTCAAAAAGAAGCAGTACTATTAATAGTACATTTTAGAATTTTGAAAAATAGTTTAGTGTGTAGTAGTATCTAGTTTTGATTTTACATTGGGCGCCAAACTGTCGCGTCTACCTATCCCTGACAAATAAAAGGGGTAGAAAATAGACTAGACAATTAAAATTTAATAAGAGAAATACAAGATAAATTATAAAAAGGGTACCTTTGTACTCTATTTATTGGTAATAATCGCAGTCTAATTCCTTGACATGCATATCTTTGGCTTTCACTCCTGAAACACTTCTTGGAGTTGTAGTAGCAGTCACACAAGCTTGCTTAGGAATAGTTTCAGTAACTGTTCCATTCACGCCCGGGACGAAATACCGCGCACGAGCCAGCCGTATAAACGCGGGCTTCATCTTCACCCCGTAATCTTTCATGGCTATCGTCATGTCTATGGAAAGTCTTCCGAGTTCTTTGCCAGTAGTTAGGGCGGTCCATTTCATCAGCTTTTTGCCCAGTTGTGCGAGATGAAGTCTGTTTCTCATCTGGACTATTTCATTTTTGGGCATAGACGGACAACGGACATTAAGTGCAGATGTGTAACTCCATTTTATTGCTTTATTTCATTGTAATTTTCAAAATACCAACTCGTTTGGCTGACATTCTCAATTCCTGCCTTTTTCTTTTCAGCCATAGATATTCTCGTATACCAGTCTAGTCGGCCAAGACATATAAAACCTCCTTCATACAAACCGAGAGTGCGTTTTAAGACTCTTATAATAATAATTTAGAATTTTGTTAATTAGTTGACAACGTAGTTCCATAGAAAAACCAAATTTAGGCTATTCAAAACGATATAAAATTATTTTTAGTAAGTACAATCTTAATGCAACCTTCCTTGAATATACTGCATAGACAATTAAAAGAATAAGTAGACATCAGTTTGACGTGTTTGACTTAAATGTCATAACAAGAATATTATTATGTAAAAATATAGAAATTCTAATGTAAAATCAAGTAATTCTATATAGACGAATCGTTTAAGACCGATTCGCAGAGTGTTAGCACAGAGAACAAAGAGAGAAATATAATAATGTAAGAAAGTCGTAAAAGGATAATAAAACAATGATGATGTGGATGAATGAAAAAGAAGCGTAAGTATAGTATCAATAATAAACAGATACTATAATATCTCGCAACTTACTTCCCTACTATCGATGCATCGCATATACGGGGTGGCAAGGACATCGACGTGCAAGCAGTTATCGTTATCATAAATTCAGTACCAACATGATTCTGAATACCCCTGCGTTGATATGTCGTCGGTATTAAAAAAACGAGTGAACATTACAGTTGTCGCAAAAGATCTGTAAGATCTGACATCTCACCTTGGTATATGCAACATGAACTTTATATCCTGAAAACAATAATTAAGGTAAACGAAAATTAAGTTTATTTAAATAACATTAAGCGTCATGCATGTTTTTAATGGCATACATGTAATATAATTATTAGATTACATGTATGCCATTAACAAAAATGCACTGACTAAAGTAATTTAGAAGATAATTTAGAATGTTGTTAGAATTTGTGTAAAAAGTAGAAAATGAGAATTTTTGTTTGTAAAGATATTCTATTAATTATAATCTCCAAAGATAGTGTTAGGTCCAGAACTACTATTCCAATTGTAATTATAAAAATTGGATAGCCCGTTAAAAAAAATGTATAAGGGAAATGTGAAAACCTGCATTATTTAAGTTTAGCTACGTTCTACAACTCTTTCTGTTCTCACTGTTGGCTGGCAGTACCAACCTTTCGGAAAATTGGCTGGTACCATCTGACGGCCAATTCTACCATCACGAGCGCTCATTAGTCAAATAACGCGCGCTTCTCCAGCTTCCTGTTACACACTTCCGTCCCTTTGCACGAAATCACTCCCACAGATTGCAGGAAAGCGACAGGTAAGACACATACAAAAAACATACATAAAAAAAAATCTGTTCCATACATTTTGACCTCGTAGGTAATTGCACTTTTCTATGAAATAGCAGATTTTTTTTGGTAACCGAAAGATGGTTCTACGCTAGAAGGTCAAGAATCATGTGCTGATGTCCCTGCCAGGGTGGTAGAAACATCGACGCGCAAGTTGTATTGACATTGACAGGTACAGTGTAGTTGAAAAACAGAGGTAGACCACGGATATTTGTCCAAAGCCGCCGATAATAAGTGATAACTTATTTTAAATTTGCTCCATTGACGTCTACAGATGTTGAACGATCATTTCCCACATATAAATGGATATTAGACGTCAAAAGGAATACTTTAAAATTAGAAAATGTTGAAAAAAAAATGATTATTTATTTTAATTGTATTAACGTTGAAAGCCAAAATATGGAAATTGTATCCGATGAGGATTAAAAATAATTTATTTATATTTTTGTTTAAATCAATCATTCATATAATAAACGATTTTGTTAGCCTATCTGTATGTTTTTTATTTTATTTTATTCCATAATTCCAATTTTTCCATTATTTCCACATTATGGATAAAATGGCATGTCCATATTATAATATCTTGACGCAAGTATATAAAATCAATCTACCTACTCCGACCTCTGATAATAACCTATAAACAGCGGGTGATTACCGATCGTTTATTCGACTCCAAGCTAAAACGGTTGGTTATGTTTTTGAGCCCAAGCTATTTTATTTGAAAGTTTTCCATTGGTTTTTCATGATAATGAAGTGTTGTTACAAGAACTCGATTTGTTTACCGAATTAACATACAGCCTTGAAAACTCATTGAAAGTTTAGTGTCTTCCATCCTACGTTGATAAATACGAGATTCGTAACACATTAGGTCGGACCGACAATTTTACCGTTGCCGATTATCGGGCTTTGAGGTTATCGGGCTTTGAGGTTATCGGGGTACAATGGTGTTATGCTATGGTGTTCAGAATGTTTCATTTAAAATAATTATTCTTCATTACGAAAAATCGTTTCCAATAATACCTGAATATTGTTTTTCAAGATTATAATGTTATTGTTGTTTATTACCAAGGTGAGATGTCGGAGCGCCACATACTGAGTATATTTTAGACTTAATTTTATATTGTTATTTTTAGTTTAATATGGATGATAACTTAATTATAGATATAGATACCACACACTGTGTCAAAGACATGTGACGTTGAGGACTGCGTACAATGTATTTTCGACTTTCAAAATTCACTAACATTACTGACTCAAAATATTCTTAGTATTTTTAAGAGCATAGACTGCTTTAACATTTTTGTTAATAGACTTAACTTTGATTGTGATACAATAGTACTTACCGAGTGCTGGCTAGCTAACCGCTACGATAATCCAACAGTAACACCGGGGTACACTTTATTTCATACCACAATCAAAATGATGGTGTCGTAGTCTTTGCTAAGGAATTATTAAAGGTCATGGTCGAGGAACATAATCTACAAGACTGTATGAGTAATTATTTAGTCATCAAAATTGGTACTACTACAGCGATAATCGCTATGTACAGAACTCCTTCCTATAGAAACTTAGATCCTTTTAACAGATCCTTAAACCAGCTTCTCCAAGCACTTACCCCATTTAAGAACGTCATACTAAAAGGTGATTTAAATATAAATATTGGTTCTAAAAACTGCGATACAGGGACCCAAGATTACCTTAACATCTGCTTGTATCATGGTTTTCTTCCCGCCCACACATTGCCTAGTCATCAGAGCGGTTCTTGCCTAGATCATAATTATGATGATCAAAACTAGCCTGACTTATATTACGCTTGTTACTAACTCAACAATTACTGACCATCACGCAGTCCTACTAACAGTAAATTTATCGCTGCCTAAGCTAAATCGTCCTCTGACTATTAGCAAATTAAACATAAACAAACTCGAATATGATTTATGCAACATTGATTTTGGCCTAGTTTACAATACTGCTGACACTAATTTAGCTTTATCGTATTTAATTAAAGATGTCAAACAAGCAATATTACGTAATACGACAGTTTCTACAGTAAATAAGAAACTTTATAATACTAAGCCATACATTACTTCTGGATTAATTCGGTGTATAAGACACAAAGATAAAGTTCATCAGAGAACTAAGATATACCCTGATAATGTAATAATCTGAACTACCGATAAAAGATACAGGTTGCAACAATCTCCTAAAGAATATAAAAATTATTACGATAAAAGTCAACTAAATTGAGCAGGTAAAAATAGAAAACACCTTTGGAAACAAATTAAAAACGTCACCAATATTGTCGACCGTAATCTAACTTGGCGTATGGGACAAATTGCTACTTTTCAGGAGAGCCAAAAATCTTTTTTTGTTTTGGAAATGTGATAATAACTTTTTTATTTTTTAGTGTATATTGAAGTGGTTTATGTGGTTCTGCCTAACTTTTTGGCTTCTAAAACTTGATATAATCTACTTGCCCATTAAGGCATTAGTTACAAAGATAGCATGTCCCTTACGTCCAAAAAAATAAAAAAAATGTCCATTAAGCCCTAACTTTTTTTTTGCATACGAGTTTCAAATGACGTAAGACTATCAACACTGTTAAATACAATCAAAATGGCGTAAGTGTTTTATCCAGTAATTAAAGTTTTATGTTAAGTTTTATGAGTTTGTTCCGCCACTTCTTCTTCACAGCTAAAGCACTAGGAAGTGGTGAAGGGTGGGCGTTTTGGGGGACTGTCTCATGTATTTTGACGTTCGAAAAGTGCTGATTCTCAGCCTAATTTGAATAAATGACTTTTAATTTTGATTATTAGTAAATAATATATAGACAAACAAAGGGTAATGAAGTAAAATATAAAAATACATAAGTGTTTTTATTACTATTATAATATTTTTAAACTCAACATTAACTTTTTGAATCAATACAAACATAAACACTTCCATAACTTTAATTTTAACAAAATTATTATGATTATTTAACCTTTTTTATTATTAATTATTTATATTTACTTTTTATTGTACATTTTAGCTTTAAAAAAAAATGTTGCCTCAGCTTAGCCATAATTTTTCAATAACTATTGACATTACTCAAATAAATTAAATTAAATAATTAAAAAATCTATTCTTCTTCATCATGAGTGCTTTCATGATTGTCACTTTGTAATAACTTGTCTTCAGTTGCTTTAGAATACGGAAGTTTTTGTGTATTTTACGCCAATGTGATAAGTTGTTATCATTACATATGTCAATCGCATTTTTATTTTTGTCCGATACATCATGTTTTTGTTTAAAAAATGATTTAGGAACATCATTTTTCTGTGGCGTATCGGACATTTTTTTCAAGCTACAGCGATGTTATACATACCATTCGAAAGAGCGCAAAAATCTGTATCGGACTGCATTCAAAACTCATTTTGAGCAAAATGTCCCTTACGCCAAGTTAAATTACAGCCGACGATATGTCAAAACAGCGTGAATCAAGTTCGAGTTTACTGCTTGCAAATCCTTCACCACTCATATCAGCCAACAATCTGAATAACTTTTTATAAATGTTGGGAAAACTCTTGTTGAGCAGATTCCGAAACATTGCGACCAACCTATTTTCCAAAAACCAAGCGATAGCTGTAACCATAGCTCTTTTCCTATATTGGACACTGATGAAGATGAAATAACCCGAATAATTTTTGGGCTTTTAGGGCATCTTTTAAGATGATTGTGCAGCTGGATGGGATAATATAAGCAATAAGATCCTTAAACGCTTCAAACATATTTTGATACCTTCTTTAACGCATATATTTCGAATCTGTCTTGCCGAAGGAATTTTCCCTAGTTGTCTAAAAATGGCAGTTGATATCCCTATCTTTAAATCCCGAAGTAAAGACGCAGTTAATAATTATAGGCTAATCTCCTTACTCCCTTCAATTTCAAAAATACTAGAGAAAATTTTAAACAGTAGACTTGTTAATTACCTCGACAAAAACAACATTTTATCCCTTGCGCAATCTGGTTTTAGACCCAAACTATCGACAGTCGATGCGGTGCATAGCTTGACTAATTAATTATATTTCAGAAAACCTCGGCAAAGGAAACCGGACCCTAGCAGTCTTTCTCGATTTAGCCAAGGCGTTCGACATGGTGTCTGTTTCTGTTCTTTTGGACAAATTAGAGACCATAGAAATAAGAGAAATGCCACTGAAACTTTTTACTGAATATTTACACGGCCGATACCAGTATGTTAGAATAGATAATATTAGGGGTGATGAGCAGAAAAATATTGGTTTTGGTGTTCCGCAAGGGAAAGTATTTTGGGTCCCACAATATTTTTGATTTATGTGAATGTATTGTCTCTAAATATTAAAAACGGTAAAATTATATCATATGCCGACGACACGTTAATATTTACCGCCAAAACCAGTAGCAAACTGTTTGAAATCGCTCAATTAGGTTTAAATTCTGTGACTAATTGGCTTCAAAGCAATTTACTAACATTAAATGCCGACAAGACTAAATATATTCACTTCTCCATGCGCAAGCCTCAACTTAACATTACTAACCCTTATCTATATACCCATCAATGTGGAAACCGTATAGTCAGCATGTGTAATTGCCCTTCTATCTTAAAAACGAGCTACATTAAATACCTGGGGTAATAATGGACGACACCCGTTCTTTTAGAAAACATATGCCTAACTAAAAGAGTGCGCAAACTCATATATGTTTTTTTTTTAATTGCGAACGTTAGCAGACTCAAAATTAATCACACAAGTTTATTTGGCTCGAAATCGAAGTATCTATAAATTTAATTACTATAGCTCTAAAGAAATTGTACATAAACATTTACTATCCATTGATTATGCACAGACAGAAGATCTACTTGTTGTCTGCAAATAAAACCGCTAACATGCATTTTTACTTCTGGTGACCTAAGTTCTATTTTACTTATTATTACACATTGTTAATTTATTACTTTATTAAGTATTTGTGCATTTTTGTAGCCTGAAGCACAAATTCAGCCTAGTTCAGGCTAATTGGCAACTGTGTTCTATTTTAGTTGTTAAGGCATTTATTGTAAAGGGGCACGCCCCTTAGAGAATTATATCCAAGAGAAGAATGCTTGGTAACATGCTGGTCCTGCTCCATAGGACAATATAGAGTCTAGACAAAATCAAACTGGTAGCTAATTGAATTGTATAATTATTTATGACATTGATTTACACTCAGTGAATACTTTAACTCATACACCCACTTATTCCTTGTTAATATTCTAGGAAAATCGTATGCTTACTTTTACAATGTTTGTAAATATGTGAGCACCATGTATCTCATAAAATTAATTTATCTGTATTCCTTCAATTTCATTCTTTTTACCTATTTTAGTATGGTAATTTTATTCTAGGTGAATCATTTTCACATATAATTATATAATGAATGTACTATGTTAAATATTGTACTTAAAACATTTTTAAAAAGTAACGCTGGAGGTTCTTGCCCATTCTTCTCCATACGAAACTACATTTTGGAAGGGGCGACTAGAATCTATTCTATTTTAATGGAAATGTTGACGTTCAAAAGTGCCTTTTAAGTGCCTTTTTGAAATAAATGCTTTGACTTTGACTTTGACTGTAAATCAATGATTTTATTGTTTATTAATACTATTATTATTCGAGAAAAAACAAATTTGAAGGAAGGGCTAAGGTTACTTAAGAGTGGCTAAATCTACTCAGCTGTAAAGTTAAAAATAAGCGTGGATATAAGGATGCGTCAGGGTATATCAATACATCCCTCTAAATATTTCATGAAAAAGTCATTCAATTGATTTTAATCATAATCACTACATAGTATAAAACAAAGTCGCTTTCTCTGTCCCTATATCCCTATGTATGCTTAAATCTTTAAAACTACGCAACGGATTTTGATGCGGGTTTTTTTAATAGATAGAGTGATTCAAGAGGAAGGTTTATATGTATAATATACCGACCTTCACGCGGGCGAAGCCACTGGCAAAAGCTAGTAATTCTATAAAGCCTAATTGTTACGGTCGCGAATAATATTATAATCAACATAACCCGTCACTGACTTGCAAATTCGGAAAAAACATAAACGAATTTTGTATTTCGCGGCTACTTTAGCACATCCTTCTTATGTAACTGTGTCAGTTCCTTAATGAATATTCAAAAGTCGTAAACTTGTGGTTCCTAAGTTAAGCGAGAATACGAGAAAACTCATCAGTTTTCCGCCAACTAAGCGATTTGTCTCGGAAGTCCAACTGCACAGATTATCAGATAATGATTGATGAAGGTCATACATAAATTCATCTCATTTGCTCTGGTGTGCGTGGAAAGAACAAAATGCCACCTCCTCTTAATCTCACATGTACAGGTTATATATACTTCCTTGACTTCTTTCGCCTATGATCAGTCATTAGAGTGGTTTTTTTTAATGATGTTTTTCCACAGTTGAAAATAAGCTGAAATCTCCACGAAGCCTTCTCCTATCTCCATGACTTTTCTGATCAGTTGATATTCATAATTTTATATTATTGACGATGTCCAAAAAATTACTGCCCTTTTGGTCTCTTGGTCGCAACCGCAACTGCTGAGCGTCGGGTCTTGAGTTAGATCTTTGATACTCCGTGCCTGGGATCTTTAAACTGTGGTCCTGCGCCTCATATCTCTCCATTCGTAACAGATTGCCATCCCACCAGGCTTCCGGTGGCGGTCGACTTCCAGTCCAATAGGATGCAGCTAACCAGTATTTTACATGGAGCGACTGTCCAACTGACTTCCACAACCAAGTTACTAGATAATAGATAGGTACCCATTGATAAAACTGGCTGTCAGACTTTTGGGCGACCGTCAAAGATTTACTAATATCAGCCGGGATCAACGGTTTAACGTACTTTCCGGACGGGTTTCGTTATGCAAAATCTGGTCACCCATCCACAGACTGACCGGGGAAAGTGTAGCTTAACCTGATCGATCGACCCTTGTGGCTATTATAAATTAGACACGCCTTGTGCATAAACAATAATATCTCACACTTGGGAGTGGCGCGAGGAGGCCAAACGCCGGGGCGTAACTCCGCTGCCGCGGGAAATCGCGGCACGGCGGACATAGCTCCGGCAGGATCTCATGGCGACGTGGAAAGTGCGATTGTCGCAACCCATTGCTGGGCACGCCACGATTGCGGCGGTAAGACCCCTCTTTGAGGAGTGGCTTGAGAGGCGGCATGGCGTCCTCACCCAGGCGTTCCGCCTGACACAGGTCCTCACCGGACATGGCTGTTTTGGATAGGGCGGGAGGAAACGCCCGGGTGTTTCCATTGCGAAGATCGCCCTGAGGACACGGTGGAGCATACGGTGGAGGTCTGCCCGGCTTGGGCAGAGCACCGCCGTGTCCTCGTGGAGGTGATCGGCGGCGGCGATCTCTCGCGTCCGACCCTGGTCCAGGCCATGGTACGGAGCGAGAGTGCATGGCTAGCAGTCGCCTCCTTCAGCGAAGCAGTTATGCTCGCAAAGAGGGAAGCGGCGCACGTGAAGGAGATGCAGTACATGCGCCCTCACTGCCGTGGCCTTCGCAGGAGACGCCCTGGGCGTCGGGAATCCCAGGCTGATTCCCGGCCACCGTAGGCACGGGCTTGCGGACGGCGAGTAATGGGTAGCTCGCTGTCCGGTAAGGACCAAGCCCGGGTCGACGGCGCGTTGTGTTCCACGCGCGCCTCAAAGAGATATCAGCAGCAACTGACGGGGCCTGCAAGGGCCGATGCCTGCCAGGGGTGTGGGTTGTTCGAAAGACATACCGCGGCCCCTAGCACACAGGCAACTGAGGGAACACGGGTGGGTTTTAGTCAGTAAAAGTCTGACACGCCCTCCCGCTCCACCCAGAGCGGGAGAAGTTATTTGATGATTTCCCACCCAAAAAAAAAACAATAATATCTCCCACGCTGAAGTTTAGACTCCGTTGACATTGGCTGCCATAGAAAAAAATCGTTTTGGAGGACTATTGTTATAAATTATAGACATATATGTAGATAGAAGACAACAACTACTACCTATTAACTATACTTAATTATTGACTGATTTTGGTTAGCTAGTTTTAACGTATTAGCATCAGAATTTCTATAAAATGCGAAGAACAACCAACCAACTATATGTTATCGATCATTTGTATCTGTGTCTTTCAACACAGTCCTGCAGGACTCCAACTCATCCTAGCAGAGGCAGATGCTAGGCACTGGAGCTCGTCTAAGCACACAATTAGTGGGGTGCCGGTTAATTAGCGCTGTGTCACACTGGGTGTCGAGTGCGCCTCGACGTGGCTCTGACTAGACACTACTTTGTAGGTACAGGTAAGGTAGGATAAATATGTCAAGCACGGTAATGGCAATTTTCACTTGCACCATAATATTTATCGGACTATTTCAGTGCTAATAATTTGAATAAAAATTACAGGTTGATAAGATGCCATGCGCCCGCTAAGTGGGAAAGAGATTAGTTTGAAAAATTGTGTAAAATGTATTGCTCCTTGACCGCACCTACTGTTTTATAGCTACAGTTTAAGCCTAGCTTATAACATTCCCACTGATAAGACAAAGGCATCTTCTCTGTGAGAGAGGGTGAGCCGTGATTCAACACACGAGTCCAGTGCGGATATGTTGATGATACATGTCTTCAAATTGGCTCTAAAACATGTCAGTATCCTCACAGTTTCGTGTGGTGCCGGACGTAAAAGAATAGCACCATCCCATTTCTTCCCATGGGTGTCGTAGAAGGCGACTAAGGGACTTATTAGAGAATGGACAGTAGCGTTCTCTATGAATTTGACCACCATACTGCGATCGCTAACCCGCCCGCCGAGCGTGGCGATTATGGCAAAACCCTCCTTTTTGGGGAGGCTTATGTCCAGCAGTGGACGTCTTTCGGCTGATATGATGATCCTCACGATGTTTTCCTGCACTGTTTTGAGAGCAGTGATGATGAAATAATTTACACAAAGTAAAACGCCTGTCAGGAATCGAACCTACGATCTACAAATCGTAAGTCCCGGCTATTAACACTGGGCCACCACTGTTCCAAGGGGGAGTACTGATCCACGATATAGTAGCTACAGATTTTTCATTAATCCCTACTAATATTATAAATGCGAAAGTAACCCTGTCTGTCTGTCTGTTACACTTTCATGCGTAAACCGCTGTACTGATTGTCAGGAAATTTAGCAGAGATATAGCCTGGGTTATGGAGAAGGACATAGGCTACTTTTTTACGCGATAACCGACATCCACGCGGCCGGAGCTGCTGGCAAATCTAGTTAATTATAAGCGCTTCTTACCAAGGGGTATGGTGATACCCAATAACTGGGTTATGAAGGTCCAGGATCCATGTAAAATGCTGGTATTCAGCTACATCCAGTAAGACTCCTGCTGAATCCAAAGGAAAAGCTAGGCAAATAATGTTGAAGACACTAAATAAATGTTTAGTTTCTTGCCTGTTCTCTTCATGGAAACTTACTCTTTGGAACAAGTTACTAGCTTCAACTATCTGGCTAATTGACCAACTCTCTCATCATTTAAAACTTAGTATATCATAATAAAGGCTTTGAGTATGAATTTTTATTTGAAACTTAGTATAAACAGTTATCCTTTTTAGAAATGTCTGTTGAAGATTTATAGTGCTCACTATATTTGGATTCTTACACGTGGAAACACATTTTGTAGGTCACAATGTAATCGAGCTGAGTTCGTCTGTAAATTTCATTTGAACGCCCGGCAGGGCTCAGGAGACATCGGAAAGAGAAAGCAAAGTAAATGTCAAAGAAAAATGCAATTAGAATGTTTTAAAGGGAATCTAGTGAATCATTAAAAATTATTTGGGAAAAGTAAAATGAATCATAATAACTTTATATCTGTTAGTATTGACTATATGGAACCGTTCCTTTTATCTCTGACATTATAAAGTTATTATGTATAGCAATAGTACAGCCAAAATGATTGCAGTAAGTAGCAGTTTATCCTTTTTAAAGTCACTTACTTCCCAGCAACGTAAACTCCAATTTTCCCTCTACCAAAAACCCACAAAATTTCTAACATACTCTAAAGTTCTACACACATACGAGTCGTAAGCACGTGACGTATGTAACGAGTGGTCGCAGTTACTAACGTTCCGGCCGGTTGGTAACATAAACGGTCTGTAGCTAGATGACTCTTGAAATGCGATGCAGTCAGAAAATTTAGAGAAAACTTTAAATTTTTATGGTTAGTTGTGGGATGAAAAGACTTTCAAGTTGTTTGAGAAGCTCAAGATATGAGATGTTTCAGTAATTGCTGGAGTAAAATTGAAGTTTCGTCACCATTCACAGTGACACTTAACCTCACGTGATCGCCATTTGATCAACGTCCTCCGTTTAGTTATAATAATTATACTGATGTGAGTAGCGACTCTAATATCATTCAGTCAATCAGTATTAAATGTCTCTGAATGGTAGGCCTCTTATGTAGTACTAACGACCCAGCCCTACTTGTCTCGGTTTTTACGACCTGAAAAATATCAAGTTATTTTTATGTATGAAATAATACTAATTTATTGTGAGTGAAAAAAAACTTCAGGATTTTTTTTTTTCGAAATGATGATAAAAACCGCAACAAAATCAGTTCGTATCAGTCAGATACGAAAAGCAACTTTAATTAACATTAAGTATAGTTATAAGTAGGAATATGATGATTTAGAAAATACCTTGTAACAACGCAAAAAGAAATATCTCCACTTAATGAGAAACAATGAAGGCACCTGCAATCACCTATATCTTCATTAGAACTGCCTTTGACGCGTTAATGAGGGCAAAATTATGTCAAATTAATCGCCTAAGGGTCGTATTGGGCTTGATTTTCTTTTTAAGGACAATATTTCTTGAAATTTCTTTTGTAAAGGTGATTATATTGTTAGAGCAGTGGTGGCCCAGTGGTAAAAGCCGCGACTTATGAGTTGTAGTTCGTAGGTTCGAACCCAGACAAGTGCTTTACTTTATATAAATTATTTAATCACCACTGCTCTCAAAACGGTGAAGGAAAACATCGTGAGGAACCGAAACAAAATGTAGACCGCGTAGAGGATCACTGCCACTCCCTCAGAGAGGAGGGCTGTTTCCCAGCTGTGGGAAAATTACAGGCTGATCATGAATCTCACGTGGTGATTTTATTTGCTGATGCTTTTCGCAGTGATTATTTAAATTTTTGTCTTGATGTGCGTTTCAGGAACTGAATTTGTTAACCAATAGGTTTTGTAACAATGTGATATTCTTCGTCTTAGCGTGTTTTGTTAGCCCCGAATTTCGGTGGTAACTTATGGTGCACAACGATGAATACGGAATGCTGTATTGACCTCTGACATTCTGTCACTCAATTACACAAAGATGTGTGTACAAGTTGCTAGTGAGTAATGCTCAAGTGATGGTAGCTGTTCGAATGGCACTCGTTACAGCTGAGTCGAGTGCCTCGTTAGCTCGTGTTAGAACATTTGCATGTTGGACTTTTGGGGCCGCTAGGGCAGCGATGTGGTGAAAGTCGAACTGACCACAAATAAAAATGCAAAAAAACGGAATAAACTATTTATAGAAATAAGTTTATTTTCATTGTCTCTTATGTTGCAACAATAAGAAGAAATAGGAAGAACAATGTGAAAAGAAGAACAAACTTTAATGATACCACCATAACATTGCAAGTAGGTATTGCACAAAACTAGTATCCATTTAGGGATCTCTTATTATGTACTTATATAATAATAAGGCCTCTTCTCATACCGAGAAGGCGTGAGCATTAACGGTTGCTCAAGACGGGTTGGTGATTTCAGACTAATCTATACTTAACATAAGATAGTAATGAAGTCACTGTACACTGAATATTTTTCAAAAAAAAAATAGAAAATAAATAATAGTTTAAAAAAACTAAAAAAACACGCTTTAAAAACCAAACTAAAAAGTAGAGAATAATTTAATTCTATTAAAAAGCGTGGGGTGCTTTTTGAGGTATTTTTATAATCAATTAATATCAAGCACCCCACGCTTTTTAATAGAATTAAATTATTTTCTACTTTTTAGTTTGATTTTTAAAGCGTGTTTTTTCTATTTTTTTTTATTATTGAATTGTCTTAGGTCCTCGATAAGTCTACAAAGTTTAAATGAAATCTCACCGTTTCAAGTGGGTCAAAAGTGGGTTACATACAAACAAACATACAAACATACAAGTGAAGCTAATATAAAGCGTGTAAATAGTTATTGCTAGGGTATGTGGATGGGACGAGTCTGATGCCGAAAATATCGTTTTTTTGAATTTTTGTCCGTTTGTCTATTTGTCTGTATGTGTGTACCAGATTGGCGCAAACATATACAGATAGATATGTAGTACGGTAGTACGTTACCGTGCGAAATTTGGTGACA
This sequence comes from Polymixis lichenea, assembly GCA_949091785.1. Classification (NCBI taxonomy): domain Eukaryota; kingdom Metazoa; phylum Arthropoda; class Insecta; order Lepidoptera; family Noctuidae; genus Polymixis; species Polymixis lichenea. Next base: position 22,799,217 of record OX420943.1, on the reverse strand, counting down.
TCCACGCCGTCGAAACCAAGCACTAGGGCAAAAGACTTCAAGTCCAGGTTTCTTCATGATATTTTCCTTCACCAATATCAGTATTATAGTATCCAAAACAAATTGAGAAAGTACATATTGATTGGAAAGTTACAATGGTCCTTGTTCGGATTTGGAGCCACAACTTCGTGCATGAGAGGCGAGACTTTAAACAGTGGGCCATCACGACAGGGGCTGGAGGGGTTTCCGTATCCTTTAAAAAAAGCTGAGCTATTTAATTGACATTCGAGCAATGTTTCCATGCATGTTCTTATAAAATACTTTTATAGCCCTAAATCTCTCCACTGTGACTCTGTGACTTTCATGAAAATAAACGTAACAATGAAATTACAATGACAGCCGCGTTCCTGTTGAAAGTAAAAACGGTAAGTGTAAAGAAAGTTTTAAATTATTTTACTCGTTTGTGTAGTGGCCTCACACTGAGTTGGGTCGCACGTGCTCTGAAAGCCAGCCTCAATCAAAAGGGGACGATGATTTAAGAAAACTGCACTCCCACAGACGAGGCGATCCATTTAGCACTTAATTTTAATGACGTATGTCAGTTGGACATGTAATAGATGTTTGGATAAAGATAACGATAATATCTTTAATAATGTTACATCATTATCTTTTCAGTTGAAATACGTCCACAGCTAGATAGACCTTCCCCAAGGATCGCCACGTGACTGGTTATGTGTTTCTAGCATCCAGCGGATTTAGTTTTTTCCCACCTTGTGGGAGCCCTTAGTAAAGTTTAGATAGTTTTAAATGTGAAAAGCTAGTTGACATTGGCAAATTGGATATCAGAAGTTATATATGAACGTTTTTTCGTTATTTCATTCTTGCAATTCATGGCATTTGTTGGGTTAAGAAATTCTTTGATTGACTACAAAACATTGTATATGCAAAAGTTATGGTTAAAAATATAAACTTTTTATAGTTGAGTTTCATTGATCAGAAACTTTCTATTTATCTTATATGTTTTAGTAAAAAATAAGAGTTACTTTAATAGACGTAATTGATAACTTCTAACCAATAAATTTAAGATATCTTGTTATGCACTGGCATTTCCTCCTCAGATCCAAATATAATCTTTAAGATCTTCAGTCGTAACATTCGTAACTAAAGTACGTAGCAGTGAATAAGAGGAGAAAATGATCCTAAATATCCTTGGAGCCGGATCCGTTGCTCAAAGCCGAAGCCTCGCAAGTCCCAAAGATCTCGGCGTGCGAATTGCATGGTCCAACGGTAATATGATGGAAATATGTCTGGATTAGGGTGGATGGAATTAGAGGTGGTGGGGCTTTGTTTTGTAGGTAGATATAGTACGATGATTTTGTTAGTTTCATAATTATGATGACGTCATAAAAGTCTATTCCCAAATTGGGATTTTAGGCTTAGTTAGGTTATCAAAATTGTCCTCATAACCTTATACTAATTTATTTGTAGTCAGCGCTGCATGTCTGAGATGGAAAACTATGGACTGAATGTATGGACATGTATGAGCTAAATTAATTAATAATGACTGATTATTCTAGGGTGTATTAATAACCACCATGGCAATCTACTTACTTTTTTATTTCAACGATAAATCTCATTTAAATAAGGATCGACCAGAATTCGGCCACGCAAAGGTCTTCCATACTACAGGAGTTTTTGCACAGACGGCACGACAAGAGGTTTATTTGTGATGTGGCTCCACATTTGCACTGTGACTCTGATATAATCAGCGAATAAGGCTGTCTCTAGCAGAAATCCTGAATCCTGCACAGACAGATATCCTCGAGCATTTCTCCAAAAAAAATAAGCTTTTGGATGTGAATCTTTTTGAAGCATTCATATGTTAAAGAAAGTACTATCCAATCTCAAAAACTATTATCCTGCACCGCCAACACGCATACTCTCACTTATAAAATACTTTTAAATGCAACATACGCACTTACACACGTAGATACGTACGTCATATTAATCTCATATCATATATTCATATCAATCCACAACATTGGTCAGATAAGTCTGCCAAGAGTGCACTAAGTACTCCAAGTATCGGTCACGAGGCCTCAAGAATGCAGCCACAGATGAGACCCGGAGGCCGAAAGTCGGAACCTCACTGGAGAGGATTCCGTAAGCTGCCAGTAATACTTTTAAGATGACAAGGTCTTATTTCATTGAAGGAATTTTCTGATGAAAAGTTTTTGATATTCGTTTGAAGATAGGTTTGAGTGGCATTTTAAGTAGATAATTAGATATGTATCTGATGTTAGTAAAATTACGCTATACAAAGATAATCCAATTACTAATTTGCATACCATTGTTTGGGGAACTCAAACCAAAATTCTTTCAGCAGCTACAATACACCAACATTAATGAGAATTGAGCATGGTCGTGGGTTCAATTTCCAGGTCGGACCAAGTGTTTTCGCTTTTTCTATCACGAACTTTTTTTCATTAGCAGCCCGGAGTCATGGTTTGTGTCCGGCTGATGGCTATAGGCTCGCCCCTATTACATGGGACTTAAACAGAACTGACGAAATGTGGGTGTACTACAGGTACCTACACCTTGGCCCATCCCTTGGGAGAAAGGAGGCGTGATGTTATGTTATTTGCGTTTGAGGTTTTGGCCCGTATCTGCAGGCTTTTAGTAAAGTAATTATGAATAAGTCATAAGTGCACAAATAAGAATAATAATCTAAATTGTAGAAACACCCTTAGCAACTAAACTTCTGGCTATCAGATAATTCTTCATCTTATAGAACTTGTGCCACTACTTAGCAGATTACTTACTATGTCCCCTTAACTGCTAATAGCACGCAATATATTTACCCTCAAAGATATTAGTAGTGTAAGATTAGATGATAATGGACGTTTATAGGAGAGCTAATACGAATGTGAAATATTTAATTATGTCTGTGTGTGGAAATCTAGGTAATATGTATCATAATTATGTACTTCTTTTCGCTTTAACATAACTTCAGGATCGCTTTCCACGATTGGTTTCTTCAAAAATACTCCTCGCAGATAAATTTATGTTGGGAAAATTGATGTAATGAATTGCACTCGACACCACATACCTAAATAAAATATCTATATGTTTTTTTTAATAAGATGATTGCTGATTCTATAAACACTCTTAGGCGTAGGCTGCTCCTGCGCCGCGCCTTCACCTGACGCCGTTTCTGTGTAATTCACGCCTTACAATTTCCAAAAACCCATATATGATGCATAGTATTTCCGAAAAAGACTTCATCAGAAATATGATAGTGTTATTTATACTTCACATCGTTGCAGTGTGATTTCCAAGCAAAGCCGTTGACCAAGCCTAGTATTAAATAACTCAAATAACAAGACATTTTCGGCCAATAATCCCAACAATTAGTACCACTACGTGTACCCGATAACCACTACAGTGCGGTCGTTACAAAGTGGCCTAAATCAACAGAGATGTTGACGGTGCGTGATCGCCTATAGGGATCGACGAGCGTTAAGTTACTGGGTTTCCTTGCTATAATAGACGTAACTAAGCAGTGTTTTGGGCAAAAATTATTGAGATTTCCATCAGGGTTTTTACTATCACTTTTTTAGAGATTTCGCTCGCCGTATTAAATAAATTGTCTTGGAATTAACGCACACCACAGGGTGTATCTATTTGGTAAACAATTCTAAACCAACTACTTTCTTAATGTGCATTAATTCAATAACACAGTACAGGGGTTACACAGAAAGTTTTTAGAATATGCCCGTAAAAAAAGTAGTCGATGAGGAATCTCTTTGGGAATCTATAGAAGTGTAATAAATTCTACGTCATTTGTTTTTACAAATTAGCGACAATTTAAAAAGTATCTGTTTGCGTTGAATGTCAACATTAATACGAAAGTTAATTTTATTCTAGTTGCTCCTTCCAAAAGGTAGTTTCGTATGGAGAAGAATGGGCAAGAAACTCCACCGTTACTTATTCCTTGTGTACATCATAAAGAGAACCTCACTACAACATTGAAGTTTACAACTAATTATTACTAATAGGAACGATAATACAGTAAATAATCATACAAGATGAATGTTTTAAAAATTACAATAAAAATGCTGCACGTGTTTTTATATGTTAAGTAATTATGTGCTTTTCTTGAATATTTGACTTCTTTCCACATGTATACAGCTGCTCTTAAATAAAATGAATACGCCAGAAAATGGCTAGGGTCACTTGTAGTCTAGATGTATTCACCATTATTGTTTTCCAAGTATCAATAAAGATAAATAAGAAGTCGTTGATTCTATAAGAAAATAATACATCATCTTGCGTAAATGACGTCTCTTAAAACATCTACTTACAGAAGTAAACATTACTTCATTTCATTATACATATAATGTAGCAGAAGTCTTATATTTTCTTATAAGTCCTTTATGTCATTCAGCGGTTCCATCACTGCTTCTGTTTTTGTAATTTATTTTTAACGTTTAATTCTTTTACTTGGTTTTAGATACCTACTTTATTGACATTTGTACGCTCTCGGCAAACCATAGTGAACTCTAAATATATAGGGTGGCTGGTAATGGTACGGATCGCGCGCGCGCTATCAGCTGTGAGTCGCTTGACCCCGGGGTCAAGCAAATTCAAATTCAAATGTTTATTTCTCAACTCAGTACATAATCATACATTTCTATATGTCAAGTGAATGCGCAGTCCACAGTGTTGCACCAATTCAGGCATGCAAAATTATTATTAAAATTATACCATTACAATTATAGGTACCATTAAAATTATACCATTTCATAAATTGACATTAATACGTTAAACTATTTCATTAACTCAAAATAATACCATATAAAATGTCATAAATTCAAATCAATAAGTATGTAGGTAATGTCAGAATATATAATGTCATAATAACTAAGTAATGTCTAATAGTCATCACATAGCGTTGTTAAATTAATGAAAAAAAGAATAATGCATGGTAAAAGTGTTTTTTTTTTGTTTGTAGATAACTAAATTAAATTACAGGTGATGGTGTAATATCCTTATTAGATACTCAATATTCTATTGGGGTAATAAAATTGGGGTCAATAAGGTATTAAAAAAAAAACGTTTCTTTGGGAAAGTTGTTTGTTTTGATGAACACAATCATGTGTTTAAATATCGGTCACTAATTACCAGTCACCCTATATTTTATTCATAAAACCTGAGCAGTAAGAATCGTTTTCATTTTGACAGTTACAGAACATTCATGCCGTTGTTTACGTTGCTAAGTAGACAATTTTTTCGAACATAAGAAATAATGGATTTGCAAAAACCGTCAAAATTATTCAGATTCTGATTCCTCCTCCTTGCGTCTTTTCCTCAATGCTGAGGGTCGTGACTTCCCTTCAGTATCACCTTCTCTCGGATGATCTTTCTCCATCTGTCTCTGTCTCTGGCTGTGTGAAGAGCACTGTAGACTGTGGAGTCAAGGGCGGTGCGGATCTGGTCAGACCATCGTATTGGGCTGCGTCCACGAGGTCTTTTCCCATCCACCTTGCCGGTCACGATTAGCTTTTCTAGGTTGCCATCGTCTTTCCTCGCAATGATTCTGATGAATAGTGCGAAAATACAGTGCTTTTTACACCTGCACTTTACACGTTGATTAAAAAAATTTAAGCATGTAGCATCAACTTACAGTTTAATAACAGCTAGTAATTTCTGATGTGTTTCATATAGACAACCCTAATAAAAACGAAATTTCATGAACACTGTTTACCAAAAGGCAACAACTACGCAAACATAAATGTGCTAAAGTATGGAATAGTTAAGACTGATGACAATAAATGCAAAAGAAAGATGGCGGTTGTATTCAAAATGTTTAAATAGGAAGTACCTACATAGTTTTATGTGAGCCCTTCGCAGAATCAGTTAGTTTTCAATATGGAGTTGCACTATACAGACAAGGGTGTCATCAAGTTTACGATTAATGTCGTCGAACACACAGTTAAGACAAAATACTTCGATAGTAACTTAAACATAATATCATTAACTAAAATGTTAATAATAATGTCACCGACATAGTGGAATCCGTGGGATCCCAACTCTTAGACTCCATAAACTTTAGATCTCCGCATCTGAAAACTAAAAGTAATTGGGTATTTCGGAAGCGTCGGGCATCAATGTTAATGTTGAAAGAGCACTTTTTAGGCTGCGTGATGAAAGTATTTAATAGTCTTCTATCAGGTAGAAACACCCGTTTACAACTGAAAGAAGACCCGGTTGTGATGTACTCTCATTTTCAAATGGACGCTGTTGACTGCATATTGAATGCATCACCTACAGTCGTCGGTAATGAGTCTGTATATCCCGGGAATGTGTGGAGAAAACCAATCCTAACGCGATATAATATATGCAGTCTCAGGAAATATTTCCTAGAAACCGATCATGGATGCATGGAGATGCGGTCACGGTGGACACTTCACCGAGCCTCACCCCGCTCTAATTGGCTAAAAAAAATTGGCGCAAATCCGTAGAGCTTGATACTAATGATCGTACGGAGGTATGGCAGAGTAAGGAGCTATAGATTAACCTATCTCTGGTCTTAATATACATACAAACATATATCAACTCACACTTTTTCCCATGGAGGACAGAAACTACGTAACGCCACCTGCTACGGTCCCTACATACTCCTTTTACTTCGTTTACATTCCTAAATCTGGTCATACACGCAAGCCGTTGCGAGTACTACGCACCTGACCATTCTGAAGAACCTCACCAATAAAGTCACTATACGTCCTTATAGATGAGGTTCGAACCCAAACCAGCCGCTTTATTTCGTGTAAATTATTTCATCACCACTGCTCTCAAAACGGTGAAGGAAAACATCGTTAGGAAACCGACTTGTCCTTGAACCTAAAATTCGAAGACATGTGACATCTGATGGAGAGGAGCCGTCTGTACATTTTAAGGCTAGTCTGGTCAGATGTGTTTAGAAGACGATGACGGGCGGTAAATCTCCCGGTCACGATGGGCTTAGTGTGGAGCATCTGCGGCATGCGGGAGTTCACCTGCCGAGGGTCCTGGCCATGTCTTTCACGATGTACATGAGTCACTCATACTTACCACATGACTTAATGAAAACCATTGTTGTGCAAACTCAAACTCAAACTCAAAGCATTTATTACAATTAAACCATTTACAGGCACTTTTGAATTGTCGAAAAATGCCTATTGTGAAGAACAGGACTGGGGGAACTACCGGTCCATATCACTAGCAACGATAACTGCTAAAGTGTTGGACGGTATGCGTGATTCCTGCCTAGATAAATGCATTGAATTACATGACGCGCAGTTTGGGTTTAAACCCGGGCTATCCACGGAAGCTGCCATCGTTGGTCTCAAGCATACTGTCCAATACTATATGGACCACAGGACACCGGTATATGCGTGTTTCCTTGACCTCTCCAAAGCTTTTGACCTTATTTCATTGATGTGCTCTGGAAAAAGTTGAGGAGCACGGGTGTACCAGTGGAGGTGTTCAATATGCTTAGATATTGGTACGCTCACCAAACTAATTTTGTGAGGTGGAATAATACACTCTTTGAGGCATATACGTTGGAAAGCGGGGAGACAAGGAGGTTTGACGTCGCCTAAGCTTTTCAACCTATACATTAATGCACTCATCCTCGAGCTCAGTAGCAAGCGTGTCGGTTGCTCGATAGATGACGTCTGCGTCAACAACATTAGCTACACCGATGACATGGTGCTGCTGAGCCCGACGGTGAGAGGTCTCACGGTAGGAGTATGTCAAGTCTATTCTGCTGCACATGGCCTTATTTACAATATCCAAAAAACGGAATATATGGTTTTTAGAGCCGCTGGTAGATGCCCCGAGTATTCACATAATATTACCCTAAATGCCTTGTGCATAAATCGTGTCTCGAAATCTAAATACCTGGGGCATTTAATTACCGAAGGTCTTGAAGATGATCTTGACATTGAGAGGGAGCGCAGGGCTTTAGCGGTCAGAGGTAACATGCTGGCCCGCAGATTCTCCCGCTGCTCTGAACAAGTTAAGATAACGTTGTTCAAGGCTTTTGTCAAAGCTTTTATACGGGGAATCTGTGGGTTAGTCATACCAAAAGATCGCTGGATGTCCGGCGCGTCCAGGAAAACAACATCTTCAGGATGATGTTGGGACTGCCTTGCTTCTGTAGTGCATCGGGGATGTTTGCGATGTATCACACTGATGGCTTTCCTGCCATCATCCGTAAGAAAACTGTCCCTGATTTGCAGAATGCGTGGCAGCTGCAACGGAATTCTGAAGACTGTGGCAGATAGGATCTCTTCTCCGCTATGGAGATCCCTTATTAAGCGGGTAATTTGAATGTATTTGAATTCTGATTTTAATTTGAATTCTGATTTGAATTATAATTTTGATTTTGTATTTTAATTTTGATTTTAATTTTGGTTTTAATTGTAATTTTTAATTTTTGAATACTCCCTTTCACAGAGAGGAGGCCTGTGCAATGTAAAATGTACTCTGTGGGCCTGTGTCCCAGCAGCGGGAACATTATAGGCTGATTATACTACTATTATACTAATAAGTCTAGGACATCCGCACCCGGCGTTTCCATACGCATCTGCCATGTCCTCACTGCCATGTCCTCTGCCATGTCACCTTTTGTTAGCCGTCCTTTATTCATCCTCTCAGCATGACCAAACCGTCCAAGTATACTCTTTTTAATTTGTGTCACTCCATCTTCTTTTAAATTGCACCGTCTTATCACATCATTCCTCAGCCTATCATTCACAGTATCAACACACATGCTTCGCAAGGAACGCATTTCCATATCTATTTTCATGCTTCTCTTGCCACACCCAACATTCAACGTTATTGTAACGTTCACGTATTTCCATAAATTTTACGGACGCAAACGTGGACGTCCATGATCATAATAACGTCAAGTAAGAAATTATAAAAGTCCACATAGGCTTTCAGTCTAACCAAATTCTAATGTGGCTGTATAGTGTAAACATGGATGTTTGTTAAGTGGACTCCAGGAACTCTCTCACACTAGGGAAATGGAAAAAAAGGAAGAAAAAAAGAAACTATAAAATTTCGATGATGTTTATTAAGTTCATTGATTACCGTCACAAAAATAAAGTATTCAAAGATAACTCGTCTTGAAACATTAATATTAAATGAGTTAACAAGATGAACAAAAAAACATTAAAATAAAGAAAAGAAATAACGTCAAAATCAATTAAAATTTAACTGAACACCAGGAAAGCAAAGCAAATTAAGTAAAATAAATCCAAATCAATCCATGTAGACATTACTATTAACGACAGGTACATAATTAAAATTGATGGTTACGCCACCTCTTCTTTCCAGCTAAAGCATTACGATGTGGCGTTTTGGGGGACCGTCTTATGTAATTTTGACGTTCAAAAATTGCTGATTTTCAGCCTAGTTCGAATAAACGACTTTTGATTTTTATACGAAAAAGAAATAAACAAGTTTTGTATCTCGAACGTCGTATCGATTTCCAAAAATATTATTCATATTATATACCAGAAGTACAGACAACAGAAAAAATAGATAGACACAAACAAAACAAGTATCTGATAATAAAAATGTAAATTGGTCTTTTCGTCAAAGTGGCATTTAACTTTAAACCAACCTAGATTAGTTTAAAGTCCTGTGTGTTCGTTTTCATCGCCATGCAGATTTTTTCGGTAGAAAACGGTCCAGCTGAAAATATACAAAGTAAAACAATTATTTTCAGAACAGGTTATCTTGAAATTTGCAGGAGCACCACGTAAATATGTAGTTTTGAATGAATGGCACGATGAAGGCAGTAAAAACGTTTTCTGCTAAACATTCATAATATCTATTCGTATTATCGTATTATACGTATAAATAACCTCAAATCTATACTATTTATATATATTATTTTATATTATTTATATTTTTTTCTATTATTTATAATATTACAAAGCTGAAGAGTTTGTTTGTTTGTTTGCTTGAACGCGCTAATGTCAGGAACTACTAGTCCGATTTAAAAAACTATTTCAGTGTTAGATATCCTATTTATCGAGGAATATATTGGTTATATATCATCACGCTAAGACTAATAAGAGCGGAGCACCAATGAAGAATGTTTCAAAATCGTGGTTTTTTTTTTCCTTTTGAGAGCTTCCGCTGCGTGCGCTGCGTAAACGGTTAAAGTTTTGCAAAAATCATGTACAAAATTGAAATAATTTTGTTATACATGATTTTTGCAAAACTTCTGATAATTTCTTCTCGGCTCAAATTACGTCTTCTATCCATGATAACGTTCTTTCGAATTGATTCCACTCAGAAGTATGGCAGAAATTTTACCAACGAGTTTGAGCCGAAATCAGTAAAAGATCTGCAGGATTATATTTATAAGAATACGACTTGACACATAATTTTCATTTTTTGCCCGTAATTTAAAACTATTCCCTTCTCAAATAATGAAAAAAATTATCCATAGGAGTTACAGAAAATGTAAATATAAAACCGAATTTTAGTAACTACCAATAACGTGCTTGATCCCCAGATACTTTTGATGTGTGCACAACTAGCAATAACTTTAAGCATTCATAGCAGAAACACCTCTAATCAAGATGATAAATCTGAACTCGGACGATACTGCGAAGACATCAAAATTTATTTCGCTACGAGATTTTATGATGATGCAATAAATTAATTTTAGCTCTATGGGTCTCTTAAATCAAAGTAAGATAATTAAGCTAAATATTACAGCTGTAAGAAATGGTGATAGAACCCATGACGAACTTACCAATTTCAAACCATTCAGTGGTGGGTATCCCACATTCTTGACGTGCCTGCACAATGGCTGCTCTAAGTGCAAACCTGATGACCACCGCCAAACAAGCTGGCGGTTCTCCAACAGCTGTGCGATAAAACAAGTGATTTTAAAACAACTAAGAAAAAAACACGTTAGCGTGGTTTCTGTCATATATTTCATATCATATAGGGTATTTGAGTACTATCGAAAAATATACATGAATTTAATACTTATAAATAAAAATAAAATTGGTGGAAAAATTGAGAAGTTACACGCTTTTAAAGCTGTTCTTCTATCTTTGTCACGCAAAATCACTATTGTCAGAATGAGCTGGATTTCCGGTCAAACTACTCAATTTGAAGCTATTACTTCCATTTTTTTAATGAATACAGTTTTTCTAGCCACTTCATTGCATACCACAGTTTTCCAATGTTTTTGAGACTAACCCTTTGATCCACATAGAAGGTCATTGCTGAAGATGTTCTTGAGTGTTATATTTAAACACTGGGGTGCATCCAGGGCTTGAGGTAAGTGGTAGTCCCAAGACCTGTCTGTGATCACTGAACCAGTTTTAGTGTCGTATTCCAGCTTCTCACAAGTGTGGTACCCAAGACCCATCATAAAAGCTCCTTCAATCTGATTACAAAATTAAGAAAAAAATTAGGAATGAAAGACAGTTCAGATATAATTATTACGGGAACACAAATAAGTACAATAGAACTTGTCGGCGATGAACCAAGTTTTGGTCTAGGTTTTGTAAAACGGAAGACTCGGGGCTTCCAACTAGCAAAGGCCAAAATAGTCTTGTTCAACACTTGGTGCTCAGTCGCTTGAAATACGCTAATGTTGCCTGGATTACGCTCTATGCAGTTCATTCGTTGAGAGAATACAAAGAGCATTCAACCAAACATTTAGCCTTAATATCTAGGAAAATTAGCCTTTGCTGTGCGTATGAGCAGCGCCTACGCGTTTTCATAATAAAAACGTTGCGTGACTACGCCGGTCGCATGATCTGATAATTTATAATTAATTTAAAGCGATTTAATGAAGCATAATATTTCAATATTCAGTCCCTTCGAAACCTTCCAGACATCACCAGGTTTGTTTCATATCCCTCTCTACAGATCCGACCTTTATCTTGCTAGCTTCGCCTTAATATGTAATAATTACAACAGTCCTTGTAAATCACCAGAAACCGATTTACACGGCCTATCACTCACCAAGTTAAGAAGATCAGTCTCTAAAGAACGCGAGTGCATTAACTTACTAGACTTAGAAAATTAACCAATTGTAAAGTTAGAAAGTCTTAATTAAATACCAATAAAAATGCTTCCTAATAAATTATATTGACCGTCTAATACTCTTTTTAGACTTAACGTAATAAACGTAATTTATTTAAAGTTAATATATATTCAAAGTTTTTCTGCTGTTTTAACATTCCATATATATTAAGACTTTAAAGGACAATGGCAGAAGACAAAAATGTTAGCGTCTAGAAATGTCTTTTATGCAAAAGGAGTTTAATTATTTTTCTATGATTTTTCAAATAAAAATGTAGTTTAGAAAATAACCTTTTTTGGGAATATCAAATGACTAAGTTTTAATTATATTCATACTAGTTTTGTATATACTTGTAAGACCACATATAACTGTCACTGTCAAGGAAAGCAGTCTGTCACTGATGTTTCTGCGCTTTTCGTACCGGTCGTGTTCGTGTTCTTTTTGCTATTTTATTATTTCTATTTGATTTGGATTGCTAACGGACTGATATTCGCTTCGCTTTGTGTGACTTGTGCGTGCCTAAAGGATTCTGATCTACCTCTTCTGCGTGACTGTGTTTTGAAAGAAGACGTAACCTAAAAAAAAAACAAACTAAAAAATCTTTTTTTATAGCCTTCTCGGGACAAAATTAAATTAAAGTTACTTCAGTCACTGACGCTTAACATTTTAAAATATTTTTGACAAATAGACGCCACCATTTTTTTTCCAACTAATTTTATGTATGAACGTCTGCCAATGTTCTTTGGTATATTGTAAAACCAATTATTTTTAAAGAGTAGCCGTGGTGTTTCTTGCGGTCTGTTCTCCATAGGACTACCAATCCGTGTACCTAGCTTCTGGCGTTTCATAAGTGCCCATGTAGGTTTATGTGAAATAATATAAATGCCGGTTTTGATTGTTGTTTTATATCGCTTATTTTGACAAAAAATTACCAAGAATCTCCGTGTATCAGTATTAGTCAACCTGCCCCGCAATGCGTTGTGGACAATCGCCCCACCCCAAGCGTTATTATTCCCTAATTTCCCTCCGTCTGTAGGATAATTGTGATAAACCTTTTATTATAACACTTAAGTAGGTAAACGTAGCATTGGTCGATAAAACACGGTCCCGTCCATACGCAACGCAACGCATATCCTAGTCGGTCTGTGGATAGGTGGCCACCCATTTCATACCTCTCCAGGCTTCGGAAAGAACGATGAAAGTAGATTCATGTGCCTTAAAAACAGCTTTGATATTATTTTATTGGGTCCATATTATCCTTAGTACATCTGTTATCTCATGAAGTAATTTTGAACTTTAATCATTAAACAGAGTTTAGTGTGTCATAAGCACAAGTATGATGGATTTAGATCAGTAATTTTCAATATAAAGTACACCAAAATAAGTGACCTTTACTTTTTAAAATTCATGTTTATAAATCCGAAATGTTGCGCTGTTAGTTTTCACCAAAAATTTCGTTAATATTATTTTTTTACGTTACGGACATGTTATCTAAAGAACTATAGGCTTTATTTAATATTTGCTATTTTATCTTAAAAGACTGAACAAATCTTAAACACTTTGCCATAGATAGTAAATAGAACGCACAGCAAATACGCTCTCAGTAAATAGAACAAGACGATTTTACAAAGATATTACCACTTTTGTAAAAAACAGTATCTTACTTTGGCTCTCCTGAAAACCTGGGGTTTGTCCTTTGCGTAATTTCGTAGATCGACTGTCAATATTTATATGAGAATAAAATAAAATAAATATTTAGCAAAAAAATGCTTAACGGGCAGTTACGAGCGGACAGTTAACAAATCGGAATTCGTCAATCTAACTTGTAAGACGTTAGATTGTGTTAACGTTGAATCTAACGTTGAAGGATACCTTTGGTCACAGCTGCTAACCTTACCTAACCCATTTGGTCGGGGTGGTCTGGCTTAATCACCATTTTTTGACGCTAAGCGAAAAGGAAGTAATAGCATGGATGATGGGATGCTACACGGCGGGACGAGGGAAACATTTCACGCGGGCAAAGTACTAATACATAATAAAACTTGATATCAATCGCACTCATAACATACTTAGCGTTATGTCCCAATAATACCATCCTACCACCACCACCACGACCATCCCCTATCCTCTGCCCATCTTCGAGGAAACAAGGCGTGATATTAAGTTACGTTATTTTACTAATTTTATTGTAATTTTATTGTTTTCTAACATAATTACTGACGTTGTCTCTTTATGTTGAATGTTGTTTGGTGATCTTAGGCTTACCAGTACTTTTATTTTATTACTGTTCTGTTTTAATTATTTGTATGTATTAAATAAATTAATAACTGAGACAATACTTAAAATTCCCATAATGTTATGTCTTAAAAAGAAAAAATGCGTAATTATTAAAACCATTACTTACTTGTCCAATATCAATGTCAGGGTTAATACTAACACCTACATCCTGCATTATGTCTACTCTCAAGATGACAAATTCTCCTGTAAGTACGTCAACTTCTACTTCACAGCAAGCCGCACCATAGATTTCGTACGCCTGCACATCAGCAGAACTAACAAAGCCATGAACTTGAAGATCTACATTAGCAGCATAAGCAGCAGTTATGAGCTGACACCAAGTTGGTTCAATCAACTTAGCTTTAACAGGTGCCAATCTTTCCTGCAGCTGCTTGATACATCTTTTCAATGCAATTATTATAGCATCAGTTGAAACACTTCCACCAGTTATAAATGAATTCGGTGAAATAATAGTGTTGTTACTTTTACATTCTATTTTTTCTATGGGGATTTGCAAGAGATAAGCAGCAAGTTGAACCACTTTAGTGTTGAGACCCTGTCCCATTTCAATACCACCATGTGTGATGACTAGGGACCCATCTGAATGGTAGGCTGATATGTTTACATCAATGTGTAAGCCACCTACAGGAGGCCATCTACACAAAGAGACCCGTATTGCTCGTTTCTTCCATCTGTTTTGCGTGTTGAAGGAGTCTACTGCAGCTTTGCGGCTGGTGAATTCAGAACTAGTGTGTAAAGCTTCCACAAATTCAGTTATTTCACCGTACTTGGCTTTGTCTATATTATTCATACGAACAGTCATTGGGTCCATTGATAATTCGTAGGCAATTCTCTCCATAATGGTTTCAATGTTAGCAATTCCTTCTAATGAACCTGATTAAAAGAAAAGGGGGTGAATTAAAGTGCAAATTATAAGTTAAAACCTTAACTATATTTTTTGAATATTTTACAGTTTTAGTGATATACAGTAACGTAGGTATTACCTGGTGATCTGCAGAAAGTGTTTTTATGTGTATCGGTAACAGTGTTATAACCGGTGTATTTAATTTTAGTGATGTCGTAGACGTTGTTGTAAACATCAAAACCGTAGGCAATTACAGGTTCATTAAACTTATATCCGTTGTCTGTGTAATTAGTAATGTTTAAGGATTGGATGACTCCTGACTTGTTGACTGCTACCTGTAATTTTTAATTATTTTTTACATACATCAAACAAAGATGATATTATGCGCCGTCTAATATTACGCCACCCTAAGTTGCTTAAACAATGTTCGAATGGTCGGCTTGAATAAAGCACACGCTTCAGTAAAAGTGGCCAAGATTGCGTAAGCCACGTTATACGGGGCGACAAGTGGCCACCAAAGTTGCACGTCGAGTTCGTAAGGTATGAAATAATCTCACGCATTTAACACTAAACACGTACCTCATAATCATGAACGGACGGCATCCTTTTGCCACAAGCTTTGAGGTTGGTAACCAATGGCTGAATGAACCTGCACGGCAGGTTCATCTTGTAAGCGACAAGACTGCAAGCGACGGCACACTGGATACTGCGGGTTATCTTCAGACCATATGAGCCACCGACGCGGCGAGTGTATAAATCAATCCTAAAGAAAGAATTGACTGTAGGTACTCAAATAAATCATAAATACTTTTAAATGCCAAAAAATCTGGCCAAAGATTTAAAAAGATGTTTTTCAAAGAACTTAGGCTTTATACCTATGATACGTGAACCTTGACTAACTATGGAGGGGTGGAGATGTATTCCGACCACCGGTACATCCGGTTTGACGTCTCCGCCCACACCTCGAGCGCGCCGGTCCGACAGGCCCCGTGTGGTCTACGGTGGGCGCTTAAGGAGTTGGACCGGCAGCTCCTCCTGGAAGCTTCGATCGTGCTGGCCTGGGTGTCACCACCAGACAGGCCTGCTGACATTAACGACGAGGCGGAGTGGTTCCGGCAGCCCAAAATATGTGACGTGGCAATGCCCCGGGTCCAGCCAGGACGCGCTTCACGCCAGGTGAACTGGTGGTCGGAGCTCACAACCCTGCGCGAGGCGTGCGTTGCTGCGTGACACCACTACAGCAGGCACCGCAGGCTCCGCATCCGCCCTCTGGATACGAAATCATTAAGGCGGAGCTGAACGAGGGATAAAGAGTGGCGAAAACCGCCCTCCAAGCGGAGATGCTGCAGGCCAGGGGACTGGCCTGTGAAGAGTCACTGGAACAGAGACTCGTGGGGACGCCCCAACAAAACGGTGTGGGATAAACTCCGCCCATGGGTTCCCCCGCTGACGCAGAGTCCCAGCCCCAGCCCGTGCAGGACGTGGTGAGCGCTCTGTTGCCTTGGCGAGGGGAGCATACTCCCCCACCCATGGCTCCGCCTCCTGTAGTGCCCGATGCGAACCACAACATCGAAGAGGACGACGACGCTCCAGAGGTGACCGAGCTAGAGTTGAGAGTGGCGGTAAGTAGGCTGAATGCCAAGAATACCTCCCCAGGACCCGACGGCTTGCCTGAAAAGCTTGGGTCCTGGCCTTGCAGGCTCTCGGGCCTCAACTAAGAGGGCTCCTAAGCGCACGCTTGGAGAAGGCCGGTTCCCACTTCACTGGAAGATGTGGAAACTGGTCCTCATTAAGAAACTGGGGCGCCCTGCTGACTCTCAGTCTACTTACCGGCCCATCATGCTGCTCGACGAGGTGGGCAAGTTCTTTGAAAGAGTCATTGCAGACCGCCTCGTTGGGTGACTGGTGCAGGTGGGGCTGGATTTGACGGAGAGCTAGTTTGATTTCCGCAGGGGGCGCTCTACGGTGGCTGCCATCATACGCATGTGAGCCCTCACGACGGGAGATGCTGTGGTCCGGGGTGGGGTCGTCTTGGCAGTGTCTCTAGACATCTTCAATGCCTTCAATACCCTGCCCTGGAGTTGCATCAGGTAGGTATCCACTATCACCGGATGCCGACTTACCACTGTCGCGTGGTCGAGGCCTATCTGATGGACAGGGCCGTCATCTACTCCAGTCACCAGGGTGAGTGGAACCGGCGAGAGATGTCGTGCGGTGAGAGGATCCGGTAATTGGGACTTGAGGTAGCCTTGCCCAAGTCCGAGGCCATGTGTTTTCATGGTCCTCCATGGTTTCCAAATAACGGTTGAACCCTTCCTGGGTCCAAATCGGCGTCGAGTCGACGATGAAGTACTGGGACTCGTCCTCGACAGCCGGTGGAACTTCGTGGATAATTTCCGATGTTGGCTCCCAGACTGGAGCGGGCCAGGGCTGCCAAACGCCTCCTGCTGGAGGCTCTGCGTGGGGGTAGTGCGGTCCACGGCCCTCTACGGGGCACCAGTGTGGGCGCTTTCCTTGTGGCACCGACCAGCCCGCCGGTTGAACGCGTCCCATAGAGTCATGGCCATGCAGATGATCTGGGGATACCGCACAATCTTGATGGATTGCCGCCATGGGATCTGAGGCAAAAGTCCTCGCGCACACTTGGGAGTGGCAAGAGGCAAAACGCCGGGGCGTTACTCCGCTGCCGCGAGTAATCGCGGCACAGCGGACGGAGCTCCGGCGGGATTTCATGGTGACATAGAGACTGTGATTGTCGCAACCCAGCGCTGGGCACACCACGATTGCGGCCATAAGTCACCTCTTTGAGGAGTGGTTTGAGGTGCCAGGGCGTTCTCACCTTCCGCCTGACGTAGTTCCTCACCCGACACGGTTGTTTCGGAAAGCTCCTGTTTCATATAAGGCGGGAGGAAACGCCCGTGTGTTTCCACTGCGTAGATCGCCCGGAGGACACGGTGGAGCATACGGTGGAAATCTGCCTGGTTTGAGCGGAGCACCACCGTGTCCTTGTGGAGGTGATTGGCGGCGGCGATCTATCGCGTCCGGCCCTGATCCAGGCCATGGTATAGAGCAAAAGTGCAAGGGTAGCCGTCACCTCCTTCTGTGAAGCAGTAATGCTCGCGAAGAGGGAGGTGGCGCACGTGAGCAAGCTGGCAAGCTTGTTATAAAAGGTTATACCAAGACTAACAAATGAGTTATGGACCTTATGAAGCCGGTGAAAAGGAACACGTAGTTTGTTCTTATTTCTAGTATTAATATAAGCGCCCTCCGGCCCTAGTCGCCGCAGGAGACACCTAGGGCGGCGGGAATCCTAGGCTGATTCCCGGCCAACATAGGCGCGGGCTTGCGGATGGCGAGTAATGGGTAGCTCGCTGACCGGTAAAGACCAAGCCCGGGTCGACGGCGCGTTGTGTTCCACGCGCGCCTCAAAGGGATGTCAGCATCAACTGTTGGAATCCGCAAGGGCCGATTCCTACCAGGGGTGCGGGTTATTCGAAAGAGATACGGTGGTGCCTGGCACACATGCAACTAAAAGAACACGGGTGGGCTTTAGTCAGTACAAGTTTGACACGCCCTCTTGCTCCACTCAGAGCGGGAGAAGATATTTGATGAATTCCTACCCTCAAAAACAAACTACCTTGTCTAACTGTAATTAAAAGTATAGTGCATAAGATTATACTTACTTATTTTGGTCTATACACAATGCTCTTGATATCATAGTATGTGGTCCATCAAGCCACTGCGATGACATGTGAACTTCTAATCCTTCTTCCGTAGGTTTGGCTACACACACCATGGTCTCCATTGGGAAATGGTACTGCCCGTGTAAAATATTACTTCCAGTCATCTTTTTAACAGTATCTGTGCCAGGAGCCGTGGCTTCTACTGTCACAAATAGAGTGTTCCGAGTGCTATCTTCTTTAGCTATATTTATATCGGTGACAGGTGTAGTAACATTGCAGTAAGTCACGTTTACAAGCAAGGAGGCTCTGTCTGCTAAGTTTTGAGTGTTTGCTACGATAATGGCAATAGGTTGACTGCAATATTCGATGGTGCCTTCACTAAGGACCTTCTCGTTTGCTGTGGTGGCTGAACCATCAGCAGGCGTGAAAGAGTTCAAACCTGGTATATCTTTATATGTGTAAAAACCTACTACCCCATCTAGTGCCTGAAAAAGTAAAAACGAATATGCACAATGATTTTTTTGTATCTATTATAAAACAGTAAAAACTATTTAAAAAATTAGACTGTTAATGTCTGTTTTCACAGGAGGCAGAGGCAGAGGTGTACCTAACAAAACATCTACATTTAACCCGTTATTTAAAAAAAAATACTTTGAATCATCAATCGCTTTTCATCAGGCGTGATCGAGGTCAACAGCAGGCCCATTTAGTAAAAAATAAATAAATAAAATTAAACATTATCACATTAAAATAGACTTATATAATTGGTTACATCTAAATTTTAATTAAATTAAAAACTCGTCCACATTCATTTTCGAAACCTTAAGCTATGAATAGTCGGGCTATATAATTAAATGTACCAATGCTTCACTGGGATCCATCTTCAAAATGGTTCCTCGACCCACAGTACTGAGAACAAAGGCAGCAAACACTTCGTTGCAGAACGAGGGTATATCATCAGTATACTGAGCTTCTCCAGCACATTGGATCTGAAAGAGACAATTGAGGTTTAAATAATTTCACGCTTTAGATATTAACTACTTTTCATTATTTTGATAACCAAGCAATGGCAATAATAGAGTCACTCAGATCTCACTTCGTAGTATCTATAAGTAGTGTGTCGATCACTAACACGCTTCGCTACGGGCCTTTCTTATATAGATCGCGGCACGTAAGATGAACCAAAATAGTGGATCTTATTTCAACTTACTACCGCAATCTGTAATTTGTGGGTTACCTCAAGAAAAAAAAATACTAAGCAAATAAACACTTCAAAAATAATTAACGCAAACCTAATGTTTGGCAAGATAACTTGCTTTCCAACTAGTACTCTAACCAATTTTAATGTAGTCAAATATTTCAGTTGGTATACATATTTACATATTTTATGCAAAATAAAATAAGCCAAAAATTTAGTACCGTACTTTTCAATTTTCCATTTCTATTCAGTCAACGACGACGTTTTATTACTAGGGTGTTTTTTCAACTTGGGACAAATTCTAACCAGATAATAATTATATTAATATTTCTAATAGATAATAATTAGATTCACGCCGTTCATTCAACTAAGTAACAAGGTGTTACCGTTCGTTCCGCTTAAAAATTGTTTCTTTTTAGTCTAAACTGTAATTATTAACTTTGTTTTTAGTGTTCTAAGTAAATAAACACCAAATAAGTGTTGTGACTAAGTTTTTATAGTGAAATAACTCAGTTAAATAACGTAAAACATTACTTTAAAACTAGCCGTTATAAATCTATTAGTGCGATTTTGTTTTCAAACCAGTTTTGACTAAAACGCGTAAGTGACGCCTATTCCACGGCACATACGACCTTTCAGTCGCGAGATTTCAAGCGAGCTACACTGCATCGCCGCTCAGCGCTTTAAGTATACCATCGCTTTATTCTATTTGGCACCGCTAGACGCCGCATGCTCTGTGATCCGCTGGAAGCGCTTTATTGCCCTAACCCACATTTTGAACTGTACTGACAAAGATGTCAACAAAAAGCTGCGCTGGTTGTTTGAATGATTTTAACTGCAAAGAATGCTTACAATGCTCTATTTGCCACCAATGGTATGAATTATTGTGTGCTAATGTTCGCGATACGGTGTTTAAAAGCATGAGTATCAAACAAAAATCGACCTGGAAGTGTCCTAGCTGCGTAAGTAAACAACCTAAGGACGACAATACAAACACACCTGCCAGATCGGCGAAACTTGTGAGCCCCACCACGGAGCGGTCCCCGCAATCACTGTCACCCCCGGGCACCAAGGTCACTGTGCGTAATAAGTCTAAACAGTCACAAAGCTACTCACCTGTTCAAGAAAGTGATAACACCTTAATTGAGTTTTCGAGGGGCACATTGCGGGAAATTATTAAGCAAGAAATACAAGATGCACTTAAAGATTTAGTATCCGATCAGTTCAAACAAATTAACGAATTGGTCGCAGGTTTCAACGAGTCACTTTCTTTCTATAACGAAAAATACGAAGAGATGAAGGGCATGCTGGAAGATAAATCCGATAGGATACAGAAGCTTGAAAAAGACAACTGTGGCTTCCGGGAAGCCATCCAACAACTTAGTCAGCGTCTGAACTTGGTTGAACAAAATTCCAGGTCGGCCAACGTCGAGCTTCAGTGCGTCCCAGAAAACAAGGCTGAAAATCTAGTTACCACCGTGCTGCAACTGGGTAAGGTGATTAGTTGTGATATTAAAGACCCCGATATACTACATTGTACCAGAATTGCTAAGAAAGACACACAAAGCAGCAGGCCCCGATCAATTCTCGTCAAATTCAGTAGTCCACGTCTGCGTGACAGTTTCCTGGCCGCTTCAATGAAATTTAATAGAAACCACAACCAGGAGAAACTAAACACGAGTCACCTGGGTATTGCAGCAGAGAAACCTCAACCCATCTACGTCTCGGAACACCTATCTACTGCAAATAAAGCTATCCATGCCGCTGCTCGGATCCGCGGGAAAGAACTTGGTTTCAAGTTTATTTGGGTTCGGGATGGTAAGGTCTTCATGAAAAAAGACGAGTCTTCGCAAAGATTTGTTATCAATAGTCTAGATAAGTTAAAATCCGTAGCCTAATTTTATTAACTAATGTCATAAGTTGCAAGTTCCTATTGTTATTATCTAGTCACATTCAATTGTCCACTTCAAGTGTACTATCAAAATGTACGAGGCTTAAAAACTAAAACTATTAACTTTTACAATAACTTATCTATACATAATTATGACATTGTAGTGCTTACAGAGACTTGGTTGAACAGCGGTGTCTACGATTCTGAGTTGTTTGACGAAAGATATGTGGTTTATAGGCGCGATCGTGAGTCAAGTAAATATAAAACTCGTAAAGACGGTGGAGGGGTTTTGATTGCCGTTTTGAAAACTTTGAAGTCGTGTAGATTATCCCACTTTGAAAGCGACATTGAAGATTTATGGGTAAGTGTTGATATTAGTTCGTCTAAACATTGTCACAATAAAATGTATGTCAGCGGTGTATACCTACCACCACCAACTCATCGCGATACACTGGAGCTGTTTACTAAAAACGTCCACAAGTTATTAAATAATGATGAACAAATTCTGATTTTAGGAGACTTTAATCTCGCTAATATTAGATGGCTTACCAATATTGACTCAATATACCTGCACCCAGAACCCAGCAACTCTGATTTAAATGCGGTACTCTCTGAGTTCTTGACTTTAAATGGCCTAAATCAATACAATCATATTTTAAACAACAAGTCTAAAATATTAGATTTAATACTATGTAACACTTCCATTACAAACATCACCCGGTGTAACTACAGTTTGTCGAAGGAGGACCCTTTACATCCCCCCCTTAAATTTAATCTACCAGTGCTAGCAGAACGTTTTTTAGAAGCTAAGAATGTGCAAAAACCAAACTTTCCTCGCGCAGATTATGAAAACGTTCTACGTCATTTGTTGGGAATAGAATGGGAAAGCGAGTTCAAAAACTGTACTTCAGTTAACGATATGGTAGACGTTTTTTATAACATATTAAGACGTACTATTACTGAATGCATCCCTACGAAAAAAACAGCCAGCGACAAATATCCACCTTGGTACACACGGGATCTTATACGACTTCTAAGAGAAAAGTACAAATACCACGTTCGTTTTAAGAAGTACAAAAATCCACTAGACCGAGAGGACTTTGAGAGATTACGTGATGAATGCAATGTTCTAAGTTCAACATGCTACAAAAAATATATTTCTAATATTGAAAACAACATTACAAAAAACCGTAAAACATTCTGGTCTTTCATAAAAAATAAAAGAAAAAGTAGCAGTACATATCCGGAACAAATGTCTCATAACAACAAAATCGCATCAGGGGGAAGGGATGTCTGCAACATGTTTGGTGAAAATTTCGCAAGTACCTTTAATGCCCCTACAGATAATCCCAACCTCACAAACACTGGTTATTCTGTCATGACTGCAGCACTGTGTAATTTAGAAATTGATAGCAAAGAATTATACCGAGAATTAATTGGATTAGATGAAACTAAGGGCGCGGGTAGCGATGGTATTCCTCCTATATTTATTAAACGCTGTGCTAAGGCCTTAGTATTGCCCCTACAAGTAATCTTCAATAGATCTTTACACGATGGTATCTTTCCAGATACCTGGAAAGAAGCTCTCGTCATACCCATATTCAAATCTGGAGAAAAGCATCTAGTTGCAAATTATAGACCAATCTCATTACTAGTAACATTTGGAAAGATATTCGAAAAACTTGTTAGCAAACATCTGATGTGGTACCTGAAAGAAAGCATTACTGAGCATCAGCATGGTTTCGTTAAATCTAGATCGACCAATACTAACTTACTATGTTTCACATCGGCCTTGTCGAAGTGTCTTGACAATCGTATTCCAGTGGACGCAATCTATACTGATTTTAGTAAGGCATTCGATAAAGTGGATCACTGCCTTCTTATTAATAAGTTGGCTAAACTGGGTGTGGGTGGAACGTTGATAGTGTGGTTTAAATCTTACCTAGAAAGGAGAGAATCAAGAGTGGTAGTGAACGGTCATTTTTCTGAAAGCTATGTAGCAACCTCTGGAATTCCGCAAGGATCGCATTTGGGGCCGATTCTTTTTAATGTTTTCATCAATGACATAACGGAGTGCTTCAAACACTCCCGTTTTTATTTGTTTGCAGACGATTTAAAGTTAATGAAGCCAATTCAGAGTAACTTAGACTCCAAAATGCTACAAGACGACATTAACAGACTTGTTGACTGGTGCAAAGTAAATAAAATGCTTTTAAATGTTAGTAAATGTCACTACATCCAGTTCACTCGTAACAAAAAAGTGGTTGAGAACAAATACTACATAGAGGGAGTCGAAGTAAAGAAACTGTGCAAAATTCGTGACCTGGGAGTTCAACTCGATCAAGGCCTAAAGTTCGATATCCACATTCTGAATATTGTCTCAAGATCTTTCAAGGTATTGGGATTTGTTTTGCGAAATAGTAAAGAATTTAAAAAGCCCGCAACAAAAATAAAGCTATTCAACACTTTAGTCCGTCCAATCCTTGAATATAGTTCCGTGGTATGGAATCCGCATTACGAGGTTTACTGCAAGCGATTAGAGAGTGTCCAAAAGCGGTTCCTTTACCATCTATGCTACGGAGATCACTTGGCTAAACAACTCACTAGCTACACTGACAGGTTGAAATATTACCACATGGATACTCTATCCAGTCGTAGAAAGAAACTAGACTGCGTCATCCTTCACAAAATATTAAACGGAACAATAAATTGCATTGAACTTTTGAGTTCATTAAGGATTACAATTCCGACTCGGATTCCCAGGCATAACACATACAATTTATTTTATATCCCTGGCTCAAAAAGTAACCTCGGTCATTACGCCGCTGTGCCGAGACTCTGTAGGCAATATAACATGTTAGCCAAGACTAACAATTTAGACATCTGCGAGTCTCTGTCTAAATATAAGAAATGTCTAATAGATTTAAATTAATTTAAGTATCTCTGATTGTTTTTTTTTTTTTCTTTGTATGTCTTTTTAATATGTTTTAATTATTTCCAAATTTTACTTATAGTTAATATTTTTACTTTGATTGCTTAGTTGTTAACTCTATTGTGCATGCTGTGGTCTCCTGTAAGTGAAGGAGTACACCTACTTAATACCTCATGTTGCCCTTTATTTATGTGTCATGTATTGTGTACATCTTTTGTTGGAGATCCTAAATAAATAAATAAATAAATAAATAAATATTAACTACTACTAAAATTTAATATTAAAATTCTGGTAGCTGTTTCCAGTTTTACATTCAAAAATATGTTTCTGGCACTCGTTGTTTGGTCACACTTCTAACCTAACCTAATCTAGCTGAGGCGGCGCACGTGAGGGAGATGCAGTACATGCGCCCTCACAGCCGTGGCCTTCGCAGGAGACGCCCTAGGCATCGGGAATCCCAGGCTGATTCCCGGCAACCGTAGGCACGGGTTTGAGGACGGCGAGTAATGGGTAGCTCGATGTCCGGTAAGGACCAAGCCCTGGTCGACGGCGCGTTGTGTTCCACGCGCGAAAAATCATTTTGACAAAACGGCAGAGTCCCGTAATTTGTTTCTAAATTTTAGTACACGTTACATCGATGACTATGCTAGAAGTTGACCTCATTCTTTTTCCGTGCGAGGCAATACGATGTACGAGGCAGCATTCACGCGCTCGTACCTTCAGTTGGTTGTTATGATTTTGGTTCAACTTACGTGGCGCGATCTATACTATCTCCGATATACGTTGTTCATGGTCATTGGGATAAAACACATATTTAAAAACAGTCCGCTTCTTTTATCATTCATAACTTATTTACATACAAATAAATTAAACAAAAAATTCTAGAGGCTGTAACTGGCTATAATGGCAAAATAACAGCTTTACGTAATGCATATAAAAGTATATACGGTAGTTATGGTTTAAGAACTTTATTATACCTCAACAACGGGTGCTTTGCTACCTCCACGTAGGTGAATCCGCTGGCCAAAGCTAGTTAGAATATTAAATTACTAGCTTTTTCCAGTGGCTTCGCCCACGTGGATGTCGTAAATTATCCCACGGGAACGTACTACTAGAAGTAACGTAGCTTATGTGTTAATCCAAGTTACAAACTATTTGTTTGCCAAATTTCATCCAAGCCCATTTAGCCGTTTTTGCATGATTGAGTAAAAAACATCTAAACATACAAACTTTCACATTTATAATATTATTATATTATATATTGTACTGTAGAGGATATTTACTTAGTGTAAAACCTCACGCACATACTGGCAGCCGATGATTAGGCTATGTCTATGTTCGAGCATTTAAGATATTCTAAAATAAGAACGTCAAATAATTTTAAGTAGGTGGTGTCCGGTGAACTTTCATTCTATTGACAGGCGCGTCTTTGTAAGCATCTGAATGTCTTCAGAACTCTTGAAATAAACGTGGAGTCCCACAGTTTAAGCGCCCTTTAATCTTTTAATTTTATACCCTTACACACCCGGTACCTGGAGGCTCGTCTGAGCCTCCACAGTACTATATAACAGTAGGATACTTATAATCATTAGTTATATTCTAATGGATCAAAAAATTCTACGAAATATTTGTATCACCATCATCATCTGCCTAGTTCTTTTTAATATCACAAATCACGCTTTTATATTATAAAGCATTGTTATTTATAAGAAAGGTTTGAAAGCTATGTTATTGTTACAACAACCGCTTATTACTTACCGTTGCTTCTAACTTAGGCATGGGCTGGTTCATTGGCCACAGCGAAGAATCAGTAGAAAACGTCTGTTTTCCACTCGAGCAAGGTCTCGTCAGATGTAAATTAACGATGGCAGATTCACACCGTGCTGCTCGTTTAGGACAGAGAGTTAGAAAAGCCTGAAATCGAAGTTGTACATTAGAATGACCCATTGAAGTTCGTTGGGAAATGTTACTGTTGGTCTGTATCATCTCACTGCTGGCCAAAGACCTCTACTCATGACCCTGTAGAAGATGGCTGAACAAGCTGGACAAAAGAAATGGTCAAAATAGCCCTCAGTTGCAAGAGCTTGAAAGTCAGGAAATCTAGTTTTGGGTAAAATGAATTGTCTGATGACATGCAACAGGATTTTATGGACATGACAACTAACGATGACTTGTAAAAACCAACATAATTATAATCGTATAAAAATACTGAGAGAGTCTGAATCGTTTCAACAGCTCCAAAATAATCAGTGTCACTTGCCTTATACAACAGCGCCTTCGCGATATACCTTCTATACTCAACACTTGGTTCAGGTGGATGATCTTCTACAATCAACTCTCCTTCCAAAACCCCCAGAGCCCCTTGCAAGGTTTCGTTGGAGCACAAGGTCTTTCCAAGCAGATATCTCTCAGTTGCTACCGCCCTATGAAAGTTGGTTGCCAAAGCTCCGAACGTAATTCTGGCTTCTTGGACTTCGTAGGAGTCATTTAGTTTGCAAAGAAAACCAAGATTGACTATAGCATGGGCACTTTGGGCTCTTGGCATTAGCTTAAATAAAAATAAATGCAAGTTTATTTTAAATACATTATATAAATTATTTAATTAGTGGTCTCTGTGCTTTATAAAAACTTACCTTGTAAGAATAAAATTTGTATTCACTAGGCAATGGCGGAAACAATACGCTCACGATTATTTTTCCTTTCATGTTTACTTTTAAGAATTCTTCCATTGTAACAGTTTTTTCCACTCCATGGTAATCCACTATAATTTTAAAAAAGAACCTAAGAATCACAACATTACGGTGCTTTATAAAATAGACAATACTGATGTAAGTTACTTACTGAGAGTAAGTTGAGCTCCTATAGTGTTGAGGATGAGAAATACATCCGATTGAAACACATTGTATGTGTGCTTGATCATCAGGTTCCCGGCAATAGTAGCCACCTACAAGTATTTTATTTTTTTAAGATGTTTTGATTGTAATAAGTTATAGAAAGAAGAAAAAACACTTACATTTCTAAGAGGTATATGAGCTACCAGATCCATATGTTCATGCATTTTCGTCAAATAGCCAAAGTTTTCATGCGTAGCACGAGTCTTCATGATTGCCATAAATTCTGTCATTGACCACCCAGCTCCTATTATAAGGTTTTGATCTAATATATTGTTTTTAAGCTCGTTAAGATGATTAACGTCTATCAATACTTTAGGGTATTCTGATATTGGAAAAGCTCCTGGAATTCAAGGAAAATATAATTATTAGAATGTTTATTACTTATATAAATATAAAAACAGTAATGTTGTGATCTGGTAAGATTAAACATGAATATCAAGCTATACTGATAGCATTCTGTTGCAATATTAAATTCTCAATCTAGAGTATACTTTAGTTACCTTTAGAAGTATTTCCAGCAACAAGCATGTAGGACTCGGAATTGTCCTCCAATAATTTGGTAACTTCTGTTAAAGTGGTAGGCCTGTACCATGTTTTTCCATCTTTTAGTTTAATTGTACACATCTTCGCTTCATGGTAATCATCTTGAAGAACCATGCACCAACCATCTTCCTTTGCATTATTCGAGCTTTGGCAACAATTCCCTGAAGACTTGCAGATGCCCACATCTTTAACATCCGTGATCCTCTTTTCTTTAGGAGCGTCTATTGCAAACTGTTTCAAAGAATCTAGGATGGGTCTGTAGCCGGTACAGCGACAAAGATTACTAGAAACTGATCTTTCTATTTCCAACATAGTCAGGTTCTTATTGCTTTCCAAGAGTCTATAAAAAAAATTTTTTTTTTTTTTGGATAAATAGTAATAGATATTGACGGTGCAGATGACGTCTACGCGTAACATGGATCAGTTACTTTAGTTAAAAAACATACCCAAACATAGTCATCAGCCACCCTGGAGTACAGTACCCGCACTGGGTCGCATTATTCTCAGCTAGCGTCTTCTGCAGAACGTGGTACCCATCTTTCTTGTTACCCAAACCTTCTATAGTAATAATGTCCCAGCCGTGACATGACGCAATGGACGTGATACACTGATGAAGATACAGACATATTAATTTAAATTAAGGAACACATATAGAAGATATTACCAAACTTTATGGAAAATGGAACTAAAACTTTAATAGAAGAAAGCTGGCAGCTTTCAAAAATTAAAAAAGACAAACAAAATCTTAGAGCCAGTACAGAAATAAGTAATCAAATCAAAATATTTTATTCACATAAACCTACAAGGGCACTTATGAAACGTCAGAAGCTGGGTGCACGGTTCCAATTTGTCGCTTCCTATGGAGAAGAGCCGGCAAGAAACTCCACGGTTGCTCTTTTAAAAATAATTGCCTTTTATAATGTTTTCAAATTACAGTGATATTATGTATGGGAGGACAGTGCAGGCCTGTCAATATGTATCAGGTACTAAGAGGAATGAAAATAAAGAATAGAATATAGAATCGTCTGTTAGGCCTACAACGTTCTCTCATTCACAATATGTAAAAGAATCTACAGAAGTAAAATCAACCTATTTAAACCAAGTGACATGATTTCCATGAGAATTATTAATAACTAGTCGATATTAGAATTGATGTATAATGTCAAATAATGACGAGAATATGTCAGAAATTGTAAAATTAAAAATAATAAAATTAACATTGTAATTTGGGAGCAGTTAATAGACTCTCACATAGTTATGCTGTTAATGAGGTACCAGGGAAGCCACATGTGCAGAAGGAATGAATGCCGAATTTCCTTGTCTTCAACGTAGTCTTTTATTTTATAATATTCTTTTTTCATAAGGATACGTTTGATGTGAGTTCTAAACTTTCCATCGCTAAGTCCTGCAACCGAGTTTGGCAACTTTTAATAAAATAAGTAAAAGTATTAAGAAAGATAGAGATAAAAAAAGTGTAAGAATACTGAACCACCACATCAAAAAAGACAGGAGTCAAAAATAAAAGAACTAGTAGAAGCAAAACACTGAATACCAAACATTAAAAATAAAGCAGGAAATCAGGAGACAATAAAAAAACCACATTCCAAACGGCAATCGACTTTTACAGATCTCTCTATATAGAAGAACCTAACCTTTGACGTAACTATAAATCTTGAAAACGGCGTACTGGAAGACATGCTAGTTTTTCTACAATCAAAAATACACACTGCTGTACACAAAAAAAACGATAAG
This sequence comes from Polymixis lichenea, assembly GCA_949091785.1. Taxonomy (NCBI): domain Eukaryota; kingdom Metazoa; phylum Arthropoda; class Insecta; order Lepidoptera; family Noctuidae; genus Polymixis; species Polymixis lichenea. Next base: position 22,769,088 of record OX420943.1, on the reverse strand, counting down.
GCACCTAAACCCGATCAAATAACAAATGAGATGACAAAAATGGCAATAGCTGTACCTGAAACCTAAGAAAACTCACAAAAATATACAATCCTATCCTTAGTACAGAATCCATAGCATCGTACTAGATCAAGAGTACAGTTAAATTATTGCACAAGAAAGAAGAAATCAACATTAAAAACCAAAATATGTATGTCAAATATGTACAAGCTAATTTCAAAATTGACCCTAAATAGAATAATAGGGGTAATAGATAAACAACGACCTGTACAACAAGCTGGTCTAAGAGCAAGATTTCAACTATTGATCACATACATTTCATAAAACAGTTAATAGAAAAATGCCAAGAATACGTTAAAGCGTTGTATATTGCATTCGTGGATTATAGCATAAGAATTGATTCAGTAAAACATGATTTACTCTAGAAAGATTTAATCCAGCAAGAAGTCCCTAAAAATACATACGCATTATTAAATATATATGTAAGAATAGCACCGCACAAACAAAACTAGAAACAACCAGTGAAGAGTTCCCAATAGCTAAAGGCGTTAGACAAGGAGACCTGTTTTTGGGGGCGCGGGCGTTTTGGGGGACTGTCTTATGTATGTTGACGTTCGAAAAGTGCTGATTCTCAGCCTAATTTGAATAAATGACTTGATTTTGATTTTGATTTGATTTTGATTTTGATTTTGTTATCTCCAAAACTGTCTCAGTAATCCTGGAAAGTATTCAGGGATCTTGAGTGGGAAAATGTTGGTATAAATATCAACGGCAGGCAACTTAACCATCTAAAATTCGCGCATGACTTAGTCCTAACAACTGAAAATGCTAATAGGCTGCAACACACATTGCAACAGTTGACACAAGCAATCAGAATAGTTGGTCTCACCATGAATAAGTCGAAAGACGAAGGTCATGACAAACAAGGAAGAAATAGCCATAACAGTAGATGATAAAGATATTGACTACGTAAAGAATTATAGGTACCTAGGACAATTAATATCATTCAAAGACCAAACAGACATGGAAAGTGAAAGAAGAAAATTATTGACCTTATGTCTCATAAGGAAATTTTCAAAAGTAAACAATATTCTCTTGCCATGCCTGAAAAAACATTCTATTGATAAATATAATATAGTTATGTATATTAAAGAAATTTATTACCACCTTGTAAGTATAACCACTTCAAGTGTTTTCTCAAGTTATGTTTAATCAAGAGCAATTTTCTCATGATACTGTAATTATCACTTGTATATTGATAAAAATACTTATTTGTTAGTATTAAAACCGTGACAAATAGGTTAATATTTCTTAAAACAGTACCTACCTCTGATGTATTTAGTTAAATTTTAATGCCTGTTAATAAAACGCTTAACGAAGACGAGCGTCACAAAATCGTCGCGCTTTTGGAATCTTCCCTTCATTTTTAGGGCATTGTTCCTAACGGGTGCCAACGAGACCCTATTACTAAAGACCGGTGTACAAACGTCCGTCCGTCCAGCCATCCTCTCACAGAGCTATATATTTTGAACTGTAATAAGTGGACACTAGAAATTTTCCCAGAGAGAGTACTATTATGGCTTCTAATAAAAATAAAATGAAGTAAAAAAATAAGGAGTAAAAATAATGTAGTGTTAAATACCAAAAAAAAACAAGTTTTAACTCACTTACCTAACTTTTTAATACCCTCACCACCCCTGTACGTTGTATGCACAATATTTTGCTTCCGTTTCATTGCGCGCTACAGTAATTAGCGATTTTTCCATCATGTCGTTTCCCATCAATAATGTTCACTTAAAGTAACTTAGTTTGATGTAGAAAATGTTTTGATGACGGCTACGAGATGGATCTGTTTACACCCTATGTATCCAAAATCCAAAATTATGGCGACACAAATTGACCCACTCTACCTTTCCCTCGGCGCGTTCCAGTTCCTTTACAATTTACTCTAAGTTACTAAACATTTTGCGTACTTACTGAATTGATAGCGACGTGCGGTGATCCTGGGGTCTTAGCTGCTGCTACCATGCAGGCTCCACAGCCACCCTCGCGACACATGTACTTAGTGCCGCGCAGCTGCAGGTAGGTGCGGAGGTAGTCCAACAACATCGTATCGGAGCACACATCGCTGCCCACTGAGGAATAAACCATTTATTAAATGTATGGTAGTAAATATATGTGTGCAGGTACGAGGCAAAGGTAGGTATATAGAAAATAAATGAATTATAGATGTTCCAATATCATTTTGTAATATTGTTTCTGTTAATTTTGCGTTTTTTTGCCTAACCTTATCACGAAATGAAATATTTACTTAGCTGCTCCAACCGATCGATTAGGTTAAAAGGAAACCGTTAAAAACTTTCAATTCCTGATTGTTCATATTTTTTTGGAGAATGCTGCATAGTTCTTTTATCAAAACGGACGGAACTCGTATTACATTATACCTGTAATAAAATAATATAAACTAGCTTTTGCCCATGGCTCCGCCCGCGTGGATGTTGGTTATTGCTTAAAAAGTAGCTTATGTCCTTCTCCATACCTCTGCCAAAATGGCGATCGGTTTAGCGATTTAGGCGTGAAAGCAACAAACAGACAGAGTTACTTTCGCATTTGTAATACAAATAAGGGAAGTAGAGATTAAGGATTGTACAAAAGTATTATATTAAATAAATGATCAATGCATGCTTAACAAATCACGATACTGACTTTACTTTAAAACTAAAAAATAAGATTTATTTTTGCCTATCGATAGCATGAAGATAATCGTACAAACAGAAAATCATCAGTGCGCGTTGAATATGATAAAAAAATAACGGTGGTAAGAACTTACGGGTTAATATGAGCAACAAAGACACAATTTTTTAAAATTAATTGTTTGGACGTGAATTCTGAATGGAATGCCACAAGGTACCCGTTTGGGCCTTCAATTACTCATCATCATCATCTTCGCCGTTTTCCAGTTGCATCCTTTCGGACCCCGAGGTCCCCGTATATAATTATGTTACTATATTCTTGAAATGGATTGAAGTAATTTGTTTATCGTATTGGACCGCTGGTTCCCGAAGGAACCACTAATTAAATTTACATTTGAATATCTGGGGTCGTAAGGTTATTTGCCATGCAGAAAGGTACGTGGATAAAATGTTTTTCGAAAAATATTTGAAAGCTCAGTTGTTTGGGTCACTTTTAGTACTTTTTTCTTCAGATAGATTCTATCATAAAGATTTTTGGCCCGAGTTAAATTTTTTACCATCGTGTTTCCAAAACATGCTCAAATGATTACATGTATTGATTTATTAGGAACTAGACTTTACCTGCTATTTCGCCCACTCGGATATAAGTAATTAAACCACAGAAACGTACTTCCAAGATTTTAAGTAGGTAGGTACCATAATTTTGTGCTAATCCAGGTTATAAACTATCCAGTCGAGGGTTCGGGGAATGTACCTACATGTATCTCCGGGCCCCAAACATATGATAGCAGAAGTAACGGTGTGGTTTTAGTGCCCCGTTGTCCCCACACGGTATCCGGTTATAAACTATCTATCTACCAAATTTCATCACAATCCGTTCAGCTGTAAGTACGTCAATCCGGAACATACATCAAGACAAACGGACCAACATTCAAAAACTATACTTTCAGCACCAGACTCGTTCGAAGCAATTCTTTTTTTTTCAAAAATATTTAATGTACAGTTTTAAAATCGATGCTATTTTATTATAAGTATAGATATTAGTATTCTGTATCTGTTTAAGTATAACAATAAAATTATAAAAGTAATTATCTCATACCTGTATGTTCGACTCCATTAACTTTAAACTTCGCGAGGTCCATGGCTGTATAGTGCGGTTCCTTGCCGCTAACTGACTGCTATAGCGGAAGGTTCACGAGCTAGTATGTCCACTCTATTTAAACTTCCGTGAAAACAAGTAATTTTTTTTTGCATATTAATGTGGCGTTCAGGTAAACAGTGTGCATGATATGTCATTTTCTTTAGGGTTGTCTTAATGAGTAACATTTTTAACAACTTGATTCGTCCCGGGTGTTTCCATTGCGAAGATCGCCCTGAGGACACGGTGGAGCTCTGCCCGGCTTGGGCAGAGAGAGCAGAATTTGCCATTATTGCCACGCTTGGCAGGCGGGTTGGTGATCACAGTATGGTAGAAAAATGCATAGAGAACGCTGCTGCCCATTTTCTAGTAAGTCCCTTAGTTGCCTTTTACAACACCCACTGGAAGAAATGGGATGGTGCTATTCTTTTACGTCCGGCACCATATGGAGCTCACGTGTCTCACTATACAATACTTTTATTATACTAAAGATGGTCGTCACCCACCCACAGGCCAGCCACGCTAAGCGTAGCTTTACTTGATCGATCGACCCGTTCAACTGTTATAACTTAGCTACAAGCCCTTCCTTCCTTTTCGTCTTCCTCCTCCCTTCCATTCTTTTCCATTTCTTATTTTTTTTCTTGTTTATTAACCTGGCGAGATTAATATGTACGTTTGGTAAGTCTTGGGGGTCCTGGTGACCCATAAGACAGATATTTTATTCCTTTTTCTGGTACTAACCTCTCAGAATTGTTAAGCCTATTTTTGGATTGAGTACTTTGTGTCCACAATAACATTTGTGATGAAAAATAAATAATTAAATAACAATTAATATTTCTCTGATATCTTACTAATTAATTTTATTGCGCGCCTCCTTTTCTCCTTTTTTTTAAATTGTACTGAACTTGATGTCATGGTATTAGTATATTTTTATTAGAATTATAGAAAGGTTTGCTATTTTAATGAACCCATGAAAATTGTTAGTGGCTATTTGACTGATTGGCATGGTTTGACATGGTGTCAATGGTCAAAGATTATCTTCTATACATTTACATTGAAGATTTTTGTGTCATTGCCGCGTGGTACCGTTATTTTTCTAACGTAGTTTCTAGTTTTGTTTTTCTAAGCATTGCAACGAATTTTGATGCGGGTTTCCGTCATTTCATTCTAAGGGTACAATACAATAATATTTTCAGGGCACTGTTGCGACTTCCGCATTCTTGTAGTGCTTCAGATATGTTTGCTGACGCGCATACAGAGAATTTCTATGCAATAAAGCGAAAGAAAACCGCGTTAGTTTTGAAAGCTGTGCAGGCCATTAGCTACAGCTTCCTGAAAATTATAGCTGGTAGGTTGTTCGCGGCTGTGTTCAGTCGATTCAACAATATGGACCTGAGAAGTGTGGGTTGATGTATCGACATCATTTTCACTTTTATTTCTGTACCTACTAACATACTTTTTTTTTTTTTTTTTTACTAACACTATGGCTTCATCATCATCATCATTTCAGCCGAAATACATTCACTACTGGACATAAGCCTCCCCCAATAAGTGGGGTTTTCCATAATCGCCATGCTTGGCGCCCGGGTTGCCGATCGCAGCATAGTGGTAAAATGAATAGAGAACGCTGCTGCCCATTGTCTAGTAAGTCCTTTTTACGACACCCACGGGGAGAAATGGGTGGTGCTATTCTTTTAGTCCGGCACCACACGGCCCATATGGACCTTGGTTGTCTGTTTTTAACTTAGAGATTTTTTGGAATGTTTATGTGAATACATTTTTTATAGCGCATACTAGAGAAATCTCGACAGATACCAACTTGTTTAGTCGTAGAAACCGTGCTGGGAAAACTGCTAAGCTGGAGCGGTCGCTACTGATCAATAACAGCCTTATTGTATTTTTTTTTGGGTTAATTTCTTTTCGAGGACTTGAGGAGGAGAGGAGTAAGTGCTCTTGTCTTTCTTTTACTATTTCGTTCAATCCTATCTACAAATGTGTAGACCCCAGCTTTTTCAGGTATTATCGATTTTAATGAGAGGAGACAGCAGCTGTGTACACGTAAAAAGTTGTCGAATATCTTCATGTTACACTAATATGAAAGAACCGCATGTATTTTTTCCCCCTAATCATAGTTCATGTGTATTTATATTTATAATGATTATTTTCATGACACATCATCTTTTTAGCTAAGTTTATTGTAGATTCTTAGTAATTATTGTTAGGTTTCCTTCAACAATGGCCAGTTTTTAACTGTTTCACTTATCTATTTGCTGGAGCTTATATGCCATACTTATCCATATTGTGCTATGAATGTCATCTGCAGACTGTTGTCCTTAAAAATGTTCCACCAACAATAATTGTGAATATCACAGGCGCTGGGGTGTGGCTGTCGTGCCAGATATGGAGTAGCCTTTTAAGTACCCTTCTCCTTTTGCGTCTGGTACTCACGTAAATAGATGTAGACTCTCTTCTCTTTATCATTTTCTTTCATACTTTATCTTTTTTTTCTTACCGTCATCCGATATGGTGAAATACATTAAAAAATTATTTAAATTAATTCATTTTCAACAATGCTCGAAGTTTAAAGAAAATGAAACTTGTTTAAACCATAAAATTAATTCACGTGGCGAACAGCAATACTTTTCAAATATTGACCGAAAGAAATGAAAAGTGCTTGTCATGTTGTGTTTCAAGAATTTTTTTTCTTTAAATATTTCAAGTATGTCATTATTGGATGCCGGGAAAATATTTAGAATGCATTTAGTTAGCCTAAAAAAGGTCGACCAGCAGCGGGGTAGTTGCGTAACGCTAACAGTAGGAATAGCTTACATTTTGACAATTCAACAACATTCATTGCGTTATTCACGTTGCTGAGCAGACGATTTTTTCGAACATATGAAGCAATGGATTAGCAATAACCTTCAAAATTATTCGGTTTCTCAATAATAGTGTGTAACGCAATTAGAGTGCAGGTCGTGATTGGCTTACCACTACAATTCGAATATTGTAACCATTTAAAGCCTCGCCTCTCATGCGTGCTTGCCCGAATTCGAACCCCCAACATTGTGTTCGTTCAAATCTGGGCGAGAACCAATGTGGCTTTTTCAATTCATTTGTATCATTAGTGGGCGACGGTGGAGAAAAACATCGTGAGATACCTGGACTTATCCTACTAACCCTACTTAATATCCTAGTAATTATAAATACGAAAATCTGTATGTTTAGATTTTTCAATACTTGTTACTCAATCTCGCAAAAATGGCTAAAGAAGTTTGGATGAAATTTGACTCACAGATAGATTATAAACTGCATAAACAGATTTTCGAACCCCACGCTGGCGAAGCCGCTGGCAATACCTAGTGGTTTATATAAGTCTGAAATTGCCTACCAGTCTTGAGCAAGCGTGATCATTGCTAGTGCCTTCTCTGTATGAGAAGAGGCCTTAGCTCTTCAGAGCGACAATAATTGGCCGGTAGTATGATAATGAGTTCCTCATACGATCCATTCATCGTCTGCCTCCCCTTTTCCCAACTATGTTGGGGTTGGCTTCCAGTCTAAGAGGATGCAGCTGAATACCAGTATTTTACTTGAAGCGACTGCCTATCTGACCTCCGCAACCCAGTTACTGGGTGGGTAATACGATACCCCTTGGCAATACTGGTTGTCAGACTTTCGGGTACTGTCAAAGATCTACGAATGACAGCCGGAACAAGCATAACGTGCTTTCCGAGGCAAGGAGGGGTCTTGGAGTTACCCATCCACGTACCAACCGCGGCAAGCGAATCTTAACCTAATCAATAGACCCGTGCGACTGTTATTTCTTCCCCACAAGCCCGGAACGATGAATTATAATTGTCGATTACAAGTGTCAATGTTCTCTGAGTTCATTGTCAATCGCTTCAATTGCATTTAATTACATTTTCACATCAATGTGAATCCATCACGTAAGAATTGACAATTGCAATTGATCGTTTAGATTGAAGGTCGACCCTAATACCTAGATTACTACCTAATATTTCAGGAAACGAACCGGATTTAGTATCTTGTCTTTACACGATGATCTTTACCTACTAATGAGCTTGTTTAATGACAAGAAGAAGCAAAAAAATGGAAAAATGGAGACGTGAGATAGTAATTACGTTCCTACATTGCATGATAACAATTAAACTCTGTTTTTAGAAAAAAAAATGCAATCACAAAGTACAATTATGAAAATTGCTAAGAAAATATCTAAGTCAATTTTCCGTTTTATCACCATTTAAATAAACAATTTCAATTTAAATTGGCAGTCCATTTCAAATCAAAATCATGTATACAAACAAGGCTAAGAGTAAGTACTTTTTGAACGTCAAAATTACATAAGACAGTCCCCCGAAACGCCCGCCTTTCACCACTTCCTAATGCTTTAGCTGGGAAGAAGAAGTGACGCAACAAACTCCCTAGCAGGGGCGAAAATTTAAGAGAGAAATTAAATGTTAAGCAGCATTTGTATAACATTTAAGTTCTCTAGCTTTGTGGTTTACGAGTAAAGTAGATAATTATCATTTTATTGTTTGTTCGCTTTGGCAACTAAATCAATAATGACTAGTGGTTATGAATTCACCGACATGCGGCAGCTGAATTCATTGTGTGTATATTTTTTTTAAACCGTTGCCCCTCACTAGGTATTTCTCCTGTAATGTGCATTTACAAACTTTTATTAAACTCACGTACCCAAACAGCCAGGCCCAGAAACAACTACTTGTAGGTCATACAAATGTTTGTTCCGAGTGGGATCGAACCCGCGACACGCAGTGCAGTAGTCAACCGCTTAACCACTACGCCAAACGTGCCATAAATATTTCTAGATAATTTGGAAACGTATTTTTTTGACTACGATTACAGGACTAGGACTAGGACTTAGGACTATATAGGCACAAACACGTCGTCGGAATATTTTTTGATATTAAATATCTTTTACAATTAGTGCTTCGTAATGTAATGTTTGTCGATTTGCCTGCGATAATTTATCAGGCGCGCTTACGCCTGAGAGTTCTTCGCTAGCAATCCGCTGGAGCATGTGTCTTAATGAATTTGTATCCTTATTTATTTAGTTTTGTTTATAACGTGACAGGTATTATTAATTACTATCTATACATGTTGAATAAAATTGAATTCTGTCCGTATTGTCAAAATAACCAACTTTTAACTAATTGCCTGTGAAACCTTATTATTATTCGTGTATTCATTTTAGATCTTATTCTATTCCATTTTTAAATATTTTTATAAAAGTAACTTAAAAAAAACATTTAAAAATATAAAAAATAGCGGTCCGCCGGTATCGGCAGCAGGGTCCAAGCTACCGGTGGTAAATGCGGAATGAATTGGTTTTGATTTTGGCTACTCAGAACTCTCGTTGATAAAATTAAAACATCAGAAATAACTTCAGCGCAAGATCATTCAATTTCCCGAAAAAAAAATGCAAAAATTAAAAAGAATTTCCAGTAAATAATCTTTCAAAACAATCTAAATCTCGCATTATAATTATCGATAAAAATTTAAAAGGAGCTCCATCATCATCATCATCATCATTTCAGCCGAAAGACATCCATTGCTGGAAATAGACGTCCTCCAAGCTCCGTCACTTCGACTAGTTCTGTGCTTCCCGCGTCCAGCGGATTCCTGCGGCCTCCGCAAGGTCAGCGGTCCACCTTGTAGAATGCCTTCCAACTCTACGCCTTCCGGTATGCGGTCGCCACTCAAAAAGGAGCTCATCCATTAAATAATAACTGAAGCGACTCTTCATGCTGTTCATTTAAACTTATGGAAATGCAGTATTTTAAATGTAAACCATGTGTGTCTCATGTTTTGGACCAAAATAAAATCTTATCTTAGTTTCTCTATGATAACTACGCAGGTATCAACTCGTATAGTGTTGCAAAGACAAAATCAAAATCAAAATCAAAAGTCATTTATTCAAATTAGGCTGAGAATCAGCACTTTTCGAACGTCAAAGTACACGAGACAGTCCCCCAAAACGCCCACCCTTCACCACTTCCTAGTGCTTTAGCTGGGAAGAAGAAGTGGCGGAACAAACTCCCCACTCCCCCCTCGGAACAAACTCAGACAGTAAGTACAATGAAAATAACACTGTATAATCTATACAAAAGAAAGATCGTGTAGCAAGTGGCCTCGATTAGGTACTGAAGAACTGTATTACAACAGCCAGCTTGGAAAAATAAATTGAAAATATTTATTGTCCCGGTTCACAGATTAACAGAAAGTTGAGACAACGACATTTGTAGGTAGCTTAAAACCCCTACTAATATTATAAATGCGAAAGTAACTCTGTCTATCTGTCTGTCTGTTACGCTTTTACGCCTAAACCGCTGGACCGATCGTCACGAAATTGACAGAGATATAAGCCTGGGATATGGAGAAGGACATAGGGTACTTTTTACGCTATAACCGACATCCAATCGGGCGGAGCCGCGTGCAAAAGCTAGTGTTACCATAAAGTAAAGTACCTCTGAGCACCAAACTAGGCAGTTAGAGCCACTGCTCTCACGAAATTAATTTATTTTTAAGCGAATAATAATAATTATTGTTATTTGTCCTTTATTTCAGGCAACTAAGGCCTATAAAACACAATACATATATTTTATGTATAAAACAATAACTATAAACCAATACATATTTTTTTAAATTAATTTTCAAACTACTGCACACGAAGTGACCGCGTCGTGTTACGCTGTGAGGTGTCGCAGTAATATTATAGGTAATATTTTGTATAAGCGACTCGCACGAAGTTAATTTATTTGTGGGGGAATGGACAATTCCAGAAATATGTATTAGGCATTTGCCACGTTTTACATAAAACGTTATGGAAACAACGAAAACGTACACTAAATTTATTACATAAATACAAAACGTGCCAATTGCCTAATACCTTTTAACTGGAATTGTCGATTCGCCCACAAATAAATTAATTTCGTGCAATTCGCCTGTATTAAATATTACATTATTTAAAAGTTACGATTCGTCCGATTCGGGCGAGTTCATACTTTCGTGCGAGTCGACTAATAAGCCAGAATAGAACATCATATGGAACAGACTCCAGAAGTAAATAAATTAAATGAAAACTAGTAAAATGTGGGTGTTCTGTAGGGTCCTCTTCACAAACTTGATCGGACCCGGCACAGTCGATTCCGCAGTATTAGTTTAAATAGAAACCGACTGGAAGGAATTACTTTTGCGATTGTGATTTTGCCTCCTAGCTGTGCCGATGGCCGTAAAGGACTAATCATCACCGGAAGAGCCGTCTGTTGTTGTTTTCTTTTTTGGTTAATTTGAACCAGCCCTAAGTGCCCCGCACTTAGGGTTGTACGTTCGTGTCGATTCAGGGTAACCCGCAACGGGTAAGAGGGTAATCTCGCACCCGTCTAGCTCACACCGTTAGCGAGATATTGACTATGCGATCGCCTGTGAGGCGATCATTAATTTGTATTATTGAGTAAATTTTTCCGGCTGGTCACCGAAAGGGCTGGACCAATTTTTCGGCACTTTTACTGACTGACAGCTAATGTTATAAGGCTTATTGAAGGCTTTTTTTTCCGGTAGAACCTTACCGTGGGCTAAATTCGGATATACGCGGGTGAAGCCACGGGCAGCGCTTAGTTGTAGTGTAAGTGGAATAACACCAATTGTCCTTACAATAGGCTGTATTACTACTGTTTTGTAAAGTTAAAAATTTAAAAAACCCCCGACCCAAACGGAAACTCCAAAAAGCAAAAAAAAAAAAAACATGTTGGCCTTTTATGTTATGGGTAATATTTTGATCAAGGCATTGTTAAGTCAGGGGACGGCTAAGGAAAATGCTAGGCCTCCTCTGTTTAGCGTTATCACTGACCGTCCCCGTTCAAGGTTACTTTGTTCGTCTAATATCATTGAAGTAATAGAATACCAAATTTCGACTTGATCAGACCCGTGGAAGATGCTCGAATCCCTTCATTAACCAAAAAAGAACTGATAATCTTCAAACGGCTGAACTGATTTTAATGAAACCTATCTAACAACACTCCCGACTAATTCACCTTTCAATGAAAAAAAAAAAACCAAATCAAAATCGGTTCATCCGTTCGGGAGCTACGATGCCACAGACAGACACACACAGAGATACGTCAAACTTATAACACCCAGTCGTTTTTGGGTCGAAGGTTAAAAAGGTCTGGGTCAAAGGGTAGGTATGCTGGTATGCTGAACTGGAGCTACACCCTAGATTCCAATGCAAATTCTGTAGGTAAATCACATCACTGATGATGGCCACGTCTCAACTAATGTACGGCGCGGGGCCTGCTAGTGCAGTCGTCCACACCGCAGTCCAATGCTGGACATAATTTGGCTGGTCACAACTTGCGTTCCCGGCCTTCAAATTCAAATTCAAATTCAAATCTTTATTGCATATCTCATGTGTGTACAAGATCTTAATATTATTTAGTTCACATGGGGGCACCTGTCGGGCACAACAATTGAGTAAATTATAAATAGTAGCATGCTTAATTTAATAAGTGTATAGAACGTCATAATTTACAAAACAAGATAGGGATTCGGATATCATTAAAAAACTAGTCAATTAAAAATAAATAATATTACATTTTAGGGTACCATTAAAATTCAATTAAGTAAATACGTAACATAATAATACGGTTGTAAATACAAATCCATTGAAAGAAAGAAATTACATAAGAGGAATGAATATTATAATTATGTCACAGATTAAATGTAAACAATAAAATAAAGAATAAGTCAAACAATAAAACGTACAAAAAATAAAATAAAAACAAAAGTCAAATAAAAATAATTAAATTAATGTCTAAATATGAATAAAATAATGGTGAAAGTCATCCCATTTTGATATCGTCATTTAAAAAATCGTTCAGTGTATAATAGCATTTATCAACTAATAGTTTTCTGAGCCGGTTAATAAATATTTTGTCATTTTGCTCCATTTTTAGGTCGTTAGGTATTTTATTATATATTTTTATAGATGTTACATGAGGACTTGTGCTGTGTAATTTTAGCCTTGATTGTGGTATTACGAGCGTGTTTTCAAAACGTGAACGCGGTGCATATCGGCGAGGTTGGTCTATAATTTTAAGGTAGAAGTTTGGATATTGTCTGACGAATTTACAGATTTCTAGAATATAAATTGATGTCAAAGTTAGAATGTCTAGTTTCCTAAAATGCGGTTTACAACTTGTGTCATTGTCAATATAAACCATTATCCTAATGCATTTTTTCTGCAGGATGAACAAGTCGTTGCTATCTACACTATTTCCCCAAAGTATTATTCCATACTTAAGCCAAGCATATGCATATGCATAGTAAGTGGATAAGGCAGTTTTTAAATCCGTAGTTTTTTTGAGCTCACGTAGTGCATATATAAAACTAGATAGTTTTGATTTAAGTTTTTGGATATGCGCTTTCCAGTTCATGTGGATATCTAAGTCAAGACCCAACAAAGCAAACGTGTCTACGCAGTCCAATTTGATACCGTCAAACGTAAAATTTATGGTTAAGGGTTTTTTTTGGTAAGGCCTAAATTGCATAATTTTGGTTTTCGAGAAATTAATTTCTAGATTGTGATCTTTCATCCAATTTTGAATATTTAACATTACATTGTTGAGATTCTCATGCAGGTGTTGAGAGTCGTTACAGGAAGTTATTAATGAAATATCATCGGCGAACAGTACACACGACTCAGTCAGTATTTTAAGGAGGTCGTTGATATAAATTAAGAATAAGAAACACCCGACAACACTACCTTGTGGTATCGAATTATTAATGCAAAGCCTATCTGAGCGTATTAGTTTGAATTCCCCAGTGTCATGATCCCATTGTTCAATTTCTACAAATTGTTCTCGGTTTTGTAGGTAGGATGTGAACCACCCGTGAGTTATTCCTCTGACACCGATACCGTGTAGTTTGTCTAGCAATATGTTATACAGCACCTTATCATATGCCTTGGTCATGTCAAGTAAGATTCCGATAGCGTATTTGTTTTTATTTAAAACGTTAAGTATTTTTTGAGTAAACTTGTATGCTGCTAATACCGTAGATCTTTTTTTTCGAAAACCATTTTGGCATTCATTGAAAACATTAAACTTTTCGCAAAAGTTATAAACGCGTTTGCACATTGCTTTTTCGAAAATTTTTGATGATGTAGGTAGTAGTGCAATAGGACGATAATTATTTGGATCTGACCTCGAGTTTCTTTTATGAATAGGTTTAATTACAGATTGTTTTAACGCGTCTGGGAATACCCCTTCAGAAAATGATTGATTAATTAATAAATAGTATGGTAATGTCAGTTCCTCAGCACACGTTTTTATTAATATAGGTGGTAGTTCGTCTGATCCATGACTAAATTTGCCTTTTAGATTCTTTACTATATTTTTTATTTCTTGCGGTGTAGGTGGATGTAAAAACATAGTGTTCTCTGTTGGTTGGAGCACAGGCCGGCCGCGCGGCTCTGAGTTCCCACCCCACCTTTTTTGTCCTACTGATGCGAAGAAATTATTGAATGAGTTAGATACTTGATTTGGGTCGGACGTAAGTTTATCGTGGATCGTCAATGTCATGTTTTGTTGTATCTTAGTCAGATTTTTGTTCGTACGTTCTTTAATTATTTTCCACATCGATTTAGTTTTGTTAGTTGAGTTTCTGATCTTCCGGATATATTGTAATTTTTTTGATTTACTTACTATTTGTTTTAATGTTTTCTCATATATTTTATATTGTTTGGATAATACAGGGTCGTTAGAGTAAGAGGTTAGAATCCTTAACAATCGTTTATTTTTGCATGATATTTTAATACCTCTTGTCAACCAATCTTTCCTTTTGTTTCGATTTAGCTTTATTGTTTTATGGGTATGCAGTCATTTAATATTTTGAGTAAAAGATTTTCGAAAGAGTTGTAATTTTCGTTCATGGTTTTTTCCGGGCTTATTATTAAATTCCAATTAATGTATTTTAATGCAAATTTAAATTTTTCCATGGATTTACAATTAAAAATGCGTTTTTTAGTTGTCCAGTCTTTGCTTTTAATAGTCGCGGCGTCTAGTTTTTTTAGGTTTACTTCTATTCCTTTATGATCGGAAAAACCGTAATCGTGCACCTGAGTAATTAATCATTTAGAGTCAAAGTTTATAAATACTAGATCAAGACAGGTTGAAGTGGTTTTTGTCACTCGTGTTGGTTTTTTAACACATTGGATGAAGTTATATTCCAGCATTAAGTTTAATAATGTTTTGGTTTGCAAGCTATTTTCCAAGACATTTACATTGAAATCACCTCCGAATACGATTTTATTTTTGTTATATTTTTTTAATAGAAGTTCAAGAATTAGTTTTAATTGTTTATAGAATACATCAGGATGTCTATTGTTCCAATACAACGTAATGAATATAGTTTTATGTTTAGGCAATTCAATGGCACATACTTCAATGATGTACTCAACCGACATATCCATAATATCCTTTCGTTCAATAAATTCTAAGTCTTCTCGTAATAGTATGCATACACCGCCGCCTTCGTAGTTCAGTCGACAGTATGACGTAGCGAGGATGTATCCGTTGCAGCTAATTAATTCTTTATTTCCCTGTGATAACCATGTTTCCGATAAACAAAGTGCTTGGTACATTCCGTTTTCATCGGTAAATGCTTCTAATAAGTGTAGTTTATTGTTGATACTTTGCATGTTTTGATATACTATTGTGACGTCAATATCTTGAGTGACGAAAAGTGCTCTTTATATTTGTGTAAGCCCGAGAGAAGTCAGCCTTCCACATCTTAATTTCTATTTTGAATTTTATTATTACCTACATAACATCGCTTCTTGTTTCCCTGAAGGGTTGTGCAGAGTTGTATCTAGTACACTCACATTTCACCATGTTTAAACAAAACTGGACGTAACTCCCATGTAATAGGTGGCGAAACTATTATCATCAACTGGGCATGAATCCAGACTCCGTGAATAATACTTTTCCCGACTTTTAATAACCCAATAATACTTTGCCCGACCTGTTAATCGAATCCAGGACCTTTTGTTCAGCAGTAGCACTTACGACCACTAAACCAACCAGGCATTCCAATGATACTACATATTATTAAGCCATGCAACACAGTAAATAAGTACTCACACATTTAATCATTTATATTCACACACACCGGCGTTCCATATTATAAACTATGCGTAAAGGCACTACATACGTACATTCCACTGCCAATCTGATCTCAGGTTAAGACTTTCTCACTGACCGTGCAATAAACAAACCATCCCGTCTCAATAATAAGGCTCACTTTCCTTTGAAAATCTACAATTGTGCAAACAACCAAATATTATTTGGTTATTTTAAATACTATTACAATAATTTAACATTACATACCAAAATTAGTGTAAGAAATAGTATTATTTGTTTAAAAATCTTATGAGTGTGTATTGAAAACACACGGTCGAAATTTTTGCCCGTTAACGTTGGCAGTTATCTTGGATTGTTCCTAACCTGCCCTGAAATATGGCGTCCTCACCTTCCGCCTGACACAGGTCCTCACCGGACATGGCTGTTTCGGGAGGTTCCTGTTTCGGATAGGGCGGGAGGAAACGCCCGGGTGTTTCCATTGCGAAGATCGCCCAGAGGACACGGTGGAGCATACGGTGGAGGTCTGCCCAGCTTGGGCGGAGCAACGCCGTGTCCTCGTGGAGGTGATCGGCGGCGGCGATCTCTCACGTCCGACCCTGGTCCAGGCCATGGTACGGAGCGAGAGGGCATGGCTGGCAGTCGCCTCCTTCAGCGAAGCAGTTATGCTCGCAAAGAGGGAGGCGGCGCACGTGAGGAAGATGCAGTACATGCGCCCTCACAGCCGTGGCCTTCGCAGGAGACGCCCTGGGCGTCGGGAATCCCAGGCTGATTCCCGGCCACCGTAGGCACGGGCTTGCGGACGGCGAGTAATGGGTACCTCACTGTCCGGTAAGGACCAAGCCCGGGTCGACGGCGTGTTGTGTTCCACGCGCGCCTCAAAGAGATGTCAGCAGCAACAGAGGGGCCCGCAAGGGCCGATGCCTGCCGGGGGTGCGGGTTATTCGAAAGAGATACCGCCGCCCCTGGCACACAGGCAACTGAGGGAACACGGGTGGGTTTTAGTCAGTAAAAGTCTGACACGCCCTCCCGCTCCACCCAGAGCGGGAGAAGTTATTTGATGATTTCCCACCCAGAAAAAAAAAAACCCGGTGGCGGCGATTAGGAACTTGCAAAAAATTATAATATTTGTTCCGAACAATTCTAAGAAAGGGGAGAGGGGAAAACGTCTCTATATCGCAATTCGGGTTATGATATGAACGATACTTCGGGTCAGGTTATGAATAGGAACAGTGCTGAACAAGTATTATATATTTTTTTCAATTTTCTAACCTAACCCGCGACTGGGTTAGGATTTCAGGTTCGGAATAATCGGTTTTCTTACTCTGTTAGTAATTCTAACATGTATCTATTTTATTATTAAAGTGTCATACGACTATATTTGCACGCTATAAATAAACCTCTCTGCTACGCGTAGCTGTGAGAAAAGTCTC
The DNA here is from genome assembly GCA_949091785.1 of Polymixis lichenea. NCBI lineage: Eukaryota > Metazoa > Arthropoda > Insecta > Lepidoptera > Noctuidae > Polymixis > Polymixis lichenea. The sequence continues at coordinate 22,751,651 of OX420943.1, read as the reverse complement.
GAAAAGAGACATTTTCTACAAAAACAGTATTTTTGAGCGGATGGCTTGAGCTTAAAGTATTAAAATTATCTTTATAGTGCCCTTATCTAGGTTAATGTTGTATTAGTGATAGCATTGCACCTTTTCCAAGATTTTTTGTTTGTTCATTTTTTTATCTTTTGAGATGATAATGTAAGCCCTGTTTAATTAGAAACACGTGTGAAAATTTAAAACATATATCTACCTTACTGACACTAAAGCTTTAGTTTTCTAATAGCCGACAACATTTACAGATCCCTGGTGTCCAAATACAGATCGTTTTTTTTGTGAAATACTGATGAAAATTACAGATTTTCATGATGGCCGTTATAATAATTACATTTGCAATAAAATTAACAATACCCTTAACATAAACCCTTTAACAACTAGAGAAAGTAAAGAGAAAATCTCCACACGGCTTCAAACACTGGATTATCACCGGACAGAAGACCTAGTACACCAGCAGTACTCATAAAACACATACCCGCACACTGTCACTCACACACCATCACACACACACACACACACACACCCGCACACCATCACCCACACACACACACACACACAGATACCCCCACAAACCATCCCACACACATTTATGCACACTTATTGCCAAATACCAAATATACCAAAAGAGCTTGCGTGCATCTTTCATTTCTTTTAATTTACCATGTTTCTTTTTTTATTAAATTTTTTACTATCCGATTCATTTGTTGCATAGACCATGTTATGAATTAAACCAAAAACGGGTGAAGACACAGGTTGCTACCTAGCTCAGGAGCCAAGGCTTCAATTTAGTACGTTACACCTGTATTTTGTGTCAATGAACAATTTTTTTTTATATGCTGGAACCGCGTTTCTAGAAAATGTTAGCTTTTGTGAAATAAACATATTTGAACTTAGCCATAAAACAGGCTTAAAATAAAATCTTGTTTGTTATTCATAATATGTAACTTATAGTATCAATACTGCCCAATGTAAATATATGTTAAGTATCTGAAAATTGGGAGTAGTGGTGGGTTCAAACCCAAGTAGGCACTTTTTTTTTTTTTTTAAACGTTGCCCCACACTAGGAACTACTCCTGTATTGCGGGTGCGTTTACAAACATTTAAATTCACATACACAAACAACCAGACTCGGGACAACTACTTGTAGGTCATACAAATATTTGTTCCGTGCGGGAATCGAACCCGCTACACGCAGCACAGCAGTCAATCGCTTAACCACTGCGCCAACCGTGCTGTCACTGTCACTTCACTTTGTAAAACTTAAAACATCGTAATAAAACCGACATGTCCCGACAAAACAAAACATTCGAGCCATGTGACATCCGCCAACCCGCAATGGGCCCGAGTGGTAGATATATGGCCCGCTCCCTCTCACAGAGAGAAGGCCTGTGTCCCAGCAGTGGGAACATTATAGGCTGATTATAATAAAAAAATCTGAAAGTCAAACCTAATTCTAACACCTTGTGGCATCGTAGGTACTGAAGGAAAGGTACGTGCATCAATGAAACAATATTTTTCAATTATAATAGGTAATTATTGGCATTTAACGTTAACACAATCATTTTTCATATTTGTCTCTTGTGTCTTGCCTTGTCAGCCAAATCTGACGTCTACCATTTTTATCCGCACTTTCATTTCTTTTACTTGTCTGTTGGAATGCAACTAGAATTATTTTATCGCCAGCCTGTGCAAGATAACGTCGAGTTTTGCAGACAACCCTAACGGTACGGCCCAAAAACCCGCAGTCTTAGACTATTTATCTTGATTAAAAAAATAGATGTGACGTTACAATAACCTCTCTTGTTTGTGAAGAGCCTACAGAGATACCTAATAATTTATCTAGTCACAAGTACATCGCACGTGCCTCAGTTGCATACTTTGCTATCTTGCTAAACACGTAAAAATAACGTTATAGAATTTTAGTAGGTCCTTGACAACGGTTATATGTCAACACTTACTGCAGGTAGACTGTTTGCTGCCAAGCTATTCTGTAAAAAAATCGCCATGAAAACTTATGTCGTCATTTTACCTGATGTCAGAGAGTAAAACTACTGACAGCAAGCATAATAGCTTAGCAGCAGAAAGCTTATACGCTAGATCAGCCGTACAATCACTCGACTCCGAACCGACTACTAACACGATTCATGTTTTTAATACGGTAGATTTTTTTCTGGAATCAGAAGAAATGCTGAAATAACTATGTAACTATAATAATTATAAATGCGCGAGTCGACTCTTTATTTGTTACGCTTACACACTAATTCGACTGAACGCTGTCTCTCTGAGCACGATAGACTCAAAATACAGAACGTTATTTCACACAGTTTTCACTAATGGACGGAGTGATTCATGAGGAACGTTTGGATGTATACTTTATTTAGGTTTTTTTCTAAATTGGCTGATTGTTGAAGATGCAGGAAAAATTCATGCCGACTGGTAGCATTATTTGTGTGTGCTGTGTCAACCAATACGGTGGTGACGAACGATAGTACGTCGCCGTGGGATATTTTTTGACATCCACGCGAGCCAAATCGCAGGCAAAACCTAGCACACCATTTTTTTTTTTCAAAAACTTTTTAATGGAAAACTTGCTTTGGGACTTCAAAAGTGCAATTCTTTTTCATCTTAGCGTGTCGATAGTAAAAATAACACGAAAAAATATATGCAAATATATAATTTTCTAAATTAGTTTGGCGCACCCAGGCTGATTCCCGGCCACCGTAGGCACGGGCTTGCGGACGGCGAGTAATGGGTAGCTCGCTGTCCGGTAAGGACCAAGCCCGGGTCGACGGTGCGTTGTGTTCCACGCGCGCCTCAAAGAGATGTCAGCAGCAACAGATGGGGCCCGCAAGGGCCGATGCCTGCCAGGGGTGCGGGTTGTTCGAAAGAGATACCGCCGCCCCTGGCACACAGGCAACTGAGGGAACACGGGTGGGTTTTAGTCAGTAAAAGTCTGACACGCCCTCCCGCTCCACCCAGAGCGGGAGAAGTTATTTGATGATTTCCCAACCAAAAAAAAAAACGAAATTCAGCAAGGCGAATACCGTTCGCTGACGCAGCGATTAGGTCCTTACTTGTGCAGGTGACAGGGCATGCAGTCCAGGATGGGACGCCGTATACACAGCGGAGGTCGGAGCCGTCCATGAACCCCCATTTATGGAGATTGTCCTTGCTGCGACGTACTTTTACTACTAAAAAGTGCAATGGATCACGGTAAACATCGTCTACCAGTGCTATAATATTCAACAAAATTGCACTGATGTTTTAGCATATAAACGATTAACTAATAAAATAAAACTACTTCTAACTATTAACTCAACAGATCGCGTTTTATTTGCATCTTTGCACCAAGCGTCATGCACCGGCAAAAATGGAAGCACCCGTTCGAAAAATCACGGCGTATGTTTACACACTTTTTTTAACAAAACTCCTGCTTGAAGATTACGGTGCGACTGTCAGTTTGTTGCATGTACTTGTAAGACACAGTCATGGACCGCATCAAGTTTAAGGTCAACGGATATCAGTGCTCAGGTTAGCGACTTTTTTTTTGTTTTTCTTTTTTTTTGTCTGCGATCAGGAGCGTAGACGTGTAACTGTAAATTAACGTTTTATCTAGTTGATTGTTTCTGGATATTAATATAATAGTTGTAAATGGTGATAAATATAATATGTGTCACGAAGTTTTAGTTATGAATCGTGTCTTACTAGCCAATGATTTATTTATTTAATATTTATTTTATCATCGCTGCATGCGATTAAACCAAATTTCGTATAAAACGGTCCCCAAATAATAAGTAGGTGAATCGTGTTTTTAAAGGGTGGTGTTCTCAAAACTCTAGTAATTAAGTAGCCCCACAATTCAAAAATAGGTTATTTAAATAACTTATGTTCCAAGTACCTTAAAGTTGCTATTTTTAACCGACTTCAAAAAGGCGGAGGTTCTCAATTCGATTGGTATTTTTTTTAATGTATGTAAACCGATTACTCGAAGATGGCAATTTGGTTTTTTTTTTTGTTTGAATGGGTTTACTTCCCAGGTGGTCCCATGATCATCAAGTCAGGATCTGATGATGGGATCCTGGAGAAATAAAGAGAGCTCATCAAATTTTATAGGCACACTCGAAGCGATTTCGGTAGTTTTTTAAGGTACTGCTAGTACTTTCTCGGAGTGGTCCCATTACAATTTGGCAATGATCTGATGAAGAACTTCTGAGATAGGCAACGGAATGAAACAAAATACAAAATACCTCAATGATACAAAATGAAAAATAACTTTAATTTCGGAAGGCGGTGACAAAAATTAAAAGACATATCCAAAGTCACCGACTTCCGAAATTAAAGTTATTTTTCACTTTGTAGTGTTTTTTTTTGGAAGTTGGTTGTTTTTTTTTATTCTTACCGCCATCCGACATGGTGAAATACATTAATAAATTATTTAAATTAATTCATTTTCAACAATGCTCGAAGTTTAAAGAAAATGTATATATTTTTTTTTAAGTTTTTCTATTCTATTTTATAAAGAGGTATTTGTGAGTTTGTATGTGCAGTGGGCCAGTAGTAACGGCCGCGACTTACGAGTTGTATGTAGGTTGCAAGTTTGAACCCAGACATGCGCTTTATTTTGTGTAAATTATTTCATCAGCACTGCTCTCAAAACGGTGAAGGAAAACTTCGTGAGGAAACCGGCCTTCCATAAACCAAAAATCCAAAGACATGTGACATCTACCAACCCGCATTGGGCCGGCGTGATGGATTACATCCACCCTTTCCCCCTTACTGGGAGGAGGCATGTGTCCCAGCAGTGGGAACATTATATGCTGATTATGGTAGGTGTAGGTCACTTGAGAACTAGATTCCAATTCTAAAAATTCTTTCACTAATGAGAAGCTACCGAGTGCCACAGGATATATTTTATGTTAAAACTAGCTTTTGCCAGCGGCTTCGCCCGCGTGGAGGTCAGTGTATTATACATATAAACCTTCCTCTTGAATCACTCTATCTATTAAAAAAACCCGCATCAAAATCCGTTGCGTAGTTTTAAAGATTTAAGCATACATAGGGATATAGGGACAGAGAAAGCGACTTTGTTTTATACTATGTAGTGATAAGAAATTTCACGAGAACAAAGTCGCGGGCGAAGTTCTAGTAATAAATATATTCGTCATCTGACACTGGGTGTTCACTACAGAAACAATTTAAAAAAAAACCGACTTCCAAAAAAAAAACACTACAATGTGAAAAATTATTGTAGTTTCAGACGTTTTGTATTGTTTTTTTTTTAGCGAGTCGGTTATTTTTTTTTCTATGTTCACTTTTTAGGTAGGTATTTTTGGTACGTACCCCATACAGAATCGTATACCTCTACTTGCTAAATAAATAATAGTACCAACGTCATCAACATACACTAAATGCATAAAACGTTAATAGGTTTCCAGTCCTGATTACTGGTTTTTATGTTAGCTTCAATAATTTGAAGGTAACTCAAAAACCAGTAATCAGAACTGGAACAAATTAATTAATTTGGTCCAGTTCTGTTGTTTTGTCAAAGAAGGATTTGTGAAATCAGTTTATAAATGACTCAGTTCTGAGGTAACAAAAAAAAAATGAATTGAGAACCTCCTCCTTTTTTAAGTCGGGAAAAACACGTCAGTCGTGGAGCCTATTTTGATGCACACTGGGCGCATTGAAAATAAAAACATAGGTAACTATTATCTTGAACAAAATTCAGCCCTTTTTATAACTGTTTATGGTTTAAACACTATAAACAACGTACTTGTATCAACATTGACCAATGGCGACATAAAGTACAAACATGCTGTTTACAAAGTCATTGTTGAAACTCTTATTTTCTCTGAACGATTTGTTGTTATTATCCGGTCTATACATTGTTGTTGGCTTGTTATGTTTGATGCGTCCTCTCGTTCGACATGCGAACGAAATTGATTCGTACATACATGGTGGGAAACGCTTCCGAAAACGAAGACAGGCGATAGGGCTAGTGATTCTCGATTTTTTAATTTTTACCTACTTTTTTTGCATTTTTTGCACACTGTGCTGTGATAACAGTTAAATGAACCATTAATTCAGATTATACACATTTAAAAACGATCCTAAGTCCAGGCGGCGACTTTAGGTTTAGCCATCCTTTGTAAAGCGGCGTCAAAATAAAATAAGTAGAAACATTAGAGAAGCGTCAAACGTTTTATTGATGCAAAATAACCAATTTAAAGCGAAAGTTGATTGGTATCCGTTTGCATTTAGGTTGTATATAACTAACGTTCTGGTTCGGAAGCGTTCCCTTTACACCCTGTATAGATGCAAAACGGGTTTAAAACTTTTTTTTTATTTTAAAATCACAACTTGCGGTTTATAATTGGTTTTAATTTTTTTTTTATAGAATGCACTGAGGCTTTACACGAAGTCATCTAGACCTCACTTAGCTACTCCCTGATTTACGATATATCAAGGGTATTTAAAATTTAAAGCTGTGGTTGAGTAAAAACCTCACTATACCATTTTTATTAAGCTACAACCAATTTAAATTGTATATTTTAATAAATACGTTATATAAATATTGTTTCCAGTCTGTCTAATCCTAAGAACGTATGTTTAAGACAATGACATCACATTTATTAATAAAAATGGTGAATTATACTTTTTAACGTAATACGTGATCAATGTACGGCCCACGAAGTAGGGGTTTAAAACCGCTTAAAAAACGGGTTTTAAACCATGGATTTTGGTTTAAAACCGTCTATTTACAACTGCCTATACATATATTCGTACTAATATTAACATATTTAGCGCATTGGCAGTGGACTTGGGTTGGTAACAGATTCGATTCCCGCATGCAACATGTTAGAAAACAATAGATGATTGTGCATAAGGGTCTTCTGAGGTTTTTCGAAGGAGATCTCTATCTAGCCATAGGAATAGCAGTAGGTACGCTACTGTTTTTGTGTCTCTGCTCTGAGCTACATGATAGTAATTTCATCATGTTGCTGGCTCATATTATGTTACGGGTGAAAAATATGTATGTAGGTAAGAAGCTAGCCGCATGTCGCGCCTCGGCCGACTTACAACACTGCACCAGTTTAGAAGCCTTCCGCATACTTTCTACAATGTCTGCTACTAAAATAATATACCGACCTTCATCAAGTAGGTACCTACTTACTTACTATTTCACATTTTTTTAAAAATAAAACCTATAAAAAAGCTTAAAAGGGTCCCGTAATCAAAGACTGCAGCGTTTAAAATCTAGTCGTAATCTCATCTTAGCGACAATTAATGTCGAAAATGTTGGTTAATAGAAAACAAGAGTTGTTTTTGATGGATTGTTCAGGTTTTTGGATTTCTGCTTCATTGGCCGCAAGCGCTTCCGCTGAGCATGAGGTCACGGGTTCGATTTCCAGGTCTGGTAAAGTGTTCTCGGGTTTTCCTATTTGGAATTTTTGGTAGCAACCTTGACTTTTGAATTGTGTCCGGTGGATGATAATAGATAGATGCACTTAAACATAACTGGCGCAACGGGGGAGGGCTAGATGAACACCTCTGCCCAACCCAAAAAAAAAATGGATCGATATTAAGATTAGAATGCGAATGTTTTATAAAATACGGGAATTACCCCTCAGGCATTGCTATTGAAAACGATTGCAAATACAATAATATTACATCTAATCGCAAAAGATTCTGAAATGAATCGTTTTGTGCATCTCTCTCTAAAACTGATACCTACAGCCTTTACCATTATAATTTTTATAATTAATTAAATAAATAATAATCAAACTTGTTTAGTATACTTAATTTATATTTTATTTTAATTGTGCACTCAGAGTGTTTTCTACCATTATTTGAAACTAGTTTAGTATTTTATAAAAATAAAATACGAAACTGGTTTCTTAAGAAGCATTTGCTGTCGAGTAATATTCTTAATTCAACTTTGATGTAACTACTTAGTTATACATTTTTATGCGCTACCGCCGTGTAGTACCTACTTAGAAGATACCATTAGAAAAATGAAAGAAATTGTCACTCTCAAATCTAATCTATTTATTTGATGTATTAAAGTTCATTAATTTTTTTTGCTAGTGTCCATATACCTAAAGGCAGATAGGCCTAATAAAATTAAAGCATCTATTTGTATGTACTATCAAAATATTAACTTTTAACGAAATGCTTTAGAAAGTGTATACGCTTTTAACAAAATAAATAATAGTTTAAGAAACACGCTTTAAAAACGTTTTTTTAAATTCATATTTTTTTCTACTTTTTTTAGTTTGGTTTTTAAAGCGTGGTTTTTTAGTTCTTTAAACTATTCACTTACACTACTACTTACTTTCTACTTTTAGTTCGGCTTACTACAAAAGCGTGTTTTTTTTATTTTATTTATTTTTTGGCCAGTTTAAGGGAATAAATTTATAAAATTATGAAATTATCATCGGTTTTTGATAAGTGTGCAAAGTTTCAAATCAATCAGACGTTTTGAAGGGGGTGAAAATCACGTTCAAAGATTCCGTTACATAAATACGTACATACCAAGCTAATAAAAGCGTGTTAATAAAAATATTTTGTTTATCGGCTAATATCCGAAACGGGTGGACAGTTTTTGACGGGACTTTCACTGGCAGATAGCTGTTGTTATAAGGAGTAACGGTAGCACGTTCAATTTTAATTTCGTTCTAAAACTTTAAAAAATCGTTTTTAACATGTGGAATATAAGAATATATAACAAATTCAACTAATTTAATAGTGCATAATTATCATGTCTTCAAGACAAGATAATAAAATAAAAAATATTATTTTTGCATGTAAGTTCAATATTTTAAGTTCATTCAATTTCTTTCATTCTTACACTACCTCACTATCTTTTTTTATCATAATGTGGTAACCCTTCAACTGTCAAGTTACGTTAGAGTCCAAGTATAGATAACATTTCCTACAAACTGACTCAAATGCTAAGACTGATAATTGATACAAATTATTTGCTTATTGATATTTTAAAATCTTCGTGTAAAATTGTGTAGCAAAGTATAAATTGGAACAGGAAAAAATGCTAAAAAGTAGAAACCGCAAATTACAGATTTCATTGTAAAATTCTTGGAAATAATTTTTGATATTTAAGGGGAACCTAGTCGCGGACTCGAACTTACTGATCGGCTTGGCTAAAAAGCACGCTGTCTCACCAGGAATCGTGTCCGACAGAGGTAGTATCAGTGATGAGCAGTTAGAAGCTAATCTACACGCACAACATTATTGAGTGAGATGTAGAATCATTTATAGTACAACAGGCGCGTAAAAAATTAAGAACAGTCCTTCGGAAGATCGGGTTTTATGAAAAAACCACTACATAAATTTGACCAATAAAGTTTGTTGATCTTTTCGATATTTGAGCTTTGTCGGTACTGAATTGGTTTTTTAGATTTTACACTTCTTTTATTACTTAAACACGCCCAAAGTTAGGTTGACTTTGAAACGACTGTGGTAAAGATGACATGGCTAAAAAGATGGTGACTCTGTTTCCGTCCAGACAATATTAATAATGAGACAAAACCATACCATGTTTAATTTTTGCTGTACATTGTCAAACAGTGGAGTAATACCCTCCCGAAGTTTGTATGGGAAAAATGTGGACTAGATTCACCTTAAAAGTTAAGACAGACGCCTTAAAAGTCATTATATACTGGCCTAAAATAAAATTAATCACAATTTAATGTCACTATAGCTAGTAATTATACCTACTTATAGGAAATAGGTAAAAAATCTACTAGAACAATGGTGACAATACCATGGCAATTAAGTACAGACTGGTATTATGTGGTCACAAGGTTTCTTTTGAAGGGCACTTGATTCAATAAAATCTTTTAATCTAAGTATAAGGTCGATGGTGAGACCGGATATTTCATGAAACATAGTTTTATATTATTGACTACTAACTATGTTCCGCGGTTTCCCCTGCATAAGTTTCGATCCCATGGGAATATCGGTACAAAAAATATCCTATGCCCCAATCCCCCGCTGGATTAGGACATAGGATATTTTTTTATTCCGTAACACACTATTAAGGCTTATTCAAACACGCGCGTCGCGCTGTCGCTTCGAGCCTGTCTGAAGAAGTCTTTAGTAGGAATGGCTATCATTTTGATAGTCTAAAAACACTCATTACGGTTTATGTTGTTGAGAATACAAATTTATCGAACATATAAAGCAATGGATTAGCGATATCCTTCAAAATGTTTCAGATTGTGATAGATAAAGTATCACGCATTTAGGGTGCTGCTCATTGTCTACCTATTTGAAAAAAAAATCATCCAATTTCGTTGAGCCGTTTTAGAGTGAAAGCATTACCAAACCAACATTAAAAAAACAAATCTGTTCTCTTTATAATATAAGTTTAGACTAGCATCTACCGGTGAGTTTGTCCACGTGAAGTGTGTTTTACCACGTAGGCGCCCGGCGTTTTGATTTGTGCACGGTTGGTGGCAATAGGTTCACCTGGGACCACATGGGACTTGAACACTGCAATACCTACTATAGGAACATCTCTGCTAAATCCTTCGGGGAAACCAGGCGTGATGTTGTTATGTTATAATTTTGACAACGGCCTCAGTAGAAATGTAATCGGCAAAGCGGTGGTGAGCTGAGTAGCATTGAGTCGTAATGTAAGATAACGCAAGTGCGATATCACTGGAAGGTGGACAACTACCAATTAAATAAATAATTAACAGGTTCACACACAAAATAGATTTGTTATCAAGACGGACGTCAAGTATATTTTACTTTTGTTAAATGTGTGTTAACGAATAGATTACCTACTCTTTAATAAGTACACGTACACCATTTAAATGTAGAAATTTTACATAAATATTATTTGGGGTGATACGACACAATGAGCGGTCTTAGCGCTAAAAGCGATAGTTCTAAATTTATTTCAAGTCTATGTTAAATTGTATGATTTAATTGTGCTTACGGAATACGTAAAAGGAAGTAACCACAATGTTGATAAAAAAAACTTTATTTTTTTTTATTTTTAAGAGAAGAAATTATACTTTTTTTATATCTACAAACGTCGACCGTTACTGGTTAACCCAGTGCGATAAATACACTTATACTGCTAACATCTTTGACTAATTTTAATTATTAAAAGACCGGGTTAGAGTGTGTCGGGCTTAGAGATTACAGGTTCCTTACCAAACTGCGCTGAGCAGTTTGTGGAACTGTTGTTGGCGTACTAAAAATGAAAAGGGGACTTTCTGGATTTCTTTTATATTAAAGTCCAGTTTTCCCCCTTGAGATAGATTCTCTCAGGGGGGAAAAGTGGACTCACTTAAAATGAAAAGGGGACTTTCTGGACATGTTTTATATTAGGGTCCAGTTTTCCCCCCTGAGGGGGATTCTTTCAGGGGGGAAAAGTGGAATAAGCCCTAATTAATGTATTGCGTGTAATTACGCACTGTAATTTTAACGCACCTACTAAAATTGTGTGTTTGGTAAAGATTAATAGGTACAAGATACATATGTTAAAAGGCTTGGGAAGCAAGACCCTAATTTGACAAAAAAACACAGTTTCTTTTTACAGTGTCGCAAACAGCTAATAAAATTGTAATAGGTAACTATTAAAGTAAAAAAACATACAAAAATCAACCGACTTCCAAAAAAACACTAAAAAGTGAAAAATTACTTTAATTTCGGAAGTCGGTGACTTTGGATATGTATTCTATTAAATTTTTTGTCTCTGCCTTCCGAAATTAAAATTATTTTTCACTTTTCAGTGTTTTTTGGAAGTCGGTTGTTTTTTTTAAGAATTTATTTTTCACTTTTTAGTTATAGTACCTACCCCACATAATTCGAAATTTCATCATTCTTGGGGTCAAAACAATGCATGTTTATGCGATAGCAGCAATCGCGGTTTATTTACTGTTATTTTTTGAAGAGTTCCATTGTCTGTCTCCAAAACGCATCATCAAATCTATATGAAATTGAAACGAAACCACACGGAAAGCACCAGCTTTCAAATAAAAAAGAATTATCAAAACCGGTTCACCCAGTCAGTTATGAGGTAACAAACTACTCCTTCTTTGAAGTCAGTTAAAAATATTTGACTTGCGATCCACGTGCGTATCACCGAGACCTTAGCATTATCATCATCATTATCAGCCTACAGCATAGTCCATAGATCTGCTGGACTTTTCTATTCAACTCGATTCTGGGCAACTATCATTCAGCTACGTTGCTTAGATCTCGAGAAAAACTTCTGTGGCAGATACAAAAAGTTCCGTGTTTTTTTTAAGTTCGGAACTTCGTAAAAAAAGAGTATCACTTTTTTGGTTACACATTGCTGGCAAGAAACTTGTAAAAAACATAGAATATTACTATCATACAAAGATTATGTTTGTTCGTTTTTTAAATAGTTATAATTAGACCGTGGATTTTGTTGGGCTTATACAAAGGATTGCTGGGCTTGTCGTGTTTCTCTTGGCAGCTTTGCAGACTGGTGACATTGAGAGTAGATTGAAAGGGATCGCGTTACATGACTAAAGAAATCAGTGCTGGCTGTACCTACCTATAATAGTACGCCCACCTTATAATAGGGCGTGAGCCTAGTGTCATTAACCGGACATACATCCAGTTTTTGGGCTGCCAAACGCTTGGCTGTGAAGTGTTAATGTCAACAAATTAGGTCTACAAAATAGACTATAATCATCACTAATCTCAATCAACAGCAATTAAAGTTAATAAATGCAAATAATATAATTTAACATGACAAGTTGACTTTGTTATTTTTGCAGTTACATTAACTTTTCGGTAAGAAAAACCTTATTTTATGTTTATAAATTGCAGCAAAAAAATCACCGTCATGCTTAAATAATTTAATTTCTACTATTAGGGCCATATATCAAATGCTTTCTTAAAATAGTAAAAAACTGCACATACATAAAACTTATTAGCCATTCTCTAATAAAAACTACAGATTGAAATGAAAAAACCTACTCGAAAGTTACCATACAGCTAATCAGTGTCGAATTCAACTATTGATCAGACAAAATTACTGGGTAAGTGTAATAGACAAAAAACAAAAGCTAAGTCAACATAATAAGGTGCCTGTCCCACCGCTAGCGATTAGCGAGTAAAGATAGCAACTATAAATGTGCTGTGAATAGTCAGCGGTCAACTTTTACATACATACATACATACATAATCAGCCTGTAATGTTCCCACTGCTGGGATACATTTCTCCTTTCTTCGAGAAGGAGTGGGCCGTAACCCATCGTTGGTACATGTCTTAAAATCTTTGGTTCTAGGACATGCCGGTTTTAAGAGCAGTGGTGATGAAATAATTTACACAAATTAAAGCACCTGCCTGGGTTCGAAACTACGACCTCGTAAGTGGCCACCTGCACTGCTCAACTATTAATATATTCTGTATCTTCTTTTGCACGTTACTTGAGCGAGAAAATTGTTGATAGATATCGCATGTGATGGGACAGATGCCGAATGCGAGCAACGAGATACCGATAACCAGTTCTAAGTGTAACAGTTGTTATTACTTTCTAAGTGAAGCAGCAAGTGCAGTTAGAATTAAGATAATGTGAAGATCAGCCAAAATTTCACAATGTCTAAAGTCGCACCTCTATAACCAGTGTGATCTGCCCACCATGACGTATGGCGCAGAGAGGAGAACAGGAGACTGTGTACAGACTGGGAGTTGCACACAGGAGCCATGGAGAGTTCCATGCTTGTCATCAGGCTCATAGACCGAGTTCGAAATGTCTTCGATATCAAAAGTGTATTAAGGAACTAACTGAACTTCTAATGACTGGAACATGAATTATCCGTCGTCCGGCGGCGAGATGGGCCGACGGCATTGTTAACATCGCGGGCCATAAACCTGTATGAAGCTGTCACGTAGTGAGTGTTGGGATTAGCATACGAAATGAGAGGTCTGTGCTCTGCAGTGAGTGAAGTCGGGCTGTTGATGATGATAAATTAATACATGAAAAAACATATAGGTAGTATTTTTAAAGAACTTAAAAAAACTCGAAGAGCAATGTTCACTGTTAGTACGTTTAATCTCATAGAATTCATTTGAAATTTAATAAATACATTTTATAAGTATCATAAAATACACATTAATTTAATTTTCACAAAAACCATTTTTCAAGTAAAACAATTTTATTGACATCGAAACTGAGACAAGCGAAACTGCCGGCCGATTAACAATGATTAATTAAGTACTTACGTGAAAGATACATCAATTAAAACTTCAACTTTAAACATAATTAAAATAATTAGTACAGGTAATTGAATAAAATAATACCGGCAATATTTTTTGAAAGTTTTTATTTCATCGTAGACGAAAAAAAAATAAACATTAGATCTCATTAATTTGTCGAAATGCATTTTCTATGTTCCCGCACCGAACGCATCCATGCAAGATTACTCCGATTTACTCACTGACGTCAGAAACAACTGCACTAATTAACCGCAATTCCGTCAAGACCGTGAACTGTCTTTAGGGACTACAAATATCATCGAGTGACCGAAATTTCACTTTTGGACGGCAAAAACCTGATTCGCCTGATGCAAGTAATATGTATGTAGGTATGAATATATTTGTAGCGAGTAGAAACTGTTTTATATGGAGCAAGATGGTTAAATATAGCAGTGTTGCTATGGAATAAAGTCATGATATGTAGTGTATCGTACTCTGCTGAAAATGGTTCATTATTCTAAACAGTTTGGTCCTATAATATGAGGAACAGGGTGTAAAGTTCACTCATCCTCTATTGGTAAAGGAGGATCCTCCAACCAGACGGGTGTTGTTTCTGGCGGGCTACTGCCCGACGATTGATGTCGGTCTTGTATATATGTGTAGATTGCACGGTAAACTCTGCTTGCGTGATGTAGCCGCGGTGTGACGTCAAGTCTTGATTAGTTCGCATATGGCGTTGTAGATGGCACCACTTCACTTTTTGTGTTTTCCACATTTGTTGATTTGATGTTTCGTATGTGGGGCATTGTAGATGTCCGCCACAGTCATAACGTGTAAGTCATTTCTTTATTTTGTTTTTCCGTACCGTAATTTGGTGTAACCAAAGATGTCTTTAGAAAGCATTGAAGAAGACAGTACCGTTTGCCAAGCAATGTAGTGCTTTTTATGTGAGTTGCCAGAGCAGTGGTGGTTGCTAAGTGGCTCGGCTTCGACTTACGACTTGTAGCTCATGAGTTCGAACCCAGGCAGGCGCTTTTTAGCACCACTGCTCTCGAAACCCATGTTGTAGAACCAAAAACCATCGAAGACATGTGACATCTACCAACTCATACTGAGCCCGCGTGGTGTACCTACAAACGGGGTAAATAGGGATGCAGGGGTGAATCTGGATGAGACCTTAAAATGGATTTAACGTCTAACTATTGTAGTTTCTTGCCAACACTGATACTTGCCTATTAAATGCCATTGTGGGCAAAAAACTGGGGTGAATCGGCAATCATAATACAGTTATCACATTAACGTCCTATTTCTGTGTTATTTCAATGTTAAAATTTCGTCCTGATTCACCCCTGCATCCCCATTCACCCCGTTTGACGGTATTATGGCCCACTCCCTCACATAGAGAGGAGGCCTGTGTCCCTGCAGCAGTAACATTAAAAGCGAATTATAGGTATATGTTTTGAGTTAATTTTGGTAAAAACTAAACTACATATTTAAGGTAAAAATAAAATAAAATAAACGCAAAGTTATGACTTTGCGTTTATTTTATTTTCGGTCAACTATGGCTGACCGTTACAACTCACTTTCTCTGCGTAATTTAGTTTGTAGAAAGAGATTATTTTAAAAGATAAAATACAGTTTTAGTTTCATTTATTTTATACAAATTATTTATATTAGGTGAAATGCACAACTAAAAAGAATGTTTTATTAAAATTGGACGGTTTCACTGTCGATAAAGTCAGAAATACCAACATTTAAATTATACTTAATTTGACACTGGCAGGATGGCTTGGTACGATGCTGTAGCATCTAAGTGTTTGGTTTCTAGGTTGCGGTGCACGCTGGTTCGATTCCTGGCTATAACAAACGAATACTTTTGAATAATCAATCCATTTCCTTTTTTTGCATAACTGTGTTTCGAAAAAAACGTGCAAGAGAAATCTTATAGCAAGGCAAAATATTAATAAAAACCCAATTAGTGTTATTTCTCTATCAATAAGAGCTAAAAGAAATTTGTAAGGTTCATTTTTTACATCGGTGTAGAAAAAACTCAATTTCTTAAACATAACATACAATATAGTACCAAAATACTTGATTTTTTTTTTAATGGTTACCGAATTAATCCTGTAGTTAAGTAGGTAAATGATTGGCTCAGAGAAATAGAAACGTACCTAATCAATTTTGTTATACTTTTGCGTTTTTATTGAGTTTTATTACAAAAACTACATAAATGCATGAGGTCCAATGTAAGATCTATATTTATCTACCAGTCTAGATACTAGACCATAAAGTAACGGATTGCAAAACCAGTTTGTCTTGGCTAAAAATAGCGGTTCTTTTATTAATCAGCCTTGGTCAGCTGGAGATGCTTTTAGAATTTTATTAATAAAAAGATAATGTTGGTTAGTGTAGTAATTCGCACCACACACTGTATTATTTTTTTGTTTTGATCGAATAGAAACGATATTTTTTACAGCTTCGATTTTCTTAGTTTTTCTGTTAATTACTTTGATGCATAAATTACGATTTTGCCATACGCTTTTATAGAAGATACGTACGCAGGACGACGTATCCAGTTACACATTTTCAGTACAAGCAACAAAACAAATATTAATGTACTCATCTGTACAATGAGAAGTAATCTCATTGTACAGATGAGTACATTAATATTTTGGCCCTTTCAGTCTTCAAAAACATATGAACATCAAAAAAGTTCATAATATTGTGACAACTATAAATTGTGGTCAAGATTTAGATAAATTAATATGTGACTGCTTTTTTTCATAATTTTTTATCTTATTGCATAATGCACAGCAACCACCATTCACATGAGGACATAATTATTTTTGATCTATAGGTTCTACAGAATTTATTGAGCTATCTAACGCTCACAGTGTTTTGAATCCTTGACTGTGCCAGTATATGAATGAACTCGACTGTACGAATAGCCTATACGATGCGAGGTCAGCTAACACTAAAAAACTATTTAAAAAAATCAGAACTGGAAATGTATAACTTGATATGTCATCATGGGTACAAACTATCACTTTCTTAAGCTATGTAATCGGTATGTCATACTAAACCTAGCGTAAGGCACGATTAAATTTCTTCGTCTTTGCAAAGTCATCCTCACGTAGGTAACGTTTTGCAGCTGACAGCAGATTTGTAGCAGATTGTTGTACGGCAATTCCAGGGTAGTGTGCACGGTGCTTTATAATAGTGCTGATAAGTGCAGCGGGCTCGATTTGTACAATGACGCGCGCATTCTGAGTAACTTGCTGCTACCATTTACCAGATTTATCTAAATAACTAATTTTATTATTAATTAACTACTACTACTGACTGCACGACGAGCGCTCTGGACTATCTTATTATTACTTACTTTTTTTTTAACTTTGTTTCTCATTAAGTGATTATGTAAATTTATGAGAAATAAATTATTTTTTGAACCGTAGTTCTCTGGGGCCATAAGCACAATTAGATACACGAAAATTGTGAAAAGAAAATAACAAACTCGTACGTCATTTACAGTTGTCTGTAAAACAAAAATTCTATGTAGTGGCAGTGGATAAATACTCGGAGGATAAATACTGGAGTATTTATCAAAAATGGGTAAATACTCGTTTTTACTCGTTTTTACTCGTTTTTATCCGATATTTACTCAAAATGATTGATAAATATATTTTTTACGCATTGGCTGATTATTATTTTAAAATGTTTTTTACTTGTATTGCTATTTGGGCTTTCCAAAATACTAAAATATTACATTATTTCGTTCTGATATCAATTGCCAGGACTGTAATTGTATCAGGAGCCCCATTGTCACTAAATGATCATGCTGTTTGGATATCATTTTTTAGAATCTTTCTTTGGTGCACAGAATCGCCACACACAAAAGTGAATATCTCCGTGAAGAAATTATAAAAGTCATGACAAAATACGGCGAAGAAAAGTTTGTTGTTGTTGTTGGTGACAACGCTAGAAATCTGCGAAAGGCTTTTCAGGTAGTAACAGATGTTAAGCCTTAAACTGCGCAGCATGCACTATTAATTTGCTGACTCATGGTGCACTGAAATGAAAAGGTTTCTCGTGAGGCTTGCGAGGTTCCAGACCTGAGTGAGCTAGCGAGTCTCTTTAACTCCGCCATCCAAGAGAGTACTACGTCCGACACATGGAGCTGAGGTGCGGTGGTTCTCTTCTACAAAAGGGTGACAAAAACTTGCTCAAGAATTACCCATCTCACTTCTGAGCCATGTACATCTCATGTTCTCGAAAGTCGTCACGAGCTGTCTCGCCAGAAGACCCGATTTTCGAAAAGGCCGAATTTATAATGTACGGCAAATTAAACAGAAGACCGAGGAGTACAACCAGCCATTGTTTATGGCATTTATGGACTACGAGAAACCTTCGACTCCATCGAAATGTGAGCAAACCTGCCCATATTTTTATGGAGCGAAGGCGTTTTGGCAACGATTTCGAACTAACTAGCGCTACATTGAAGTGTTGAGATGCTTGTATGAAGCTGCCACGATAACTGTCCAGATCCGGGATTAGAAAACCAGGCCCAACCAATTGCTCAGAGGAGTGAGACAGAAGGATATAACATCATGTGATCTCCCGAAACTGTTTACCAATGCGTTGGTGGGCGTTTTCAAGACGCTGGTCTGGACTGGATAGAGTATCAACGTTTACGGCGAGTACATCTCACACCTTCGCTTTGCCAATGGCATCGTAGTAATGGCAGAGATGCTGGAACGGTTCAACCAAATACTGCGTAGCCTGAATGGAACCTCTCGGTGGGTCGGCCTCGCCATGAATTTGGACAAGATAATACCTACGCCTTATTTGAGGGAAGGAGGCAACCCGACCGCCGACGCTACCGCAAGCAGTGACATCTAAGGGAGCATGACGAACTTGCTGCCGGTTGCACTGGCAAGAATAATATGAATTGTCGAGGTCGCTAGCTAACTACATATTAAAATACAACTCATTAAAAAAAACATTGTAATGAGTAGATTAAGTCAACAATAAATGAAAATAAACTGAATTATACAGTCAAATAAAATACACAATTCTATGTACTAACATAATTATACAACATTGTCTGGAGTTAATCACAGTGACCAACAATTCTTATCGTTTAAGTAGTCGTTGATAGAATAGTATGCCTTTGACCAAAAGGTGGATTTTACTTTAGCTTTAAACGCATTAAAATGCAAATCTATCAAAGTTATACCAAGACCAACAAATTAATTTTGAACCTTATGAAGCCGGTGAAAGGGATCACGTAGTTTGTCCTTATTTCTAGTATTAATATTATGAATGTCACTGTTTTTTGTGTACAAGTGTATATTTTGCCTGATGTTGGTAAAGAGGAAAAAATCACTACATAGTATTACAAAGTAGTAGGTACATTGGTTGAACCAAAACATTAATAACATCGCACCTTCGGTGCAACAAAGTCACAATAGTTTATTTTTTAATTTTACAGGAGAGGCCTTGTAATTGTTTTTTCGCATTTATTTCCTCTTTTCTGGATTACTATTTTATAAGATCCTAAAACTACTTGAACTAATAATCCAGAAAAGAGGAAATAAATGCGAAAAAACAATTACAAGGCCTCTCTTGTAAAATTAAAAATTGAGCTGCTGTTGTGATTTTGTTGCACCGAAGGTGCGACATGTTAAAATATTGTGACGATTTTTGAAATACTGGAAACATAAAATCATGCCTCGTTTCCCGCGTTGTATGCCGAAGGGATGGACAGAGGTGTGCCTATAGTACATCCACATTTCACCAGTTATGCTTAAGTCCCATGTAATAGGGAGCGAGCCAATTGCCATCAACCGGGCATAAATCCAGACTCCGAGCTGCTACTGAGAAATTCCGGATAGAAAACGCAATAGCACTTTGCCCGATCTGGAAATCGAACCCTGGACCACATGCTCAGGAGTAGCGCTTGTAACAAAAAGCTCAACCATATTTTATGCTATATCAAATAAATCTTCCCCAGTTGGCAGCGATGTGAGCTCAGACGTGACGATGCTGGACTACCTCCGCAACTACCTGCAGCTGCGCGGCACCAAGTACATGTGTCGCGAGGGTGGCTGTGGAGCCTGCATGGTCACAGCCTCCAAGTGTCTAGGGGCTCCCCATATTGCCATCAATGCTGTGAGTAATCTTAATTTCTGATTGTTTATTTTCTTTTTGTTTTAATGCCGGACGGTTTAAATATGCACGTCTTTTTATATCA
Organism: Polymixis lichenea; assembly: GCA_949091785.1. Classification (NCBI taxonomy): domain Eukaryota; kingdom Metazoa; phylum Arthropoda; class Insecta; order Lepidoptera; family Noctuidae; genus Polymixis; species Polymixis lichenea. The sequence goes on along the minus strand of OX420943.1, from coordinate 22,731,162 downwards.
TTCTCACATTGATGATTTCAACATAATGAGGTAACCAACTTTTTGTAACAATATCATGATTTTAAAAGAGTGTCCTTGGAGTTTCTTGCACGTTCTTCTCCATAGGTACCTACTACGGTTTGGAATGGGCAACTAGCTTCATCTTTCTTGACAATTCAAAAGTGCCTGTAATTGGTTTATTTGAAATAAACGCTTTGAGTTTGAGTATTTGAGCGTGATGTCGAGATGTTTTCACGAAATCAGCGCATTATCAACCCATGGTAAGCCTCAGATTCTTTAAAAATATTAAGATAGATACAAACAGTTACATGAATTTAGAAATCTCAAAAACATTTAACCTAAACACAGTCTCCACCCTTTTTGCGTAACATCGGAATCAGAATCATTTTGAAAGTAATTGTTAATCCATTGCTTCATATGTTCGAAAAATCCGTCTGCTCAACAACATAAATAACGCAATGAATGTTGTTGAACTGCCAAAATGAAATTGACATAACTGTACGCAATTACCCCGCTGATCGCCTTACTAGAGAAACTAAGAGTACTCCCGTGAATGATTCGAGTACTAAGAGACCCCGAATTTTAAATGATGGGTAACCTACACCTGTGAAATCAAGAGCATCTATAATATAAAACATTCTAGAGATTTTATTGACTGTCGGCCGGAGTACAAATGAAACAAGTACTCAGAATCGTCCCTTTTAGAACAGTAACATACGTACATAGCTAATAAACTAGGGTTAGACATAAGAGACATGATAAGGGCGTGTCATGAATAGTCAAGACAAATGAAAATTCATAATCTTAAGCTGTAGGTAGATAATCTGAATCATTTAGATATCTGATGCTGACAACTCATAAACAAAACTAATATTGATTATATAAAACGTGTGATTAATTTAATGTCATAAGTATGACAACATAAAACACACGTTTTCGGCATGTAATAGTCGAGTAATAGATGATCAAACTAAATTTAATTTTACTGAAATGTAATTGAAAAGAACTACTATATCGCAGCACATGCAGCTCAATATCGTCGCTGCTAGACGAATTGACAATAAACTTAGTAGGCTTACGATTTAATCATGCTGAGATTATCCATCAATAACGACATTATTCATTTTATTTAAAGAACGAAAAATATTCTAACTTGTTAATTAAAGACAATTTATGTATGATCTGAAAAAAAAAACATGAATGAACTCCCAGATTGGAAAAGTATCCTGATCAATAATTGATAATATATACCTGATATGGTTGTACTTTTATGATGCAAATAAATAAAAAAAAAAAAAAATATATATATATATATTATACTTCTATTAGATCGGTACTCACGTAGATCTACGACTCTTCGAATCTTTAATAGTACTTACAATCCTATAACCATATAAATCTCCAATTTTATCCAACAGTGTTTAGTGTCAATCACGTCTTGCGATGGCTGGGACATCAGGACCATCGAGGGTCTGGGAAACAGGAAGATAGGATATCACAAGCTGCAGAAAACACTGGCAGAGCACCATGGGTCACAATGTGGATACTGCACTCCTGGATGGATCATGGCCATGCATGGGTACGTAAGCAAACTTCTTTTTATTGACCTGACAAGCCTATTACCACAGTAGTTATGGAGATAATAAATTTGCTCCTGCCACAAATAATAAAGACTTTACTCAAAGCAGTGATGGCCCAGTCGTAACGGCCTGACTTATGAGTTGTAGGTCGTAGGTTCGAACCAAGACAGTCGCTTTACTTAGTGTAAATTATTTCGTCACCACTGCTCTCAAAACGGTAAAGGAATCGTTGTGAAGAATCCGGCATGTCCTAAAAAGAATAATTTGAAGACATCATGTGACATCTACCAACCTGCACTGGGCTCGAGTGGTGGATTATGGCCCACTCCCTCTCACAGAGAGGAGGCCTGTGTCTTATCAGTGACAACATAATAGGCTGATAATCCTGTATATTTTACTCCATGGACACCTTTATAACGGTTAATAATACCAATCAATTGTAATACTATTTCAGCCTCCTGGAAAGCAAAAAGAGCGTCACAATGTTGGAAGTGGAACAATCATTTGGCAGCAATGTCTGCCGTTGTACCGGTTACAGACCAATCCTTGAAGCTTTTAAAAAATTCGCCAAAGACGCTCCAAAAGAACACAGAATCTTGGATATTGAAGACCTGCAAATCTGCAAGAAGTCAGGAAAGCCATGCAATAAGTCTGCATGTGATAATGATGATGATGAGTGGTGCGTGGTGGGCGACGATGACTTACATGAAGATCGGGTGAAAAGGATCACATTGAAGGATGGTAGAATATGGTTCAAGCCTAGAGTGCTTCAAGATGTTTTTAATATACTGTTTCACGAGGGTGTTGGTTCTTATATGCTGGTAGCCGGAAATACTGCTAAAGGTAAAAATATTTTGTAAATCTCTCTCTATCTATAATAGGTTATTTTTCTACAAAACGAGATAGTATTAGTACTAGGTTTGACGATCCAGAAAATACTCAATAAGTTAATACTAATTTGGAATTTCATGTCTTTACAGGAGCAGTCCCAATTGATGACTACGCACATATCTTGATAGACGTCAGCGCCCTTCAAGAGCTGAAGACTGTAACATACGACCAAAACCTCATAGTAGGAGCAGGAACAACGCTGTCAGAATTCTTGGAAATTCTGAAAGGTGCATCTACACATGAATACTTTGGATATCTCTCTAAGATTCATTTCCATGTGGACTTGGTTGCTCATATACCTGTTAGGAATGTAAGTATTTATATTGATGAATAAGAGATTAATGATATAAGCCATATTAGAACCAAGCAAAATGTAAATCATAGTGTTTGAGAGCAAAACTAGCATATTTGAGAGTTTTGAGCGCAGCTTTGTGGATTATTATTTCAGTTTAATTCTGGTGAAAGTAATAACTTAGAAATGTGTCTAATATAATTCCAGGTAGGTACAATCGCGGGCAATTTAATGACCAAGCATCAAAATCCATCGTTTCCATCTGATATTTTTCTGCTTTTGACTACTATAGGCGCCCAGATAACTATTGGTAAGTGTAGTGTTAATTTTTTTTGTGTTTCTCATTCTGCTTTTTAGTTTTTTTTTTACTACAGTGTTGTTATCATATAGAGAGAACAGCGCTCGAAGATATTTAATGTTTATTTAAATTGATTTTAATACTGTTGTTATTTATGAATATTATGGTCGATCGACCAGGTTAAGCTACGCTTGCCGCAGTAATTACGTGGATGGATGACCATACACGCACTATGGGCCAATTTCGGCACACATACCACGACCCCTCCGTGCCTCGGCAAGCACGTTAAGCCGTAGGTAACGGCTGTCATTCGTGGATCTTTGACAATAGTTACGGGTCGTAAGAAGCGTGAAAGTCTGACAACCAGTTATCAAGGGATATCGTATTACCAAGTAACTGAGTTGTGGAGGTCAGATAGGCAGTCGCTCCATGTAAAATACTGGTATTCAGCGGCATCTGGTTAGACTGGAAGCTGACCCCAATATAATTGGGTAAAGACTAGGCAGATGATGATGATGTTATTTATATGAACATCTTATTGTTTTACAGTTGACATCAACAGAACAATACAAACAGTAAATATGGAGATTTTCTTAAGAACAAACATGACGGGTAAAGTGATTCTGAATGTGATGTTGCCACCGCTGAGCAATGAATTCAAATTCTTTTCTTACAAGGTAAATATAATACATACATTTAATATGTTAATTAAAAGAAACCACTAACGGAGAAAGTTGAATAAAAAGACAACAACCAGAATCTTTTGAATAAAAAAAGTAATGGAAAACAAAACAGGAACATAGAATCTTATTATTATTTATCGTCTTCCAGCTAATGCCAAGATCTCAAAGCGCCCATGCCATAGTCAACACAGGATGTCTCTACAAATTGAATGCAAATAACATAGTGGAAAGAGCAACCATCGTGTACGGAGGTCTTTCTACCAGGTTCCTGAGGGCGTCAGCTACTGAGACCTTTCTTATAGGAAAACCCTTGTTCACCAATGAAACCTTACAAGCAGCTCTGCAGGTGTTGGATGGAGAGATGATCGTCGATGCTAATTCACCGGAAGCTTCTGTGGTGTATAGGCGATATGTTGCAAAGGCATTGTTCTTCAAGGTAAGTTTTTTATAATTTCTCATGAATATTTTTTTTAAAACGACCTTCAATTATAATGAACTCGGATGGAACTATGGACCTGTTAAAAAGGAATTATGCATGATCTCGGACATTTATGTCAGTTGGAAAAATGTTCGTGAGTATTTAAGAACTTCTTATAAGTTTTGCTTATGCAAGAAATATCTTAATGAGTAGTATCTTAAGTAACGTAGCAACTTGTTGGAATATTACAAAAATCCAGTGTTAACTGATTAAAATAATTACTTGATTCAATCGCTCGATTTCTTATTCACTCATTCAAACATTCGTTGATGTAGGTCGTTCAAATGTTTTCTATTAAAATCAATTGAACCATCGTATAGTACAATTTGTTTTTTTTTTTACTACCAGTGGGTCCGCAGGAGCAAAGTAGTAAAGTGATGTGGGAAATGTCCCACACCGTTTTCTAACAGTTCCCATACAACTAAAAAATGTATGCACCCTTATTGTGCTGCGTGTTGCATCCATTGTATAGTCGTTTTCAGTCTCTAATTTTCAACAACATTCTCAAATTCCGTGATTACTTCGTACAGAAACGCGAAAATGCACTAAAAACATGAGCCATTAAACTTCTTGTTTTATCTCCGCAGAATTTCCTGTCTAGACTGAGTTGTTTTAAAACTAAGGAAGTTTTATAAAATAACTAGTAGATAAGCTTTTGTTTTCTTCTTTGTATCATGTTCTTTCTTACTGGCCAATCTCACGAACAACTACCATTCTTATAACCAATAACAAGTTGGTAATCGTAAGGGTTTTTATTTAACTGATAATGTATCAAGGTGTGTGCCTTATTAAGAGCTGAAGCAAGAATATTTCATCATTATACTAGCTGCATCCCGCAGTTTCACCCGCATACGTCTCGATCCCGTAAGAATATCCGAATAAAAAGTATCATAATATATTTGGTCATGGTATACCCATCTGACAAATTTCATTAAAATTAGTTCAAACGCTTAGCTGTGACAGCGTAACAAATAAACAAACCATTTGCATTTATAATATTAGCTAGGACGAGGAGGAATTTTAAACAGGGATATTTACTAGCATTGCTAGCAGCTAATATTTACTAAAGCTAGTATTTACTAGCATTGCTAGTCAATACCCCTGTTTACAATTATAATTTTTATTATATGTTTTTTTTATGGGTACCTAATTTGTTTCTCGATTACAGGGTCTTCTAACACTTTGTCCACCAAACATCAGAAACCCACGCTTTGAGTCTGGCACTGTCCACCTACATGCTTCTAGACCAGTCTCAGATGCGCGACAGATCTTCACCACTGATCCTAAGATGTGGCCTTTGAACCAACCTATCGCTAAAGTGGAAGCTTTGGTGAGTTACTATCACATCGCCTCTAATTTTTTTTTGTTTTAAAACGAGAACGCTCTTAACTTCAATATCATGCAAAGCGATGGATGAGGTGTAAGATGGAACAAACTTGTCCAGGAGATGCATATTCACTCTTGCTTTGAAGGCTGATGGGTACGTGGAAAGGAATACAGGCGCTGGCAGAGAGTTCCATTCTTTGGACATTAATCTCTGTTATACATCTGGCTAAAGAAAATGCCGTTTATTTTAATAACTGTTATGGGAGGAGGCAGTAATATAGAATAAGTGTTTTTTTTTATTTGTCCGTATCTCACATACTTCTGTAATTCTACATAGGTAGAGTTACAGAAAAATGTGAGATATCAGATTGAACAATTGGTATACATAAGTATACCAATTGCTCATTCTGAGTCATATAAAGCAAAATCATTCAATATTTTCACAAAGACTGAACTTATTATGAAAAACCTATTGCAAACCACAAATAATATCTCTATTTTATTCAGATCCAATGTGCTGGTGAAGCTCAGTACACAGAGGACATTCCCAGTTTACCACATGAAGTGTTTGGAGCCTTCGTGCTCAGCACAGTAGCTGTGGGAGTAATTACCAAGATTGATCCCAGTGCTGCGTTGGTGAGTCAATTCTTAATTTCAAAAATAAAAGACATGTCGAATAAATTTTATCAAGTGACTAACTAGTCTTTACTATTTGGGGTTCTTCAAATATTCATAAATCTTTTTATTTTTCTAGGCCTGTCCTGGTGTTATAGCCTTCTACACAGTTAAAGATATACCCGGATTAAATTCTTTTACACCAGCCGACAGTTTACTATACCAAAGAAACGAAGAAGTGCTATGCGATGGAACTGTCAAATACTACCATCAGCCCATCGGCATCATTGTAGCAGAAACCCGATATATTGCAGACAGAGCTACGAAATTAGTCAAAGTTACTTATAGCAATGTGAGACAACCCGTTATAGATATCAAAGTAGCTAAAGCAGATACTACTAGAAACACACTGTTTATATCAGTAGATGCTACAAATACTGGCACAGATGTATACAAGACTATTGCTGGAAGTACCGCGATCTACGGACAGTATCATTTTACTATGGAGACTCTGGTGTGTGTGGCTAAACCTACGGAAGAAGGACTGGAAGTGCATACGGCTACGCAATGGCTTGATGGAGCACATGTTATGATATCGAGGGCTTTGAAAATGGATGAAAATAAGTACGTGCTACATTTTTTATATAAAACGTGGCAAGCTTAGCTCTAATAAACAAACACTTGTAAATAACAATACATCGGACATTAGGACTATTTGAACGCCGTCTAACATTTCAGAGCAATGAGTGAACCATCGTGGTTACATTGACATTTTCATTATGTAGTTTACTCAGGCAATTTCGGATTATAGTGTCTATTATATTCATGTGAAAAGAAAACACTTGACATATTTTAGTAATCCATTTTATTATTCCTCTAGAATCGATTGTTATGTCCGCCGTATTGGTGGTGGATATGGCATGAAGATATCCCGCAGCATCCAGTGTGCGGTTGCATGCAGTCTAGTCGTACAGAAGTTGAACCGTCCCTGTAGGTTCATTCAACCTTTGACCACTAACTTCAGAGCAGTTGGCAAGAGATTGCCCTGTGTTAATGATTATGAGGTATTAATTTTAGTAACTAGGTTTAAAATACAAAACTGTGTTGTTCTTTAGTATACTTTTTAGTGCATGTATTATTATTTTGAACGATATTCACAAACTCTATCTAGAATGAAAATTTACAATAGTAATCGACCAAGGTGAGGCGTCAAACTATAATAATTATCATGCAGATGTTAAAAATCTATACCTTTTCAGATTACGGTGAATAGAGCAGGAGTGATCCAACGCTTAAACTCAACAACTTACGAAGACAATGGTTACACAATCAATGAGACGTTAACTGCTCTTGGTGCTGATGTGTACTACAATTGCTACGATGCCACTAAAATCAATTTCAAGGCTTTTGATACAGTTACTGATACAGCTAAAAATACGTGGTGTAGGTCACCAGGTAAGTGTAACTTTATGTTGTAGCTTCCATGAAATCCTTTACATTTTTCTTTGAGAATCAACGAATTTTTTTACTTCATATTAAATTTCAATATTGTTTCTTCCTTTAGGTACATTAGAAGCTATAGCTTGCATGGAATATATAGTGGAACGGATTTCATATGAACTATCTCTAGACCCAGTAGCAGTCCGCCTAGCCAATCTAGACAGAGCCAAATATGACGAAATGTCAGGTATGGTAGAGACTCTCAAGGCAAATGCTGAATACACTACCAGGAGAGCTGCAGTAGATTCTTTCAACACACAAAATAGATGGAAAAAACGAGGAATGAGATGGGCATTCGCTAGATGGTCTCCTGCTGGAGCACAACGCTTCGATGTAAACCTATCGGTCTTCCATGGAGATGGTACTGTCGTCATCACTCACGCTGGTGTTGAAATGGGACAAGGCATAAACACTAAAGCGGCTCAAATAGCTGCTTATTTCCTAAAAATACCCATAGAAAAAATTCAGATTAAAGGAAACAACACAATTATTGCTCCTAACAGTTTTATTTCTGGAGGAAGTCTTACGACAACAAGTATAATTTTCGCTTTGAGGAGATGTTGTGATGAATTGAATGCTAGATTAGCACCTATTAGGGCTACATTGACTGATCCAACGTGGGAACAAGTTATAACAGCAGCATATAATGCTGATGTGGATCTTCAAGCACACGGGTTCGCTAGTACCGCCGATGCACAGGTCTTTAATGTATATGGTATGGCATTGTGTGAAGTTGAAATAGACGTGTTGACTGGAGAATCTGAAGTGTTAAGAGTGGACATGTTGCAAGATGTGGGTTTGAGTGTTAGCCCAGAGGTAGATGTTGGACAAGTAAGTTATCACTATTCTAATTGGGTTACGCTATCACGATTTTACTGTCGAAAACTTATAGCATTAAGGTCTTATTCATAAAAAGTTATCGAACATCTAAAACCTTAATAAAGTCTGGTTGTCAAAAAGTGTTATTCTTAAACGCGTTTTAGCACATAAACGTTCGATAACACTACTGTAAAGTTATAGAAGCTAGAACCCTACTTTAATATTGTTTTAAGGAATATATGGCCGACTTTCTAAAACATGACATTTGACCATTTGATGTATAAATATTGTGTGTCACCAAATACTCGTATCAATTTTCAAGCAATCAGTTGATAGTTACAATTTATATTTATCAAATTTAAATAACAGTGACGCCACCGCGTCAGAAGTGTCGAAATTGTAGACAGTATAATAGTTTACAGTACGTAATAATGTCCATGGACACAATTATTTGAACAATTATTAATTAGACAAACATTCTCGTTTGACGATTCGATGTGTTGGTCAATTTGTTGGATGACTTCATTACAATAGCAACATCTTGATTTATAAATGACATATTAGTTACAGGACGTTTATGAAACGTTTATGAATACAAATTTATCAAAGGTTTTATAGGCTTATCGAGCAGTTTAACTAATGAATGTCTTAAACCTTCTATAAGCTTTTTTATGAATAAGACCGTCAATGTATATTGTTCACTCAGTATTTTTCTTGTTTAAGATTTTTATAGAGATCAAAGTTAAAGAAAGCATTTATTTCAGACAGGCACATTAGAAACACTTTTTAACTTCATTTTTTGTCTATTTCTGTTAAGGTGGAAGGCGGTTTTATCATGGGTCTTGGATACTGGACTTGCGAGAAACTCGTTTATTCTGAATCTGGTGCAATCCTCACGGACAGAACCTGGGATTATCACGTACCTGAAGCGAGGGACATTCCTCAGGACTTTAGAGTATATTTCAAAAAGAACTCCTACAGCAATGATCTCATACTTGGATCCAAAGGTAAGAGTGAAATTAATAAAAAACAGTGGCGTAACTACAGGGTGGCAAGTTGGCAAAATACCACGGGCCCCCAGCCGGAAGGGGCCCCTGGTCAGAGGAAAATCCCAACTTTAATGAAATTTTTACTTAAACTACAATTGTGATTTCAGTTCACTATTCATGTTAAGTGAATTATTAGAAAATCAAGTAATTATAATTATAGAGTTTGTATGTAAGTACCTACTTCACGTAGTGATGTAATATTAAACTCTTACAAGTAAAAGTGTATAAATAAGTATTATAAAATTAAAAAAAATACCATTATTGTTGGTTCAGCTTCTTTATATTGGAGGCGGGGGGGGGGGGTGTCATCCAATGAATTTGCCACGGGCCTCGGGCCTCGAACGCTAAAGTTAGGCCACTAAAGAAAGGTATAAAATTATCAAGATTATTTGAGAACTGGGTGTAATGTCCTTAGATCTCTCGTCCCCTTTTATTTTCAAGTCAGTACAAGAAATACGTATTTGCAGTTTGAAGTCACAACTGTCAATGCTCTAATTAATTTTGACAACTTGTAGACTCGTAAAGTATTGTAATATCTGTTTACAACACTATTATTAAAGAGAGAGTACATTTTAATTTATAGCTACCGGAGAGCCATCAACATGTGCGTCTGTGGTGGTAGCGTTTGCCATCAGAGAAGCCATTGTTCAAGCAAGACAGGAGTCTGGGATACCCACCACACAGTGGTTTGATATTGGTAAGTGTTTCTGTTATTATACCATTATTATAAATTGTATCTCCGGAACGGTAAGTGTAGCGTGGGATGTCCCTAGCTAAATAGACTGGCGACCTTAAAAAAGGAGTCTGGGACAGACTGAATGCGAAAAGCAGAGAACCGGAGTAGTACACAACTAAGGAGAGGCCTATTTCCAGTAGGTGACTGCTATACCCGACGTCTTAACCTAAAAGATTGTTCGCACGAATTTGCGATGGTCGATTTCATTTGGAATTCGCATCTAATTTTTTTGGAAAATTGGAAGGTGCCCTCTGTTGCCGCGACCGGGATCACCGAGTAAGATGAAAGCAACGATCGTATATTCTTGCGACGATCGTGTCAGTTAGCCCGCATTCCCACGGACGTAATAAAATCGTGCCGGGATTTTTTCGCGATCGCACTAGGTCTTCAACGTGCGTGTTGAAAATCGAACACTGTTTTTTTCTAAGCGCTGCACTCTGTGGAATTGTCAATGCTCGGTTCAACACCGAGAATTAAAAATCCAGCGAGCGATAAAATCGCGCCGCGATTTTATTACGTCTGTGTGGACGTCGACTTGTTTTAACCCGCGGGCTATTCAAAAACGATAATCACGCGTTCGTATGTCGGTTTTTCTTCAGAAAACCAGAAACCACGCTTTCAAGTTCACCGAACAAAATCCGACATATGATGAACGCGACGACCGCTTTAAAATTGGACGCAGTCGTAAAGTGCACTGTTACGTTTGACTTAAACTTGATTAAGACGTCGTCTAGCTGCATTGATAAGTGTGTACGCACTTATCAATGCAGCTACAGACGCGACAGACGTCTTGTAGTATTTCTTTGAACTTAATAAATTATTAACGTTGGTCAACCTTTGTTTTTCAGATGGACCAAGCACGACCGAAAACATTTGTTTGGCAATCGACACCAAAACAAAAGATTTTAAATTTTATTGAGATGATATTATTATCAGCTAATTTGTACACATGCAAAGTGTTTGATGCCACAAGTGCTCAAAAATAAAAATAAACTTTTTAAAGTCCTTGTTCCTAATTGATGTTATTACCGCTATCAAGTTTATGTCTGTGTAAATTAAGTTGATTTCAGAATAAGTATTGGAATTTTGTATTTTTATTATAGCCTAAACAGAACTTTATGGGTCTCATAAGTAATTTTGTCAAAAACAATTATTTGTCTGAAAACAGGGTACAGTCCATGGTGTCTATGAAGGTAATACACAAGAATAAATATAGTGTTTAGAGGCTTATAAGGTATAGTGGCTGTGAATAAAGTTGGTTTACAGATGTGCATTCATCTTGCTTGATAAAATAACTTATACAATTAATTAAAACTTAGATCCTTTATAACATAAATAAAAACAATGTCGATTAATTTTATGTGACAGAAAGATTAGGCTAATGAAGGCATTTGTCTTCCCTGTAATAAAATTAAAATAATTGCAGTAATTACCTTTTCGGATTGTTTATCTCTTTACTGGCAATTAAGGTGTAGGATTACGTAAAATTGGAACACAAGAATTTATTGTAATTGTAACAATATTATTAGGCTTTGAAAAAACTGTAACCATAATTGTTTTTTTATTTGACGCCTATATTGTGTATTTTTTAATGTATATAAATTATCTTTGTAAAGTAACTATGACTTAAGAGATCGTACCTAAAGCGATTTATTTTTATAACAACTTCAAAACCATCATTAAAATTTTGTAAATGGAACGAGATTAAACGATTACAAATGTATTTCAATTTTAAATTATGTATTTTTAAATTAGATTACCTATTATAAAAAAACTTAATACATTAAAAAATATAAAAAAGTTGTTAAAATCCCAATATCGGAAGCAGGGTTCAAGCTCCTGGCGGTCAGGGCACCAGAGAGAAAGGACCTGTTTATTATTATGATCGTCATTCACATGTCATTTATTATTTTTAAACTTTTATTTTTAAGGAAGCTTAAGGAAAATTGACACAATTATGTTACTTCCAATTTTTTTTTTTCGGAGACGCAAGGGATACTAAAAAGTAGTTTAAAAATTGCAACCATTTTGTAGGAAATGTTTCTAAGTCGAAAAGTGACGGAGTTCATTATTATTATTACTCTTTTGTTTGAAATAGGCGCCGAAAATGGTCAAGGTGCACACGGGTGAAGCCTAAGTAGTGGACTTTAGATTGAAATAATGTGGTTTTTAATGTTACTAGAATATTTGTATCAATGTCTTTGTTTGTTGAACATTGTTTGTTAATGTTTTAGTCATTGATTTGGCCTGATATTAAAAATTAAAAACTCTCAAATTTATTTTCAATTACTTATAAGCATCAGTTGTTTCATACAAAAGTGCTACACCTACATAGTCGATTTTTTTAAATATACTACGAAACATTTCTACGCTGAGGGTCTAAAATCATGTACTGAATTCACGATTACAGTTTGCACGTCGTTGTTCCTTATTTCTTGTACCCATATTTAGTAAAAATAAAATAAAAGAAACGTGTTTTTTTTTATTTCGTGCGCGAGTACAACTTGCTCGCGGCTGCTTTTTTATTTTTTTCATAGTGTTTCGAAGTTCCAGAACCGATAACACCTCAAACTCAACACAAACAGTTATCGAGGTAAAGCGTCAATCCAGTTACCATCCAATACTCCTGGCCTCAGATCTCCATTTGAGTGTACACCGGTTCAACGATGAAGGAATATGGGCGTCGATATATTACACAGATTGGATGCACTTCGAGATTGGATACACGATTGGGCTGTTAGTAGTTACGAGTACGTTCCTAAACGATACTTTATATGCCATAAATGGTGGTTACCAGGGGCGTAACCTAAATACAAATCGATTCCTATCGGCTTCCCTTTGGAAGAAACACTCTTCTTAGTATCTACGATTGCCAAAAAATATGTAACACATGTGTGTGTATCAAACAACATTACAGAACATCATATAATATTACAAAACATTACAAAAATGCAATTTTTTACGTCTAAACTAAGAGTTCCGACCACAGCTGCGGTTAAATTTAGAAAAAGCAAAGGAATTACTGAACTTTGATGTTATCTAGAGTTTATGAGAGCTGAACAATGTTTTCTTCGGCTTCCCTCTAATAAAATTGTAGCTTCGCCACTGGTTGATACCTACATGAAATGTCGAACAGAACGTACCCTCCAATCGTAATCAATGCATCTTGAAATGTACACTGACAATAACAAAAAAAAATCATCTCTCTCACTCAAAATATTCTCTCTTGTATAGTAATATTCCATGAAAACATGATTTTAGTTACCAATTCCAACTCCAACTTTTTTCTTCTCTCATTTAGTTTTATTCATGGTCTGATAGTTTGAGTAATTTATGCGGCCTACCCAAACGTCCTTTCTTTCGTATTGTTCGTCAAATCGTTGAGCTCCTCAAGTTCTGAGTTGAGCTGCATGATTACTGATAAATGCGTGCACTGAATGGATAAGTCCACTCAATCTATGTGGTTCTTTCCTCAAAAGACCATTTCAGACTGTGGATCGGTATCCACAGGTCTTCACATGATCTGACCAAGATATGTCTGGACTTTAAAAGAAACTGTGACCTCTGAGTTTGTTTCGGCCTTTCTTCTCAGAGTTATCAAATAAGAAACGCCGACTTAATCTAGTTTTAAAAATATGATTGACATGTATAAGTGTTTTTACAAACCTACTTATAGAAATAAAATCATATGACATTATTATTTATAAACCCTCTTTCTCCGTAAGTACCTGCCTAATTAAAACAAAAATCTGAGTCTATTACAAGCAATAATTCACGGTAAAAATGCATGTTTCGTTTAAAATTCTACCTACCATTCTGACTCCCATTCTGCATATTTTACCCAATAATTATTATACATATTTTTTTTTTTCATTTGATCGCATCTCTGCGGCAGGCAGTTTTATCGTATAGCTGCACAATGCACACACCTTCTCGTATTCGAAACTTCCAGGCAGTGCGGCGGCATGTGCTTTGAGTCAGCGATTTATACAATTCTAATGGTAAGCCATGGGGTTTTTTTTTTAATACTTTATTAAAAATAACCCGGTTCTTAATCATTCATTATAATCTAGTCTATATGACTAATAAGCAATTTTAGTGTAACTTAATTATAAACATGGTGATTATTTTAAAATATAGAATAGTGTCCTTTGTACTTTACACAAGTCCTTTGCACTTTCTTAGAGTCTGATATGATGAAATTTGAAACACTTTGTTCATGTGTTATTTTGTGTGTCATTGTCACTATTATTGCTACACTTTTTACACTACACTAACTCAAAAGGTTTTTTTCGTTTTAGTCTTCGCACTATATTTGTTTGGTCTAATAGCTGAATCGCATCGGTGTTCACATGTTGATGGAGTCGTTGTTCATGGGCCTCAGCAAATATTTGGATTATGTTGGTGACGGGTTCCATTTTTAGGCCACGATGGAGGTCGTCATTTCTTACATGCCAGGGAGCATTAACAATACTCCTGAGTACCTTATTCGGAATGTTTGTATTATTTGATATTGGTCGGTTTAGTACAGCCCGACAGTTGGATGCCATATGTCATATTGGCATCATAATATGCTTATACAGGATAAGTGTTTATCCAGTGCGTAAACTGTAACCATGAATTCAGCATATCATTCTAGACACCCCAGCGTAGAAATTTTTCGTCGGTAATACAAAAAACATCAGCTGTTCCAGACATTTTGACCGCGTAGGTATTGCACTTTTCTATGAAACAGCTAAAATTTCTACGCTAGGGGGGGGGTCTAGAATGATATGCTGAATTCATGGTTACAGTTTGCGCACTGGATAAAAACTTACCCTGTATAATAAAACTTTACTATGTATCGATAGACAGGAATCCCGTCCAATCAACCAATACATGTTTTTAAAACGCATGTCTAGTTCCTGTCTTTTCTTTTTGACGTGCGCTTTCCAGCGCAGTTTCACGTCAGACGTTATGCTAAGGTATTTGGCTGTATTTACGTATGGCACTTGTTGGCCATTTATAAAGCCATGCTAGTGATATGGAAGGAAACGCCCGGGTGTTTCCACTGCGTAGATCACCCTGAAGACACGGTGGAACATACAGTGGAGGTCTGCCCGGCTTGGGTGGAGCACCGCCGTGTCTTCGTGGAGGCGATCGGTGGCGGCGATCTCTCGCGTCCGGCTCTGGGCCAGGCCATGGTACGGAACGAGAGTGCATGGGTAGCCGTCACCTCCTTCTGCGAAGTAGTGATGCTTGCAAAGAGGGAGGCGGTGCACGTGATGGAGAGGCAGTATATGTGCCCTCACGGCCCTAGCCACCGCAGGAGACGCCCTGGGCGTCGGGTATCCTAGGCTGATTCCCGGCCACCATAGGCGCGGGCTTGCGGACGGCGAGTAATGGGTAGCTTACTGTCCGGTAAGGACCAAGCCCGGGTCGATCACGCGTTGTGTTCCACGCGCGCCTCAGAGATGTCAGCACCAATTGGTGGGGTCCGCAAGGGCCGATGACTGACAGGGGAGCGGATTGTTCGAAAGAAATACCGTGGCCCCTGGCACACAGGCAAGTGAAGGAACACGGGTGGTTTTTAGTCAGTAAAAGTCTGACATGCCCTCCTGCTCCAGTCATTTGATGATTAAGTCGAGCGAGAAGTCATTTGATGATTTCCCACCCTCAAACCATGCAAGTGACGATTGCCTTGTTTTAATTACGGACGCTTTTAATGTGCCCGTCTTTTCACATTGATAATTTCAGTATAAATGATGTAACCAACTTATTGTTACAAAATTTTGATATAAAAGAGTGTCCACGGAATTTCTTGCCCGTTCTTCTCCATAGGTACTACCTACTAGCCTTTGGAATGGGCAGTTGGCTTCATCTTTCTGACAGAGCGATCCTTTGACAATTCAAAAGTGCCTGTAATTGGTTTATTTGAAATAAACGTTTTGAGTTTGAGTTTGCCAATGCGTTTGAGAACTAATCTTTAGAAAAAGTTCGAGGTTCGAGAAAATTGAGGGTCGAGGGGCCGAGAGTGGACTAAACGGAAAAAGTTGGCGCGAGTCATTTTGCATACGTTGCTGCCTGTTGGTTGATCGCTGTGCCTGATTGAATGGGCTTGCCCCTATTACAAGGCGAAATGTGGGTGTACTATAATAGGTACGCCTCTGCCTAATCCTTCGGGGATACCGGCGTGATGTTGTGTTGTGTTACGTACACATGCCAACGTTATAAAACAAAAATAAAACGTTACATTTTAATGACCGATTTTATTGTATCTGCGTGCAAAAATAAACCTTGAGTCTCTTACGGGACGAGACTGTATTTTCAAACGCTGCGTTTTGTAAAATGCTGCGTTTTGAATTCATTAAAGGCGTTATTGTAATACGTTCTAGTACGTGTTGTTTATTAGTAACAAGATAATAAACAGACGGTGTGATTGATTGAGCTTGCAATCACAAACTATAATAATGCTACCTTTAAGGGCTTATGACAGCGGAAATTCATTCGATTCAATGACACTCAGTAAAGGGTACCTGTCCCTGTTTTCTCCCAAGCAACAAAAATTGAGTTGGAGAGCAACGAGCGAGTGCAACTGTGCGTGTGCTGATACGTATGTACCGGTCGTGAATCATTGAGCGAGTACTCTCTTAGAGAGCTCTTATCGCTGCGATAAACTCGCTGCCAGTATAAACAGTCGGAGATCAACCATTAATATAATAATGTAACTCTCGCTTTACTTTGTGTAAATTATGTCATCCCCTTGCTCTCAAAACGGTGAAGGAAAACATCGTGAGAAAACCGGCATGTCCAAGAACCAAAAAAATTCGGAGGCATGTGACATCTACCGAGTCGCACTGGGCCCGCGTAGTGGATTACGGCCCACTCCCTCTCACAGAGAGGAGGCCTGTGTCTCAGCAGTGTGAACATTATATGATGCTGCTGATGATAATGATGATGATGATGATCATGATGATGATCTCTTATACTTATTTTTTGTATGTTTCTTAAACGACACATTTGTTGATAGCTAGTCGCATCCTCGTAGGTGTTGGGATCCCACCGCCTATGAGGATGCGACCAGCAAAAGCACAATGTCTAGAAAATGTATAACATGGGTACTGTTAATTTTGTTTTGACAATGAATTATAGTCTCGCCATCAATTTACTTTATTTTCAAAAGTGTTTGCCTAATGTCAAATTAGTTTTAAACTAATATTATGTTTTATGATACGAGATTTTAGTACCAACTATTATTTATAGGCCCGTTTGAACGTTAACCGGTAAACGTATTTAGATATTTGCTTTATATTATACTTACGTTTCGCGTTCAACTTTAAAACATTGTTTTATTTGTATCAATCCTTTGAAGACTACAGAGACAGATGATGCTTTAAATATTTTTAACATATTCATTCTGTGAAGTGCGCTAAACACATTTACTCATTTGTGGTGCAACCGCATCTTGAACTAAGTCAGAATACTAAAATATTCATCCACTTTTTATGTTCACCTTACCTTACAGTAAGTAGCTAGTTACCTACACTCAGGGGCAAATACCTAACGCATAAACCTCTTTGAGCAGTCACGTCCGCGCGCGCAATACAACGCCGTGTGTTTCCAAGTTTTCAGTTCTTACTCCAGTTGCTTGAGTGCTAAATAACATCACTCCTACAGCAGTTGTCAATGGGTACTGACTTATTCCAAACATGGACAGAGTCAGTTTCAAAATAAATGGTGTTGATTACTCGGGTAAGTGGTAAATAACTTCGAAAAAAATCTTGCAACTAGACTAGCATATAGGCCACGCGATTCTGGTAGAACAATTTCCATGAAGAAACACAACTTTCATTATAAACTGCTCTATAAGAGTCGCGTCGCGCCTGTCTTCCGGAGCCGAAAAATCTATGATCTTTTTGTGTTTTCGAGACCAACAAATTTTATTTAATCTAATTATTAAATTGGTCTTCTCTTGACTTTGATAAAAATTTAATGCATCTCGTCTTATTTTCCACAAGACGAGATGCATTATTTTTTTTTTCTCTTTCGGGAGAGTTTCTTCGCGAGTAAGAGATCGGCTAGGAAAATAGCTAGTGATGTGCCAAGTCGCTGTTTTGGTGAATCGAGTATACTCGAGTCGGTTGTCGGTACAGTGTTCATTTTATTATTTTTAATTTTACAATTTCTGACATTTTGGCCCTTTTTAATCTGTTTTTTTTTTTTGTAATAACTGAATTTTGCAGCGGCTAGACCTTGGATTTTTCAATCTTACTGTGCATGGGGGTTGTTTGTCTCGTGAATATATTTTAAAATAAATTATTTATGATTTTTCATAGCTGCTGTTTATCAGAGCATATTAATTAAGCCTTGTCATGAATATGCATTGATTTATTTCAATACAATAAACATCTGCAGGACAATAAACATCTGTGCAAATAATTAACTGTTTCTGAAGCGATTGAATGTGGCTCACTGCAACAATACTGAAATTGCTTTTTTATTTACAATTGCGCGTACAAGTGATGAGGTACTTACTTCTTTTAAAATATACGTCGCGACTAAACTATTGCAATTTTATAATAGCAATTGCGTGACACGAAAATTGTATGTTGCGTTGATAAGTTAAGTACCTAGTTAATATTATTACAAAATAGCAGTTCTCTCTTTTTGTCAAGCAATAGTAAACAAATTGTTGAAATAAAATACTTTGAAATTTTCAAGTTTTTAGGCTCTATAACAAACCGTTTTACATAAAAAATCCGAACCGCGAAAAGAACACGATCAACAGCTAAAAAAATAAAAATTGTCTTGTTTTAAAAATAATTGAGAGCGCATTCAACAATGTGTTAGCTGTTGGCTTAAGCATTATCAGCCTGCGACGTCCTCACTGCTGGGGCACAGGCCTCCTCACTATGAGAGGGACTGGGCCATAATCCACCACGCGAGCCCAGTGCGAGTTGGTGGATGTCACATGTATTCGAATATTTTGGGTGTAGAACACGTTGGTTGTCTGTTCATCACGATGTTTTCCTTCGCCGTTTTGAAGGCAATGGTGATGAAATTATTTACACAAAGTAAAGTCCTGCCTGGATACGAACTCACGACCTACAACTCGTAAGTCATGGCCGTTACCACTCGGCCACCACTGCTCTTAACGACAATGTTTTAATGGAACTTTAATCGTTTGTGAGGTAGTTAAATGTCATTATTGCATGGAATTTACACAGCTTGGACCCAGTTGGATCGGTGCGCATGTATCGGTAGCCAGTAGGCTGTGTTCGGCTACTGTCGTGTTTGCTCTAGCTGCTATAAATCATACATATGGGTTACTAAAATGGTTGGTCCAACGCTTCCTCTCGAAAACTTTCTCTGCCTTATTTCAGTGGGATGCGAAGTCAGCTCAAGTGTGATGCTCTTAGACTACATCCGAGAGTATTTGGAGTTACGAGGCACCAAGTACATGTGCCGTCAAGCTGGTTGCGGTGCGTGCGTGGTCACTGCACGGCGACCTCCGGGTGTACCATACGCTGTGAACGCAGTAACTATCTGATAAGTTTTTGGGAACAACATCTTTAGTGACGTAACTGTAGCTATTGCCATCATTATCTTCCCGCCCTATCTCATATAACTTGGGGTCGGTTCAACACATTTTCTTCTTCCGTTCTCTCCTATTAACCCTCTCGCTATCATTTCTCCCTTTTCAATCTACCAATATTTCCTTTGGAGTTCCTCTCCTTCTCCATCCATCACCTTTATTTTCATCACTTTTTTAGTCACATGTTTTTCATACTTCTTCATCACATGCCCATACCAACCAAAAGGATTTCCTTTCATCTTTTTTCTTACTGGAGCCACTTTGAAACTTCCTCATAAATACTCATTTATTCATTTTTCCGTTATTGTCAAACAAGACATAAAACTCAACATTCTCATCTCCGCTGCATGCAATATTTATTCTTGCGTCTTCTTCATGACCCAGCATTTCGACCCATGCGGTACGACAGGTCTTACGGGCTTGATTTCCCCCGTAGATTTTCCCCTTTAACTTGAGGAACATCCATGTAACGCAATTTGTTCCCACTGTTTTTGGATAATATTGTTTCTATCTTTTTTGTGTTGGTACTGCGAAAGTTGTAAATTGCACCTTAGATAGTAACAGAATCATTTACATGAAATTAGAACAGATCTGATTGGCAGAATCTGATTAAATAAAAAAAAAACTATTGTAATTCAGCACACATAATCTTTTCGGCTCAATAGACCCTTATCATTGAATACACCTTATCACTCATGTTCTTGTTGTAGTGTATCCTGCCAATCACTGTTTGCGACGGTTTAGAGATCACCACTATTGAAGCAGTAGGCAACAGAAAGAAAGGATACCATCCACTGCAAACCACGCTGGCTGAACACAATGGATCCCAGTGTGGATATTGTTCTCCAGGTTGGGTTATGGCAATGTACAGGTATAGAAAGACGAATTTACTTTACATTGACTTTCTTATTTATCATCAGATTCTGATATTCGTATAGTGATAAATGATCGGTAATAAAATCCAAGAGTATGTTAACTCCTTAGTGTTTGGTTGACAAAGATAACATAACGTCACGCATGTATTCCTCGAAGGAATATTATCACGTATTGTGTTATCATTAAAGAATATTACTAATACTACAGACAATAACGAATACTTCAAGGTAACCGACATAGCCCGAAGAATTGCTAAACTTATGTGGCAGTGAGCAGGGCACATTGCTCGCAGAACAGATGACCGATGGGGCTGAAAGGATCTGGAGTGGCGACCGCTTACCGGAAGACGTAGAGTTGGAAGGCCTTCCACAAGGTGGACTGATAACCTTGTGAGGGGCGCAGGAGTGCGCTGGATGCACAGAACCAGTAGAAATGGTGGAGCTTGGGGGAGGCCTATGTCCAGTAGTGGACGTCTTTCGCCTGTTATGATGATGATGATGATGATGACTAATACTTCATAAACCCTACAAGTATAACAATTTGTTTCAGCCTCCTTCAAAGCAAAAAGGCCTTAACCATGCTAGAAATTGAGCAGTCATTTGCGAGCAATATATGCAGGTGTACAGGCTATAGGCCAATATTGGAAGCTTTCAAGAAATTTGCCAAAGATGCACCTAAAACCATTGAAATACCTGACATAGAAGACTTGAGAATTTGCAATAAGAATGAAAAATCTTGCAACAACGCATGCGAAGATGAAGATTGGTGTATCCTTTCGACTAGTGCTCTTAGTATTAACAACGGTATAATAAAAATTAATTTAAAAGATGGTAAAACTTGGTATAAGGCTAATAGAGTTGCTGATATATTCAATGTACTGAGCATTGAGGGCTATGATTCGTATAAATTGATTTGTGGAAATACAGCTAAAGGTAAGGTTTACATTGCTACTTAATAAGAAAGAAACTCACATCATCATAATAACCATACTATATTAACTTGAAGTAGTTAATAGTTAAGAAATTTTAGTTTTTAGTAGTGTACTGATTGGTTTTACCAAAGTCAAAGTCAAAGCATTTATTTCAAATAGGCACTTATAAGGCACTTTTGAACGTCAACATTTACATTAAAATAGAATTGATTCTAGTCGCCCCTTCCAAAATGTAGTTTCGTATGGAGAAGAATGGGCAAGAACCTCCACCGTTACCTGAAATATTGTTTCAGGTGTGTATCCAGAAGATGAAATCAGTGACAATGCTCGGGTTCTCATAGATATAAGTCAGGCCCAAGATTTGATTAGTTATATTATAGACCAAAACCTCATCATAGGTGGTGAAACAACTCTCACCAATTTACTTGGGATACTTGAAACAGTTTCCGAACAGGAATATTTCGGCTATTTGAAGATATTGTATGACCATATTTTACTGGTAGCCCATATAGCTGTGAGAAATGTAAGTTATTGTCTGTACAATTTTATTCAGAACAGGAAATAAATTACGCTCTAGCCATTTTTTGTTCTAATTTAACGGTTCAACGAATATGCTGTAAAATTGGGGCAATTTCATCGTTGTCAATTTTTTTGTTTTTGGAAAACTTCTAATTTCAGGGATTCATGTTTTTCTCTTATCTGAGACGTTTTTTCATTTTTTTATTAATTTATTAGCCATTAACATCCCACTGCTGGGCTAAGGCCTCCTATTCTCCCTCATCCTCCTCATGGCACTCCTCTCTTTCTACCTCTCTCTGTCCAGAGCTGTCAAGGACCAATCTATTCTCATTTACAGTTGCTTATTCATTTTATATTTTCGAATATATTTTCAGGTTGGATCAATAGCAGGTAATTTGATGATAAAGCACAGACATAACGAGTTTCAATCAGATTTGTTTCTTTTGTTTGAAACAATCGGGGCACAATTGACCATCAGTAAGTTTGAGGCAGAGTTTGATAAACGTCAAATAGCACGTGTTTTGAATTAGATATTATTATGTTCCCGTCTCCATATTGCACTTCTAGCATGATAGGTTGTGCTACAGTAACTTGCTAAGCCAAAGCACGTGCTAAGTAACGTTGATTAATCTCGGCCAAATAATTAGCTAGTTTTAACAAAGGCTTTTTTCTGTTGATCTCAATGTAATTACTGCCTTTACAATGTCTTGGTTGCACCACATCACAGAATGTAAATCTCGTACGTGTTCAGACATCATTATATAAGTGGCTAATGTTTACATTGACATAATTATACATATGTATGAGTAATGACACATACATATGTATAATTATATTAACGACTAGACATTCTACACATTAATCAAAGTTATTATTTTACTGTTTTTTTTTTCTGGTATCGTAAATGAATGCTGCATCATTTGCGTTTTAACTTTTTGCTGAAACTGTAACAAATGGCATGTTTAGACAAGTTAGTTTCAAATCAAAGTGCAATCATCGTTTCTGGGAGCACATTTGCCTTTTTTACACATAGGATCTTTGACCCAAAATAAGGCGAATCGTGTTTAGGGTTCCATACCTCAAAAGGTAAAACAGGAACTTATAAGATCACTCTTGTCCGCCTGTCCGTCTGTCTGTCCGTGTGTCAGCATCGATTTTCTCAGGAACGGTTGGACCTAGCAGTTGAAATTTATACCAGATACTGAGGTTTATAGTACCTATTAGATGTATAAAAATCAAGGTCCTGAGTCAACACGACACAAAGATTTGGCCATATTTAGTTTTTCGCGAAAACGAGACCAAAACTCAAACTTGCAAGTACCAAAATTTACCTTAATTTTCAACTTTTTATTTTTCGGAATTTTCCCTTTTTTGTGCTATATGACCTTGCTTTTAACCAAAATTAACAATTCTAGCTCAACCGGAAGTACCCTAAAGGTTTTGGGTCGAAAACTTATATGATAGTTCCCGTTGACCTAGAATCACGTTTGGCACAATCTTCGTGATATTTATCAGTACAAATAAAGGAAAAATTTCAAAAAATTATAAAAGTTGAAATTTAAGGTAAATTTTGGTACTTAAAAGGTTTCGCGAAAATCTAAATTTGCTCATATCTTTTTTATTATGGCGGTATAATGGGTAGGTACGGAACCCTCGGCGCACGAGTTCAACTCGCACTTAACCGGTTTTTTTTTTAATAACTAGAAAGTCCCGCGTTTATTTGGATATGGTGCTAAAATACACGAGCGGTACATTGCCGACGGCAGCTTTAGACATGTCGGCAGCTGCATTGACTCAGAAGTTGACGCGTGCCGTTCGTGCGTATGAGCACTTAGTTGTCACAGTCGGCGCGAGCGCTTTTCGTCCCGCGTCCAGCTCACTCGCTCACTTCAATTTGGCTAGAGCTTAATACTTGTAGGTAGCTCAACTGGTACCAGCCAGTAAAATTAACATTTTTTCGTTTTCAGTGCCTTCAATTGGTTTGACTCAAATAGTAACGATGCAGCAGTTCCTCAAACTTGATATGAGAGCAAAGGTTATTTTGAATGTGATGTTGCCACCTTTAAACAAACAGTATAAGCTTGTGACTTTCAAGGTATGATCAATCGTTTCTTTAGTAGATCATCATTATTGAATTTAGCATATTCTAATGTGAGACAGGCCCATTTTTGTTCAACTGTATTACTAATAAATTTAAACCATAATTTCATTTACTTCAGGTAATTATCAAACATACATTACTTAATAGAAATCATATAAAATAAATCAGATAAGATCAAATAAAATAGAATACGAAAAAAAGAATCTATTTAATCAACAAATTATGTACCAACATCACTAATGTGTTTAGTTTGTGTCGTCGTCATTTCAAAAACCGGCGAGCGAATTAAGTGTTCGACACTTGAATAGTTATGAAAAAGCTTTATTTAGATGAACAGCGTTACAGTACTTAAGATAGTAATACTTATTCTACTCGTGAGACTGTATTTATAATTAATTATTACTAAATGAACAATATCCGAATGAACTACTTATTTGCTACTTTGAGTGGGGGCGGATTTGCTGACAAAGCATATAGTGTTAGGGTCGTCAAACTTAACTCCACCCTCCCTAGGAGATAAATTATCTAAAGGCAACTCTGTAGTCTTTAGAGAATTTCGTCTAAATCTCTTAGGGCCGATTTTTTCAATCCTCAGATAAAAGTACCCATAGCTACCTGAAAAATAAAGTTATTAGACTCTTTATTCGTCGGATAAGTTGTTGTAAATTTTTCACTCGAATGTTAGAACGGAACGGACCATTTATTTGATTATTGTCAATGTCATTGAAACAGATGGCAGCGTCATGTCACTTTTAATATGTTACGAGGTTGTCGATTTAAAAATAAATAAAAACACCACAAGGCTAAACTCTTGTGGTGTTTTTATTTATTTTTAAATGGATTAAAATAATGGAAAACAAAATGAGGGAGCGTTCAGCAAACTTTGATGATGCTGAGGTTCAATTACTTGTGAGTTTAGTCGAGAGCTACACCTAAGCAAATAATAGAAAATAAAAAGACTGACGAACTGTTACAAACAAAGACAAAGAATTTGCATGGAAGAAAATACATTATTAATTATTTAAACATGTGAAACACGAAGACTAACCTCAAATTTAGGAACATCAACGTCATTTATTAATGGAATAAGCGGTTATCTGGCCGTCAAAGAGGCAAGATTCAAGATTCAAGATTAGAATAGATTTATTCCTCAGATAATTAAATTATTCGACGAATAAGGCCTATTTGACGATTTAAAAACAGACTTTTTTGCGATCTATCGAATAAACCCTAACTGTCTGTTTATCTGAGGATTGAAAAATCAGCCCTTAGTCAACAATTACTGTCTTTTTGAAACAAACATCATATGACGAATACAATTATGACGGCGTAAATACTTATGGTCCATACACTGATTTTATCACTGATTATAATATTTTAATTCACATAAACCTGCAAGGGCACTTATGAAACGTCAGAAGCTAGGTGCACGGTTCCAATTTGTCGCTTCCTATGGAGAATCACTATCACTATATTTGGTCTGGTTCAGCAGTTCCTTGATGTCGCCTAGATCTACTCCTCTGAGGTCCATCTACTTGGCTGACGGGGTGATATCTCTGCGTAGCTCGGGCATTTGTACTGGTGGCAATCTGAAGGAGACTAAGCTGGTATTCGTGGGTGTCGTGATTGAGATATCAGCAATCTGTAAGGTGCAATGCTGACTTAGCACTAATATGTATGTGTACCTTGTACATTGTATCTGCGGGTCTCATCTTCGCAGTTCTTCGTTGCAACAATTTCCCTTTTCGGGTATATCAACCAGTGGATGCTGGTTATAGGCTGCAACTTGGTTTCTTCTATCTGCACTTGGTGTTGTTTGCAATTACTGAAGTTATGTTGTGATAACTTGAGCTGTTGGATAAATTTTTCCTTCGCGTACCATGTTGTGATCAGAACAGAGATGTCAAATTTTCTATTTCTTTACAGCCATCGACTACGGATCTGTATTTCGACTTGTTCACTATTAGGTAAGGTTATTGGGGTTTAACGATATTAGGTTTCTGGGTTGGCTGGTTATAGATTGGAATAGAAATAACTTTATAATAATTGTACGTGTTTCTATCTACCAATGGAACTTCTCACACAAATATAATTTTACTATTATCTATTAGCCCTTAATTTCTATACTTCCTTCTAATTTTACTAAGTTATCTAATGTTATTGGATAAATTAAGTTATGATGTTTTCTTAAGACATTAAGAATATTATCATTCTTTTACATATTGTGAATGGGAGAAAATTGTAGGCCTTACAGACTAGACTTATAGACGATTTTCTATTCTTTATTATCATTCCTCTAAGTACTTGGTACTTATTGACAGGCCTGCACTGTCCTCCAATACCTATTATCACTGTAATTTGAAAACATTGTAAAACCCAATTATTTTTAAAAGAGTAACCGTGGAGTTTCTTGCCGGTTCTTCTCCATAGGAAGCGACAAATTGGAACCGTGCACCTAGCTTCTGACGTTTCATAAGTGCCATTGCAGGTTTATGTGAAATAAAATATTTTGATTTGATTTGATTTGATTAAATAATGCTGTGGAATTTACTATGGATGGACGTAATATGTGCATTTTACTAAAAGCAATGGCAGTTTCTAATATGGTCTATTAAAAAGGTGTGGAATAAAATTAGTTGTCAAAAACTAAAAGTCACACCACATCTCGACTTCAGGTGCAAAAACAGTACTGTGTCTTCTTTTTCTTTTCTTTTGCTTATTATATCTCGAAAATGGTATCTCCTATCGTAAAAATAATGATAATTTCAACCCCCTTTATAAAACACATAAATCTCTAAAATTTAACATGTAGGTCATAATTTTTTATATTTTCTATACAAAAAGTGAAAAATTCCATATATAACACGTCGAGTCTGCCCCACTGCGCGCCTCCGGCTCTAAAAAAAATCACGGGGTAGGGCAAACAAGTACCATGTTGCGAAGCCAAAAAAATAGCACGTGGAGTCGCAATTGTGAAATTCGATTTTAGATCTGTCGAAATTATTTTTAAATTTAGAGATTTTTTTTGCAGAATAGCTTTATGGTTCTTATAGCCAAAAGTGAGGAATTTCTTTTGAATCGACACCCATGACAAAAATATGATTTGTTTTTTTTGCGGACGCCATCTTGGATTTGCATTTTGACCTCATTATCAGCTTCAGCATGTTCGAAAACCACGAAAGCGACACCCTTGACGAATTTAATTTTTTTTGGGCAGCCACCATCTTGGATTTTCATTTTGTTCTCATTATTGGTTGTCTCTCTTTGTCTCTGTCTATTAATATACATAAATAAAGACTCACTGAATTTAAGACCAAAATATTTTTATCCGCATTAACAACCGTTTCTTTCTTAAAAAGTTAGTTTATTTCATTTTATTGAATGCCTTGTCTGTGAATTCTAAGATTCTGTGAAGTATGTGATTTTTACGTGCATTCATAAGTTGTTCGCCAGATGGCGCCAGAAAAGTTTACGAAGTATTGTAGAGGTGAGGTGCGGCAAAGGGGGAGCGAATGCTCAAGGTTATTTTGCTCGGTGAACCACCTTAACTAGCGCTTGCAAACTGTCGACGGGGTTTGTGTATTGCCGAGAGAAGAAGAAACATAATCTGCCATCTTTCATCATCATTATCTTTCAGGTGACGCCACGATCTCAAAACGCACATGCCATAGTCCACTCTGGTTTCCTATTTAAACTGACTCCAGACAACTTTGTTTTACAAACCAGAATAGTAGTGGGTGGTTTATCACCGGGTTTCATTAGAGCTGCAGCCACTGAGCGGTTCTTGGTAGGAAAGTCTTTGTTCAGGAATGAAACTTTACAAGCTGCTGTGCAGATTCTGAAAACTGAGCTGGTGGTTACTGAAGATGCACCTGAGCCATCTGCTGCTTATAGGCGACAATTGGCTTTGACGCTGTTTTATAAGGTAAGATTTATATTTAAATGTTATTTTGATTTAAATATTCAATCAGTGGGAAGTATTTATCAACCTAAGAAGGTAAGTTGCTGTAACAAAAATATATAGTCGGAGTGACACTCTCAGTAGTTTTAAATTAAACCACAAAGCTTATTACCTACAGCTACGTCATCATCATCATCATTATTTCAGCCGAAAAACGTCCAACGCTGGACATTAGGGTTCCCCGAAGTACCGCCACTTCGACCGGTTTTGTGCTTCTCACAGGATTTCTGCGGCCTTCAAGGTCATCGGTTGACTTAGTGACAGGCTACGTCATGTTTATTCGTTTTGAACTCGTATAAATCAAGAGATTGACATCAGTTAATATAAATACACAGAAAATGAAGAAATAAATCAATGTTTCTAAATCTAGGGCCTGCTAACATTATGTCCAGATACGTTGATTCATCCACGCTACAAATCGGGAGCAATCAAACTGCATGAATCTCGGCCTGTATCTGATGGTCGGCAGATATATGACACAAACCCTCTCTTATGGCCTATCAACCAGCCTATTCCGAAGATTGAAGGTTTGGTAAGTACTTGTAATAAGGTAGCTAGTTTACCACTGCAATTTTTTTGGATTCTGATTGATTTTAAATAAATAAAAATTTACTCCGTGAATCATAAAAAAAGAAATAGTACGTCTCAGTAGTAGGAATTAGTATAAACATTGTCAGTGTCGTAAACAAAATGGATTGAAGAAAAATTAATTTCGTAATCTGGTATTATTCAAGATATCTGTAAGTTATTACATGGGTGACTTCCCCATCGAATTAACATCTCTTTTCTTTATAAATAGTAGGGTGGAGTGAAACCGACAAAAATTCAAATCCCTTGTATCATTTATAGTTGGCCCTATAGCATTGAATTAGGAGATAAAATATTAGGAGCGTAAGACTTCGTCTTCAGGTGGCGCACAGAGGTTAGATAAATAACCAAAAGTATGGTTATACTACATACTTCTACCCGCTGTTAAAAAGTGTTTTAACTATTTTTACTGTTATTAAGTGTTATTATTGCGTTCATAATAGCTTACTGCTACATGGATAGTTGTTGTTTCCTATGATTTAGATTAGATTTTTCATGATTCTCGAGGATACTGTAACTGGTCCAAATAGTTTCTCGGGAACAATCGGGAAACAATTGGACGATGTGTCGACGATGTGTAATACAGTAGTTACATTCGAGCCTATTAATACAGAGTTGCCTGACGTTGATGGCAATTTATTGAGCACGACTTAAAAATAGTTATGTGAAATGTGCACAGCTGTTTTTCAAGGCACTGTCTCGTCTAACTTAGCTGAAAAGATCCAGGAAAGCTAGCTCATTCCAGATGGTTATTTTAAGTCCAGAAGTTTCCTTGTCCCACTCAGGCTGTAGAGCGATGTGTTAAGCCTGTAACAGAAGCTTCTTCATCCGTTTGCGGACCAGAGTCAAGAGATGGGTTCATAGGATCAAGATTAAAAGCTAGGCAAGACTTACCACTTTTTGACACAAAATCGCAATATTTTCTTCAAAAACAAAAACAAAACCAACTCCTGAAGAAGACCCTGAATGCTCTTCATAAAAGTGTATTTTGTTGAAATATATTCATTCAGTATCAGCAATAAACAGTTACAAAATATTCGTCTTACATTGTGAGTACCTAATGTCTGTACCTCGAGTTTTAGCTATTATTTTGAAATGAAACATGATGCGCCACCTGAAGATGCTGACTTAGCATGCAATTTTTTTGCGTACATGTATCTTACTTCTCAGGTCAGTGATTGGTAATACAGGAAAAACATAATTTAAAAAAGTCGCTCCACCTTAATAAGCAGTATGCACTTATTTTTAGATACAATGTGCAGGCGAAGCGATGTATACCGATGACATACCCACATTCCCTAAAGAAGTCTACGGTGCGTTTGTTCTGAGCACTGTTGGGAAGGGTCGCATGGTATTGATAGATGCTACAGTAGCCCTTGTAAGTTACGCTTTTAGGTACCTATCTACTACGCTTTGGAATGGGCAACTAACTTCATCTTTCCGACTCTTAACAACTCAAAAGTGCATGTAATTGGTTTATTTGAAATACCTAAATGCTTTGAGTTTGAGTTAAGTTCATTTTGGATAAAAATTAACAAAAATCATGCTGTCTTATACACAGTTGAGTTCATTAATATAGTGGCACTGTCAAGGATTCAATATGTTGTGAGCGTTAGATAGCTCAATAAATTCTATAGAACCTATAGATCAAAAATATGTCGTCTTGTGAACGATTCAATAATATAAGCTGTGCATTAGACAATAATATGAAAAATTATGAGAAAAAGCAGTCACATAAGAATGAATCTAAATCTTGACCACAATTTAATGATACTTCTAGTTGTCACAATATTATAAACTTTTTCGACGTTCATGCATTTTTGAAGCCTGAAAGGGCCAAAATATTAATGAACTCGACTGTATGTTTGGAATTTGATTCCTAATTTCAGAACTACCCAGGTGTAATAGCATTCTATTCAGCAAAAGACATACCTGGTTTAAACTCCTTCACACCAGCGGATGATCCAGTCTACTCAATAAATGAAGAAGTCTTCTGCAGCGGCCAAGTCAAATACTACAACCAGCCTCTAGGTTTAATAGTTGCTGATACACAAGACACTGCTAATAAAGCAGCAAATCTAGTTAAAGTCAAATATACCAACGTTGAAAAACCTGTCGTTGACATAAAAACTGCTAAGAAAGACTCTGACAGGAATACTCTGTTTCGAGAAATCAAAGCAACGGCTAGAGGGCAGGATGTAACAAAAGTGATTAAAGGAGGCAATACAATCAAGGGACAATATCACTTTCCTATAGAGACGTTAGTTAGTGTGACCAAACCGATAGAAGAGGGTTTGGCTGTTTATGCGACGGTGCAATGGACGGGGGCTATGCAGGTGCTGATATCACGAGCTTTGAAGATTGATCAGAGCAAGTAAATAGTATTGATGTTCTTTTAATGATAATGTGTATTTTAGAGGGGCTTGTGGCTAAGTAACAATAGCTGCACGGGTCGATCGATCAGGTTAAGTTACGCTTGCCGCGGTTGGTCCGTGGATGGGTGACCATCTTTACATACCAAGACCCCTCCGTGCCTCGGAAAGCACATTAAGCCGTTGGTCCCGGCTGTCATTTGTGGATCTTTGACAGTCGTTACGGGTCGTCGAAGCCCGAAAGTCTGACAACCAGTCTTACCAAGGGGTATCGTATTACCCCAGTTACTGGATTGTGGAGGTCAGATAGGCAGTTGCTCCATGTAAAATACTGGTATTCAGCTGCATCCGGTTAGACTGGAAGCCGACCCCAACGTAGTTGGGGAAAGGCTAGGCAGATGATGAATGTGTATTTTAAAATGATTTTTAATTAGTACTCTGAATGCATGGTCTTGATTGCTGTTGACAGAGATATGTGCTGCTGGGGAGTATTTTGCACCATTCCTTGCTTCTAAAAATCTAAATTATTTTGTTCCACATAAATCTAGTATAAGTGGAACATTTATGAAACGTCAGAAGCTAGGTGCTCGGCTCCAATTGTTCGTAGTAATGCACTAGGAAGTGGTTCACCATCAAAAATATAAAAGCACTTTTGAGATTTAATTAAATTAGGCGGTGAATCAGCACATTTGAATGTTAAAATTTTTAAGGACTGTCCCCGAAACTCCCGTGAAGCCTGTAATTGGTTTATTTGAAACAAAAGCTTTGAGTGTGAGTTTTGAGATGATAATACTTTAGATTTCTTTGATTTGACAAATGAGTTTCAGCTCTGATTATTGACAATAACTGTAAATGTACGTTTCCGTATTTCAGAATCGACATTCACGTCCGTCGTCTTGGTGGGTCGTACGGAATCAAGATATCACGCATTATACAAACAGCCGTGGCTTCGAGTTTAGTAGCCATTAAGCTGAACCGTCCCTGCAGGATCATACAAAAAATGGAGACGAACACAAGAGCAATGGGGAAGAGGTTTCCTTGCTCTACAGATTTTGAAGTAAATGTTCTTGAAAATACATTAGTATTGTCAGTAGACGTTTAATATTTGCTATTTATATAAACACGCTCGCATGCCGTGAAACGTACTACCGGGCTAAAACAAAATAATCATATGACTTAACCCAGGTTATGGGGTACCCATGCGCTAAATTTCATCCGAATCCATTCAGCTGTTCTAGCGTGACAGCGTAAAAAAATCACTTCTGCATTTCTTTTATAATATTAGTAAAGATGCTGTTTTGGAGGTCAGAAGCCTAGGTCACAGGCGTCGATGTATCACTTATAGCATCATAGATGGCCAAAACTCAATACCTTTTTTTACTAGTCGTTAACTTCCCACTGCTGAGCAAAGGCCTCCCTACTCGCTTTCCACCTCTCTCTGTCCAAAGCTGACAAGAACCAATCTTCTTTAAAGGAGTCCAGCTCATCCTACCATCTCATCTCTCGAAGTACCTACTTCAGCTTTATTATTTGCCTGGTCCAATAATGTTATTTTCTTTTACAGGTAGGCGTAAACAGATCAGGTGTTTTTCAATACATTGATTATAATTTGTACGAAGACAATGGTTATGCCATCAACGAGAACTTATCCCAGTTCGGAGTCAACGTGTACAATAACTGTTATAATACTGCAACATGGAACTACAAGTGTATCAATACCCTCACTGATACAGCTAAGAATACTTGGTTTCGTTCACCAGGTGTGCAATACATACTTTTATCAATTACTGCTTGCAATTTTAAAAATACAGACAAGACATTATAGTCCTCAGACCGATTTTCAACCATGGCAGCCAATCTCAGCGGAAACTAGCAATCTTACGCGTCAGATATTTTTGTGCACAAGTGTGTGCGCAGACACAAGTGCACTCACTCTTCCCTTAATCTTATAGTACTATAGGACGGCAATCCGTCATGACCAAAGAGAGATCAAGCGCTGGAACCACGGCTAGCGACCCAGACATATCACATCATGAAATACGTCGGTGCACCTCGTTTAAATTACATCCTCATATTGTTTATTTTCAGGAACCCTAGAAAATATAGCAATGGCTGAACTAATGATGGAACAAATATCTTACGAGCTATCAGTAGACCCGATACAGTTGCGCTTAGCAAACCTAGACCCTCGACATAACGACCTGAACGAAATGTTCCAAACAATAGTTACTACATCAGACTACGCAACAAGAAGAAATGTCGTCAACAAGTTTAATGCTGAAAACAGGTGGAAGAAACGAGGTCTTAGGGTCGTATTCCTTAGATGGGAACACATTTACGCAAGATATTTCGACGTAAACCTGGCAGTATACCAAGCAGATGGAACTGTCGCAATAAGCCATGGAGGAGTTGAAATAGGCCAAGGCATAAACACTAAAGCAGCTCAAATTGCTGCTTCCATGTTAAACATTCCTATAGAAAAGGTTGTTATTAAAGAAAACAATACAATTTCTTCTCCTAACGCTGCTGTAACAGGAGGCAGTCTCACAACACAGAATATTATGATTGCGGTAGAAAAATGCTGTGAAAAATTACTAGCAAGGCTGGAGCCTATTAAAAGACAGTTGAACAACCCAACTTGGGAACAACTGGTACAAAAAAGTTTTGAAATGTATGTAGACCTGCAAGCTCACGGTTTTGTTGGCCAGAACGATGTGCAGAGTTATGAGATTTATGGCGTGACCGTCACAGAAATGGAAATAGATGTGCTGACTGGTGAATCAGAGATATTGAGAGTCGATGTGTTACAAGATACGGGACAGAGTGTAAACCCTGAACTTGATGTTGGTCAGGTAAGGTTTTATTCACATTTAAGCACCTACGATATGCTTTTCACATACCTAGATTTAAGCTTTTTGTACGTACATAATTACATGCGTATCTAAGTACGTCAGTTATGCAATGAAAATCGAACAGACTAAAGTGATCATGTCGTTTTGTTATTTTTTTACAATCGTGCCATCGTAAGTTTGATTTTTGAAAATCCAGCAAGAAATATGTAGTCTAGAATTTTGTATTCCGTAGTTTTGTTTTTATTTCCAGGTTGAAGGTGCCTTCGTAATGGGTCTCGGCTACTGGACCTGTGAGAATCTGGTCTACGATACCGACACGGGAGAACTACTTACCAACCGAACTTGGAACTACTATGTACCACAAGCGAGAGACATACCACAAGACTTTAGGGTCTATTTGAGGAAAAAGTCTTATTCCACCAAGGCCATATTTGGATCGAAAGGTTAGAGAATTGTGTATGTAATAAAAAAAATTGCCAACTTAACCCTTAATCACACTGCTTGCATGGGGTCTATAGAGACCCGAATTAGTAAGAACACATTGAAATGGTTTACTTATTTTTCTCAATGAAATCATTTAAAAGGTCTTAAGAACACACGATATTTAAACTATAAAATATACTACACTTTGAAGCGAAATATTGTGACCCAATGATAGAAAAATAAAGAACTTCAAAAAGGCACGTAAACATTATGAGATCGAGGGTTCAATCTGCAAAGTCATGATTTGAAAAACTGTGATAAATTATCAAAAAGACAAAGCTATCTTTTTCTTGCAAGTTTAGTTAAAGGGCATTGGAAATGGTTAAGGCCAATTACTGTAATATTTATTGTGTTCGAATGTACACGAGGCAAAAGGAGAAGATAAGGA
The DNA here is from genome assembly GCA_949091785.1 of Polymixis lichenea. Classification (NCBI taxonomy): domain Eukaryota; kingdom Metazoa; phylum Arthropoda; class Insecta; order Lepidoptera; family Noctuidae; genus Polymixis; species Polymixis lichenea. Next base: position 22,696,250 of record OX420943.1, on the reverse strand, counting down.
TCGTGGCTGCAGGTAGCGTTCTGTCCCCGATCATCCCTTGCTCGTTGAAGTGCCAGCCCGCGCCGCAGACTTAAAATCCTCGATTGATATGTGTGTGATAATGTTTTGATCCAGCTTGTCCCCACTTGCTGCCCCCCCCCCCCATAAGTGACGCCCTGAGCCGAGGCTTGTACCCCACAGGGGGTGCCCGCAGCGTGCAGTTGCTTTAGTTTTTACGCCCTGGCTGGAGGCTTTTAGTTTCACTAAAATGCAACCACAGGAAAGCCCGGTTAAGCAGTAATGGCCTCTCAAGGTCAACTGCGAGATGCCACACAAAAAAAAGGTACCGTTCTGTACTTACTGTCTACCCCCAAAGGAAGAAGGCATGAGATTGTGTGTATATTTTTTTCCAAAGTACGGTATATGTTTGCTGATCTATGTACGTCTTACAAAAAGTAAACTCAATGAGTTAACTGCCATGCATCCTCATCTACGCAGGACTTACTTATTACTTATGCATATTTAAACGTTTCCCGTAATTGTGTAATAACCATTTTATTATTATTTATATGTAACGGTATAATTAATTTTCCAGCATGCAGTGAGCCTCCTACGTGCATGTCGGTCTCGATACCTATTGCTATGAGAGAAGCCATAGTGTCAGCACGACAAGAGTCTGGTCTCCCGAGCACTAAGTGGTTTACTATTGGTAAGGGTTACTGTCATAATACTATTATTATTCATACATACATATATGACGTGGGAAATCACTAAATAACTTCTCCGGCTCTGGGTGGAGCAGGAGGGTGTGTCAGACTTTTACTGACTAAAACCCACCCGTATTTCTTCAGTTTCCTGTGTGCCAGGGGCTATGATATCTCTTTCAAACCCGCAACCCTGGCAGGCATCGGCTCATACGGACCCCATCATTTGATGCTGACATCTCTTTTTTTTTTCATCTCTTTTTAGTTTGAAACTAAAGAACGTTACCTGCCACGATCCTTAAATACTCCTTTTGCCTCGATAACTTTCATTCATATAGTCTTACATGTGCACCGGCTGCGAGTACTACGCAACTAACCGTTAAGAAGAACTACGACTGTTATTCTTTTTTTTACTTTTTTAGGGTTCCGTATCCAAAAGGTGCTAACGGGACCCTATTACTAAGACTCTGTCCGTCCGTCTGTCACAGGGCTGTACCATTTGAACCGTAACATAGCTGTTCCGTGTGGTGCCGGACGTAAAAGAATAGCACCATCCCATTTCTTCCCGTGGGTGTCGTAAAAGGCGACTAAGGGACTTACTAGAGAATGGGCAGCAGCGTTCTCTATGCATTTTACCACCATACTGAGATCGCCAACCCGCCTGCCAAGCGTGGCGATTATGGCAAAACCCTCCTTTTGGGGGAAGCCTATGTCCAGCAGTGGACGTCTTTCTGTTGAAATGATGATGATGATAGCTATTACGGCTCAGAAACACTTACCACTACTATAGCCGCTATAACGAAAAATATAATAAAGAGGAACCTAGTCGTGGGCTCGAACTCACTGGTGGGCCTAGCTAAAAAGCACGCTATCTCACCGGGCATCGTATCCGACAGAGGTAGTATCAGTGATGAGAAGTTAGAAGCTAGTTTACACGCACAGCATTAATGAGTGAGATGCAGGATTATTCATAGTACAACAGGCGCGTAAAAAATTAAGAACAGTCTTTCGGAAGATCGGGTTTTATGAAAAAATCACTGCATAAATCAATAGCCAATAAAGTTTATTGAACTTTTCGATATTTGAACTTTGTCGGTACCGACTTGGTTTTTCACATTTTACACTTCTTTTATTACTTAAACACGCCCAAAGTTAGGTTAAATTAGCAAGAAAAACGAATCTTTGTTGGCTCCTAACTTTTTAATGGCTTTTTATTTTAGTATTCTGTTTCCGTACAGACAATACTAATAATGAGACAAAACCATACTATGTTTAATTTTTGATGTATATTGTCAAACAATGGAGTAATACACTCCCGAAGTTTGTATGGGAAAACCTTAAGTTAAAAATTAAAGGCGATCCCTATACAGGCAGCATGTTTACTTTGCCAAAGTACTTTTTTTTAATATGTAGTGTTAAATAATGGACGGTGGTACCAAGGCCAGATCCAGGATTTATTTCTGGGAGAGGCACGTGGGCCAGACTGTTAAGCCGTGTTAAGAAGTATGTTTTGGGATTATTTTTTTTTCAATGACATTTAAGAATAAATAAAAAAAAATTGATATTCTCTCGCCGACTCTAGGTCGGCGCATTGTTGACATATCAGACCTCTGTGCCCGATTACGAACTGATTGCATCACTTTGTACATTAATAATTACGCCACTGCTGCTGAAGATGTAAGCATTGACGCATATATGCATTCAGGCCAGTCCATTCAAACGATACGAGTTTAGTGCCTGGTTCCCCCCTTGAATGGTACGGAACCCCACTTGGACGCCTCTATTAAATGGGACTGGGTTGTCCGAAAGAGATACCGCGGCCCCTGGCACACAGGCAACTGAAGGAACACGGGTGGGTTTTAGTCAATAAAACTTTGACATGGGGCTCCTGATCCACCTAGAACGGGAGAAGTTATTTGATGATTTCCCACCCAAAAAAAAAAAAAATGGCGAAGTGTGGGTATACTATTGCACCTCTACCTACCCCTGCGGCAAAACAAGCATGATGTTTGTTGTTTGGTAAAAAATAAAGACTTGCTTGCTTCATATTTTGCTTAAAATTCTTCAGCTGAGGATCCTAACAAGTTTACAAATGTAGAGAAAATGCATTACAAACTTGACTGCCATTGAATTTTTACTTTTTTATTTGTAACAGTGATTTATTATGAAGAACTGTTGTTAGTAGTTTCTTTTTTATGACCAATTTAAGTGATATACTATCAATAAAAACATTTTTGTTTTTCAAAATCAGTAAACTTATAGTTATTTTTATTTTATTTGAGAAAACATGTTTTTTATGTGTTACAGATGGTCCTTATACAACTGAAAAAATATGCCTGGCATGTGAAACAAAGATTGAAGACTTTAAATTTAATTAAGTGACTTATAAACTTTGTTTTATTTACCAGCTTTTGCCAGCGGCTTCGCCCGCGTAGAGGTCGAAAATTATCCCACAGGAACGTACTACCGGGATAAAAGTATCCTATGTTTTAATTCAGGTTTGAGAATTGAGTAACAAACATCCAAACTTTCACATTTATAATATTAATAGGAAGTAGGATTACTTACTTTATTATTTTGTGATGTTAATGTAGTCTGAAAAATTTATGATAATGTAACCCTAAATATATATTCTTGTTAACATTAAATGGTACCTGTGTGCGTTTAAAAATTATTACTTTCGTTTGTATTTAGGAAACTATCAAATGTGAAAATATATAGTTGGTTGGTAGTTGAATGATCAAAATCAATCAAAATCAAAAGTCATTTATTCAAACTAGGCTGAGAGTCAGCACTTTTTGAACGTCAAAATTACATTAGACAGTCCCCCCAAAAAGCCCGCCCTTCACCACTTCCTAGTGCTTTAGCTGGGAAGAAGAAGTGGCGCAACAAACTCCCCAGCAGCACAGCTGTCTGTTATGTTGGAAGAACTTGATTCTATACAATAATAGCATATAACCATCATTCAACGATAAATGAAAATTTAATTAATAAAAAATAAAATAAATAAATGGTTTATGCAGTCAAGTTAAATAAACAATGATATGAAGTAATTCGTATGACCTGTCAGTAGTTAAGCTAATTCTGGTGAAAGAACATAAACGTTGTCTTGGGTTAATCACAGCGACCAACAATTCTTATCGTTTAAGTAGTCGTTGATAGAATAGTATGCCTTCGAACAAAGATTTGATTTTACTTTCGCTTTAAACGCATTAAAATGTAAATCTAGCAAAGAAGAAGGAAGCTTGTTATAGAAGGTTATACCAAGCCCAGCAAATGAGTTATGAACCCTATGAAGCCGGTGAAAGGGAGCACGTAGTTTGTCCTTATTTCTAGTATTAATATTATGAGTATCACTGTTTTTAGTGTGTATGTGTATATTTTGCCTAATATATAAGATGTTAGCGAAGATGAATTGTGATGCCACCGTGAGAATACCAATATCTTTAAAAAATTCTCTCAGAGAAACTCTAGCACCTAGTTGGTAAATTGCACGAACAGCTCGTTTTTGAAGAACAAAAATATTTTTAATGTCAGCCGCTTTACCCCACAGCAGAATGCCGTAGGACATAACGCTATGAAAATAACTAAAATAGACTAACCGAGCTGTATCAACGTCAGTGTATTGTCTTACTTTTCTGACGGCGTAAGCGGCCGAACTGAGCCTTCCCGCTAGGCTTGATATATGTGATGAATGAATGAATGTAAGAAGTATTCCCGTTTGAGCACCAAGGTATGCCCATACCTTTGGTGCTCTTGGTGCTCAAGGGAATACTTCGAATGTAGAAGATATTAAAATTATTAAACTGCAATTTTAATAATTATGCGAGGATCAAGGATCAAGTAGTCAAATCGCTTAAAAATATACAGGCAAATGTTAGTAAACAAAACTTGCATCTTACAAGTAAAACTTTATTTAAGATATTTTTGTAAACTATGCATATTGCAATGAGAATTGAAGCGATGGAAAAATCATATTTCCATCCGAGACAATGACGAAGGAGGCAGATATTTTGCATCGGAAAATTGCGCGCCGTTTCTCATTTTACTAAGACTTCCCTCACTGCCTGGGACATACACTGTACCTGGTAGGTATATTTTATTGAACGTTTAAAATAATGCGGAATATGCATTATCCGACTCGAGATCGATTTGTGATTATGGTTTAGGAAAAATATAAAATTCACCAAAGGAGATGGATAAAGTGTGGCCTGGCACGGACAAAGACTTAATTATATTGGAAAAAACGTATAATATTTGAATTTCCATTAATGCCTTAATTTCTCCGCGCATCTTTGCAGGCAAATATCAATTTAAAAGAGTATTTCAGTATATAATAATGTACTCTGTTGATTATTTTCTTTGTTTGGGTCATTTTGATTTCCGTCCGTGAGTTACTAATGTCACAGAATGTTGCAATTCAATGAAATAAAATGGTAAGTAGTACATACTCATTGTTCGAAACGACATGTATTTATTTGTAATTTAGGTAATAGAGTTAGAAAAATAAATATTTTATGCGTGTTTAGTGATAACGGAACTGAAACTTAAAATTCACATTTTATTTATCTCTTCAATTAAAAATCAATAGAATAATTGGTTCTTCAAAGTAATGGAAACACTCTTCTTCAGTTAGGGCAGGAACACACGAAGCAATAAATATATGTTTTCAAAATAATGCATATTTTGATTTAAGGATTGATTCAACATTCACATAACATCACGCCTGTAATCCTTGAAGGGTTAGGTAGAGGTATACCTACAGTACACCTACATTTCGCCAGTTATGTTTAAGCCCCACGTAATAGGGGGCGAGCCTATTGCCATCCATCGAGCACGTATCCAGACTCCGGGGTTTTTTTTACGGATACCATTTTTTGGGTGGTTTTTATTTTGGGTGGGAAATCATCAAATGACTTCTCCCGCTCTGGGTGGAGCAGGAGGGCGTGTCAGACTTTTACTGACTAAAACCCACCCGTGTTCCCTCAGTTGCCTGTGTGCCAGGTGCCGCTGTATCTCTTTCAAACAACCCGCACCCCTGGCAGGCATCGGCCCTTGCGGACCCCACCAGTTGGTGCTGACATCTCTTTGAGGCGCGCGTGGAACACAACGCGCCGTCGATCCGGGATACCGATAACCTTTCGCCTTAAATTGTTTATTTTACATCCAGTTAAAACGTTTGACTCTCCTGTAATGTTTTTAATTATTTTATTTTGGCTGCGCTTTACAAAGGATGCCTAAACCTAAAATCGGCTCCTGGACTCGGGGTCGTTTTTAAATGTGTTTAATCTCAAAAAATGGTTCATTTAACTGTTTTTATAGCATAGTGTACAAAAAGTGCAAAACAATCAGGTAAACATTGTAAAAAGAACTAGATTTTTAAGGTACTGTATCGGTATCGAGAATCACTAGCCCAATCACCTGTCTTCGTTTTTGGAAGCGTTTCCCTTACACCCTGTTTATGTAAAAAAGGCACACAGGTACTTGCCAAGAATTGAATCCACAACCTCGTGCATGAGAAGAACCATCACGAAAAAATTCACAAGTTTACTATATTTAAACATCAAAATATTATACCAAAATGTTTAAATACCTACAATGTCTTATATCTCGTCACTACCTAGTTTTGGAGTAATCAAATATAGACTCGACTATTCAATACAAATATTCCTTCATGATATAGGTATATTGTTTTAATTGTGTCCTTGCTAGACCAAGCTTGTGTGAGAGCGTTATCGTTCTCCTTTTGCACGTGTTTTTTTTTCTTTTTTGAGGGTGGGTAATTATCAAACAACTTGTTCCGCTCTGGGTAGAGTGAAAGGGCGTGTCAGACTTTTACCGACGTAAACCCACCCATGTTCCTTCCGTTACCTACGTGCCAGGGGCCACGGTATCTCTTTCGAACAACCCGCACCTCTGGCAGAATTTTGCACGTGTGGAATTGAGTTCGATGCGGTTTAAATAACAATGTACTACCAGAAATTTTAAACCTATGCTTAGTTGGTTTGGTAATGTTAAGAGGAGGAATGGAAGGCGACTAACAAAAGATATTTAAGTACAAGGCAGATGTGAGTGGAAACGCCGAGAGAGGACGTCCCAACGACATTAATTGTGACCTTACTAGTGATGTTTTTTGAGAAAGATCAGGTGCATAGTATTCGCAACTGGTTTACGTGTATGACTAGATGTTTGAACGTAAACTAAACAACACGAGTATGTATTCGGAATCGTATGAATCGTACCAGGTGGCTTTCTGTAGTTTCCGCCTTCCCTCATAGAAAGAAGTCGTGAGATTTTGTTTGTATGTATAAAAAATTGGTCATATCGGACAAATGTCTCGTCAATATCATTAATAACTCTACTATAGAAACGAAACAAAATATTATGAAAAATATTATTTATTAAAATGTAAAATACATCTAGTCTAAAATCTAAAATTTACGTAATCGAACACACTATAAGACTATTAGTAGGTACTGATACTGCTATTATAAATTGAACTGTGTTTAATTATATATATTCTTTTCAGTTGGGTTTTCAAAATGAGGAAGATTAATTTCCACAGCGTCTATTTTCCTTTGGACTTCTTCTAATTCTTTCATCTGCCGATCCTTATCATATTGTCTTTTCTTTCTGTTTCTTTCATCAGAAGAAGATATTGTATTTGTTCTTAAATTCTTAACTTCCTCTTTTAATGTTGCTTTGGGTAAAGTATTTTGATAAAACTGTCTACTATTGTGAACTATTTTTGTGGGATTTTTCTTGGGTCTGTCATGTTCCATATTGGCTAAGAAGATCTTTTTGCAAGCCGGACACAGCCTCTGTTCGTAGGATCGTTTTATCTTATAGGGTATCATTGTGTCATCATTCATCTTGTTAAAATCAATTTTAGCCGTCTCTTTCTTAGAGTTATTAAAGAAGAAAAGCTTCCGTTTTTTTGTTTTCTTTGGCTTTAACGGCTCTGATTTATTATGGGAAAAAAACGGGAACTTTATAGTTTTCAGGGAGCTGCTGAAACATAGAAACGACTTTTAACTTTAAACTTTTAAACGACAATTGTGTGTCTAATAGGATTGCTATAATTATATTTTTAACCGACTTCCAAAAGGAGGAGGTTCTCAATTCGTCGGAACCTGTTTTTTTTTTTTTTTTTTATGTATGTTCCCCGATTGCTCGAAGATGGCTAGACCGATTTGGATAATTTTTTTTTTGTTTGAAAGGGTATACTTCCCAGGTGGTCCCATGATCATCAAGTCAGGATCTGATGATGGGATCCTGGAGAAATAGAGAGAACTCTTCAAATTTTGTAGGCACACTTGAAGCAATTTGTGTAGTTTTTGGAAGAATACTTTCTCGGAGTGGTTCCATTTCAATTTGGTGAAGATCTGATGAAGAACATCGGAGATAGGCAACGGAACTCCTCAATAAATGATAGCAAATGGACAGGGATTGCTGAAATCTCATGTCTGTCAATTGTTTACACCAGTTAATAACATAACATCACGCCGGTACACTGTGAAGGGGTAAGCACATGTGAACCACTAAAAAGTGAAAAATAAAAAACTTTTTTCAAAAAAATAAACAACCGACTTCCAAAAAAACACTAAAAAGTGAAAAATAACTTTAATTTCGGAAGGTGGTGACGAAAAATTAAAATACATATCCAAAGTCACCGACTTCCGAAATTAAAGTTATTTTTCACTTTTTAGTGTTTTATGTATGTATGTCACCGCACACTTTGCCGATTTGGATAATTATTTTTTTGTCTAAAACAGGATTCCTTTGCATTAACCAGTTAAGGAAGTCATTACCATTTCCTTTGTAAATCAAACTAAATCAGAGGCACCTACTTCCAATACTGTTTCACGCATAAAAGTAATGATAAATATTTACATTTTTTAATTCTTCACATAAACCGACAGAACCCCGCAGAACTGTAATTATTTTCTAAACAATAAGTATTTAAATAACAATGAAAGACCACTACATCTTCAACCTAGGTTGCCACCGTTTAGTCTCACACGACACAAATGACGTATAGAATTGAGGATTTGTAATTGGATTTCTGGTGACTAAAGTTTCCTTTTTGTCTGTTTTTATTAGCTGTAAGTTCTCCATATTCTTAAATAAATAAATAAAGAAGCTCAGGTTTTGAAGAGAGATTATGACAAAAGTATTGCATTGTACGCACTTATGGCGCAACTAATGTAATCCTGGCCAGCGTGTCCTATTGTCAGCATGCTACAGGAGTTGATGGACGCTAGTGAAGGTGCCAAGCTTGTAATCAAATTCTTGGCTGGCTATAAATAGATTGCTATCGATAAGACCTAAAAAGAAAGAAGTCATCCTGTCTCAGACAGCCCGTGGCAATAACGTGCTTTGTGATGTTAACAATGAAGACCCCACACAATACAAATTTCAAACTATTGATTTGCATCGGCCTAACACTGTTTAGACGGTGTAACTTATATTGTTGCGTCAAATAAAGGTGTGCCAGCGGCAATTAAATCGGCTCGTGTAAATCTGGCTTAGCTATGAACTGCAACTCTAAAGCTTACCATTTCTTCTCGTGACTATGAACCGCGTTCTGATTCATGAGCAGGTCATCTTTGTAAATATTTCTGAATTTCTCATGTCCATATTTTCCACCACTTAAATCATCCAATGGGTTATAAATAAAGTGTTTTGAATTAATTAAATCTTTGGAGAGAGGTGGGTTCATATTCAATTCTGGAAGACTTTCACCCATACTCATGTAATCTGAAGTCTTTTCTATTTTATTGTTATTGTCATCGCTTTTCAGCATGGAACCGAGATCGAACGCTTTTGGAGTCCATCTTCTGAAAAATGGAATATAATTTGATGTAACTATATTACTTCCCTTCGAACTTTCATTTTCTATTCTCCCATTTTAGGGAACCAATTTTCAAAATAAATCTTTAGTATCGTGTTGCAACTTTAGTTCTTTGCCCGCGTGTAATTCGTACCTTCCCTTCGAATACAAACATTTGACTTATAATTTTTTTAACTTAACATTTTTTTCCTGAATTACTAATTAGATTATTTACAAACTGAATTTCTTGGTCTTGCAAGAAATTAAATTAAGATTAAGATTGATACTATTATATGTTGATTTTAAAGATTTTTTCAAGTGGGCCTACTTGAAAAAATCTTTAAAATCAACATATAATAGTATCAATCTTGCAAGAAATTAAATTAAGATTAAGATTGATACTATTATATGTTGATTTTAAAGATTTTTTCAAGTGGGCCTACTTGAAAAAATCTTTAAAATCAACATATAATAGTATCAATCTTAATCTTAATTTAATTTCTTGCAAGACCAAGAAATTCAGTTTGTAAATAATCTAATTAGTAATTCAGGAAAAAAATGTTAGGTACCTACGTCAGTTTTTATTACTTCCTTATTTTTCTTATTGTAATAGAAATATGAAATATGTTCCTCCTTACATTTAAATACCAATATTTAATTGAATGTTATTATAATAAGAAGACCTGTAGATTTTAATTGATAAATAAATAGATTTTACGACTTTCCAGATCATGTTGGTGGTGGTGGAACAGGCCCTTAATTAATTTAATACGAAACTTACCGTTTATTAGACTTACGTCTCATAAACGTTTCATCTGTTTCCAAGTTATCTTCACCAGGTTGTATGAAACTCGCCACATCAAATTCGACTGGACTTCTGTCATCATCTTCTTCTTGACGTATCGGAACCTTCCGTATATTCGGCCTTCTCACCCTTCTGGCTCTTTCTCTTCTTAAATTTCGTTGCAAATTGTTAATTTTGTGTTCATTGACTTCGTCTATATAATTATAACAAAAAGAAAATTCGATACATAGTAACAAACTTAGTAAATAAGGGAATCGTAACATTGTTTCATGTCATGACCATTGTCCATGACAGTGACATTTAGTAGTCAAAGATTTTTGTTTTATTTTCCGGCCTGTTTTTGTTGTGTTATTTTTCTTTAGTATATTTATAGGACCTCTTTATTCAAGTTAAAAGTGAATCCGAAGGTTTGTACTATTTTACTGTTACCTTCGAATCTGGCTTATTAGTCGACTCGCACTAATTAACTCGCACGTATCAGGCGAATCGTCTCTCGTCATCTTTTAAAAATAATATTTTCTGTAGGCGACTCGCAGTTTAATTTATTTGTAGTTGAATCACCAATTCTATTAGGCAACTGGCACGTATGTTATAAAGTTAGTGTACTTTTCCTTAACGTTTTATTCTACAAATTTCTGGAATTATCGATTCACCTACAAATATATTAACTTCGCGCGAGTGGACTTTTATGCCTCAAAACTACACAAAATAATTTTTGTTTGACGGAAATAAAATTGACACTAAAGCATCATGTCTATTCGCACAGGGATATATGTATCTTTCGGACGTTAGTCGTATAATTTATGATAGCCATTTGTCCATGCCAGTTGGAAAAGGGTTTAAGAAACGAAGGTTTTCTTGGGTTTAACGTCTGTAGGTAGGCAGTTTATGGGGGCACCATATGGTGTCATTTGATTGGTTATGATGCGAAAAGTGGGTTTAAAAGATGGCCCCTTTTACGCCCAAGAATCAAGCAGTCTGTAAAATATTTTTATGGATTTAGTTTTCCGTAAATTCAGGCTTGCATGTGACTACGGTTGGATAAACTCAAACCCAAACTTAAGGCATTTATTTCAATTAAACTAGTTTATGGGAACTTTCAGTCAGAAAGTTAAAGCTAGTTGGTCACTTCTAACCGCAGATTTCTATTGAAAAGGACGGGCAAAAAATAAAACACCAAGGACACCCTTTTTACCCAGATATTACAAAATTCTGGGTAAATTATTTTTGTTGCTTAAGGTGTCAGAATATTTGTGAGGAGCTGAATCTTCTTTTTAAGTGGCGCTTATTTTTAGTCACGATCAAAACAGTGGCCAGTAAGTAACCAAACGTTACATATTTTTTCCACTGAAGATATAGTACTCATAAAACCGAACAGCTTGATAAAGGTAAAAAATGTATAACTGCATTCTTAGATCTAAAAAATCTTTTGGCACCGTCTCTGTCCTAATTTTTGTAAGAAAGCTGAAGTATATCAGAGCTCGTGGAATGCCTCTAAGCCTTTTCAAGGATTATCTCGTAAACAGGAAGCAAAGGGGTTCGAGTGGGTCAGTACACTAGTGAAGACGCAAACATGTCATACGGCGTCCTTCGACGAAGCGGACCCTAAATTATTCCTTATTTACGCCAATGAACTTTGTAACATAAATGTCTCAAACGCACAAGTCTTTTCTTACGCGGATGATACTGCTGTAGTCTTCACTGGTAATACTTGGCAGAATTTTAGGTTTAGTACTGAGACGGGCTTGATAAAAATTGCCAAATGGGTAATAATTAATTTGGTTACATCAAACATCACAAAAACAAATTACATTTGCTTCAGTGTCTGCCAACGTACACAACCAGAGAAAGATTTAAATGTTAAAATTCATTCATTCACAATAACGATCATCGCAATACTTGTGGATGCACAATAATCCTCAGTAACTCCTAAATACCTCATATTAAGTACCTAGATGTTATCGTGGACCAGAGGCTATCATGGCACCGACACATTGAGCAGGTTGCAAATAGAGTCAGGAAATTAAGCTGGATGTTCAGGACGCTTAGATACGTCGTTCCCAAGACTGCCGGTAATCATTCAGGCCATCAAAAAGATTTCCTCAGGATGGTCTGTGTGGCGCAAGTTCAGTCAGCACTTTTGTATTATATACCTGTCTGGGGTGGTGCGGCTAAAACAAAATTTCTAGAGGTGGAAAGGGCACAACTCGCTCTTATCAATTGTATGTACTTTAATAGATGACAAAATAAATGACGTTCGTAATTTCATGCCTATTTCTATCTTACCTGCATTTAGCAAAATATTTGAAAAGTTACTACTCAAGCAGTTGCTTTAACGCATGGGTGAACTCGCAAAATGCTATTGGCGTTTTCTGTAATCTCTCCAAAGCCTTTGATTGCCTGCACCATGAAACGTTTTTGCGTAAACTACGTTATTACGGCGTCCATAACGAAGCTTTAAACGTAATAAATTCTTATTTATGAAATAGGTTCCAATCTGTAGAAATTAATGGTGAAAAATCTTCCGGTCTACCAGTTCAGTTAGGTGTGCCTCAATGCTTAGTACTCGGCCCATTCTTGTTTTTAGTGTATATCAATAACTTACCATTCTATTTAAGGGTATTTGTGATATTGTACTGTTTGCAGATGATACTTCTCTTATTTTCAAAGTAGACTGAAATAGACAAGACTTTGACGACGGTAACAGTATTCTCTCAATGGTTACGGTTTAGTTTACAGTAAATAACCTAGTTCTCAATGCCAACAAAACAAAATGTGTAAAGTTCGCCTTACCGAATGTTAGAAATCTAGGTCACAACATCGACGATGACGACTAAGACGATGTTGTCGAGCCGCCACAAAAACTGCCGAGTCTACACTCGGCAGTTTTTCTGGGCATAACAGTAGATGCCAAACTTCAGTGGGGATCACACGTATCAAGCCTAGCAGGGACGGCCAGTTCAGCCACCTACGCCGTCAGAAAAGTAAGACAATACCAGTGTATTGTCTTACTTTTCTGACGGCGTAGGTGGCTGAACTGGCAAAAGTCAGTGACTTTGAAACAGCTCGGTTAGTCTACTTTAGTTATTTTCACAGTGTTATGTCCTACGGTATTCTGCTGTGGGGTAAAGCCGCTGATATTCAAAATATTTTTGTCCTTCAAAACCGTGCTGTTCGTGCAATTTGTGGTAGAGTTTCTCTGAGATATTTTTTTAAAGGTATTGGTATTCTTACGGTGGCATTGCAATTCATCTTCGCTAACGGCATATATAATAAACATAATATACACTTATACACTAAAACAACTCTTTTTCGCTAGATTTACATTTTGCCTTGAAAGCTAAATTAAAATCCAACCTTTGTTCTAATACTATTCTATCAACGACTACTTAATCGATAAGAATTGTTGGTCGCTGTGATTAACTCAGGACAACGTATGTATTCTTTCATCAGAGTTAGCTTGCTTACTGACAGGTCATATGTATTGCTTCATATCGTTGTTTATTTTGTTTGATTGTATAAACCATTTTTTTTTTAATTATTAATTAAATTTTCATAAAATGTTGGATGTTATTTACTTGGCAGTTATTGTATAGAATAAAGTTCTTCCAAATTAACAGACAGCTGTGCTGCTGAGGAGTTTGTTGCGCCACTTCTTCTTCCCAGCTAAAGCACTAGGAAGTGGTGAAGGGCGGGCGTTTTTGGGGGACTGTCTTGTGTAATTTTGACGTTCAAAAAACGGTAACTAACAGCCTAGTTTGAATAATTGACTTTTTATTTTGATTCTAAATAAAAAGAGATATCCTACTGAAGACCTATTTCGACTTGGTAATTAGCTCTCAGTCAGGAAAGTTTACATTTTAATAACTAGGTATATTTTAAAAAACACGAGTCTCTTTCCTATGATGCTGGTATTCTGACAAAAAGAAGGAAAGATATGATATTAAATATCCCTAAGACAAGTACTTTGTTAGCCAGTATGCAATTTAGTAAGCGATCTGCTGCGCTTTATAATAAAATCCTTAAACACATCTACATTTATCCCAAAAGCTACTATGACAGTAAAAAATATAGTGGAATGGAAACAAAAGCTTACCTACAATGAAACTGAAACACTTCTGAAACCTTGACTCATACACACCCTCACACACATGTACTCTCAGTCACACCTACAGGCTACACTTTCACTCACACATACTCACACACATACTTACACCTACTCATGCTACTCACCAAAGGACCAGCGTAAGCTCCGATTGCGCTACAGACGGCACTCGGATGGATCCTGTCTGGTAACGTTCGCTCATTTAACTGTCATATCGTAACAAATGACTTATCAGATCTATCTAAATATTAGGAGATTGAGGACGTTGAAACATCATTAACATCGCTTACCAGTGAAGAGCAGTATTGTGAAGAGTTTAACCAGCAAGCTACTCATCATTTCAACACGAAATCTAATCAATCGACACGGTGGCAACTCATTCAATCTAATCTATCTATCTAATGAAACTCTTTGGCAGCAATCATCACAAGAGGTACTCAACGAATATCATCTTACTACCGTGACGTACGGTATCAAGGCCGCTCCATACTTAGATATGAGGACGCTTAAGCAGCTGGCAATAGACGATGCTGTTAAGTATGCATTAGCTGCGTCAATCATTGTATATGGACGATTTGTTTAGTAGACCAAATACCATTAATCAAGCCAGGGAGCTTCAGCATAAACTCAATGAGATGCTGACGGGTGCTGGTATGAACCTCCGGAAATGGTCCAGTAACGTACCGGACCTACTGGTAGATCTACCACCTGACCAACTTAATAACTCATCAGACTTGAAGTGTTCTGAAACAAGAAAAACACTTGGATTCAGATGGAATCCATCAACGGATAGCTTTAGCTTTCAAAATCTAATCTAATCAGTCATAATAAATTAGATGTACGGAACCGTACATTACTTTGGAAACTTACTCGCCTTGCATTCTGCACACAAATCATTTGTACTTTATACCCATTATTGCAAATAATATGTAAAATATATTTCAATAAATCAGTGTTTAACGAACATTCACCGCGGTTGGTTTTATTTCATGATCCAGCTCGAAGGACCAAAAATAAATGTAGGGAATCCTTACACTTGGTGATATGATAATAAGGTTATTCCATTCATAACGGGGTATTTATATCGGGCGCACAATCTTATATCAGGCGCACAATCTTATACCAGCTAAGACGTCATGCTCTCAAAGACAAAATTGGTCCATGTCGATTCTTAATATTTCATCATCATCATCATCATCATCCACAATTCATCTTTATCCACAGCTATAGACCACTCTTTTCTTGTACCAAAATCTTGTCTGCGTTAGTCTCATGGTTATTTAGATCTACTATACTTTAACTAACAAATAACTCGTCTTTTCCAACAAACAATAATTCTAATGTCGTCATATCAGTATATTCAGAAAAGCAGTTCCACACATCTGCTTACAGTATCGTCTTGGAGCAATCAAGTAAGCGAATTAAGTGGTTATGTCCAATAATAAGATCTCGTAGTGAACACGTCACATGGATACGCCCCGCTGTTAATGAGATTCCGAGCTTGGTAACGGCGCACGAGACCGGGACGATCCGATTTGATAAATTCAACATTATTGTTTCGTATTCTTTCACACCTAAATGGAGCAATAAGTTACCATGACCAATGGCACTGAAACGTGGTCGCTCATAATGGGCTTTATTAGAAGGTCACCCAAAGGGTAATGGAGATATCTGTGCTTGGAGTTTCCCTGCATCAGGAATGAAGAGATCAGCAGGAGAACCAAGATAACTGACATAGCCCGAAGAATTGCCAAACTTAACTGGCAGTAGACAGGACACATTGCTCACAGAACAGATCACCAATGGAGCCGAAAGGTTCTGGAGTGGCGACCGCGTCTTGGAAGACATAGAGTTGGAAGGTCTCCCACAATGTGGAGCCGATGATCTTGTGAAGGCCGCAGGAATCCGCTGGATGTAGGAAGCACAGAGCCTGTCGAAGTGACGAAGCTTGGGGTAGGCCTATGTCGAGCAGTGGAAGTCTTTCGGCTGAAACGATGATAATGATGAATGCCAATCATCCTATGTGCTAAGGATGTGGATAAAAATGCTAACTGTGAAGTGATAGTGATCAGTTGTGATCTTCTAAGATTCATGTAATCATCCTTTTTCTGATAAGCTTGGTCTTTTGTAAGCGTGACTTGGAATTGATGAGTCCGAAAATTACAGGACCCGTCTTTGTGGCGGTGCTTGAATGACGACTGAATAATGTTGGTGAAAAAGAATAAAGTAATATTATTCTTTCATAATCATAATAATTATATTCTTCAATCATATTATTGGTATTATTCCTATCTGTAGATCCATGAAGTTCATGAAGAATGATTAAAAAGAACTTTTTCTCCCTAAAAAATCGTAACCTCTAAACTGCCCCATAGTTATTAGACGGGAGTAGACCAATTAGAAGAGCCAACTGTTCTAAGACATGAGCTTTTGTATAATAATATGAAAGTGTAATGTACTAAGGGATACGAGGGTCTGGCTGTAATCCCACTGACTTTCAATAATGGCCCGTAATGAACTGGCCCAGTGTTTATGGTTTCTAATGAGATCTTCTGGATTCTGGCGTTTAGGATTAGGAGGGACGAGTTATATTGTAACAATAGTTAAACTGTTGAGTAAAAGATTGGTAATGTAGTGAGCAAGACTTTTATAGCCTGACAATTATTTAAACAGTTTATTAGATAGCTACTCTAGGTGGTTAATTAGATAGGTAGGTAGGGGCTTGGGGCTAAGTGTGCCGCATGGGTCGATCGATTAGATTAAGCTACGTTTACCGCGGTTGGTCAGTGGATGGCTGACCATCATTACATACTAAGACCCTGCCGTACCTCTGAAATAACGTTAAGCCTTTGGTCCAGGCTATCATTAATAGATCTTTGACAGCTCGTCAATAGCCCGAAAGTCTGACAATCGGTCATAACAAGGGGTAACGTATAATCCAATAAATGGGTTGTGGAGGTCCGATAGGCAGTCGCTCCATTTAAAATACTGGTATTCAGCTAGATCCGGTTATGCTGGAAACCGTCCCAGGGAAAGTTGGGAAAAGGCTTGGCAGATTGATGTTCCAAAGACGACCCATACTGTTTTTGTTTTTCGTCTGTTGCTTGCCGTGACTTTTCGTAAGACAACGTTAATACAGATTTCCACAAATATGGAAACTTATCATTGGCAGAGACAGAAATGTCTTCTAAAGAAGACTTCTATTCTAAAATCTAATACTTCCCAGAAATAACTATCAACAATATTAACATCTTCATCCAAAGTCGTGATTGTTCCACAAAAATCCGTGCTCATCAGCGTATATGTAATATGGTAATCAAAGAGATCGCGAGGCGTACGGTAGCATCCATATAATTTGAATTCATTATGTTCTCTTTAATTAAATTACCTTACTAATTGGTTCATATACTTGTAGGCCTTTATATGGATGGAATTGTGAGTTGAGTTGAGATTTTAGTGTTTGATTATTGTTTTATATGACTCTTAAAGGTAATGTGGTTTATTCTTGTGTTCTTCTACGCAAACGATATTATGAAATTTTTGCATAGTGTGCACTGCCCTGTATACAAGACTACAATATTACTAAAAGAAAAGTCATAGCAAAAAATATCTGCCTAGCTTTTTCCCAACTATGTTGGGGTCAGCTTCCAGTCTAATTGGTTGCCTCTGAATTTACCTGTATTTAACATGGACCTTTCTGACCTTAAAAATCCAATTATTGGTAATAAGTGACACCGAACACGATACCCTTTGGAAATACTGGTTGTCAGACTTTTGCGCTTCTGACTATCCGTTACGAATATCAAAGATCTACAAATGTCAGTAAAGGCCAACAGTTTTATTTGTCTTCTGAGGTAGTGAGGGACCAAATATGTAATGGTTTGACACCCATCAATGAACTGACCGCGCTATCGATCCATGCGGCTATTATTAGGCCACGACCAAAGAAGTCTCATAGTACCGGGCTATAAATTATTCGTATTTTGCGATTTCAAAGATCCTAGGCAATGTACAAAAGTTCATATGAACCTTTCAAATCACTCCAAGCAAGGCAAGCTTTTAGGAGGGAATAAAATGTTAAAATGGCGAACTGCGGTGAATTTGTTCAGCAGTTTTCACACGAAGTCTGAACTAACAGATGAAAAATCTAGAAAATATAGAGAGATATTTATTCAGACTCAAAAAGTTTGATACTTTCCCTTTTTCAATGTCCAACTTCATCTTTAAATACCTTAAAAGAGAAATTTGAAAAGTGTCAAAGCGCACAGCTTGCCAAATTGAGAGTAGCACATTATGAAATTCATGACAAAATAAAATAAAGACTTCATCTTACAATATTGTTTGCTAAGGAAGGAAAATAAATACATTACGGGTGTTTTAGTTTCAACTAAATAAATAACTCTAAGCCAAGCTTTTCCTGTAGATTACATTCTAATAGTGCTATTACAACGTCTGCTAAAATTCTTAAACAGACACATGTCATTCTTCATCATCTAGTAGATTGTAATAAAGAGAAGCTACCGCTCCGAAATGCGTCTAAAATCTCGCTTGTACCTCACACCTCACGGTATGATAAATGTTATAAACATCTAATGGCGAGATTTCAGATTTTCCGAGACATCAATAGTACCTATTGAGTACTTCACAAAGCAAATATACTTAATTTTATAGAAATTAAATCATGCTTTTATTCATCCTAGCTTGTTGTTGATAATCTAAATAGAGTTAGCCCAAATTTTGCCCCGAGTTTGGCATCTTCAGTAGCGTCCATGAGTTACAATAACGTGCAGATAACAGGGCACATTTGACACGATATTAGGTGCTCTATTGTTACAAACGACACTCTAAAGTTACTTCAACATTTTCTATGCAAACCCTAGCTACTTATCGCTCATCAAAAAAAAATACTCCAGCATTAAAATTACCGACATATTTGTGTCACAAAGAAAGCAAACTATGTACATACATAAAAAGGAATGGCGCTCATTGCAAGCGCTTTGACTGCTCAGGCAAATATTAAACAAAGGTTTAGTTTGAAGAGGGTGACTCAATAAATACGGTCTGTGACAGTCGGGCCCAAATTGTGATGAATTTATACTCATAGCGTTCGGTGGGGATTTTTTTTTGTTGGTTTTTATGGATGGTGAGATAGGAATGATTGGCCGAGCCTATTGCCCGGTTGATTTTTAAAAATAAAGGGGTATATGTGCCTCTGCCTAACTCTCCTGGAAATACAGGCGTGATGTTATATTAAAGAAGGTAGTAGACGATTTTGGGAGCCTTTCTGAAGTTTTGCTTCCGTAACCCGACGGAAAAAAAAATTACACGGATAATTCTTATGAGAGATCCCATTTTGATTTCGGTAAGTATTATCATTATGTTGTTAGTATTAGCTTTTGTAAAAATATAAATAGGAGATGCTACCTG
The DNA here is from genome assembly GCA_949091785.1 of Polymixis lichenea. Lineage (NCBI taxonomy): Eukaryota > Metazoa > Arthropoda > Insecta > Lepidoptera > Noctuidae > Polymixis > Polymixis lichenea. The sequence continues at coordinate 22,676,397 of OX420943.1, read as the reverse complement.
AGCACTGTTATAGGTATTCTTATCTATGCAAAATTTAGACTATTCTCTTGCTAAGCTAAAGTTAAATTGTACTTTCTGATTACATTACCCCTTTACCTATGTAAATAGGTAATATTCTGTAACAGTTTTGGATAGAATCTTTGCATTAAAACTGATGTTTATTCATAGGTTAGAAGACGATCTGTTTAGATTGCCTTTTTATCAAATTCTGAGGATCACATATTACTTATTGAATTCAACGGCAATACGGTACTAGGTCCGCCTCTGTACATTTTGATACGTGAAGTATTAAATAAAAAATACTTTAGGAGGTGAATACACTCATTGACTCAAGTGACTGCGATGACAGTGAGTGAATTTAGGAACTACCTCGTATATTCTATAGGTCGGACACCATTATGCAGGTATTTTCTAGTTGTGTACAATATTGTCTTGACGTGATTCGTCAGTCACATTTGATTACACGCCATTTGATAACATTCTTGGATTTCATTTATAAATTGCAATAGATAAATTGTATTGCATTTTATAATATTTTTTTTTTGTACAGCATAACTGTATGTTTCACCACCTCTGCTAAAGTAAGCAGAGACTAAGAAGAGGTTTCTTTAATTATTAGTGCAGTAGCAACATGGAAAACTTACAAATAAAAGAAAAATAAATAACAGAAACACTTTATTCTCAACCCGTATCAATGCCAGAACTATAAATAAAGTCTTCCTAAAAACACGAACATAATACAAACAATTCACATATCGCCTGAAGCTTGCTATTCACTGGGCGACTAAATTTCCTGCAACAGTGCAACATCCTGTGACGTCGTAGAACATTAGTTTTCCTCTGCCTGAGGCCTCAGTACGAATGATTCACGTAATCGTACGATATGTTCGGACGATTTCGGAACCGAAAACACGAATATCACTATATTTTTTTGCGAGAAGTACAATTAGTATTAGCCATAAATATAATATACGCGGGAATACTACTCTCGATCCAAGTTACGTCATAGTAAAGCTGTCAAGATACCTTATTATTTTATCCCAAAGTCGCTCGTATGGCCCAGTTGCGATTTTGATACTTGTGACCTGAAGTTAAGGTAACTATTACAGCAGTTATATTTAGTCCCATGTAATAGGAGGCGAGGCTTTTACAAGCAACCAGGCACAAATCCAGAGGACTAATTACATAGGTACGAACAGTAAGATTGGCTTTCATTTTGACAGTACAACAATATCCATTCCGCTATTTACGTTGTAGGTAGAGAAATAGGTATTTTCAAAATGATTCAGCTTCTGATTGATAGTGTGTTTAATTAGCGTGCAAACTTTAGTTTGTTGCAACTGAGAAAGGCGTAATCGAAAAATATATTAACACTTTGCCCAAACTGGGAAACAAACCCAGACGACGACTAAGTCGAAATAACGTGTGGCAAAACGAAAATGAAAGATAAACTCGAACTAATATTTGTCCCTATAACCTTCAGCAATCTTACGAGAGATTTGTCGTCCAGTGAATACAAGGCTTTATATCAAGAGCAGGACCTGAATATCTATCCCAGACCGAATGCCGAATTGTACTTGAAATAACTTCAATACACTCAGTAACAATAGAAAAGTACTTCTGTAGCGCAAAATAAATCAAGTTGGCGAAACTTAGCTCAAAGCGATAAGGTCGAGAATGGTTTGTAAAAAAATCACTTTCAAAAGTTTGAGTTTAGAGATATATATGATATTACCTAGGCTTGGGACACAATGGAATTGAATAATCATGTTAGGTATGATATTTGCGAGGATAGGGATAGATAGGGAAGAGTATCATAATTAACGTAAAAAATTCGTGTGTCACTTTTTAAAATAGCCCGTAATCGGTCACTGCTAAAAATGGGTACCCCAGGGACCGGTCTTCAACTCAGCTTCTCGCAGTCCACTGCTGGACATGGGCCTCAACAACCGAACGCTCTTACGAATGGTCCAAGGGCAATTATGCTGTAGAAAGTAGTTTAATGACGATATAAGGAAAGAAGATACGACTCTTCATCTTCTTGATGAGGTTTCTGTTGCATCACAGATTGGAGCTTCCATTCTATAGAAGATAGGTTACAGCGCCAAAACAAAAAAATCCTAGGAAAGAGATTAGTCATAATTAACACAGCAAGAGTCGCTATTACAAAAAATATTGACTAGCATTCAAATTAATTATTTTCGTAGGTTTTAAAGAAAGAGAGAAATATATTTTATTTGAGACACGCACCTAAAATACAAATAGTTAAAATGGGGATTTCAAGATAACAAAATTACCAAGCATTTAGATTATTTATTGAAATACTACTACACATTACCCTTTTCGGCTTGCTAAGTGATGGATCATCTAGTTTTAACCATACAAAATGATTGATGAATCTAATGACTACGCGCGCAGCCTGATTTTCAGTCTGACATAGATAAATCAATTGATATGAATTATCCGTGGTGAGCAATAACGAATGAAGGATGAGTTTAGTTTTACCGGCATGGTCGTTAAAATAAATGTAAAATTAATGAAGACTAGCAACATGTCAAAACAGTTACAGTTGCTTTATTTATTTTAACAGGCGTTTAAAACTTACTCTTTATTACGAATATAAATGTATGTTGTAAGTAGCTTGGTATTTTTATTTTTATTTTGACTTCAGTAACACTAAAATAATTACAACTAAACTCGTTCAAAAATACAAATCAAAAAGTTTCCTCACAAGATTTTTTTTACTAAATTAGCAACATAATTCTTGCATAATATTATTAAGTAGTAATGTTGTAGGCATCATTGTTTTAGGATCTTAAGGTGAACCTAGTCCACATTTTTCCCATACAAACTTCGGGAGTGTATTACTCCACTGTTCGACAGTGTACATCAAAAATTAAACATTGGTATGGTTTTGTCTCATTATTAATATTGTCTGCACGGAAACAGAATATTAAAATAAAAAGCCATTAAAAAGTTAGACTCCAACAAAGATTCGTTTTTCTTGCTAATTTAACCTAATTTTGGGGGTGTTTAAGTAATAAAGGAAGTATAAAATCTGAAAAACCAAGTCGGTAGCGACAAAGCTCAAATATCGAAAAGTTCAATAAACTTTATTGGTCATTGATTTGTGCAGTGGTCTTTTCATAAAACCCGATCTTCCGAAGGACTGTTCTTAATTTTTTACGCGCCTGTTGTACTATAAATGATCCTGCATCTCACTCAATAATGTTGTGCGTGTAGATTACCTTCTAACTGCTCATCCCTGATACTACCTCTGTCGGACACGATGCCTGGTGAGACAGCGTGCTTTTTAGCCAGACCCATCAGTGAGTTCGAGCCCGCGACTAGGTTCCCCTTAATGAATGGTTCGCCATCACACACTTAAATACATGGTATTTGTTGACAGGTCTGTAACAAAAGCCATTTAATTTTATGAAAGTAATCGTGGAATTTCTTGCCGGCTCTTCTCCATAGAAAACAAGTATTTAGAACCGTGCAGCTAGCTTCTGACGTTTCATTTTCAAAAGTTTCTATGTGGGTTTTTATGTAATCAAATGACGTTTTTTTTGTTTGACACCGTTTATGGGGGTTCTTCGAAAGAGATACCGTCGGTCCTGGCACGCAGGCAACTGAAGGAACACGGGTGGGGTCAAAGCGGGAGAAGTTATTTGATGATTTCCCATCGAAAAAAAAATCCTGAGACGTTTTCGTTGTATGACATAATCTGTATACATATATACCTAATACAATCGTAGCAAAGTCAAAACCGTACATTGGCTATTTTTTTAAACTATTTTTTGAGGTCTGGGAACGATTCTTATGCCGAAAATATTTTATTAATAATTTTTGTCTGTTTGTCTGAATGCATGTTCCAGCATCACGGGAAAACTACGAAATAGATTTTGTTCAAATTTTGCATAGATATTCCATAAATGTCTGCGCAGGTCGTAAGGTATAAATTATCACGCTTTTTGCCATGGAGGATAAATAGGAATAAATTGCAATACTGCTAGGTATTGAAATTTATTCGTATTCTTCTACAGTTTACAGCAAATTGTAAAAAGACGGACCAAAACGTTACAAAAATGCATACAGAACAGATTTAACCTTTTAGATGTCATCATCACGCTTTTCCATTATGCACCGCAGCAGTGATGGACATCACAACATATACAGCTTGGGTGGGGCAATAAGGGTAGGTAACTCAACCATTGTCGCTAAACAAAAACGACATTAGGATAATATTCTTATTCGCATAAAAAAGTGATGCCAACGATCTTGTTTATTATAGGGATCAAAAAACTCTATGGGACCACACAGGTTTGAGTATTACAAAAGTCGGAAACCGCAAAGAATCTTGCCATACATTTACGTCGGAAAGGAGACTAGATGAGAGCGAACACAAATACCACTGTATAACAACAGTCGAATTATTCCATTACTACACTGAGCTGAATAGGAACAAAGCAGATATTTACAGATATGATTAACATCTCGCTCTACTTTTAAGGAGCTAAGCAGTCAATCATGACATAGTAAAAGAACGGCTATTTATCTAACTTTCGACAATGCAAAATAACCAAGCGGTTGGACGATTCCTTTGTGAAGCTGTAGTTGTCAGTTTGATTTCCAAGTATTGGTATTTTTTAGAAGTAGGGGGAGGTTCCCTATTAATATCCAGTCGTGAATCAGAATAGTTATCTAAAATACCAATTAGAATTTAAAGAGATTTAGCTTTATTTGATGTTTATTCTTCTAAATTAGTCTATCTAGCTTAGAAAGGCAATTCGTTTTCATTTTAAAATCGAATTAGAGTGATTAAAGTAATTTTATAAGGTATTATTTACAATATAAGCATGGTCGTATAATTACGTAACTTGAAAATGTGATTTTTTGGTTATGTATATATTTTTATAATTTCAGTTTCAAATAATGGTCTTATATATAAAACGAATATTGCAGTTGGAATCATGTAAATCGGACCGCTGGTTTTGAAGTAATTAAAAGATTTGTTTAAGGGTAAATGTACAAACTACAGATTTTCGAGTTTATTTTCTACGAATTTTTATTAGTGTAAACATCTTCAATGTTGGTGTTTTGAATGATTAAGGAAGGTTATTTAGTAAAAATTGTCTGTGAGGTAAAGTAGGCCATTTGTCTGTACTTAGTAGACTCTTCCATAAAGCGCCCCAATCCCCTGATTGCGGCAGCCGACCCCCACACGGGCAGCGAATCCTACTAATGCGGGAGGGCCCCGCATAAGTTTCGCTGGCCATGGCATACCCTAACTATTCCCAATGACGCTACAACCCGTCTCCAGGAGAGTAGCACGTCCACAAGTACGCTCAAAATACATAAACAGAACGCCTTCCTTCTATCCTGCCCGCCGAGGCCTGTTGCGACGACCGACGTCCCAAGCCCCGACCCATGCTCGAAACAGCCCGCGCCGCTGAACCTGTAACCTTAATTTCGAGACTAATTTATTAATTATATAACTCCGACCCAGCCCACCCCTTGCTTCCCCCCAACCCTAGCGACGCCTAAACCGAGGTTCGTCGTTTTGTTTTAAGTTTTTAAGCTGGATGCCTTAATATATGGACACAGCTACAGGCAAGTCCGGTAATGCAGCCAACAGCCTCCTAGGTTGACCTGCAATATGCCATCCCCAAAAAAAAAAACGCCACTTGGTCAATCGCAACACAGCCCCTGAAGAGGCAACTACTAAGAAGAAACCAAAATCTGCGGAAATGACTCAAACAACAAATCTGCATTTCATTTCAACATAGTCTCCTTATATCTATCCGTCTCACCTCGAGGTCCAAGGATTGTATTACATCAACTACTTACCGCATTCAGGGCTGCATGATGACATGAGCCGCCAGCCGAGTCACTTGATTCAGATAGAAGGGAGCGCACGTCAACAATAGTGCGAATGGTGCTGGACGCGCCCGTGCCGTCCACTACACTGGTGCTTTACTTTATATATGTCACCGTATGATTGTGAATACCGTTAGTTTATAATCTATCTCGCGAGATCATAAACTGTCTATAAATTGTGAACTGCATCATACTGCTTAGCTTACCGACCGAAGAGGTTAGGTAAGGTTAGAATTGCGAACAACCGCGCAAGAGCCGAGCGAGCAAAACGGTGCCGCGGCAGCGACCGGCGAGCGCTACTTCCAAGTTAGTGGCAGTTAATTGACTATTTAGTAATAGCGCAAGGTACTATTCGTCTTGATACCAGTTCACAATTTGATGGTTTCACTTCGATAGATTATAATCTACCGAAAAATAATGCGTTAAATTGTAAGCGGTTCCCAATCTTCCGAAGTTCACAATGTCGCGAGATAGTTTATATATATACTATGAAGGAAAACATCGTGAGGAAACCAGCATGTTCTAGAACCAAAACTTCGAAGACAAGTGACTTCTACCATCCCGCACTAGGCACGCGTGATGGTTCACAACCCACTCCCTCTCACAGAGAAGCATGTCCAAGCAGTGGCAAGTGGCAGAGGCAGTGACAATAAAGGCTGATGTTTATTATCGAGGATAAAATTAACACACATTCTGATAAAAGTCGAAAAACGTTCGGAGCAAGGCAAACTTGCCATCACGGTCGTATCTTTCGAAATCGCTACCACACTGCATCTTGGTAACAAAACAGGGCAGGCCTGGACAAGACATCCGCAGCAACACAGATATCAGGAGTGGTGTCATAGTTCTGTTTTGTGGAGATTTCCTGCAAACACTTCATGTGTTTATAGACTGCGCTTGACCATCAACATGTGAGTTTGGTTTAAAGTTAGTGGAAACACTCTACCAAATAAGCGCGGTTATAGGTGAACCTACCCGAGTCTCTTGGTAGAGTAATTCCAACTTTAGAAGATCGGATTCATCTGGTGTACGGGGACATCAGTCCAACACCGTACTAAAAGAATTCTTGGGTGTGTGAACGGGCCATTTTAACGCCCAAAAATGATCAAGCTGCAGCAAGCAACTACAGCATTTTCTAGCAAATTGAAATCAAATGGCCATAAGACCATTGGGCGGTTGTTGATCTCAGGACAAGCTGCTTCTCACACGGGCAACTGTACTGTAATCTAAATTGTGGCTGTCATTTTAGTAAATTGTGGTGACTTAGGACTTCCACGCGAACGAAGTCGCAGGCAGAAGCTACTCCAACAGTAAATAAAATAAGCTACGTGTTTTGGAAATAAATAAATATATATTTTAAGCAATAATAGTAATTACTATTTGGCTTAACTTAATTCTAAACATCGTGAGTTGCGGAAACAAGTGGAGTTGCTTCCATAACAGTCTAACCAGTAGCTACAATAATAATTCTAAAATAACAATACGGCTCAATACAAAACCACTATTCACAAATACTTACAATCTAACAAAACCGTCATTCTTCGCGAATTCGTACACTTTCCTTCATTGTACTCCAAAGTACTCGAGTTACTCTTTAAATCTAATTTGGAAAGGCTTTTCGTGTCAAAACTCCAGCTGTATTTATACCAAGCAGGTAACTCAAATACTAAGTAGCGGATTGAGTTCGTAGGATTTTGTACCACTTGTAGATCGAAAGTGAGTTTTTCGTGAGAAAATTTAAAGTAAAACTTTGGCTGCAACAATCTTCTGTCTCGTTGGTCTGTTAATGATTCTGGAATCGATTATCGAGTTTGGTAAATGTTCGTTCGGTAGTGGCTGGTCCGCTCCGACCCACCAGCGATGGTAATAATATGTTCGACGCGTGTAACGGGAGACTTTAGGTCATATACAGGTTGTCCGGTAATTAATGGATAACTTTGAAATGGTTCATGGTAGGACCAATTGCCATTCAGAAAAAAAAAGATTTTTGTATTTTTTCTATAAAAAATAAAAAAAAAACAACTGACTTGAACCGAATTTTGGAAATCGGTGTCTTTGGATATGTATTTTACTTTTCGTCACCACCTTCTGAAATAAAAGTTATTTTTGACTTTGTAGTGTTTTTTCGGAAGTCGGTTGTACTTTTTTTAGATTTTTTTTTTCAGAAAACATACAAAAATAATGTTTTTACTAAATGGCCATTAGTTCTACCATGAACCATTTCAAGGTTATCCATTAATTACCGGACACCCTGTATACTATGTAATGGTTTACATGAATTTTCAACTTAGATATCTACGCACTGCTTACATTCGAAACGAATTCGAAACTACTAAAACTTACTTAAAGACTCAATGCAACCCCAGAGCAGCTAAGGGATAATAATAATATTCCAAACATTAAGGATGAAGTTAAAAGGCTCTGTAATTTCACCTGCAACCATTCTCTTGAAACCGGAACACAGAAATACAAACCGGTTATTTCAAATAGTCACTTAAAAAGCACATTTCACCTTCAAAAACACACTTTTGTACCTCAAAAAACAAAAACTTATCTTCTCTAACAAATCCGCATATTCATCTCATAAAATTCCCGAACCAAAAACCAATTTAAAACTAACAACAGATGGTAAGAAATTGTTCCAAAACAAGAGTGCGTCTTTTTGAACTACAACTCAAATAATAGCTCGCTCATTCCGCCATTACACTTTCAGATCGGCTCTGAAACGAACTGAACTAGACTGTAGACTTAAACTTTGAACCTGCATTATCAGAGTTGGCAAGTGGAGAAAATTAATGCATCAAAACTTTTTAGCTTTGACTCAGAATCGCTTATTTTAAGGTTGATAAGCAGAGCATGACCGAATAGTAATTAATTGTACTTTGCCATCTGGATTTTTGAAAAATTTCTACCCCATTATTTGGAGATTTTGACTTTCTACAGCTTCCTTTCGTGGATCTGCTGATATCAGGTTCATTTCCCTCTGAAATCAAGACTGTATTGTCTGAAAATAAGGTTTGGCTTGTGTTTTCTCTTTTACTTTTAGGTCATCTTTGCAGCATAACCTGACTTATTCTCAGTATGTAATACCAAATCGGTTCGTCTCGATTTCAAATACTGTCCAAAGCTACCTTCTTCAGGTTAGGTGGTCCATTCCACTGCATTGAATGATTTGCAGTTTCCACCTAAACTGTTCAGTTCCAACAATCACTAGTCTATTAGCTGATTACTGAAGGGGTTCTGCTAACAAACTCTTACTTATAGCTTTGCCTATCTTGTGCTCGTCTCAAATCCAGCTTTATTCCGTAGCAGAAGGTAATAAAAAATCCATCTAATTTAAAACTACAGCCACTCCGATATTCCATGAGTAGGTTCTGCGTATTGTACTGAACTCAGTGCTCTAATTTCCCAACGGGCGCATTCGATTTGTTGAACTACTGTCAATGCCAAATTTTCAAAGTCAGTATTTACGAAATAGACTTGATATTGTATCGATAGCAGCAGATTTAATAGCCTTGTTTTGTGATTGAATAGTTAATTTGGTGTGATTTGTGTAATCTCAAATAATAACAGATTTGCGATTCACTTTCCTTATTGTCATCTTAATTTTGATTTGAGCACTCTTAGGACCACTGCTGGAGTAATTCCTGTTTCTTTAAAGCTAATATAAATTTTATTGTACTTTCGTGCAATGTGATCATCATTGCAGCCGAAAGACGTCCACTGCAGGATATAAGCCTTCTCGCATCCAAGTGCCTTGGCAATGTTGCAGAAACCTCTTTTGCTCGGTAAAGGTCGTTGCTTCTTTGAGTGGAATCTTGAGCATCACTAAGTATATTTTCTTAGGACACACCGTTAGATATTTTTATCACAGCTCAATCAATTCAGCCTACCGCACTGCTGGACATAGGCGCGCCTCAGCACCCTGTCCTCCGCCTTCCGCATCCAGTCTGTCGCAGCACCTTTTTTTAAGTCGTCGGTCCATCTAGCAGTGTCCCACACTACGCTTGCCAATATGTGGTCTCCACTCCAGGACTCGTCTGTTCCACCGCACAAATAACCACAACTAAAACGCAGTTCTACCTCAACTCATAAAGTTTCTCAATAACTTGCATCCAAATTAAATGAAAGCGGCCGCGGTGTGAATAATAATATGCAGTTTCGCATGTTAAACGCGATAGTTTGTCGAACTTAGGAGCCTAAACTTTGCGGCGCCATCTATTGGCGGTGCGCGATAATTAAATTAATATGTTAGCTGAAGTTGCTGTTGCTTTGGTTACGTGTGTAGAATCTTGATTTTATGGCAGTTTACAAGTTCAACAGAAAGTTCGAAGTCGGTTGGTACCCATATATCCGAAAAAGTGTATCAAGAAGTGCTAATTCTCAGCCCACTTTGAATAAATTACCTTTGAAAGAACACTGATGTATCTCGAAACTGATGAAAATGTTATGAGTTACTTACTTTAAAAACCGAAAGAACTAAATAATTGGCTTGGATAAAGCCACCGCCTTTTGTGAATCTCTAAAATCACGATTCCCACACCAGAAAACTTTACATTCTAAGTTTATCAAAATGTCAACAGCTGAGGTGTAAATAACGTGCCCTGTGCATACAATTAAGTCGACTTTCTGCTGCTACGTAGGGTGTGCATGAAGAGGGGTGCCACGATAGCTGAGCCGTTCATTTGTTTGCAAGGATTGCATCCGTATGTTGTATAGCCGCGGGCGATTCTGCCTACATTTTTATACAAAGCGAAGCTAGTAAGGCTAGGGTGCTGTGGAACAGCACCTTAATGCCGTGATAGTAGTTGTTAACTAGGTGACAATTCGGCTAACTTTAGAATGATAAAGTTAGTGCGCTGACGCCATCTATCGGTAGACGCGATTATTAATTAAATAAGTACATGAGTTTGCGTGAGTGTTGCGTTTTTATATTGTAATGTAGATACTATGTGGTACAAGATAAGTTACAGCTGAATGAAGAATGTGAACTACTTACTTATGAGTACTTTCCACATACCGAATAATAATACCACTTATTTTAGATTGCTATGGCAGTGGCGCCTGAAGGTAAAGCTTGAAAATTATGATAGATTGTGGACGAATAAATTAATTCTCGTCAATGTGAAGGTATCTATAACTTTTTGAGGCTGACTTTACACATGGCTGGTAATGATGTTTCAAATTAAAGAAACGCATATTACGTATAAAGTCAAAAATAATCAGGCACACTCATTATTGTAAATGTCCCAACTTCCAATAACTATTCATTTTGGGTCCAGTGGGCCTAGCATTAACGCGCGGAGTACACGTAATGAAAATTATTTATTTAATTAATGGCTTTAGTCATATCTATGCGGGATAGTGCTCGTCGCTAAAATTTCAACCAAAATGTTAAAGAATTCTTAGATATTTTCGGTAAAAAATCGTTTGAATTTACTTTCCGTTCAGAACGCGTTCGATCTCGTGCCTTTGTTCAATGTATCCCCTACATTTTGGCAGTAGTCATACAAAACTCCATCTGCATGCAGAATCTTTTTGACCATCACAAGGATATTACTGGTGTTGCTCGTCCATCCTTATTTCCCAATCCGTAATGGTGTAGCCACGTAGGGTTTTGGTAGCTGCCGTCGTGACATGATTTAGGTACACAATAATGGATATTGGTGCAAATGCAATGCATACTCCTTGTATTGTGTGACCGATGACACCATCGATAGTAGAAGTACCTTTATGTACCCGCATAAAGGTACTTTTATGCCTGTTAAATCCACTAGGATTTCAAAATATAGGGATGTAATCAGTTGGAAAGAGCGAATGCTAGGCGGTTACGTTTTGGCACTTTTGGTGATTTTTTTTGGTCAAGATCGTATTTCTCAGTATTCCCACTAGACGAAATATAATTATTACTACCACTGCAATTTAGAGATCATAAGGAACATGATTTCAATGCACATTCGTTTCGATAATGGACGCCACAATTTTGTTGGGCCTAACCACCGACCAAAAAAAAAACTATCTTTGTCAAAACCTTATAAATATACAAGGTGATTTTTTAGTCACCGCTTAAATTTTACAGGGTACGGGTACTATACCCGTGAAATTGAACAACTTTGTCCAAGCAACATGAGTCGAAATATAAAAAAAAAGGACCTCTATGCAAATCAAATAGTCAGCTGACCGGTTTTGTATTCTTTGTAGTGCTGTCCGATTTTTTTTGTACATATTTCGCCCTATGTTCCTTGGAGAAAGTTGTTCAGTTTCACGGGTACTATCACCCTGAAAATTTTAAACGGTGACGAAAAATTGACTTTGTATACATAAGTAACCAAACTGGAACATTCTGTTCAGAAATAAATATGTCATTTATGACTAGGTATATGTGTGTTTGTGTATGTGTAAGTATGAATGAGTGTGTATATGTGACAGTCTCGTAAGTCTAGTGGTCGCAAGGGCTACAGTTGAGCATGAGTTCCTGGGTTCGATTCCCGGGTCGGGCAAAGTGTTATTAGGTTTTTCTAACAGGAACATCTCAGAAGCAGCCCGAGGCTGGATTTTTGGGCTTATTCCTAACCTGACCCGAAATCCTAACCCGGTCGCGGGTTAGGTTAGGTTAGCTTTTTATTTTAAGAAAGAGGAGAGGTGAATACCTATCTATATCGCAATTCGGGTTATGGTAGGAATAATTAGTACGTCGGGTAAGGTTAGGAAAAAGGTTAGGTTCGGAACAAATAGGTATTATGATTTTTTTCAAATTCTTAGCCAAACCCACGGCCGGGTTAGGATTTCGGGTCAGGTTAGGAATAATCCGATTTGTGCCCGGTCGATGGCAATGGGCCCTCTATTACATGGACTTAAACTTATTTGGCGAAATGTGGGTAAGATAAGATAAGATAAGATACTTTTATTTGTCCAAAACATAAGTATACAATACACACAATCATGGCATGCAAGATGTTACATTAAATTAGTTCATCCATGTTTTGCCTCAACGGCGTACAAATATAAATAGACAAAATCGAATAATTATAAATTGGTCGATTATTCATCAATCAACTTAACTTGTACATTTAAACAAAAATTCAAGTAAATCACATAATCATCAACTTATTATAGAAAAAGTATTAATAAAATAGCAAACTAATTAATAGGAACAAAATCCCGACACTTAATTCACACAAATCAAAATAATTGTTCATTCATAAATTCGTCAGTGCTGTAATATACTTCCTCTAATAGAAGGCTTTTTATCCTACTCCTTTATTTTATTTTTTGTATATTCTCGCCAATGTTTTGGCAACGTATTATAAAGAATCGGCGCCATACTGAATATACTCTTACACAGACTACTTGGGTGTACCATAGGTATACCTCTGTCTATCCCTTTGGGGATTGCAGGCGTGATGTTAAGTATGTAAATATGTATAGATTTGTAAAACGTAGAAAAAAAAAAAAAAAAAATGTTTATTGAGGATGATATTCTCGTAGCACTTTTGTCTATTTCCTTTTTATATTTATTTTTTTCTTTATATTCTTGTATAATTTCTATCACATTCACATTAATTATATTAATTTTCTTTATGTTCGATGTTAATTGTTTGATGCACCGGGCGACGTCATTACGTCAAAGCCGGTTGTCGCTAAAAACCAGCGCTGGGGCTCTGTCTTGCATAGGGTTGCAGCAAAATGCTGAGCGATAGCCGTTTTGTGTGGATGTGACGCATGTGTCCCTCAACCTTTTTTTTTTTTTTGTGTGTTCCTGGTTTTTGCGTCATGTTTACCGCAAATAAACGTTTTTTCTTTCTTTCTTCTTTCTAGAAACATTAGCGATCTAAAATAACTTGTACCATTAGTTTACTTTACTATTTGAAACTATAACCTCCCAGAAACATAAGCTCTACTTAAGAATCATTAACCAAAGCGGCACATAAAGTGTGTGAACACTTACTGCTAAGTATATGTTGAAGCCACTAATCGGTACAATTACCACACCCTATGTAGGTAGTCGTAAATATAGTAAAGCTATAATTAGAGCTTTAAATGCTCAAATTAAAGGCTACTCTTATCTGTAATTATCTGAGTACCTATTATACAATGTTTTGTATTAAATTTTCAAGTGGTTTCACTTTCAAAACGACCAAAATGTTCCTTAATCCACACTACACACATTACATTACTGGCCTTTTCTTACAGTTGATGAGCAGTAAACTAAGCTAACTCTAACTAAGCTATAGAGTAGCCCAATCAAATTAAGGTTGGGTAAAACTGTAAAAACTACGCGTGAGCCGAATTGGTCGCAGTACTAAGCTAGGACACGTCGACCAACCGGGTTAGGTTAGAACTGCGATCAACCGCGAATAACCCGAGCGAAGCGAGCGGTGCCGCGGTAGCGGCCTACGAGCTTGTACATCCAAGTTAGTCGCAGTTACTTGGCTATTTAGTATTTTTAGGATCCTATAATAGTAATTATTTGAACTTCATAAAAAGAGTATCATAATTCATAACAGAGTATTCAACATTATTTTTAGGAAAGAAAAAATTTAATTATTTTTGTGGACACCTGCCCTAAACGGCGTTTAAATAGCAGGTGTGCACAAAAATAGTTCAAAGTTTTCTTTACCACGGCTGGTAACCATTCTCCAATGGGTCGACCGCCTGTTTCAAGACTTATACACACTACATAATAAACAAAACGCCTGTAATCCGAAAAAGATTAAGCAGTAGTGTGCCCCTTTATACACCCAGATATCGCCAGTTATGTATAAGTCCCATGTAACTAATAGGAAACGAACCTTTTCCCATCAACTGAGCACAAATCTAGACCCCGGTACTGAAAAGTTACAGATGGAAAAACCCAATAACACTTTACCCGACCCTGGAATCAAACCCAGGGTCTCCAGTTCAGTAGCGACTTGCGACCACTAGACTAACTAGGAAGTTATAAAATCTATTGATTGCCAACTGGGGCTGGCTGATACTGACTTCTCAAGTTGTGTATTTATATTCTAATTATTGTGAATAATTATTTACCTATATTAAAAATACGACATAACACAATCATTGTTTAATCGTCAAATAAAGAAATATCACAGAATACGATCATGCCTTAGATTGAAGGCACTACGCCGTTCTATATTGTGCTCTCAACAATGCATCAGAATTCAATGGAAGGCGTCAAATATTGAATTTACAATGAGACGGGATAGAAAGGGCCGAATTTATTAAATAACCTACTTTCGCAGGCTTTTGGATGATATCTAGTGTTTTAGAGAGGCTTTTGAAGGCTTTTGGCGTAAGTCACCTAGTGCCTGCTAACTTTTGTTGGTCTATTTTGTCATGTATCTTCATTTTTGACTCGTATGGTAACAGGAGCTCAGTCGGTTAAAGAACCAAACAGCTGTCCGTTCTTACCAACACTTTCTTTCTTTTCTTCCGAATTCTTTCTTGCCGTTCTGAAAAAAAAAAACAGTCTCTTGTAGGTACAGTCAAGGAAATCAATTGTTAAACAAACTGACGCCTTACGTCAATTCACGGCATTTCATACCACTGTCAAATAATGACAGCTGTTGGGATTTGAATATACGAACAATTTAAATTGGTAGACAGTTTGCTTGACAATTGATTTCCCTAAAATATAGATTCCAAAATAGCAAACAAAAGTTGAGTTGTCTACAGTACTATACCAAACTCATTCACTCATCATTTCCACCGAAAGACGTCCACTGCTGGACTATTATTCCCAAGACAAACAAAATGCCTTAGCATTCACGGCTATGATTTTCTTTTTTGTTTTCATTAACACGTTCAAAGACACGGTGGCTGTATGAGATAATATTCAATTATGTGTTAATACCGGTACTAAAAAAACTAGCTAGTAATAATAGCTAAGTGGATGTCATAAATTGAATGAATCACTGCGTACAACAGAATTGAATAATGAATTTGCATGAAGGTAGAATCTAATATACATACACAGATAAACAATGCATTGCCTACCTATAGGACCACTGAGTCTAGAAGCACGAAATTTTGCATAAAAGTTCGCAATATTAAGAAAGTGAGCACTAATGAAGGCTTTTTGCAAATTCATCCCCAAAAGTATCATTATTGGATGAAAGTTTGGAATATAGAAAGTTCGTAATTTTTGCCGATGGGAAATCCCAGTAGTAAAAAAATTTAAAATTCAGTACACGATAACATGCATGTATTTCCATACGTTTTATGGATTTGGACAACCACGATAATATCGTAACGTAAGAAATTATAAAAGTGCACATATGGCGCACTCAGCGTCGAAGCTAGGAGCCGGCCAGGGCGGCTGCCGGGGGGTACAAAGCTTAGGGGGGGCGTAGTTTTCAGACCATCCTGGCTCTATTTCTATATGACTGGCCAATAGTATACCGAACCTATCCAATATGATGCAATAAACTTATTTTCTTAAGTTTTTTCTGTGCAACTCCTAAAAATAACTCCTATTTCTGTTTGAGCTATCAAACAAAAATCTAACCCGTTTGAACAAGGGCCCAAATATTATTGAGCTCGCTTCGTCCGCTTCCGTATTTAAATGGACAAAGCAACAATTAAGTATGTATTTACGTAAAAATAGACAAAACAAAACTCAAGGTTCCAAAGCGGGGTGCTAAGATTTTCAAGCTGGGGTCGCTCGCTCTTATCACAAAATAATTATTACTATCGCATGCGAGTAACCGTGGTGACTACCCCGAAATTGGCTCCTGAAAAAACCAACCCCTAAGGCTGTGACTAAAAGATCTTTCAACAAATTAAAATTAACCAAAAAATATTTACGATCACAGATTGGTCAAGAACGTTTAAAAAATCTCGGTATACCTACTATGGATTGACTATAACATTCCAAAAAGTATTAATGTTATAGTTTAGGTACTAAACCTACTCCACCTACTACTACCTAAACCAATTTCTTTCTTTACCTTGACCTACCGCCAAATCATTGCAAAAATCACCTCAAGACCTGTCCATTCCATATGGAACG
Organism: Polymixis lichenea; assembly: GCA_949091785.1. Taxonomy (NCBI): domain Eukaryota; kingdom Metazoa; phylum Arthropoda; class Insecta; order Lepidoptera; family Noctuidae; genus Polymixis; species Polymixis lichenea. The sequence continues at coordinate 22,659,506 of OX420943.1, read as the reverse complement.
AACCATTTGGTTATTTCCTTTGTTTACAAATGTCAAAGTGTACTGGAGCAAAACATTGAAATGTTAAGACCTTCCGACCTATGATTACAGCCCACAAATTGATACTTATCGACACTACTTTGTCCGTAAGTTATACTTACCTGTAATACGTGGTATAGGCGTACTTGTTATGAGTAATAGGAACTGGTAAGGTAGAATGCATAGTTATCGGTCGAGTGGAACTCCACTCGACCGATAACTAAACTTAAAAGCTGAGGTCACGATTTGTGGTCGCTTAATGGAATTTTAAAATCAAATTCAAACGTCATTGGTTCAAATTAGGCTGAAAAGCAGCCATTTCTGAACCTCAAAATTACATAAGACAGTTCCCCAAAACATCTGCCCGTCACCAATACCTTGTGCTTTAGCTGCGAAAGAGAAACGGCGTAACAAACTCCTCATCAGCTCAACTAGAAGAATTTGATTGCATATAAGCATGCAAAGTACCTAATGAACATTACATTAAAAAACCCCTGACACAAACAAAAATCCCTAAAAAGTAAAAAAAATATATTTATTAGTCTTTTAAGTTGTAGGTAATATTTTGATCCAAGCATTGTCACGTCGCGTCGGGGGGATAGCTACAATAGCATAGTTACATTAATTATTGCGGGGTATCGTCTTGCTGCTTTGTTCAAAATATTATCTACAACTTTAAAGGCTTATTTTAGAGGCTTACTTAGATTTTTGTTTGGTTTGGGGTAACCCCCAAACCAAACAAAAATCTCCAAAACGAAAATCTAAAATGTTTCATTTAATTTCTATTTCCTGTTTTTTAAACTTAATATAGTAATAGTAAATACGCTACGATCGACACATATCACGCTTAAATCGCACAGCTTTACGTACATATGTTTCCTACAGTGAGGTTTGTTACTAATTTATCCTCAATCCTCACCTTGATCAACATTTATCTATAACCTATTCATTGAGACCTTTTCAATGAGCCCAAACACAATACTTCTGCTGTTTGCTGGTGAGTAACTTGGGTATCCTGAAAATTCCAGGTGATGCTCCAGCATCAGTTCAAGGTTACTTTGTTCGCCTAATATCATTGAGTAATAGAATACCAAATTTCGGCTCGATCAGACCCGTGGAAGATGCTCAAATCCCTTCATCAACCAGAAAAGAGCTGATAATCTTCAAACGGCTGAACCGGTTTTGATTAAACATGTCTAAGAACCACCGCTTAAAAACTTACTTTAAAAAAAAACCGCACCCAAATCGGTTCACCCGTTTAAGAGCTACGGTGCCACAGTCAGACACAGACAGAGACACACACATAGCGGTCAAACTTATAACACCCCTCTTTTTGCGTCGGGGGTTAAAAACAGAAATAAGTAGGTGCACAAAACATTAGATTTAATATTACATGTGTGTATTGTGTGTGGCATATTAATGCCAAAAAAAATATATTGAAAACTAAATTCAAGCAGAAACAAACAGGTAAACAGAATTTAATACCTAAGTAAAAGCCTCCAGGCATTAAGGGCGTGCCCACTTTCGCGTGCAATGCTATAAGAACATGTTTTGTTTACCGGTACATTAAATATTGGGGCTTCAAGAGTAGGCACTGCTAGGCTTTAGATAACGTAAGTTTGGATTTGAAAACAGAGCAAATCGGCAAACCATCATTAGAAGTCCTTTGGTTAGGTGAAATGAAGAGCTTCGCCCAGTGGCTGGTAGAAGTAGCAGCCGGTGGATGAAAGTGGCTGAGGATAGAGCTGATAACTCCTCATTGATTCAAGACCGAATCATAAAGAAACAAGAAAAATTATTCAAGAATCTAGACTGTTGAAAATTGTTAATTAATACTTGCTAAGTAGTCAAAACTTTGTAATAAACAGGAAGTTCGCAAAACATTTTGGTGTATATTTTAATTTTGTACTTCTAATTAAATTCTTACGCCGAAGAACACGATTACCTACAAGTAAATACAAACGGTTTAAAATTGAGCCAACGTGAACAATGAAAGTGAAGGTCTTTCCACTCCTTTGTTAAATTAATTAATTACAAATTTTCCACCTCATTCTTAAGAAAAAATAATCAATCCTATTAAAGGGAAACAATTAAGACGAGAATAACTTTTAATTTGTATATCAAAATAGGAAATGTTCGGCTTTTTGCTGGTTCGTGGTTTTGGAAACTAAACGTGTAAAAGAAAAATTACTGGTTAGACTGGAAATCCACCCTAACATATTTGGGAGGGGGCTAGGCAGATGATGATGGGACCTTATGGCTTTTCAAAGGTTGTGCAATATACCTGCAACCACAACATACACTCACGCCTTCTTCCCCTATGGATAAAGGGTAGAAACTACAGAACGCCAACGCTACGATCAAACACAACAATAACACACACACCTGCTGACCTTAAAATAAAATAAAAGTAATCTCCACTATTGTGTCCTATGTTATCAGGATATCGAAATAATGATTTAATTCTCTGTATTCTTGATTAAAACCTTGAACCCGAACTGCAGACTACAGTAAGATTGCCAAAAGATAACAAAATCTACATCTATACTTCAAAACAAATTAGTGCCTTTGGCCAGTTCTTGATATTAACCGGAGTAAATCACATTCTAATAACACAAGCAGACTAGGAAATGGCTGAACATAATTATGATTTGGAAACCTTTTTTGTTATTAAAGAGCTACCTACAGTATCGGCCGCCATAGATCTTAGAAAAGTATCTCTTGCGTTTGAGTATTTTGTATGCCTACGTAAACGTCCTGCAGATCTAGTAGCGCCTTGTTACGGTTGAGCTACATACATGATGACTGATGCATGTATAACGTCTGTTGGGACAGGTCAGCTCAAATCTACAATGGCTCTTTGTTCAAAAGGCTATTCCAGACGTCGCTCTGCATTGTTAGACTTAATTATAATCCTAATATTATAATGTTTGGACGTTAAAGGAGACCATGAGCGAGTAGACCGAGACTGAGTTTGTTACGGCATTTCTTTTCAGGGATTTTGAAATATTGACGTACAAAATATCGACATGTAAAAGTGTCTGAAAAGATCTAGGTAAGTACTGACTTATGTAAACATTTCAGTTCATTTCATATAAAGACTTTCTGTAAACTGATCATTCTTGTTGGCACTGAGCAGCTTCGGTAATAACCTTGCTGAGAGGATTATCTTTTACCGCGGATTTTTTTTAAATAACGTACCTATGTCGTATCAACATGATAGAACGTTTGGAACACACAATAAATAGAAAACTCACAAAAAGACCTCATGACCACTATGGTAAACCGCATTTATAAAGCACTAGCTTTTTCCCACGGATCCCCCCTCGTGGATGTCGGTTATCGCGTAAAATAGTAGCTTATGTCTTTCTCCATATCCCAGGCTATAACTCTGCCAAATTTCATGACGATCGGTTTAGCGGATAAAACGTAAAAGCGAAACAGACAGACAGAGTTACTTTCGCAATTATAATATTAAGTAGGCTTCCCTACAAGGGACTAGGGATTACTTTGAACCTTTAAGATAAGATAAGATAAGATATTTTTATTTGCATAAAACATGGTATACAAGGTGTTATTGGAAAATATAGATCAAACATATTTTGCTTTAAACTAAAGCATGCAAACTTACTTACTAAAAAAGAAAAATACATTGACATTGAAATAAATTACATTATTATATTAAAAAATCATTGATACTGTAGAAATTATTATTATTAAGCCATTTATATAATTGGGTTTTAAATAACGTACAATTTAACGTTTTCAACATTTTAGGTAATTTATTATAAAGACGTACACACATAGCCAGAGAGTTTTTGTTATATTTCGCTGATCGAGGCAGTACATCCAGAACAAGTCTATATTGGTCTCGCCTACTTCGAGAGCTTATTTCCTGTGCTGTTTTAAAAAGTTCTTTGTGTTTTTGAACGAACATGCATGCTTCATATTATATATAATGAAGGTAACGGTAGCAAACCAAGCTCTTTAAATATAGGTTGACATGATTCGTCAGATGGAATCTGGTATAGAGCTCGTAAACATTTTTTCTGGGCGACAAATGCTCTATTGTGGTCAGTACTATTTCCCCAAATCATAAGTCCATACCGTAGTGAAGACTCAACATATGCGCGGTATGACATCACAGCCGTTTTTGTATTAGTGACTTTTTTTATTTGTCTCAGAGCATAGACAAATTTATTTATTTTATTGCATACAACATCAACCTGTGCTTTCCAGTCTAAACTTTCGCCAATTACTACTCCTAAAAACTTAGTTTGTGTTACTTGTATAATTTTCGGTATGTCCATTTTAAAATTAAATGTATTATTATAAGATTGATTAAATTGTATATATACTGATTTATTAAGATTAATAGATAAATTATTATTATTTAACCAGTTAATTAGATTGTCTATTGTACTATTTATGTCCGCTTCATGATTCGCAATGGATTTATATTTATTATCCGTACTAACAATTATGGAAATGTCATCGGCAAAAAGGAAGCATTTATGATTGATTACCTTAACTATGTCGTTTATATAGAGTAGAAATAAGAGCAACACAGTCGTTTTGATTTATCAAAAATACTTCACAGAATGGTGGGCGTTATCTTTGGCCTTGATTTGGTGTTTGATTAAATCTACAATCAAATAATTCGGACCAGGAAATAACTTCGTTTCACATCACGATTCTGTAAAAAATACATCGATGTTTTGTTATAACTAGGACCTGCAATATCTTGAGTGTAAATCTAGAATTATTTTTTACTTATTAAAGGCTGTTTTAATAATTAATTTCAAGTATGAAAGTGAAAAGGAATATGGAAAGATCTCAGCAAGTGGTAGTCTATAGTTTCTGCCTACCTCCAAGGGGAAAAAGCCGTGGTTATGTCTAAACGTGTTGACAAAAAAAAAAAAAATCTATCACCAATGAATATTGCCTTTAGAAATAAACCCACTATTTCTAACATTTAACATTACCTCTTTGTTTTTTCTATTCGTGTACAATAAATAACACTTTATCAATTTGTTACTGCAGAGTAATTAATTTGCACACCTATATCAATTGCAACACCCAATAAACTTAATGGCAAAAAAAAAAAAAACAAACGAGCCCAATAGCTAACGAATAACCAAACAATCCAGAATGTCTGGTGGGCTGGGTATCCGCGCAGGTGAAGCTGCTGGAACCCACACCTCTGAGGTGCTTCCGATGCCAGGTGGGGCATCACGTGGGCGTCCAATGCACCTCGGAGGTGGACCGCAGCGGACACTGCTTCCGTTGCGGTCAGCCCGGTCACAAGGCTGGCTCGTGCAATGCCACGCCGCACTGCTACCTATGTGCGGCAGCTGGCAAGCCGGCCGAACACCGGGCTGGGAGCAAGGCCTGCGCTCCACCCGCCGAAACCAGGAGCCGGGGCAGGGGCAAGCCCTCCGCCACCGTCGTCACCGCCGTAGCTGCCGCCACCGCCGCCGCCGCTGCCGCCCCTACAATCGCCGTCGCCGCCGCTACCACCGCGGCAGGGCCCTCTCAGGGGGCTCCGGAGGGGGCTGAAATGGAATGCCAATAACAGCTCCATTTCGCCTCCTCCAGGCGAACATCAACCACTGCGCCACCGCTCAGGATCTGTTGCTCCAGAGCATGGCGCAGTGGTCGATTAACATCGCCGTGGTCGCTGAGCCGTACTTTGTCCCGCCCAGGGATTACTGGGTGGAGGACCTGAGCGGCTCAGTGACCATAATTTCGTCGGCCGCCGCCGGCACCCCGGCTCTCGATGGTATCCAGAGAGGAAGGGGTTGCGTAGCAGCACGGTTCGGGGGGATTGCAGTGGTAGGGGTGTACTTCTCCCCGAGCCGAACTCTCGCCGAGTTCCACAACTCCCTTGAGGAGTTGAGAGACGTCGTCGTCGGGTTTCGTTCCCTCCCCGTGCTCGTCCTCGGGGACTTCAATGCCAAGAACTTGGCTTGGGGTTCCCGGTTGACGGATGTGCGGGGTAGGATGGTGGAGGACTGGGCTCTAGAGGTGGGCCTGGTCGTCCTAAACCGGGGTTCTGTCGCCACGTGTGTGCGGATGCGGGGTGAGTCGGTGGTGGACATTTCTTTCGCCAGCCCCGCTCTGTCACCGCGTGTCGTCGACTGGCGCGTCATGGAGGGGGTGGAGACGTATTCCGACCACCGGTATATCCGGTTTGACGTCTCCGCCCAGGCCTCGAGCGCGCCGGTCCAACAGGCCCCGTGTGGTCCGCGGTGGGCGCTGAAGCGGCTGGACCGGGAGCTACCCCTGGAAGCCTCGATCGTGCAGGCCTGGGTGTCACCACCGGACAGGCCTGCCGACATCAACGATGAGGCGGAGTGGTTCCGGGAGGCCATGTCCGAGGTATGCGACGTGGCAATGCCCCGGGTCCAGCCAGGACGTGCTTCACGCCAGGTGTACTGGTGGTCGCCGGAGCTCACAGCTCTGCGCGAGGCGTGCGTTGCTGCGCGGCATCGGTACACCAGGCACCGCAGGCTCCGTATCCGCCCTCCGGATACGGAAGCCATTCAGGCGGAGCTATACGAGGGGTACAGAGTGGCGAAGACCGCCCTCCGAGCGGAGATCCTGCGGGCCAGGTCACTGGCCCGCGAGGAGTCGCTGGAGACTCTGAACAGAGACCCGTGGGGACGCCCCTACAAAACGGTGCGGGAGAAAATCCGCCCGTGGGCTCCCCCGCTGACCCAGAGTCTCCGGCCTCAGCTCGTGCAGGACGTGGTGAGCGCTCTGTTTCCCTCGCGAGGGGAGCATGCTCCCCCGCCCATGGCTCCGCCACCTGCGGTGGCCGACGCGGACCACACCGACGACGACGACGATGTTCCAGAGGTGACCGAGGTAGAATTGAGAGTGGCGGTACGTAGGCTGAATGCCAAGAATACCGCCCCAGGACCCGACGGCTTGCCTGGAAAAGCCTGGGTCCTGGCCTTGGAGGCTCTCGGGCCTCGACTAAGAGGGCTCCTAAGCGCATGTTTGGAGGAGGGCCAGTTCCCACGTCACTGGAAGACGGGGAAACTGGTCCTCATCAAGAAGCAGGGGCGCCCCGCGGACTCTCCGTCCGCTTACCGGCCCATCGTGCTGCTCGACGAGGTGGGCAAGCTCTTTGAAAGAGTCATTGCAGACCGCCTCGTCGGGCGGCTGGTGCGGGTGGGGCCGGATTTGGCGGAGAGCCAGTTCGGTTTCCGCAGGGGGCGCTCCACGGTGGACGCCATCATGCGCGTGCGAGCCCTCACGACGGGGGATGCTGTGGCCCGGGGTGGGGTCGTCTTGGCGGTGTCTCTGGACATCGCCAACGCCTTCAACACCCTGCCCTGGAGTTGCATAAGGGAGGCACTCCGGTATCACCGGATGCCGACCTACCTCTGTCGTGTGGTCGAGGCCTATTTGACGGACAGGGCCGTCATCTACCCCGGTCACCTAGGAGAGTGGAACCGGCGAGAGATGTCGTGCGGTGTCCCACAGGGATCGGTCCTGGGGCCGCATCTGTGGGACATCGGATACGACTGGGTGCTGCGCGCCGACCTCCCTAGCGGCGTCAGCGTAGTTTGCTACGCTGACGACACGCTGGTCCTGGCGCAAGGGAGGTCGTACCAGGCGGCGGCCGACTTAGCGACACACGGAGTTGCGACAATCGTCGATAGGATCCGGCAACTGGGACTCGAGGTGGCCTTGCACAAGTCCGAGGCCATGTGGTTTCATGGTCTTCGGAATGCGCCACTGACGGGTTCCCAGATAACGGTGGGAGGGGTTCACATCGGCGTCGAGTCGACGATGAAGTACCTAGGACTCGTCCTCGACAGCCGGTGGAACTTCGCGGAACACTTCCGACGTTTGGCTCCCAGACTGGAGCGGGCCGGGGCTGCCTTGAAGCGGCTCCTGCCCAATCTAGGGGGGCCAAACGCCTCCTGCCGGAGGCTCTACGCGGGGGTCGTGCGGGCCATGGCCCTATACGGGGCGCCGGTGTGGGCGCCTACATTGAGGCGCCAACCAGCACGCCGGTTGAAGGCGGCCCATAGGGTCATGGCCATCCGGATGATCCGGGGATACCGCACGATCTCCGGTGAGGCGGCGGGCCTCCTTGCCGGATTACCGCCATGGGATCTGGAGGCAAACGTCCTCGCGCTCACTTGGGAGTGGCGCGAGGAGGCCAAACGCCGGGGCGTAACTCCGCTGCCGCGGGAAATCGCGGCACGGCGGACAGAGCTCCGGCAGGATCTCATGGCGACGTGGAAAGTACGATTGTCGCAACCCAGTGCTGGGCACGCCGCGATTGCGGCGGTAAGTCCCCTCTTTGAGGCGTGGCTTGAGAGGCGGCATGGCGTCCTCACCTTCCGCCTGACACAGGTCCTCACCGGACATGGCTGTTTCGGGAGGTTCCTGTTTCGGATAGGGCGGGAGGAAACGCCCGGGTGTTTCCATTGCGAAGATCGCCCAGAGGACACGGTGGAGCATACGGTGGAGGTCTGCCCAGCTTGGGCGGAGCAACGCCGTGTCCTCGTGGAGGTGATCGGCGGCGGCGATCTCTCGCGTCCGACCCTGGTCCAGGCCATGGTACGGAGCGAGAGGGCATGGCTGGCAGTCGCCTCCTTCAGCGAAGCAGTTATGCTCGCAAAGAGGGAGGCGGCGCACGTGAGGGAGATGCAGTACATGCGCCCTCACAGCCGTGGCCTTCGCAGGAGACGCCCTGGGCGTCGGGAATCCCAGGCTGATTCCCGGCCACCGTAGGCACGGGCTTGCGGACGGCGAGTAATGGGTAGCTCGCTGTCCGGTAAGGACCAAGCCCGGGTCGACGGCGCGTTGTGTTCCACGCGCGCCTCAAAGAGATGTCAGCAGCAACAGAGGGGCCCGCAAGGGCCGATGCCTGCCGGGGGTGCGGGTTGTTCGAAAGAGATACCGCCGCCCCTGGCACACAGGCAACTGAGGGAACACGGGTGGGTTTTAGTCAGTAAAAGTCTGACACGCCCTCCCGCTCCACCCAGAGCGGGAGAAGTTATTTGATGATTTCCCACCCAGAAAAAAAAAAAAAAAAAAAAATCCAGAATGTAAAACGAACTAAAATTGAGCCCAAAATAAAACAAACCGACAGCATTCCGCAAAACAAAGCGTATGATGTTCGCCATTTCCGGTTTTTGATACCAATTTGCACTCACATCCGGTTTTACTCGTACTAGGAAATATTCTCTACAACCTAATATATTTACTAAAACTTTGAGTTGGATAGTATTCATAGACGGTTTAGAAGGAAGGGGAGCAACGACGTTGGTATTAAAATAGCAATGTACGATGATGTTTTGATAGAATAGATAGAATGTGGAGTATATTATATAGAATGTGGAGTCGCTAATCCAGATTTAGGAAATCTAGGTAAAATAAAATGCTGTTCGTTGGTTAGCATTTGGTTAATTTATCTAATTTAGCTAAGCCGACTGACTGAATCCTGTCCTAATAAATAAAAAAATCCCATAGAAAAAAGTTCTGTCAGTTTTCTTCAATATTTGTAAGTGTAAATTTTTTTGGGCAACTTTTCCAAGTTTTCTTTCCCTATAATCATTTTTTAGACTATTACAAAAATTTAAAAAAAGTTAACATTGGTCCAGGTGACCTCAAGGATTACGCTTACCAACGAGCAGAAATACAATGTTTTTTTAGTTAAGGCCATGGTAACTTTGAATATTGTCGACCGATAATAGTTCTTCTTGCAATCCGCTACGGGTTAAAATCATAAATTCGCATAATTAATGAGCAAGCGTATGTCGTACAAATGCAAATAAAATTGTTTAAAATTAGATATTAACTAATTAATAATAAATCATCCATCACTTGATACGGTTTGGCATTTGGAAATTTATTGTATATTTTTAATTATAATTATAATTGTTATTGAAGGGATAAAGTGCTTTTAAAGATAATTAAGAGGTGACTTTAATGATTTTTTTTTAAACCACCTTTTTGGGCGTTTTCAAGAAATCTCCGCCTTAAACAGATTTAGAAATAAATAGTTTTTATTTTAATCATTTAAAATTCCTGACAATTTTGCACATCAGTGGGCAATTTGGTAATTCATCTCATGAATTAATTTAGAGACAAAAATAAAAACATTTACATTGAATTAAAAATAATTTGTATTTTAAAATATTTTATTTAACCCTGCAACCATAGTATGAAAATCAATAATTACAATAAAACACAACACTTTATTTTAGTATAAGAAACAACACTATTCAATATTATTTAATAATGTTACTATTAAAAACAAACTTACCTTGGTAAGTTATCGTTCCTGTGTCAACCAATAAAAAAATGTTGCACAAAAAGTAATCAACCTTCTGGGAACAGATTAATTAAGAAATATTATATTTTACCGAAATCCACTGAAACCTTGTACTAATGTCATGGCTTAAATAAATCCAGGGTTCATACAATCCAATCATAGAGATATATGGAACACAATTAGAAAAAAACAATATATTTTGTAGGTACTTCTTTTTTATTGATACTATTTTTTTTTTCATTATTTCTAGAGATAACATAAGTTTTTTGGGGATTTGAGACGGTATTCTTATGTAATTGCTCGATATTTCTTTTATAATAAAATATTAAGAAATTTCGTATCAAATCCGTCTAAATTTAGGAGTACTGCTTGTATTTAGAAAGTACTTAAAAAAAAGTAGGAAAACGTATTAACGTAGTAGGTAAAAGTATTAAGTAGTATCTTTAAGTATGTAATTAATTGTAATCGAATGAATTTTAACCTAATGACTATAATTGTGCTGTAACTTTAATTTATATATTTTTATTTTTTATTTTATTATTTATTTTTAATGCAATGATTTCAATGTGTAATGTTTTAATGAACTTATGACGAATCCTTAAGTATATTTCTATGTGATTTGTAGTGCTTATTATGGAAATAATTTTCTGAAGTAAATGATTATTTAATTTTAACTAACGACATTGCGGCTACTATTTTATGCGATAACCGTCATCCACGCGAACGGAGCCACGTGCAAAAGCTAGTTTAGAATATTTATTTCGGAATGTTTTATGGACATTACATTAATATTAAACTTACATTACAGAATTATGTTGTTTTGTCAAGTCGTAAAAACCGTGCGAAGCAGGGGAGGGTCGTCAGTTTTGCACATATTTTTTAGTACGCTATAATTATGTTAATGTTTGACAACCATTCACAAGAATAGTGTTATTTTGCCGAGTTTATTTGACCTTTCAAGTAGTACTTCGGTTGGAAACCATCTGCGCTCCCTGTTAAAGCAAACAGTTTTAACCAAGAATGTCTGAGAATGTTGAAATTAGTAAATGGGTTAGTTCAAATACAAAAACATAGATGGCGTCACAAGGCGGTGCCTGTGGCGGAAATTATTTCTGATTGTATTATTTTTTTAAACTGACGCAAACGTTTAAAGAAGTGTATTTAAAAAAATATAATTGTGTTACTACTATTATTATTATATGACGAAATATACAGTTACTAAATAATATTTAAAAAAATTAAGTCGTAAATACCTAATAACGCATACTTACATAAAATAGTAGGTACGATAAGTTTTTTCGGGACCACTTTGTTTAAATGTGGATGACTGGCCGACCACCATGTATTAAATCTATTAAGTGGCATCATTACCTATTAGGTACCTATGTACCCTAGTAGCGTTCCCTGGAACAAAACAAATAAACAAAATAGTTCAAAGATACCAAAAATCTGTTAAATGACTTGTAAAAACAGTAATATTATGTTTCGTTGATTAATGCTAGTAAATTTTACGGCAATATTTTTTAAACAGCTCATGGCACCTTTACAACCCAGATTCACTGTTTTTTTTTAAATTATGCCTTATAATCATGACGCCTTCGGACGTGAAAAAATGTTTTTAATAATACACAAAATTTCTTAACCCTGCTTAACGCAAATAATAGCCAAAAACACAAAATATTAATATTAACTAAAATCGTCAAAAAAGTGACCCTTGGCTCGATAGATGGCGTTGGGATCGAGTTAGATCTCGCTATGGTTTCGTTACCGCGGAAACATGACTACCGCGGGCGCGCGCTGCTTAAGTTGCCATCAGGAGGGTCTTAACTGACTCGACTGAACAGCGAATGATGAGTTAAGGATATGATCCCAGTGATTACAATCCGCTCGCTCGTTTCTCAACTATCGCAGAGATTCGAGTCGAATAACTGACGCTGTTTTTGGCCCTTTTTAAACCATTTTAAATTCCTCAAAGGCAGTCACAGTATGTGCGTTAGCTATTAATAGTCGAAGACTGAGCTCATGAGTGATTATTTGAGCGTGGTTCAATTCAATTGGAAGGATTCATGTCACAGCGACTGATTAACGGCAATATTCAGTATTCAGCTTATTTATTATTTCAATTTAGTTCCTGTTTTCGCCGCTAGAGTAAAAAAATATATTATGTTTGTGTTTCGAGTAGTGTTATTTCGCACAGGAAGCAGAAAACTATACTGCACTTTACCCTATAAAAGTATTTTTACACAATTTGCCACTGAATCAATCAATTCAATACAAAAATGAGCTGCTGTACCTGACTTTATACAAAAAAATCTAGCTTCACGTAATTGCTAAAATAGATGCCACCATTTACGGTGCGTTATTTATTTTCTCTACTTATTTATCTCGTCCAAGAAAAGTATATTTTGGTATGAATTTGGAATTGAGGTCACCTTGACCTTGATTTACATTACTTATCTAATGCCGTCATCGGCGATATAATTGATGTGACAGTTCTACTCAGTCGCTATTCGGATTACAATATTATTGTACCATAATATTTTCGTCATATTATCATTTTATTAAACAGTTTGACCGTGGTTACGTCCCCAGAAGGAGGAACGACAATCTTATGTGGGCCACCTGAATTCACATGGATACGGGAAGGTCTTTCTACTGTAAAATAATAACGATGATGATAATTATATGTTATTTAATGTATAAAAACCGGCAGTCTTACAGCGAACGTGTTTTAAAGGTGAATCAGAGCATCGTGTGCAGTGAGGCGGAACGGCGGCCTTCAACCGTTTATTGTCAAGTTCACTGGCAAACTTTTTTGTTGTTCTCTTTATGCAATGCAATGCATAACAGTCATTGAGTAGGTATTGAATAAAAATTGTTCGCTGGATACTAAGGCTCTCTTCTTCATCATAATTAACGACTAAGTAACAATTGTTGGAGTATGAGCAGTAGCATCAGTCATTGTGTAGGAGCTTCTTTATCGACTTTAGTGTGGCGTATTGACAAATGTATGAAAATAAATCAGTTTATTATTTCTATATGAGCCTTCCGGTTAACCACTGTGGTTATTAACACTGAATGGATGAAATGACAGCACGTCACGGGAACAATCTGCGACTCCCGCATTCCCTTTAAACGTAAGGGGAAGATGTATAAAACCATGGCTAGACCTGCTGTCGTGTTTGGGTCAGAATGTTATGCCACAAAAGGGATGAATCAAATGCAATTGCATGCAGCTGAGATGAGAATGTGTTTGTTTTTCATTTTGAGGGTAGGACATCATCAAATAACTTCTCCCGCTCTGGGTGGAGCAGGAGGGCGTGTCAGACTTTTACTGACTAAAACCCACCCGTGTTCCTTCAGTTGCCTTTAGGCCAGGGGCCACGGTATCTCTTCCGAACAACCCGCACCCCTGGCAGAAGAGGGATGTGTGGTGTTAAACGACTAGATAGAGTAAGAAATGAATACTTAAGAGGATGCTTGAAAATGGCACCGGTAACTGAAAATTTGTTTGTAAATCGGCTGTTATGGTATGAATATGTGATACGAAGGAATGAGGATAATGTCATGAGGAAAGTTTTGAGTACGAAAATCGATGGCTGTAAGAGTAGGGGAGACACCAAATAAACGATCGATGGACTGTGTGAATGATATGGTTAGAAAGGGGCTGACTACGGAATTGACCTAAACGTTTTTTTTTTAAACGTTGCCCCACACTAGGAATTTCTCCTGTATTGTGGGTGCATTGACAAACATTTAAACTCACATACAAAAACAGCCAGACCCGGAATAACTATTTGTAGGTCATAAAAATATTTGTTCCGTGCGGGAATCAAACACGCGAGACGCAGCGCATCGACAATTCAAAAGTGCCTGTAAATGGTTTAATTGAAATAAATGCTTTGAGTTTGAGTTTGAGTCAATCGCTTAACCACTGCGCCAACCATGCCGACATAGAATAGAGAAGTATGAAAAAAAAAACATGTTGTGTCAACCACAAATAGATTGGAATAAGGAAAAGAGAATGAAGATACTGACAACTGAGAATAGGAGAGTGTTTTCTTATTTGAGAATTTTTGGAATTCAAAAATATTTGTTTTGATTGTGTCATATCATCATCATCAATACATCAACCGGCCTATTCATTAACACTAATAAACCACTGTGTTGAAGATACCACAAAAACGGTTGGTGTTGTAAGAATGTCTCACGTAATTCAGTAGTTGAACCACTAACCCAGTAACAAAGCGAAATTACTATAATAATATGCCATAATAACCCCAATTACCTGACAATTTCATCAAGGTCATGTCAAAAAACATCAATTTCAGTTTCGTTCTTACCGCTTACTCTATCCACGTACCTTTAAATAAAAACCTACGGTTACGCATCAGCAGCCAAGGTTGCTCACAATGGACGACTACCTAATCCTTCCTTATCTATCACGTAAAAATATTCATAATCAAACAACGCACGTATTTCCAATGGCAAAACTAATTTAGTAACGTTGCGTGATCTAGTATTGGTTTGTGAGAATTCTTGAGTATTACTGAAGCTGGGGATCATGAACATTACTGCTCTTCTTTCTTTGCAACTCAGCATTCTTTTCATAGTTTTTCGTTTAAATAGCATGGAGGTCGCTGGCCATTTTTTATTTCTCTTCAAGCCAGATAAACATCGGCACGCTAATTGCTTAGAGTATTAATTGCATTGCTTTATTTGTCAAAAAATCATCTGTTCAACAATGTAAACAACGCAATGAATGTTACTGAACTGTCAAAATGAAAGCCATTTCCTACAGTTATTGTGTCACACGATTATCCGGCTGGTCTTTATCGGGCTGAATAGATGTCTCAAATTCTTGGGTACAACACACAGCATTCAAATGCACAAACCCTCTTAATAATAAATGTAGATTAAAGTTATTCCAAGTTTAAACCTATGATAATGTATGGTTATTCCTTTGTAACTCCTGGTATAGCTTTATTCCGTGTTTATTAGAAAGAGGGTTAGAATTTTGCAATCTTGTGCACTCTGCACTTTGAAAACCAATCAGTGTAAACTGTAAACCATTCAATTAGAAGTAAAATAACTCCAAAGAATTCATTTTTAGGTCATTTTCTTTAAGCAGATTTCAAAAGAAATAAGGACCACCAGAGTACTAAGCCTCATAAATGCATAATATTGAACAGTGCAACAAAAATGCAGTTTAAAAAAATGTCCCAAGTCCCAACAGTTACTGCACTAAGTGACGAATACCCGTAAAAACTAGCCGCTTGTGTCGAACAAACACACAATGTGACTTGTTGAGCCGGCCTACATCAGCTTTTGTGGCGAGAACAACTGTTTTGTTTTGCAAGTTTAGTTGAATACTACTCAATGGGCTTACTTATTTATTTTAACAAATGCCTATTAAAACAGTGGTTAAAATGTGGTAATAAATTAACAGCAATAGTAGAGACTACGAATTTTTTTTAAATACTGTTAAGATTGCAGAGCTGGATGGTGCTGATCCAAGCGTCAAGTTCGTGAACGGGCGCTGTCGGTTGAGACTGGTCATCTCCTAACTTCCAGGGCTTATTTTTATCTTGTATTTAGAATTGTTTATAATTTTATTTTTTTACATTGTTCTCACATACAGAAGCAACAAGAATAATGTTCCCAAGATTTTGTAATATTTCAACTTGATTTTAGAAGAGTGTCCGTGGAGTTTCTTGCCCGTTCTTCTCCATAGAGATCTACGTTTTGGAATGGGCAACTAGCTTCAACTTTCCAACTGATCGACTTTTTGGCAGTTCAAAAGTGCCTGTAAATGGTTTAATTGAAATAAATGCTTTGAGTTTGAGTTTTGAGTTTGCATCCGTTGACTAGGATTCAGTTCACATAGTTTAATTTCTACTTCTCGAATGGGACAAGTTAATCAATCTGTCTAGCCCTTTTCCAACTGCGTTGGGGCCGGCTTCCAGTTTTACCAGCTGCAGCTAAGTATCAGTATAGCTGACCTCCACAATCCAGTTACAGGATAACAAGATACCTGGTAAGACTGGTAAGATACTTCAATTTTATTTGTATGTAGGTATGTATATGGTTGCCAAACATGTGCATTAACAGAACAATTGAGTCAGAAAATACAAGTCTGTCAAAATAGTATAGAAAGAAGTGTAGTTGGAGTCAAGAGAAGAGACAAAGTGATATTAAAAGAAATAAAAAGTATAACCAAGTTTAAAGATGGACATAAAGTATAAAAACAAAAAAATGGCGATGGACAGGACATATGTTAAGAAAGGAAAAAGAAAAATGGATCAAATTAATAAGAGATGGAAAAGAAAGCAGAGGACGACAATCGAAATGATGGGAAGACGACGTCAAAAGAGTAGCTGATCCAGAGTGGACTCAGTGGGCGAGAGACAGAGATGTGGATATCTTAAGAGGAGGCCTTTGTCGAAAAACAAGCGGTTTAAAAAGAGTGCACAGAACGCGCATATTTAAAAAAAAATAGGTTAAATAGATATAATATTGTAAAAAAAAATGTAAAACCAGCAATATAGGCTTATTTTATTTATTTATTATTTTACAGATGTATAGAATATGGTTAGTTGTATGAATTTATTTCCAAAACATCCGACTTTGCTTTATGCGCCATGTATTTGTCCAAACGCAAACAGCACAATAGAGAAGAAATTAATACAAACTTTACAAATCGGGTTTTTCTCACGATGCCCATGCCGAGTAACCTTGGTGGTACCTTCCTGAAATGGTCTGAAAGTCCTTTTAAAACACATTTGTTAAAAGGCGCAGTCCTCCGCCCATCTCGCAGCAACCGCCATATCACGCAAGTTTCTATGCTAATACGTATTTAAATCAACATCAATTTTATTAATTATTAGCTTTTGTCCGTGACTTCGTTTTGCGCTTAGCGTTCTTTCTGTTTTTTTTTCTTTTAGCTCAGCTCTAAAGAGTTGTAGCGTGATGTTAAATAGCCAATAACCTTCTTCGAAAATTGGGCTATCAAATGAACAAATATTTTTTGAATTCCTACTGGTGGTTTTAGAGACTAGTGCGGTCAAACAAACAAACCATTCAACTTATTACACAAGTTCGGCCTCTGAGAACCCCGTCAGTTTCATACAAACGAATACGTGTTTTGTGAATTTTATATTTATCAGTTAATTAGTAACTACCTACTATTGTATAGAATCAAGTTTACCTAACTAAACAGACAGCTGTGCTGCTGGGGAGTTAGTTACGCCACTTCTTATTCCCAGCTAAAGCACTAGGGCGGGCGTTTTGGGGGACTGTCTTATGGAAATTTTGACGTTCGAAAAGTGCAGATTCTAGACTAATTTGAATAAAATGACTAAAATTGACGCAGAGATGTCGGAAACGCATTCTCTGGACAGCCAGGCTATAAAGCAGATTTAATAATTTACATTTTACCTTGTTCAACCGATTTTCCCAGGCCCTTCTGTCTAATGACCAGAAGTAATAATCACGGGAAATAATTGTCACCTTCAGTGAAGCAAATGTGAGACAAAGTACTGGCGTAGTGACACAGTGACTCACTACAAAGTAGGGCGTGAGTTGACCAAGTTATGTAAAGGTGCTTGGATACTGAGGTATAACAGACATCTGTAAATAATGTAATGAAATAAATCGTCTACCATTTTGTGCACCTATACTCTGCACTGGTTAACAAATTGGTAGACTGTTTACTTTATTTATAAACATTTCTGCAAAGGTTACTGCAATTTTTCCTACCTAGTACAGTCAGGACAAATAAGAAATTAAGCAAACTGACATCCTGGACATCCATGAGAGTCATGATTTAAATATACCGATAAGTTGGTAGTCACTTTGCTTAACAATATACTTAATTTACTGGGCACTGGTCACTACTTATCCGCAAGTTATTTTTTTTTTTTTTTATGTACCTGTAACTTCAACATTTCTTACATACAACATTTCTTAAGAATTATCTAGGTAAACAATGTTGCTTAGATTTACAATCTAAAATAGCCATAGCATCACGAATGCGACGACTTAGAAAAAATATCTAGCCTTTTCTAAGGTGTAAGAGAACCTTATGCAAATAATAAGCCCGTTTATGATTTATCGTGGGCGATATCGTAAAATAAATCTTAAAGACTAGAGTGCCCATATATGAAGGTCTTACAGCGATAAGCCTTAGGTTAAGGGATTGAAATATCGCTATAGTTATTTTGAGAGTATGGGTTCTACAAAAAAAAAATACATAAGAGCTGTGAAGTTTCAAGAAATTTTAAACAGCCTATTAAAAGGAATTCAATCCTTTTATTACCCTCGTGGCAAATAGGAACCTTTTTTCTATTCGAAAATGTCACAAGGGTAGTTTACAGTTAATTTAACCAATTCAAACACAAAATGTTGTAACATAGGATTCAGAAAATAACGTGAGAGTTTTACGTATTAAGTACAGGCAGCCTCAAAAAGACGTGTGCATCGAAAAGCATTAGTTTAATTGTCTACAATCTCAGTTCCATAATACTGTATAGATGTAGGTACCCAATGTGTAGGTAAATATGTTTTTGTGGAAACACATTTAAACAATAAAATTGTTATGTAACACAAATTGTAGATAATCAAATGAATTCTTGTCGATTTTTACATATTTTTGAAGCTGTCTGTGTGACCGCGTTGTTCTTCTAATCTACGCCGCAAATTTTGCCGTGGTTTTCATCATCATTCAGAGAATTTATACCGATGCACAATTCAACACTAACAAACTTACAATTAATAAAAAACTTTTGTTGTTTTGTCAATTCATAAAAACCGTGCAAAGCAGGAGCGGGTCGATAGTTACACTAAAATGCACAGCCACCTTTACGATTGCAACACACCGCACGTATCATACTTAGTTATTTATGTGTGAAACATATTCGTAATTGTACTTGATACATATTACGTTTTATGACTTAGCAGTTTGTGGTTTTGGGTGTTCTTGTCTAGGAAACTGGTTAATGTGCAGGATATGCGTCTTGTATGACATTGTCCAGGATAGCGTTTGTGCAAAATGGCCAATTTTGGAAGAAGAAGTTCATTGATATTTATTGAAATTATAATGATGGTTGAAGTTTTAAGATTCCAATATTGTTTACATGTTTCTCATGCCTTGGATACAGAGAGCATGCAGGAAAGTCGTAAGACCCGCGCAGGCCTCTTCTCTCTCAAATCACGTCAGATTGCCGTCTCATCGGACTTTATGTGCGGAGAGAGACTCAAAGAAAACAAAAGAAAAACATGTGCTCTCAATTTAATTTTCCCTTGTCTTCTCCTGTGCAGTTGATAAATCGCCTTGACAAAAACCAGGTTTCGAAAGATAATTATTCATCCTTAGTTATGTAATTGCACACAGGACATCTTCATACACCGACTAAGCATGAGCAACCATTTTAGAGTTGCTGATGTCAGATATCCAATAGAAACCACTTTCCATCAAGGCCATCGGTTTGTTTGCCAACTTACCAAAAATAGCAAAGACTTCATACATGGTTCACATTGTTACGATTTCCCCTGAAATGCCACAAAGGCTTTGTTCCTAGCTAATGTTGATGGTCACTGCTTACCCTTGACATGCTCTCCGTGAAAATTCGATTTAGCGTTCAGCGAGGTTTGGTTACTTCTGGTATTAATTGGCGATAATTGGTGATAATTCCCGACTGATAAGTTAGGTCGAAGAACACAGACTTTGTATTACGTCCATGCATTGTGCATGTGCAATCATTTTCGATGTAATGTTTCCTTTCTAATAGCTAGGTTCTAGAATTAAGTTTGTGAATAAATTAGCCGGTCAATAATAATTGGTCTAGAGGGTATGAGCAAGTCTCAGGGCCGTGAGAGTTGCAATTTTTGCTTAAACTAACAGCATAGTTTTAATAAAACTGCTTCGTTGGAATATTGGTAGCAAACTCAACTGCTGAGCAAAACCCAGCGACTCTCGTAGAACAATTTCTGTAAAAACTTCATGGAAATTGTTTTACAAGTGTCGCGTCGCGTCTGAAGAAGCATTTAGGTCCTGGGTTTGATTCCCAGGTCAGGCAAACTAATATTCGGTATTTCGGAATTTCTCAGTTGCAGCCCGGAGTCTGGATTTGTGTCTAGCTGATGTCAATAGGCTAGCCCCCAAATACATGGGACTTAAACATAACTGGCGAATCGTGGGTATTTTATAGGTACCAACCCTCCGAGGAAACAAGGCGTGAAGTTATGTTATGTGCTAAGGAACGGTACTTTATCTATGTTTTTTATACCGATTGTGATCTATATTTAAAATTGGTTAATTTTGAGGGAAAAAATATTAATTAACCTACATACCTACATGATAAAATAATTTATAATATTAGTTAAGAAAGTGTTAGTGTTGTTCCGTGTGGTGCCGGACGTAAAAGAATAGCACCATCCCATTTCTTCCCATGAGTGTCGTAAAAGGCGACTAAGAGACTTACTAGAGAATGGGCAGCAGCGTTCTCTATGCATTTGACCACCATACTGCGATCGCTAACCCGCCTGCCAAGCGTGGCGATTATGGCAAATCCCCCCCTTTTGGGGTAGGTTTATGTCCAGTAGTGGATGTCTTTCGGCTGATATGATGATTAGTTAAGAATACTTTATACCTAAGAGCAAATTGATGGTTCATTGACCCCGTTTATTACATTGAACTTAAAAAGTCTTACTAGTCTATGACTTGTTCATGGTAAAAAATACAAATAATTAATTTTAATTGTTTTAATTACAGTTTCCTACGCACCTGTACCTACGATGTAATACGATATCTTTTTGATAAACTCATCATTAATCATTTTTTTTTCTTTAATTTATTTTTCACACTTTGTCAAATTCAAAGGGTTTTTTTTATAAATCTTCAAGGTCTTACAATGTGGAAGGGCTTGAACAGATACGTAATTAATTAAATAATTACAAGATGTTATCTTAATTATTTGCCTACTAAATTATAATGATTACGTTATGTTACTAGGAACGTACATAATTATCAAATATGGCAAATGTCTGCATCCGATCTTTTTTTTTAAACGCCTCTTTCCGGCTTCTCATTATAACTATTACCTACCAATTGTTTTGAAAATGGTGTTGATTTTCGATAAGTCTTCATAATTCTATCAACCTGATTTGTGAGATATTCTTAACCAGAGAAACTTAAGTTTATCTTAAGTTGGTCAGTTAAAACTCCGCAAAGGCAATGGATATCGATAACTAAACATTATAAAAACAAAAAGATTTTGATGTTTTGTTGACCGCATCAGGTGGCGTTTTGTAGTGTCCGCTTACCCCATGGCAAGTTAAATATTTTAACGAGTAACCGTAAAAGTCTTATCTTACTCCCAGTCATAATTACTAGCAACCTGCAAGGTAACTCTGTCCAAGCAATACTTGGCAGGACCGCGATTCCTTAACCAATTACCTCAGAAACCAAGTATTTTAGATGAAGTTTTACCGTTAGCAAAAACGTCAGTAAACAAAAAATTACGACGCGCTTCAAATTATCAGAATACCTCCCTCCACCTTGTTTTCTCACCTTAAAAAATGTTCATTATCATAAATTTTAATTAATTTTATGTAATGTTTCTATTGCGATAGTCATAATTAATTTACTCGTTTATACTAGCTACAACTGTATACTATAATGAACTGCCTTGAGTTAATTAGTTACTTTGCGTCGTTTAACTTATGAAAACTTATCAGGCGTTATGTGTGTGAATATCATAAGCTTAATCAGCCTATAAGGTTCCCACTGCTGGGACACAGGCTTCCTCTCTTCGAGAATGAGTGGGCTGTAAATAGATTATATATAGCCCACTCCCTCCGACGCAGGCCCAGTCCTGGTTGGTGATGTCTTCAAATTTTTGGTTCAAAGATAGTTTTTCTCATGATATCATCAACCTTTTGAGAGTAGTAGCGATGAAATTATGTACCCAAAAAAAAAAAAAACGCCTGCCTGGGTGCGAACCCACGACTTACAACTCGTAAGTGTAAGCGTGAATACTTTGTGATAAAGTAGTTTAGCAGATTCCTCTCTGCTCAGTCACAAAGCCGTTACGGGTAGTCACAAAGCCCGAAAATCTGGCGACCAGTCTTACCAAGGGGTATCGTGTTCATCATTTCAGACGAAAGACGTCCACTGCTGGACATAGGCCTCCCCCAGGCTCCTCCACTACGACCGATCTTGTGCTTCCCATGTCGAGCGGATTCCCACGGCCTTCACAAGGTCATCGGTCCACCTTGTGGGAGGCCTTCCCACTCTACGTCTTCCGGTACGCGGTCGCCACTCCAGAACCTTTCGACCCCATCGGCCATCTGTTCTGCGAGCAATGTGCCCTGCCCACTGTCACTTAAGTTTGGTAATTCTTCAGGCTTTGAAGGTTGCTCTAGTTCTCCTGCGGATCTCTTTATTCCTGATTCGATCACGTAGGAAAACTCCGAGCATAGCCCTCTCCATTGCCCCTTGGGTAAATTGTGAGCTACCACGTTTCTGTGCCATATGTCATCACTGAGGCGCTGCGGTATTTGGGACGAGAAGATATTGCGAAGCCTCCCGAATGCTGCCCAGCCGAGTCGAATTCGACGATTGACCTCTTTCTCGAAGTTGCACCTACCTAACTGGACAGTTTGTCCCAGGTAAACGTACTCGTCCACAACTTCGAGCGTAGCGCTCATGACGATCGGAGGCGACCGTCATGAGAGTGGGTGTTACATGGGCATTTGACATGACCTTTGTCTTGAAATGAACATGGACAAGACATAGGTAACTGGGTTGTGTAGGTGAAATAGACAGTCGCACTCGCTCCATGTAACTGATATTCAGCTGTATCTGGTGGGCCTTGTAGCCGACCTCAACACAGGAGAGAAAAGGCTCCTATGAGCTCATGCAGACGAGAAAGAAAACAAGCTAAAACCCAAGCTCTCAACTTACTGAATCAGGGTCCTCAATAAACCGACGAAAGCCACACTAAATAAGAGTGACCATTCAAACACAACTATTCCCATAATTGCGACCATTACTTGTAACGGAAAGGCAAGATTGTTTCAAAATTGGATTAACCAGCGAGTTCCTGAGTCATGAACTATGTGCACATTGAGCACGGTTTTGTAATTTGGGCAAACCCTAGTAAACTACTTAAAATCTGCCTTACGTGTGTATGGATTGCGACATGCGTCCTTCACACGATTACCCGGTAAAAAAACTGCTGCATCTCATCATCTCTAGTTTCTCCAAAACGGTGAAAGGCAAGTCTTTTTGGACACAAGCCTACCTATTTATCGCCATCATTATAATTAAACGATCTAGATTTGTAAGAATCACAGTTCAAATGGCTAAGAACACGCATGTCTTATTGCCATTTGAAAGAGCGGCAAAGACTATACTGCGAACTAACCTTAATTAATGGCTAGGCAACTCATGCATATTATTAGTATGTATCAGTTACAATTATAGGTAAGTACTTAAAACGCAATGAGCATTTAAATTAGTGCAGATGAAACCTTCAATAAATTTCGCAATATGTTGAATTGGTCAGCTGGCTAGGTTCCGTCAAAACTGGATAGAGGACGCGCGTGAAGATATAAGAAGTGGAGAGCGGCATCTCGGGTTGCTCAGGATTGAGTGGGTCATTCTTGAAAAGGAAAGCTACGGTCCTAATAGACAATGGCAATTCGGTGGTTTGGTATCTTTTCAGATGCTAAAACTCGCTTTGTCAAAGTGCATTCATCTTATCAGACAAACAATAACTAAAGCTACTAAAGACTTCATAACATATGAAGTGTAATGCCATCCTTTAGAACCAACCCCCTCAAACAGCACTAACAAAAATAACAACATTCCTATATTTTCCTTCACTGCTTCCAGTAACGAAAATGTTGTGGATGTTAAAAACGTAGCGTATTATGTTGATCACGCGCCACGACTGTACAGCGAGTGTGCCGCGCGTATGCCTCGAAATCGAATATAAAGCACCCTGTAAAAATGAGGTAACGTTACTCTAGTGGAACCATTACCATGAAAACTCGAGACTATTCAAATGTGGATGATGTGGAAACTGCCATTCAGATTATATAGAAGCTTCCACACTAGTTTTTACCTTGCTATATAGGGAGTGGTATGATTGGTAAGGTTACGGGAACTCCTGTTTTTAAGTTAGTATCTTAAAAGTATTTTCGTATACTTAATTTCAGGGTTCATGCCACTTCATTACCACTGTCATAGTAACGAATGCTGTTTGCATTTCAATCACAGAAACTGTGGCTGAGAATTTCTTAACAGTAGCTACCATAAGGTTTGTTTCATGTTTCCTAATTGTGAGACAAACCCAGAATGCCAGCAGTAATGAAAGAGTAACCCTCTCTTCCTGGTTTGTCCTATAACATCCATATGAGGGGCGTGTGGCTAAGTAATAAAAGACACACGAGCAGATCGATCAGGCTAAGTTACCGTGGTTGGTCCGTGGATGGACCCATCTCCGTGCCTCGCAAAGCACGTTAAGCCGTTAGTCCCGACTGTCATTCGTGGATTTTTGTCAGTCGTTACGGGTCGTCAGAAGCCTGAAAGTCTGACAACCAGTCTTACCACGAGGTATCGTGTTACCCAGTAACTAGGTTGTGGAGGTCAGACAGGCAGTGGCTCTATGTAAAATACTGTTATTCATTGTATCTGGTTAGATTGGAAGCTGACCCCGAAAAGTTTAGGCAGTTGATGATCCATATTACCCTAATTACACTATCAACTTCTACATCTGATTTCCACAAAAACCGAATCAAAGCAACAAATAGTACGTGCAGGTATCAGCGCCCGCGATCCCCGACAGTATCGCGCGGCTCGCTGCTATCACGATATATCAGCGGCTTAACGTGATTTCTGTACAGTCACATGCATTTCGAAAGGAATGCTTTGTAAATGAGATTTCATTACATTTGGTTAAGATAGGTGGTACTCATATATACAGTCGACGATTGAAATGCTTAGCACCTGCACAGTCCATACATGTTCAAATATTCAGTATGAGATATAATTTTTTCGACTACGTGACTTTGGTTAGAAAAACTATAGTTTGAAAAGGTGACATATATGCCCGCATGTCACGTGTTTGAAAACATCGCATCACGTCTACGTTCGCACGGACATATAACTATAGCGGCAGATTTTTTTTGCGCACTGGATCTTCAACGCTCTGCTCAGCGCCGAGAGTCGAAAATCCAACAGTGTCTTTTCTGTTGGTTTCAAACGAATCAATAGTCATTTATTCAAACTAGGCTGAGAGTCAGTACTTTTTAAACGTCAAAATTACATAAGACAGTCCCCCAAAACGCCCGCTCTTCACCACTTTCTAGTGCTTTAGCTGGGAAGAAGTGGCGCAACAAGCTCCCCAGCAGTACAGCTGTCTGTTAAGAAGAATTTGCTTTTATACAATAGTAGGTAAGTAATTAATATTACTTAACACAAAACATAAAATTAAATTATTAGCCATATGTCAGCTAGTACTCGCCAATATACCAACAAAACATAGTAACTAAACTCAAGCAGAAATAAATAATAAAAACAAAACTATAAATGTAAACCTAACTCAATCCCCACATAAAAGCCTCCAGGCTTAAAGGGTGTGGCCGCTTACATATGCAATACTGCATTATGTTCATATAGATTAAACTTGAACTGACAAATGTTCAAAATCAAAATCAAAATCAAAAGTCTTTTATTCAAACTAGGCTGAGAGTCAGCACTTTTTGAACGTCAAAATTACGTAAGACAGTCCCCCCAAAAAGCCCGCCCTTCACCACTTCCTAGTGCTTTAGCTGGGAAGAAGAAGTGGCGCAACAAACTCCCCAGCAGCACAGCTGTCTGTTATGTTGTAAGAACTTGATTCTATACAATAATAGCATATAACCATCATTCAACGATTAATGAAAATTTAATTAATAAAAAAAATTAAAAAAAATGGTTTATGCAGTCAAGTTAAATAAACAATGATATGAAGTAATTCATATGACCTGTCAGTAGTTAAGCTAATTCTGGTGAAAGAACATAAACGTTGTCTTGAGTTAATCACAGCGACCAACAATTCTTATCGTTTAAGTAGTCGTTGATAGAACGTATGCCTTCGAACAAAGATTTGATTTTACTTTCGCTTTAAACGCATTAAAATGTAAATCTAACAAAGAAGAAGGAAGCTTGTTATAGAAGGTTATACCAAGCCCAGCAAATGAGTTATGAACCCTATGAAGCCGGTGAAAGGGAGCACGTAGTTTGTCCTTATTTCTAGTATTAATATTATGAGTATCACTGTTTTTAGTGTATAAGTGTATATTTTGCCTAATATATAAGATGTTAGCGAAGATGAATTGTGATGCCACCGTGAGAATACCAATATCTTTAAAAAATTCTCTTAGAGAAACTCTAGCACCTAGTTGGTAAATTGCACGAACAGCTCGTTTTTGAAGAACAAAAATATTTTGAATGTCAGCCGCTGTACCCCACAGCAGAATGCCGTAGGACATAACGCTATGAAAAAAACTAAAATAGACTAACCGAGCTGTATCAACGTCAGTGTATTGTCTTACTTTTCTGACGGCGTAAGCGGCCGAACTGAGCCTTCCCGCTAGGCTTGATATATGTGATCCCCACTGAAGTTTGGCATCTACTGTTATGCCAAGAAAAACGGCCGATTCTACAGTTGCAAGCACCTCATCATCTAAGACTATGTTGGGTCCCAGATTTCTTACATTCGGTAAAGCGAACTTTATACATTTAGTTTTCACTAGTGTTAAACTAGTACCTTTCGAGTAAAATAAATAAACAGTTAATTCCTAATAACCATAACAAAACCATGGTCAGCAAGACGACCAGTCATTACCCCCTCGCCATATTTGAGGGAAGGAGGCAACCCTTGATTCAACACCGAGAGTTTAAAAGCAAGTGCGCGATAAAATCAAGATACTGTTTTTTCGTATGCCACGCGAATTGACCAATGGTGTCATGTAACACAATGAAGAAACAATTATATTATGGCAAGATGTCGCATTTCTTTCATAAAATTTAAGTAGGTAATTGTTTTTAATGTCATCTTAGTGTTTATTGAATTATCCTTGCGCCAGATTTAAGTGCTCTTTGCTTTATTTGTATAATTAATTAATGTATAATATCACTGACATTTAAGAAGAAATCTGTGTGATCTTTACGAGGCTTCTGCACGAATTTTTTAAAGGGTTACTTGCATTGCATTGTGAGTCACATTCTGATATGATGATGCCAAGATTTGTTGTGTAACTTGTTGAAGTAACTGAATATGACTGGGCCATTTTTGATTCCTTAAATTTTTTAAAGCAGCAAACCTCAAAGTTTGTGTACCTCTCACTTTTTAACCGACTTCAAAAAAAGGAGGAGGTTCTCAATTCGACTGTATGTTTTTTTTAATGTTCGTTACCTCATAACTTTCGACTAGGTGAACCGATTTTGATGATTCTTTTTTTATTTGAAATCTCGTGCTTTCCGTGTGGTCCCATTTCATATAGATCAGATGATGCGTTTCGGAGACAGATAACGGAACTCTTCAAAAAATAACAGTAAATAAACTGCGATTGCTGCTATCGCATAAATATGCATTGTTTTGACCCCAAGGATGATGAAATTTGGAATTAGTGGGGTAGGTACTATAACTAAAGAGTGAAAAACAAAACTTTTTCCAAAAAAAAAACAACCGACTTCCGAAAAAACACTACAAAGTGAAAAACAACTTTAATTTCGGAAGGCGGTGACAAAAATTTGAAATACATATCCAAAGTCACCGCCTTCCGAAATTAAATTTATTATTCACTTTGCAGTGTTTTTGTTCTATTTCACATTGCCTCAAGTTACAATTAACTTGCAGGGAAATCATTAGATAATAGCATTGGTGGCTCAGTGGAAACGGCCGCGACTTACGTGTTGTCGGTGATAGGGTCGAACCCGGACAAGAACTTTTCTTTGTGTAAACTATTTCATCACCGCTGCTCTCAAAACGGTGAAGGAAAACATCGTGAGGAAACCAGCATGTCTTTGAACTAAAATTTCAAAGCCATGTGACATCTACCAACCCGCACTGTGGCCTGCGCCCCAGCAATGGGAACATTATAGGCAGATTATGTTTGTGTCAAATCATTAGAAGAAAACCAAGAGATCAAGTAAACTATTGCAGACGACCTGCAGACTTTTACTAGGCCTCTTTAAAATGCAAATTTCAAAGACATGTGACATCTACCAACCCGCACTGTGGCCTGCGCCCCAGCAATGGGAACATTATAGGCAGATTATGTTTGTGTCAAATCATTAGAAGAAAACCAAGAGATCAAGTAAACTATTGCAGACGACCTGCAGACTTTTACTAGGCCTCTTTAAAATGCAAATTTAAGCAACTATAATAATATACACCGAGAAATTTTAATGGTTGTTTTCCCACGGCAGAACAACTTGCCATAAGGAGTACTTTCGAAGCATAGTGTAAAAGTAAAAACATAAAGATTTTTTTGTTTTAAAATGATTTTTAAAATATTCATCAACTCGATAAAACACTACTCAATAGTAACACTAGAGGTAACTTGTAGTACTACTCGAATCGCACGCATCGCCGACGAAGGGAACAGCGATGCATAAATGTTCAAAGCAAAACAAACTCTCGCAAGTGGTGATTTTTCACGATGGTTAATCTGCCATTTTTTGTTTCTAATATTTTATTTGTTTATACAACGATTGTATTACCAAGACAAAACCATTTCGCTGCGGGAAAACAACCATTTAAATTTCACGGTGTATTGTTTGCAACTGCATGAAAACTTAAGCAGACAGTTGTGAAAACCTGGCACATTTTCTAAACGGATAAGAATAGAAGGTAACAAACAAAAAGACAACAGTATTCTTCGTCGTTCTCATAGTAAAGCCCTTCCACATAATCTCCGATGCATCGGCAGCTCAGTTATAAATCAGGAGCTTACCTGCAACATGAGCATGTGAAAGTTTAATAAAAAAGCGATTACCTATAGCTTAGTTTATCGCCTGCTTTTATTAGAATTTGTTGCTGGTAGGTATTGGTTTTCTGAATAGAAGACTTTTTCTCACGTGTAACTGGATAAATATAATGTAATAAATCACCATCGAATCGTTTTAAATAGGAAAAAGAAATGGGTGTTGCGACATCCAATTTTTTTTCTAAAGCGTAGGTATGTACGGACAAACATGCTTAAAATGTATGTTTGTATGCACGTTTGTAGCGTCCTAGCTATGGATCAAGATTCTCTTATAGTATTGGGGTTCCTATACTGTTTGAAAGCTACAGTTTCAGCTTCAGTTCTGCTCGGTTAACGATTTATTATTCAGCCAGTCCGAAATAATGAGCTCATAAGGAAACCATTCATGTTACTTAAGATTATAAAGTTCAAAAGTTACAAATGCATGTAAAAAGGAAGTGTCTAGTTCTTATGTGACCACGTATAGCAAAAATAAGTCTTCAAGATTACCTCAGCAGTGGACTGGTACCAATAAAATTGTGGTACCATATTTTAATTAAATTTTAAGATGGAAGTTAGATTAAGCTCTGATAAATTGTGATGCCGATTTACAAAGTGACAACATTTTATTAAGGCTAACAGAACTGGGATCAAAGAACGAGGTAAAAGACCGATGTCCTTAAATGAAATGCAATATACCCGTATTTAGGTAAATACAAATTACAGAAATAATACTTTAGCTTGTAAAAATTATTTCAAAATGACTTGTGACAAGTTTTCGTTGAAATATATTGTTCGTTAGATTTACATAAAATTATACCAGATGACAATAAAAATATTCCAACCCAAAATTATAGAGAAGACATATCGGCCACATTAAATATAAATAAAAAATAAAAATAAAACAATTAAATAAGTACAATTAAAAGTGAAACTCTATTTGTCAATAGAATTATTCCTCCGACTGTAGGCACACATGTGAAAGCCCTTACAATTCATCGGATCTCTAAACCGCAGATCAATTCGCATCAAAACGGGTCGGACTTTACCGTTTCCGGGACCCGTCACCTGTGAATGAATGCGCCCGTTTTTTATGGTTACATCCTTGCCATATATCTCTGTGATGTAATAAAGAGATTTCAACGAATTATACACTCTAGCGTTGAGCGAGTTTTTGTATGTATAATTTTAAGCGAAAAATGAATTTTCTTTTTACGAATTCGACGTTCGATTACAGTTTTAAGCCGTCAAAAGATGGATAACACCCATGCGAATGATTCAAATCAGGGTTTTATTTCTCGGTTAGCGAGCATCACTATGGCTGGCAAAATAGTATAAATGCTGTCAAAGCATAAACATAACATATAATTGCTGATGAACGAAACATAATTCGCGACAGTAACAGTACCTATAAAGTATGTATTTACAGAATTATACGGGCTACCCAGGCGGTTTCCCCTTAACTAAAACATGTAAAGGCACTACGGCCTACTTTACAAACCTCAAGCAAAAAATAAACAACAACACAGCCTACTATGGTCAAAGTTTCACTGAAAACCTTGCAGCAGTTTAGCAGTTAAACGCACAAAAACAAACATGTAACGTACTTGGTCGTAATTGGAGCGACCTCACAGAGAACGAAGCGATACTTTTTTGTGGGAAAACCTCCAACAATAAGGTATGGACAGATGGGCTGTCGCGGCTAATTAAATTTTTCTTTCAACAATGGTGTGTTTTAGAATTATATTGTAATTATCTGGGAAAGATGTTGAATGCATGTGTGACATTGTCACGGTGTGTCGTTAGTCCGGCCATGGTATGTCGAACGCAGTGTCCATAGTGTTTGGTAACACCTAGCCTTTGTTGGGAACCAGAAGCTAAATCCATGAAGACCTCCCCTTTTCTATTCGTGTGTGCCTAAGTGATTATTTTGGAAGGATGAGCCGCTCCAATGCAGTGTGTTCTTTTCAGGCGTAGGCTCGATCATCATCTGCCTTTTTCTTAACTATATTGGGGTCGACTTCCAGTCTAACCGAATGCAGCTGAATACCAGTATTTTACGTGGAACAGCTGCTTATCTGACCTCTACAACCCAGTTACTGGGCAATGCGATACTCCTTGGCAAGACTGGTTGTCAGACTATCGGGCTTCTGATGACCCAGAACGACTGTCTAAGATCCACGAATGACAGCCGGGACCAACGGCTTTATGTGCTTTCCGAGGCATGGAAGGGTCTAAAAAATCAAAATCAAAAGTCATTTATTCAAATTAGGCTGAGAATCAGCACTTTTCAAACGTCAAAGTACATGAGACAGTCCCCCAAAACGCCCACCCTTCACCACTTCCTAGTGCTTTAGCTGGGAAGAAGAAGTGGCGGAACAAACTCCCCAGCAGCACAGCTGTCTGTTTAGTCGGATAGACTTGATTCTATACATACATAGGCAAAGTAATCAACATTACGAGACACAGAACTTAAAAAAATTGTCGTTTATGTCAGCTAGCCATGCCAATATACCAACAAATAAAGTGAAAAATTAACTCAAGCACAAAAAATAAAAAGTAAATAAAGCATATACCAAAATAAAAGTCTCCTGGTATAAATGGCGTGATAGCTTACATAAGCAATGCTGGATTATGTTTACAAATGATAACCTAGGACCATCGACGTAAAATAAATAAACAAGTAGGTAATTATTAGCAACAATAACAAAATCATGGTCAGCAAGACGACCAGTCACCACAAGCAGCACCCGTTCACGAGCATAACGCAAAGATCAGCCATTACCCCCCTCGCCATATTTGAGGGAAAGAGGTAACCCGATCCCCAACGCTACCGCAAGCAGTGACATCTACGGGAGCATGACGAACTTGCTGCCGGTTACTCAGGCAAGAATAGAATTATCAATTGTCGAGGTCGCTAGCTAACCATAATGCCATACAACTCTTCATAAAAAAAAAAAATTTGTTATGAGTAGAACATGTCAATAACTAATGAAAAAACAGATTATAATTTAAAAAATTACTTAGTCAATAAAAATATATATATCAATAATTATATGAACCCATATAACCTGTCTCTAGGTACAATTCTGGAGAAAGAACATAAACATTGTCTTGAGTTAATCACAGCGACCAACTATTTTTGTCATTTAAATAGTCGTTGATGGAATAGTAAGCCTTTAAACACAGGTTGGACTTTATTTGAGCTTTAAACGCATCAAAAGGCAAATCTAGCAAAGCAGAGGGAAGCTTGTTATAAAAGTTTATACCAAGCCCAACAAATGAATTATGAACCTTATGAAGCCGGTGAAAAGGAGCACGTAGTTTGTCCTTATTTCTAGTGTTTACGGTGTGACGGGGTCTTGGTATGTAAAGATGGTCACCCATCCATGGACTAAGCGCGGTAAGCGTAGCTTAACCTGATCGATCGGCCCGTGCGGTTGTTGTTACTTAGCCTCAAGCCCCTCTTCTAGAGTCAATCAAAAGAATGAATATAGGCTTTACCACATGTCTCATGGTCGGCCTCTAATGAGAAGCGAGTGGAGCTAGCAACCAAAAACCACTCGCTGATGTGAGTAGATAATTAGATACCAAGGGTAAATATCTCAGCGAGTGTTCTACCCGCCAAGCGAGCGTCGCTGAAACAGTGCCCAGAGGACTCGCCGGCGATATGAACAGTCAGCGGTCAACTATTATTATATTTGTCTCTTTTACTCACAATGGTGCCTTACTCGGGAAACCATTTTTCAAGCATATCGATGAACCAATAACAACTATCTCTGTATATTGCTATAAACTAGCAATATATAGGAACATTTCTAAACATAAGATCGCTCAGTGTGATTTGATAAAATCTGAAATGAAATTATCTGAAATAGAACCGCAGTTACTGACATAACTTGCAGAGTACGCTAGCAGAAGCGGCAGGATGCTGGCCATGTTTGTCAAAGGATCATTGGCCAGTGGAGCAGACGATTCCTGAAGCGGACACCGCGTATCGACAAGCGTAGTGTGGAACGCGTAAATAGTAATTATTTTAATATAACTAAATACTGCATTTAAATTAAGGCATTGTTGTTTAATTTATTTTGTTGTATCTATAAGTACTTGCATGATAATTAATACCAGTTCTCATTATACCTGGAGGACCTTTGGTCCTTAAAACACAGGCTTTTGGCCTAGTTTAGGAATCACCAGTTCACCCTTTAATGCGACTCTATTGTACAAGTTTCCTTAATCCTTGTGTACTTATTATTCATCATCATCATACCAGCCGAAAGACGTCCACAGCTAGACATAAGCCTCCCCTAAAAGGGATCCCCTAAGGGGATTTGCCATAATCGCCACGCTTGCCAGGCGGGTTGACGATCGCAGTATGGTTGTAAAATGCATAGAGAACACTGCCCATTCTGCAGTAAGTGCCTTAATCGCCTTCTACGATACCCACGGGAAGAAATGGGACATTTTATTATAATATTATTATTATATATAGATACCTATATGTATAGGGTCGAGAGTGGTTACAGTGGCGATCTCCTACTACACTCTTTGCTTAATGGCTGCCTCTTGTTATTTGTCGGATTCTTAGGTTTTTTTTTTTTGAGAATGGGAAATAATCAAATAACTTATCCCGCTCTGGGTGGAGCAGGAGGGCGTGTCAGACTTTTACTGACTAAAACCCACCCGTGTTCCCTCAGTCGCCTGTGTGCCAGGGGCGGTATCTCTTTTGAACAACCCGCACCCCTGGCAGGCATCGGCCCTTGCGGACCCCACCAGTTGTTGCTGATATCTCTGACGGCGCGCATGGAATACAACGCGCCGACGACCCGGGCATTTTTTTTTTTTGTTTAATCTGGTGAAATGCCTACTGCGCTACTACGGAGAGATAGCGCAGTTATGTGTAACCCCTAAAACTCCACGGTGTCTTCCAGTGCCGCTTGAGGCGGGAACATGGAAACGCGCAAACCATCCGCTAACCCGCCGCGGCTCTCCGTCACCGGACCCTCCTCGGAGGGGAATAACCTATCACCGGCGCACCAGGACACATGGCACGCCGTGACCACCCCAGTATCCAAATAGCATAAGAGACCCAGACGACCCCGTGTCTGGCACCCTTGGTCCCCCTGCGACGAGTCAGCACAGTGGCCCCGCTGCCTACCACTTTTCAGCCGCAGGGGATAGGGAGAGCGGCCAACGCTATACCGACACTCCTCCTCTCCTGCGGCCCCACCCCCTCGTCTGGGCCACGGAAGGGAAGAGCGCTACTTAGAAGTACCGGCACTCCTCCTCCGCCGCAGCCTATAACCCCCAGCCGCGATGCCTCCCATTCGACATCGCGGCCTGCTTCAGTTGCGATGCCCCTTACCGCAACCTACTTTTTGGCCGCTACGTCGTCGGCTTGAAGGCAAAAGCCCTGGCGAGCGGCCCCACCTTGGGGTTCCTCTTCACTTCACCGTGGGAGGGTAACCACGGCTACTGAGCCCCCACACAACGACAATGTGGGAATCCACTGGGGAGGATAGGTACCTAATCAAGCAAATACTTAACACCTAAGGTCGGATCCTTAGGTTTACGTTTGATCCTCAAGCGAGTTTCACAGCAACGCAATATAAATTTTGTAAAACATTTTGATTTGATTCTTGATTCGACCCGTCAAACAAATCTCAGGGGAGAATAAAAAATCGGTTAGTCTCGGTTGAAAGCTCGGAGTAGTTTATGAACTTTATAAATATTACTGTAATCATTAATCTTCGGGTCCTCTGCTTTACTCACAAGGGACCTGTGGCTTTTGACTTTATAATTGAAATGCCAAAGATAATTTAAAATAAGTACCCAGTTGTTTTAAATTTCTACAATAAAAAACTTTTTTATTTTTTAATCCCCAGAATTTATTTGTTACACTCCAGAATGTATCTCTCATTCATTTTATAACATTTGGTCTTGTTCAAATTTTGGGGCAGATGCGGCAGTATTTTCCGTTCTATTCAATCAAACCGAGAGTACGTCATTTTTTTACGTTTACAGTCTGTCCTGGCCAACATTGAGCAGGCACCCAACAAGCCAATAACCAATGTTGGCTTGGAAAAAATTAACAACAATTTTAACAATATCTATGCAGACTACTCATTTTAATCATGATCATTACGTCAATACAATTTATGACTGCACTAGTTATGCGCACAACCTTGCTAACGAAATTATTAACTTTTTAAGTAGCTCCTTGAGAAACCTGCGAATAATATTCACGAACATTAAATATTATAACTAGATGTAATTTTTATACATGAAGAAATAGCAAGGAAATTATGCAATTGCAACATACCTACGTACGTACGGTCAACTATATACGTCAGTGGTAACCATATAACATTGACAGTGCCTATGGTGGGTCGGTCTTACGCCTTAGAAATATTAATTCACTGGCACATAGAAATATTTTATGGAAAGCACATTTCCTTCGCTGGCTTTTCTTTTTATGTTTTTTTTTTTTTGCGGCTTCTCGATGATGCGTCACCGCGTCAAGTGACAGGCGCTATTTTATGTTGTAGATTCGTGGGTATTTAAAAAAAAAAATCTGAACTAAGTAGCACACAAAAATCTTTTACATTATTTATTTACGTATTTAAAAAAATTTTTGTTACAAATTTTCAAGTATGGTACTTTTTTATTTGCCTACGTCCGTGTGTCACTGCAGTAAGCCAACTGAAAACCAGCGCTGGGTGTCTGACGCCCAGTAAATGCTGAGATGGCAACCCTTTCGGTATGGGCACGCTCAGCACTTTTATTGTCATGTTTATTGTTCTTTTTTATGTGTTTGTTGCTGTTGTGTTGTGTCTGTGTCGAATAAATGCTTTCTATTCTATTCTAATCCTATATGTCGCAGAAGTAAGGTTGGCTTTTGGAAAGCCACTGATGTGTGGTCGGCTGAGAGGTACCTCAAAAATAAAAACAACAGAAATCCCCCCCCCCCCCCCTTATAGGATGCCGCCATGGGATCTGGAGACAAAGGTACTCGCGCACACTTGGGAGTAGCGCGAGGAGGCCAAACGCCGGGGCGTAACTCCGCTGCCGCGGGAAATCGCGGCACAGCGGACAGAGCTCCGGTGGGATCTCATGGCGACGTGGAGAATACGATTGTCGCAACCCAGTGCTGGGCACACCACGATTACGGCTGTAAGTCCCCTCTTTGAGGAGTGGCTTGAGAGGCAGCACGGCGTCCTCACCTTCCGCCTGACACAGGTCCTCACCGGACACGGTTGTTTCGGGAGGTTTCTGTTTCTGATAAGGCGGGAGGAAACGTCCGGGTGTTTCCGCTGTGAAGATCGCCCTGAGGACACGGTGGAGCATAAGCTGGCGGTCTGCCCGGCTTGGGCGGAGCACCGCCGTGTCCTCGTAGAGGCGATCGGCAGCGGCAATCTCTCGCGTCCGGCCCTGGTCCAGGCCATGGTACGGAGCGAGAGTGCATGGATAGCCGTCACCTCCTTCTGCAAAGCAGTAATGCTCGCGAAGAGGGAGGTGGCGCACGTGAAGGAGAGGCAGTATACGCGCCTTCACGGCCTTAGTTGCCGCAGATCCCAGGCTGATTCCCGGTCAGCGTTACGAGCTTGCGGACGGCGAGTAGTGGGTAGCTTTCTGTCCGGTAAGGACCACGCCCGGGTCGCGTTGTGTTCCACGCGCTCCTTAAACAGATGTCAGCATCAACTGATGGGGCCCGCAAGAGCCGGGCCTGCCAGGGGTGCGGGTTGTTCGAAAGAGATGCCGCGGCCCCTGCACACAGGCAACTGAGGGAACACGGGTGGGGTTTAGTCAGTAAAAGTCTGACATGCCCTCCTACTCCACCCAGAGCGAGAGAAGTTATATGATGATTTCCCACCCAAAAAAAAAACCTTATAGGATCGTTTTCCGTCCAACCTTTCGTTGTGCGTCCGTCAGTCTGTCTGTCAAGACCCATTTTCTCAGGAACGCATGGAGATATCATGTTGAAATTAATATTAAAAAGGTAGGTAAGTCTTCGGTCCCTGGAGCTCTAGAAAAAACAATATTTTAAGTCAACGCCATCTAAGCGACATATTTGATACGCGCAAATAAATCAAGACCCATAGCGATTTCCTGTTGACTTAGAATTAAGAAATTCGGAAAAAAACAAGGTTTCGCAGCACAGAGTAGATTGGTTTATGTCTGAGTCCTATTGTACAAAACCATTTGAGCTTCGCTATGATTAAAATCAGCCTATAATGTCACCACTGCTGGGACACAGGCCTCGTCTCCGTGAGAGGGAGTGGGCAATAATCCACCACGCCTAGTTCTAGTTGGTGAAAAACATACAGGATAAGTTTTTATCCTGTGCGCAAACTGTAACCATGAATTCAGCATATCATTCTAGACCCCCTAGCGCAGAAATTTTTCGTTAAAAAACCAGCTGTTCCATACATTTTGATCGCGTGGGTATTGCACTTTTCTATGAAATCGCTGACTTTTTTTACTATAGGTACCTAACTTAGACTTTTTGGTTCTTGGACATGCCGGTTTCCTCACGATGTTTTCTGTCATTTGGCACATCTTGAGAAAAATATCAAAGAAAACAACAAAAAACGACCTTTTAACCGACTTAAAAAAAGGAGGTTATCAATTCGACATGTTTACATTTTTTTTAAATGTATATTCGGGCTTAACTCCGTCATGTATAGACGGATTTGCAAAACTCTTTTTTGTTCGAAAGGGGTTTATTTCGAAATGGTCCCATTTAAATTTCATATTTATCTGATGAGGCGTTTCGGAGACAGACAACGGAACTCTTCTAAAAATGACTGCAAATCAACGGCGATTGCTGCTGTCGCATAATAAATATGCATTGTTTTGACCCCAAGGGTGATGAAGGTATACTATAACTAGAAAGTGAAAAATAAACACGTTTTGAAACACTACAAAGTGAAAATTTTAAGTAATTTTTCACTTTGTAGTGTTTTTCCGGAAGACGGTTGTTTTGTTTTTTTGGAAAAAGTTTTTGTTTTTTCTTTTCTTTGTGAACAGAGTGCTTACTTATCGTTTCCTTATGATTTCCCACCCAAAAAATAAAAAAATCGTTTCCTTACAGTCCCTTTAAATTTCCATCAATGTACTCATAGATGAACTGTCAAAATGAAAGGCATTGCGATCGATTGCCATTCGATATGTTATGCAATTACCCCGCAGGGTGGTTGACTTCCCAGTAAAGTGAACTAGGCTTAAGCCGTGTAGCCTTAATTACACACATTTTAGTTTCCTCGTCAATGACCCACATGTGTCATTAGAACATTAAAATAAATCTTAAAAAAAAAACCAAAGGAAGCGGATGTCGGCCCACTTGCTGATTGCACTTAAAATATTTTGTTAAGACATTACTTAAATACTTAGTCACTTAATGGCCTGTTTTATTATTTAAAAACTAGATTTGAGTCATGTTACTCAGTAATGAACTTGAATTGTGATATTTATTGCAATGCTTATTCGTAAATATTAAAAGTTTAGTTTGGAAATTATCTATTTATATGTATAATGATGCCCAAGACACATGTTGTGCCTAGTTTAGGACCAACGCTATCTCCTTTATGTAACTTTATTGTTGTTTATTTTTTAAATTATGTATTAAATACTTCTACAATAAG
The DNA here is from genome assembly GCA_949091785.1 of Polymixis lichenea. NCBI lineage: Eukaryota > Metazoa > Arthropoda > Insecta > Lepidoptera > Noctuidae > Polymixis > Polymixis lichenea. The sequence continues at coordinate 22,620,521 of OX420943.1, read as the reverse complement.
GCTTTGAAGCTGAAATAATAATCTTTTATTTCTAGTAATGTTATATATAAAACGTAAATTTCAATAAAAATCGTCAACTTGTGTGACAATCGATTAACTTCACATACGTAATTTTACTCTAAGACCAGGTACAAATTTTACTCATTCGAAATTATTAATGTTTTATGCAAAATATTGTCATATTCCTGATGATATACGGCATCTTCCTAATTGTAGTCCCAAGATGGTAATATATCTAATCCCTTTAAACATCTTCGTTACTAATCACAATCTTTTCTTGAGCCTACCTATGAGAATAAATAAAATTTTACACGACGAACGAAACGAACCCATCGAGTCTATGAAGTTTTGCGAACTAATTTAATTTGACCAAATCAAATCAAATCAAAATATTTTATTTCACATAAACCTGCAAGGGCACTTATGAAACGTCAGAAGCAGTCAGGTGCACGGTTCCAATTTGTCGCTTCCTATGGAGAAGAGCCGGCAAGAAACTCCACTTTTATAAATAATTGGCTTTTACAATGTTTTCAAATTACAGTGATACCCTGTAGAAAACTGTCATCTAATCAATTGCGAAAATCCTTTGATTAAAAGTGCTGATACACTTTATGGACACACTTTATTATCATCATCAGCATAAAGCAGTCCACTGCAAGACCACTTCGGTTCATTGACGGGTGACCTACAACATCGCTTCGTAATAAAAAATGTCACACGACATTGCGAGATACACGTACGCTGAGCGAGTTCGTGTGACAAAAATGTACGAAAAAAAATGGTCCGAAGAGCATAGTGTTGTGTAATTTTGTGTTGTCGCTTTATTTGGGCAACATTTTAATTAATGTAATGAATGACACACAACAATTGTGAGCGTCTGTTATTAAAAGGCTTTCCCAGTTACCTCGCTGGTCTATGTGATTCATTGACTTTTTCCCATACTGTGTTCGCGGGAACTGATACTGTTAGTTTGCGCCATCAGACATCAGGGGCGAAAGCCTCTTCCCATTCTCAGTGCTTGTCATCTAGGGCCAACGTGGACCACTGGTCGTTTGCTTTGTCCGCCATCTTTTACGGGGTCTATCTCAGGGCTCCACGTAGTGACTATTATGGTCCGCAGCTCATTGGGCATGTGACGGGCGTGAGAACTACCTAATATAAATTCTATGAATAAGTGGACAAGTAAGTGTTTATTGCAGTGACAGACAAAGCGACGTTACATTTTATAATAAGTGGGTCGATAAAGATAAGGATGAATACTCAGTTCAACTTTTCAATAAATAATGAAGCCTCGCTCCATTCAACAACCGATGCGTTACGAAAAAACAATACCTACCTAAACTACATAGTTCACACTAGATAATACCACGTTTCAAATAAGTGGGTAAGTGCAAAATTTGGCAACGAACCGACAAGTATTTACTGAGTTATGACCCAAAAACTATTCTACATACTTTAGTTGTAATATTATTTGTAATAAGTCTAGATGTAGCAATAAAAATAGTTCAATTTTGTAATAATTACTTGGAATTTGCAATAGCTGGCGGATATCCTGTAGGGTCGACTCCTTTGGAAATTGATAATGGTAAAGTAAAGTCAGTGCTGTCTTTCGTTTGACATGAAGAGGATTCAGTAAAAATAATCAGAATCGCATTTTTTTTCCAAAAGTAAGCAATTTATTTACTGTACAGCAGAAAATCACCGTTAAATCGATTGCAGAATAACTCAATAGATATGGCATAATAACCCACTGTTAAATCCTAGAATAACCAAACGCAGAACTGAGACAATCACAGAATGAACTAATAATCTAGATCAAATTACGAAACTGAAATCATCCCATGTACGCAGAAAGTGATGCAGTAAAATCTTACTTGTGGGATTGAAGTCTTGTATACAGGTTGTTATAATTCCGGAACTTTTGTCCATGTGTTTTAATATTGTGCTATGTCATATGTGTATAAGTCAGGATCTGATGATGGGATCCTGGAGAAATAGAGAGAACTCTCCCAATTTTATAGGCACACTTGAAGCAATTTGTGTAGTTTTTGGAAGAGTACTTTTTCGGAGTGGTTCCATTTCAATTTGGTGAAGATCTTATGAAGAACTTCGGGATAGGCAACGGAACTCCTCAATAAATGATAGCAAATGGACAGGGATTGCAGAAATCTCATGTCTGTCAATTGTTTACACCAGTTAATAACATAACATCACGCCGGTACGCTGTGAAGGGGTAAGCACATGAGAACCACTAAAAAGTGAAAAATAAAAAACTTTTTAAAGTTATCTTTAAAAAGTTATCTTTCACTTTTTTAGTGTTTTTTTGGAAGTCGGTTGTTTATTTTTTTGAAAAAAGTTTTTATAAAAGGCGAATTATTCAATTAACACCATCATTTCTGTAATGTCCCTATCTATCTACTAGGCTAAGTAAACACATCTCCTGCACATCAGAGGGTCTTCTCCCTAAGCACAAAGTCCGTGGTTTCAGCCGAAGTTACGGGCGTTTTCTACTCCGTATCATTTACGAACATAAGATTAGTTCGCCTTCGGAACTAAGTATGAATGACAGCACAGTTTGATAGTTGTCTGTATGCCTGATGTGTTATTACCGGTACGAAAAATTTAATTTGACACTTTCTTTTACGAAGACAGAGTCCTTAATGTGAACTGTCAATCACCAGGCCAAGCTTAAATGACAGTGGGCAGGGCACATTGCTTGCAGAATAGATGGCCGATGGGGCCGAAAGGTTCTCGAGTGGCGACCGCGTACCGGAAGACGTAGAGTGGGAAGGCCTCCCACAAGGTGGACCGATGACCTTGTGAAGGCCGCTGGAATCCGCTGGATGTAGGAAGCACAAGACCGGTCTAAGTGGAGACGCCTGGGGGAGGCCTATGTCCAACAGTGGACCTATTTCGGCTGAAATGATGATGAATCACCAGGCATGGCGGAAAACAGTTAAAAGTGCAGCGGTGCATGCACGAAAGGCTTGGCATGGTGATGAGCCAGCGTACAGCATAATAATCACCTCAAATGCGGGATCAACAGGGTTCTACAATTACAGTTGTCCAATGTTTGCAGTTCACAGCACCAATTGATTGCAAGTTAGATTCTCCATTCAATTCAGTTCAAAAAAAAAATAGTATGGCCTACACAGGCATTCTACATAAGTCAGGGTGTTTTTGTCTATACGCCAAGAGGGAACAGAACCCACAACTTATAGTCAGTCAGATGCTGCGCCAATTGAGCCATCATATTTTATTCACATGGGGTTCTTGACCTTGGCAGTGCAGTGATCGAATAGGTTGATCCTAAGATAGTTTACTTCCTCGGTTTTGCGGTTAAAGTTTTCACTTATTATACGGACATGCAATTGTGTTCGAATATGGATTTAATAATCTTGAGTCTATATACTTGAGGGTTTTTTTTTTTTTTTTTTTTGTGTGTGGGAAGTCATCAAATGACTTCTCCCGCTCTGGTTGGAGCAGGAGGGCGTGTCAGACTTTTACTGACTAGAACCCACCCATGTTCCTTCAGCTGCCCGTATGCCAGGGGCCGCGGTATCTCTTTCGAACAACCCGCACCCCTAGCAGACATCGGCCCTTGCGGGCCCCACCAGCTGCTGCTGACGTCCTCCTGCGACGGGTCAGTACAGTGGCCCCGCCGCCAACCACTTTTCGGCCGCAGGGGATAGGGAGAGCGGCCAACGCTATACCGACACTCCTCTTCCCCTGCGGCCCCACCGCGTCCGCCATCAAACGGTGGCGGCCCCGTCCAGGCTACGGAAGGGAAGAGCGCTACTCAGAAGTACCGGCACTCCTCCTCCGCCGCAGCCTGTAACCCTCAGCCGCGATGCCTCCCATTCGACATCGCGGCCCGCCTCAGTTGCGATGCACCTCACCGCAACCTACTTTTTGGCCGCTACGTCGTCGGCTTGGAGGCACAAGCCCTGACGAGCGGCCCCACCTTGGGGTTCCTCTTCGCTTCACCGTGGGAGGGTGACCACCTTTACTGAGCCCCCCCGCAACGACAATGCGGGAACCCCACTAGGGGGGATATACTTGAGGGTCACATTCAAAAAGTTAAAACTGGTGTGTATTTTCCAGGTATAGGTGAATTTACAAGTACATGCGACTTCAAACTAGCGAACACGACATTACATCACGCCTGTAATCCCTGAAGGGTTGTGCAGAGTCAGGTTACCGATAGTACACCCACATTTCGCGAGCTATGTTTAAGTTTCATGTAATATGGGGCAAGCCTTATTAGCCTTATTAGGTAGCAGCCCGGAGTCTGGATTTTTGCCCAGTTGATGGTATTCCATCAACTGGGCAAAAATCCAGACTCCGGGCTGCTACAGAAAAATTTACCTGAATCGAAACCAGGACATAATTTGATTTGAATTTGAATTTGTAATAACTAGACCAAAGAAGCAGTCTAAACTAACAATGTCTGTCGGAAATCCCAGGCTGATTCCCGGCCACCGTAGGTGTGAGCTTGCGGACGGCGAGTAATGGGTAGCTCGCTGTCCGGTAAGAACCAAGCCTGGGTCGACGGTGCGTTGTGGTCCACGCGCACCTCAAAGAGGTGTCAGCATCAACTGAAGAGGGCCACACGCCCGCAAGGGCCGATGCCTGCCAGGAGTGTTTTCGAAAGAGATACCGTCGCCCCTGGCACACAGGCAACTGAGGGAACACGGGTGTGTTTTATTCAATAAAAGTCTGATACGCCCTCCTTCTCTACACATCGCGAGAGAAGTTATTTGTTGATTCCCACCCCAAAAAAAAAAAACGAACAATGTCCCAAAAATTATTCATGGGCGGCAGTTACCAGTTTTTAGTTAGCACTTGGCCAAACATACAGCAGTGTTCAACTGAACACCCTGTAAACATACATACGTACAATGCATTCATTGTTTTAATTACAAAACCGTAGATGCAATTAGCCGATACAGTCCAGAATTATAGTTTGAGCCTTGTGTTGCAAATATTACGTCAACGTTGATTCATCTGCTATTGAAGCGGCTTTAGAGAAGTTATTAAGAAAGACTCGAGTATGGGCGGTATTGGAATATGTGTGACCTATTTCAACTGCAAATTATTTTTATTCGGGAAACTTACAGCTAACATAAACAGTGTTATTAAACAAAATGAAACTCGAGGCCATTTACAAGTTTCCACTGATAAACACTTTACTTAAACAACGAAAAAAAGGTCGGTAGGTATAAAATAACTACTTATGACCTAACTTAGAAAAAAAACATTACACGATCAACTAATAAATTTCAAAAAAATCATACAGAGCAAACAATTGCTTTTCCTTAAAGAAGCTTTATGAATGTAATTGTTAACTAGCAGATTTATAGCTAGGACTCAGATGGAGGTTTTAATTTCAAATAATAATATGTATAGGTATCTAAAAAAAGAACCGACTTCCGAAAAAACACTACAAAGTGAAAAATAACTTTAATTTCGGAAGTCGGTGACTTTGGATATGTATTTTAAGTTTTTGTCACCGCCTTCCGAAATTAAAGTTATTTTTCACTTTTTACTGTTTTTTCGGAAGTCAGTTGTTTTTTTTTTTTTTTGGTAAAAGTTTTTATTTTTCACGTTTTTTAGTTATAGTATCTACCCCACTAATTTGAAATTTCTTCATCCTTGGGGTCAAAACAATGCATATTTACGCGATAGCAGCAATCGCGGTTGATTTACTGTTATATTTTGAAAAGTTCCGTTGTCTATCTTCGAAACGCATCATCAGAGCACGAGCTTTCAAATAAAAAAATATTTATCAAAATCGGTTCACCCAGAGTTATGATGCAACAAACATTAAAAAAAACATACAGTCGAATTGAGAACCACCTCCTTTTTTTGAAGTCTGTTAAAAATAATCATAAGGCATCATAATACGTCCGCATCGTTGTCACTGGGAAAAGTGCCCAAAAGACTGGCAGTATTGCCACGATGTATGGCAATGCTTATTCTTTAGCCGAGAAATTCTTGACTCGCTAAAGAGCTCTTTTCCGCACCTGCAGCAGCCGCCCCAGCGTAAATGAATGTTTCTTAGTCTAGTTTTATAAAAAATTGCACTGGGTTTGAAAATATTATAACAAGCTTCATTAGTTCATAAGAAACAGTCGTAAACCATAGCAATGGGCTACAAACTGTAGATCGTAGCGATGGTCTATAGTCAGCAATGAATAAGTGGCTCACCTACCACCCTGCCCCGGATGCCCTGTTACTTGTGCATTTGACGATCTTATGACTGCGTCAGTGAGCGTAGTTCGCGCAGCCGAATTTTGCCATCGATACGCTATGAAGACGCAATGAATGCCAACAGGCATAAAAACGTTCAAGAAAATTGAGACAGGAGAATTGGTGATTATAATTAGAATCTTGTTGTATTTTTTTAACACAATTATGCTAAGAAAATGATAACAAATTAATTCAAGAAGTAAGGTCAATCTCGTTACATTATTTATGCAAGTAATTTAGTCAAGGTCTCTGAAAAACTACAATGAAAGCTTCTATAAATAGTTTCTTTTGTTACAATCCATATTCGTCCTTACAAAAAACGGATGAAAACCGATCGTAATACCGTAAAATTGGCAGGAAATACAAGGGAAAAGTGAAACATTTCTTATATTGAAGTCCCTTAATAATATAACATTCTTTACAATACGAGCAAAGCTCAAATCAAAGTATTTAAAACGATTAACTAATCCACAAAAATGGTAGGGTATACCTGGCGTACTTTAAAATCAAATGCAACCATCAGCATTATTTGTCTATGAACTGAGAGTTTGCTTCTAGACTACAACTATTATACACCGTGACATTTTAGTCGTCTTACAAAGATGGTCCACTCAATGTATTCGTCATAACATACCTCTAGGCCCAATTAAAACATTGTTACCATTAATTAAGATAATAGATACAAAGAAAAATAATGAATGCTTTAGAATTATGAAACACCCTCCCTGTTAATAATGTTCACGTATCAGACGGTAGAAGATATCTACCTACCATTACATTCCATCATTAATTCCATCTCCGTAACAGGATGTTTCTAACTACGTCATACGTCTTAACGATATTTTTATGTTTTTGATTATGCAAATGTTCAAAAAAAATTTTTTTTTAATGACTGGTAGTAGATAGCAGTCATTGGGTACATGAAGTGGGCTGCCGTTGTAAGACGACTAAAATGTCACGGTGTATATCTACTGAGTTATTTAATCATTCCCAATTCTACCCCTAATTTCTATAACCTGTGAACTAAAACCAATATGTTTGTGAACTCTAGCTTACACTATGCTCTTAAGTTTGACAGGGTAAGTTTATTAAACTAACGACTATGTACTTGGGCGCCAGTTACCGCCTTAGCCTTTAGGCTACTATTACTCGAAATGACAAGCAGTTACCGTACACTTTGTTACACTTAATAATCACACACAAACACTTAAACGCACACTTATTTGACTTACTTCGTAACACACTTCACGCAGGCATTTCGCGAAAGATAACAGCGGGAAGCGACTCTAATAGAACAATTTCTATGAGAATTTTATAGAAATTGATCTACTAGAGTCGCATCGCGCTGTCTTATAGCGTCGGTCTGCGAGAGCCTTAAAGCAGAGATGGTATAACTACCTAGATTTTAAATTCTCGTGTCGTAACAAACCATCACGCCTACATTTACATAGGGTTAAGTAGAGGTGGTATCCCTAGATTCTGCCATTTATTGTACAGTCCCATGTAATATACAAGCCAATTGCTACTAACCGAGCCGAATTCTGACTGGGCTCCTACTGGAAAAATTCTGATTGAAAAGTTCAATTATAATTTGCCCGACCTGACAATCAAACTCAGGATCCCATGCTAAGCAATCGTACTTTTGAGTTCTGACCAACGAAAAAGCAAAACTCTTTCTTAGGTACACAGGTAATTAAGTCCAATATAGACCGTACATAGCAAAATATTGTGCCTCATTCGAGTAATTTGTCATGATCGTAACTTTATACCAACTAGGTACACAATCTTTACATCTAAATATATCTATTTAAATTTGAAGTCGCTTTTCGTGTCTGTCTGTGTGACGGCGTTGTTTCTAGAAACTTCGCAACCGATTTTGATGCGATACTCGCTATAATTTAGAGAATTTCATCCAAAAAGTTTTATTCAATAAATTAAACTTGCTTTATCAAAGAAATTTCGTTGTTTTGTCAAGTTGTCAAAACCTTGTGAAGTCTGAATTGGTCACATAACCTACTTTATAATATTATAAATGTAAAAGTTTGGATGTTTTGGTGTTTGGATGTTTGTTACAAAAACGACTGAACAGATTTAAATGAAATTTGGCACACTGATTTCTTATAATCTGGTAACGTACTACCCGGATAAAAAGTATACCTACTATGTCTTAACATAGGACACTTTATACGCTCCGGGGGATGGAAGCCACTGGCATAGCTTTTGCGTATAATAATTACAAGCATATTGGCTGTTGACAGACGACTGCTAATTAAGAATGTGAACGGGTTGTGTTCTGAATACCTGCTAGTAATTAAATCTTATGTGAGAATGTTTGGGCGTTTGTTATTGCATCATTCCAAAATACCAAAACAGATTTTGATGTAATTTCACTCACTAGGATTAAATCCTACTATAATATTATAAATGTAAAAGTTTGTATCTTTAGATGTTTAGATATTTAGATGTTTGGATGTTTGTTACCCAATCACACAGAAACGGCTGAACGGATTTATATGAAATTTGGCACACCAATAGTTAATAACCTGTATTAACACAACGGATACGTTTTTTAACCGACTTCCAAAAGGAGGAGGTTCTCAATTCGTCGGTACCTTTTTCTTTTTATGTATGTTCCCCGATTAGTCGAAGATGGCTGGACCGATTTGGATAAATTTGTTTTTGTTTGAAAGGGTATACTTCCCAGGTGGTCCCATGATCATCAAGTCAAGATCTGATGATGAGATCCTGGAGAAATAGAGAGAAATCTTCAAATTTTATAGGCACACTTGAAGCAATTTGTGTAGTTTTTGGAAGAATACTTTCTCGGAGTAGTTCCATTTCAATTTGGTGAAGATCTGATGAAGAACTTCGGAGATAGGCAACGGAACTCCTCAATAAATGATAGCAAATGGACTGGGATTCCTGAAATCTCATGTCTGTCTATTGTTTACACCAGTTAATAACATAACATCACGCCGGTACGCTGTGAAGGGGTGCACATGTGAACCACAAAAAATTAAAAATAAAAAACTTTTTTCAAAAAAATAAACAACCGACTTCCTAAAAAACACTACAAAGTGAAAAATAACTTTAATTTCGGAAGGCGGTGACAAAACAATAAAACATATATCCAAAGTCACCGACTTCCGAAATTAAAGTTATTTTTCACTTTGTAGTGTTTTTTTTGGAAGTCGGTTGTTTATTTTTTTTTTTAAGTTTTTTTAGTAAGTTACCGTGGAATAATTTCTCACCTCCATGCGGGCGAAGCCACTGGTAAAATCTAGTTAGTACTAATACAGGGCGGGAGGCATCGACCCGCAAACTTTTACCATGAATTAAGCACATGTTTCTAGACCCAATAGCGATCCAATAGCGTAAAATATTGTATAATAGAAAAGTGTAATAACCACACGATCAAAATGTATGGAACAGCTGTTCTTTTTGTTATTTGAAAAGTTTTAACGCATGGGGCTCAGAATGATGTACAGAATTCTTGCTAAAAGGTTGCGCGTCGATGTCCGTGGTACTCTGTATACCCGGGACAAAAGAGCCAATAATTTGAAAAAACCTTTGGAAACGAACACACATTTTGTGATGAAATCCAATACTTCTTGATCCAAAAGTGGTTTGTCTTTAAACCTTGAGCACATTTTCTGGTTTCATAGATTTTACCAATTTAAGTACTGGCAAAATTGGACATAAGGCTACGGCACAGTGTCGTCAAAACTACGAGCCTCTACTTCAGTGGTCGCTCCTACAAAACATGTTTGCTTGTAAGCAATCTACACAATCTTAAGTCACTTACAAATGTACCTCAAACTTTTGACTATCAAGCAACTGAGAGTCTTCTGATTCTTATTCGCTAAATTTCTATCTCATTCACAATCGTACACATTTACACGCATACCTACACATGCACACTCACACACTCTCATACACACACGCACACAACACGCCTTAAATCATTCACAATCTTATTATGTAGGTACGTTAATTTTCTTTTTTTTTCTTTTTTAACTGTACCTAGAATTTAGGTCATCACATACTTTTTTTCGTTTTTGTTCAATAATCTAACTTAATAAATACACATGTAAGTCTTGCGGGCCTGGTGACCTGTAACACAGGTATTTTATGCCTTTTTCGGGCCTTTTTGTCTTTATCACAAATGTTAAGCCTATTTTTAGATTATTCTCTTTCTGTCCACAACATTTGTGATGAGAAATTAAATAAATAAATAATTATTATAATATTTAAAATTCAAATTACTAAATTGCCTAGTTAATATTAAGACTTCTACATAATCACCAGAATGACGTGAATGATTAAAGAGTTCATGGATCCATAGAGTTTAATCAAACTGGTCATCAATCACCGTATTATTTAGCAGTTGACATGCTGTGAAATGAATTAGAACGTACACCTTGAAAAGTTGGAATTACCCATTGTAGACATATCCTGTCTTCATCACCAATTGGTTTAGCCTTTTCAAGGTGATATAAAGAATTACTAGATCTTACAAAAAAAACATCACGCCTGTGTTCCCAGCAAGGTTTCGTACAAATAATACATCCAAATTTCACCAGCTAGGTATGTTTAAGACTATTGCTATCAATCTGGCACTATTCTAGACACCTGGCTGCTACAGAGAACACTCTGCTCGACACGGAAATTGAACCCAGCACCACGTGCTCAGTAGTAGCGCTTGCAACGACTAGACCAAAGAGACAGTCTGAGGCAGATCTTACTGCATCGATTATTCCTAGGAATTGAACCATCCATAAAATTTTATCCATATATTTCGTTATAGGTACAGAGATTGGGAGCACAAAAATAAAATCATTGGGAATGTGCACCAAAAAGGCAAACAACCTACTTATTAAAAAAAAATGCAAACAAAATACATCAATGAATAAATTAAGAGCTAAAAATGTCTCATACAACTAACGTCATTGACAAATTAAGAGCTAAAAATGTCTCATACAACTAACGTCATTGACAAATTAAGAGCTAAAAATGTCTCATACAACTAACGTCATTGACAAATTAAGAGCTAAAAATGTCTTATACAACTAACGTCATTGACAAATTAAGAGCTAAAAATGTATCATACAACTAACGTCATTGACAAATAAAATGTCAATACATCCTACTAATATTGTAAACGAGAAACTTTGTAAGTATGGATGTATGGATGGATGTTTGTTACTCTTTCACGTAACAACGACTGAACAGATTTAGATGGAATTTGGCACACAGATAGATTATAAGCTGGACTAACACATAGGATACTTTGTATCCCGGTAGTATGTTTTCATGGGATAATTTCCGAACTCCACACGGGCGAAGCCGCTGGCAAAATCTAGTTTAAAAATAAAACCTCCACACATACTGCATCATGCACTCTAATTACGTAACACCATCAATCAGAATCTAAATCATTTTGAAAGATATCGATAATCCATTCTTAAGTTTGAATAATGTGCCTACTCAACAAGTAAGTGTGTAACGCAACCCCTCTCGACTATCAGCCCTTACTGACCTTAAACCTTAACCTTTTTTATTTTATTTATTTATTAAAACTTATTATAAATCAAAATCAAAAGTCATTTATTCAAACTAGGCTGAGAGTCAGCACTTTTTGAACGTCTAAATTACATAAGACAGTCCCCCCAAAAAGCCCGCCCTTCACCACTTCCTAGTGCTTTAGCTGGGAAGAAGAAGTGGCGCAACAAACTCCCCAGCAGCACAGCTGTCTGTTATGTTGGAAGAACTTGATTCTATACAATAATAGCATATAACCATCATTCAACGATAAATGAAAATGTTATTAATAAAAAAAAATAAAAAAAATGGTTTATGCAGTCAAGTTAAATAAACAATGATATGAAGTAATTCATATGACCTGTCAGTAGTTAAGCTAATTCTGGTGAAAGAACATAAACGTTGTCTTGAGTTAATCACAGCGACCAACAATTCTTATCGTTTAAGTAGTCGTTGATAGAATAGTATGCCTTCGAACAAAGATTTGATTTTACTTTCGCTTTAAACGCATTAAAATGTAAATCTAACAAAGAAGAAGGAAGCTTGTTATAGAAGGTTAAACCAAGCCCAGCAAATGAGTTATGAACCCTATGTATACTTTATTTATTTAATAAATACTATTACATCGATACATCCAAATAATATTCTAATCACGCCCACGGCATGACATATTCTCATAAGTATGACATAGCTCAATAATCGCGTAAAATATTTTGAGAGTTCGTAGGTACTTTTAAAATATTAAATTTGCTACGTGAACAAGTTTAAAAATATCAGACTTTCCCATAAAAAGTCTAAAACATTTATCAGAGAAGATCAATGCAACCAATGATCAATTTATTTTAACTGTTAATGCGACATTATTTGTTATATAATTACTTTCCAGATATTCTCGATAGGTGTTGTTTTAAATAAAGCGTAAATTGTATGAAAGTAACTTATTATTTATTTATTTATTTTTAAAACTTACACACACTATCTTTACAGGATGACCCAATACAATAGTGGTTTCCAAACACACACCAAATAAATTGCAAAATCAACTTACGACTTATAATAAAACTCAAAACTTTATAAAATTATCGAATTGTCCGATTGTCGCCTGTTACTTGTCGCCTCTAGGTTTTACTAAATATACCCCTGATCTACGTAGCCCAGTGTCATCCCCTTCATATTTCACACGAATATGAGTTCTAAACAAAAGACTGTTAAGCTTAAAGTATCTCATTCACCTTCGCAGAAGCGAAGTATTTCATCATTCTTCACCCCTACGTATCGTATCCTTGGTAGAAGAAAAAATGGTAAATAATTGAAGTATGTTTGTACTTGGTTCGACTCAGTTCGGTATATAAGCGGCTTGCGCGGGAGTTGGTCATCAGTCGTTGCAGTGTAATATTCTAGCCAACATGAAATTCTTGGTAAGGGAGCTTTTTATTATTTTGGGGGGCTTAATATTGTAAATAAAGTGTTACTTCATAAAGTGAAAAATTAAACCAAAAAATCACAGCTGGTGTATAATATATTCAAAAATAATATTTTTATTATATTAAATAATCATTATAATGTGGTATTTACCTAAAAAAACTAACAATCATTTTAGTTTGTTTCACCAGAAAATCTTAACTGTAATTTGAATATTCTAAATATTCAAATGAAACGCTCAATTATTCACTTTTTGCAAAATAATATTTTCCCGTGTCTAGTTATAAAATTAATTCTAAACTAATAACAGCTGTTCGTATTTTAAATTTTTAATGCTTAATACAATTAAATTTAATAAGTTAACTACTTTCTATGCTTGAATTTATAACAGGTAGCCAATTTATTAGAAAATCATTTTTTCCATTATTTTCTTGCACTGTATACTTTTGATTTTCACCTTGCTTTTACACTGCCTGTCGCACAGCCCGAAATAGATTAACATATTTTCAAAGGTAAATAAATTCATTTTTCATCATGTTCCCTTGTCCCAAGATATCTGTGGTCGGCGCAACAAATCTTTCTCCTCCATATACTTCTCTATCAGTCGTCATCTCGATAGCCACTCCCTTTCTAGCCATATCATCTTTCAATCAAATCAATACCTAATTGTGACAGCTTATCATTCAAAATTAAATCTTGTACCGCCTACATACAATCACTACTAGCTGTGGCTGTACCTACAAATTAAAATTATAGTAACATTAAAATGGAACAAGCTGCATAATTCCAAACTCCAGTTCACTCCAAGCCTCTAGCGTAGTATTCAACAGTTGGCTATATTGCACAGTCCGCCCTAGATCACCCATAGCAAATTATACCTTACTTCAACATAGGATGTGATTCATACGATTGTTGATATTTAGCGTTGCAACAAATCATAGTGTATTACTTGTCATTTTTGGTGTTGATATTTCGTATTGGTAGTTGTTTGTGCTTGGGTGTTAGAGGGAAATAAAGTTGTGGCAAGTGGAAAGTTGCTTTGATGGAAATAGTTGTGTTTATAATCTGTAAATTTTAGTGATGGTTGGTACAGAATCATTCAATTGAGAATTTCCTGGTGATCTCGATACAAATGATCTCTAGTAACATGTAATGTAAGCTTAATAAATTTTCTAACCTTTGGAAATTAGCTTATTGTGCATGTCCTAAGTCACCACAATAGTTTACTGGATATATTTTGCTCTCACGAACCTTTCGATCGTCAATACACACCTTCACCTTTGGACAAATGCAATGTAAATAAGAGCACATTATGCAGTAAAGGTTGCTGTAGATCTTGTACGTGATTGACTAGTGAATTCACTGCTTGAGTATATAGCTTTTTTTATTTTAATACACTTGAATATCAATGTTCAGTAAATTCCCCTGCCTGACTCACAGCTTTTAGATTTTATAAATAGTTTATAATACGATTTAGGCCTGGTAAATCCTTGCAAGTATAAATGTGCCTTTTTCAAATCATCTGTACTTTCTGAGTTCATCTTGGTCATTACTGACATCGGTGCAGGAAAATCATCGCAAGGAAACCGGGACTTATAGATAGGTAATAAAAGTCTGAAATCGCCTAACCGTCTTGAGCAAGGGTGATCAATGCTCATGCCTTTTCTGTATGAGAAGACGCCAAATACACTGCAGGGAAACAGTTATAAGCTAGTACTTTATAATATAATGCATCTTTTTATCTTAGTTTTATAATAGTGTGCCCTGACTTAAGTTTTTAGATTTTTTCAATAGTTCTTTAGTTACTTAGTCGTAGTGTGGTTACTGACTTATTGCTGTTTTGTTGTTTAATTTTCTAACTCGTATGCTTTTTAGTCTTAACATAGCAACTATTTCAACTTGCTGGGCTCCATTATATCTAACCAAAAAATCTAGCAAATGAACAAATTATTCAATTTATTTACCAAAAACATGTTATTAAACTTGATTGTAGAGTAAGTACTTAAACGTGGTGTTAATGATTATCAAAATAATTATAACGTAACTACGACTGTGGGCGTGGCTAGACATCGTTACTCAAATTAATGATAGGTACGTCGATAACGATCTTATTCGAACAATTAGTAGCTTTGTTTCTTTTTTTATTTTCTTTACATGAATATTACTTATGTGTTGGTTCATGATAGTCTTTAATATTTTCCGATTCAGTGTTTCTGCAGAGTGGTATCCACAATTTTAACTCTCTTGTGGGTACTTACTTAGTCTTTCTTGATATTCCCTCTAAACACTTAAGTAATTTTTAAACAAGGCTACCTAGCATAAAAATTTTTTATGTTTTAGGCATACTTTTATGTTATTTTAATTAACTAATTATAATTTTATATTTCCGTTCACAAATTGCTTTTAAAATGCAAATTTTAGGCGGCGGTCGAAAATTATAATTTGGCTTCCCCAATCAATTAGTTACGGCGTTAATTAACGAGTTTTGGACGAAAAACAAAGTATTTATTTCCGGATAGAAACAAAAAAGCAAGGGGTGACTAGAATTAATTATTTAAATATAAAGGGTTTGTTAAATAGCTTGGCAATCTTGATCAACAGTAATGTCAAGTCAGGCAAAATGTTATTGGATTTTTGGGATAAAAATTCTAAGCAGTAACCTAAGGTTTGGACTCGCGCCAGATAGAGCTCAATAAACTTGTACCTTTTACATGGAACCATGAAAATTTTTTGGCGATTTCATAATACTTAGATAAAAGAAAGATACCTAATTGTTACCTAGCGAGCGATAACGGTCTTGCCCCTTCAGATTGGTACTAAAGCTATTGTTCTAAAATTTACATGACCAAGTCTGTTGTCATAGTGAAAATCAATAAGTTTACTTGGTCCTTTCAATAACAAGAAAACTCACTCTTATTTAATTTCCTTTATTTTATAATTAAATCTAATTTACATTTTAATAATTTAAAATTTTTTGATTGGATAGTTTTTAATAAGAAACCATATTTTAATAATAATGTTTTGCATGCCTATAATTATGTGAATTATTTACACAGTATTATAGACGCGTCATTATTTACTGTTAATATCTTTGTAAATATGACGGTGGTGTGGATAAAAAAATAAAGAAACGAGTCGAAAAAACTTCTAGTCTTACATAAATTGGGCTTGTTATCATTACAATAGACTTCATACCTACCACAATCATAGCTCCCATCCTGCTTACCCAACCCGAAAATCATCGCGATAATACGACAATAGGTGCCCGATAAATGTTCACTTATGTCTCCGCGATAAATAAAGTGTCGCAAGTTGCAACTTAGGATTTCCTGCAAAGACAAAAGGATTGTATCAATGTGGATTGCTTTATTCCCATTCATGTTTAATTTATATATGTTTTACTTTTAATATACTAAAAGGCAATTCATTAGAACTGTAGGTACATTAACTTTAAAGGGTAAGGGTCTGTTTTTTAAATAAACAAGCGGTTTGGTGATGATAGTGAATAAAATAGTTCGATAAATAGTTTCTTCTGTAGAGGGTCTCATTCACTAAACAATTAAGGCTATGTATCTACGAGTAATAAATGTAAAAGCTCACTTTAATTTTAATCCTAAATGAAAAAAATAATTATTGAACTTTACTGGAAAAAAAGGAATTAAATTGTTTGATCTTCCTTAAAAGTCTCTCAGAACCCAGTCACGACTTTGAAATAAATTGATTATTTAAATTACTGAACTCAGCATTCACCGTTTTACAGCTGTTATATTCGTAAAGAGACTATTTCCCTACGATAAAATTATCCGATCGAACGATAGGGACTTAGGCCTCCTATCCAATTTATAACAAAAGAACCTTTATAGTAGTCCACGTACTAACTAAAGACTAAGACTATAAAAATGGCCCTATTTGTATCAACAATATATATCATTAAATTTATTTTTTCCTATCTCCAGATTGTCCTCGCCGTAGCCATGGTGGCGGCCTCCGCAGAGGAAGCCGCAAAGAAGACGGAGAAGCGAGGCCTCTCAAGCCTTGGGTATGGAGGCCTCGGATATAGCGGTGTCGGATATGACGGAGGTCTCGGATACGGCGGTGCTGGTTATGGTGGTCTCGGATATGGCGGATACGGTGAGTGTCATGGTGGATTATTTTGAAAATAACAACGAAGAAGATTATGAGAATCATAAACGATTAATAAGTTCGCATTAAATACTCGCTAAGACTCGTTCAATAAATAATACTTATGTGTTTCGAACTCCCAAATGAAAAAATTAAGTACCGAATATAATTGACATTCGTCAAATTTATTGAGCAATCATTGTGGTCTAGCCCAATAAACGCATGACTAGTTTTTCAGACAAAAGTCCGGTCACTAGCCTACGTTTTCCGGTTAGACCCAGGTATAATAAAAAACTCCTTTCACAATACCATTGTGCTGTGCAAAGCCTAGAAAACTATTCTAGGTCGCACCTTTAACAATAATGCAGGGATTACAACCTAGAATACTTTGCCCACACAGTTCCTTATTCTCAAACGCCACTTGACTGCTCACAGAAATTCCTAATACTAGGATTTAGTGGAAATTTCAAACAATCGACCGCAGCCAAGTTGTCTGCCCAAGTTTAAATTGGCCAAGAGCCTTACCTCTGCGGGACGTGACGGGAGCATCAACTACTTGGCGCTGGTTTCCTCATTTTGGAACATCTTAATAATAGTGTTAGGAGCCTTTTTGGTGACAATTTTTTTTTTTTGCGGTGTATGAAGATGCAGTGTCTTTTCAGTTTCATTTTGGCCCAAAATATCAAAATATATTCAAGTTTCATTCCAATCATTGAAAATCTAAAATAAAGCACCAATGATGTTTTTGGAAAGTCTTTGGAAAATTCTCACGAATTTGCTACAACTCCTACATTACCCAGACTAAATATTTAAAAGAGACTTTAAACCATACTTCCCTACCAGTAACGGCTATCACAGAACAATAAAATAAAAACCAATGGATCGATTAGTTCCTCATTAGAAATGTCTATAAATTTTAAAGCGCAAAGCGCTGAGCAAACTGCGCACTCAATTAACGGCCCTTAGACGACCTATACAGCAGCGCAACAGCGCTATAGTTCCTAAGAGATTAATAGTAGGAATAAGTGCTCTCTTTTTGAACTCATTATCCGTGTTAAAACAGATTTCGAATCTTGACTGGATTTACTTAGAGTTGATTATAGCTTTGGCAATGTTTTAAAGTGCTAAAGTAAATTGTTCTATTCGTGACTAATTCAAGCCTATTTTGTCGTAATTACAATGTGTTTTGTAGGAAATTAGCTTGTAAGTACGTGATTCGTAAGGTTAAGGACGACTGCCTAGGAATAAATCGCCTACGCTTCACATTAAGCGATCAATCTAACTTATTGCACTGTGGTTGTTGGCTTAGTCGGTATATAATTTTCTGTAATTTTGGAACGATTGATTGTTTATGAATGTATGACTAATAATTCAGACTAATGTATTCTCAGGACTTAAACACCAAATTAACTCAAACAAGAACTAGCACCACATTCTGGAAAATTGTGAAAACCAAAACCTTCTTAATTTTTTTTTACTTTTTGATAACGCACGGGTATACAATATGTAACAAAAACCCTGTTGTTCCTTCTACCCACGTTTTCAGAATCGGTATACATACGTAATAAAGCAAGTCATTTATTAAAACTGTTCAACAAAAATATTTAAAATAAATATTTAATTATTAATATTTGTAAAGTTTAACTGATTTTGATTAGATCACAGAAAGCTGCCGAGTTCGTAGTCTATTGTGCAAAACAAGGATACTTGTAAAATCAGATGTTGTAAACATTTTTTTCGAATATGTCGATTTTAATAGTTATTTGATACTGAACTCTCGACCAGCCAATGCTTATTTTTTAAATTATAACTTCGTAAATGTTGTGCTTGTAGGTAAGTGTATACGTCCCTAAAAGGAACAACAGGGTTTTTGTTACATATTGTATATCATGAATAAAAAAATATCAGGCGAAAATCAATCACCCCACATCCGGGCAAGGATGTTAATCTTTTTGTCAATTTTTTTTTGTTGTGAACAGAATGCTCAATCGTTTCAATGTTAAGGCCACAGATTGTCAATGAGGTAAAAAAACGATCGTAACTTATATCTTTTATAATAATTATCTTGTTCGCATGACTGGAGACTGATTGTATTCAATGAATCAGCTAGTTTTTTTTTTTGTGGACGTGCAGTTGAAAATTCGTACCAAATAGTTTACTAAATTTTTTTTATGCTACCTGATACCTTCTCTACTAACAATATTATTTATTTTCTGCCATAGACATTGGAAAACCCCTAACCTTACTGCGTAGCATCAGAATCTGAATCACTTTTAGGGTTATTGCTAATCCATTTTCTCATTTGTTCGAAAAATTTGTCTGATTGGTGAACTGCCAAAATAAACGCAATTCCTGCTATGAGTGACTTACGTAATTCTCCCGCTGATCAAGGCTACATAGCTAATTCCTAGAACTGTGACTTGATTACAACAGCCATACTCTAGGACTGCACATCACCATCTTACACATTTAAGTACTTCTGAAGATAAAAAGTGTCTCAAATTGACTTCAACACACCTTCCGAATTAACAGAACGACCACTATCATCCCAATATACCCGAAGAAAAATCCTCCTCAACTCGTTTTAAAATTAAATGTCAGTACATGAACAATTTCATGCACACCGATCCTATTAGAAGCACCATCTTTCCATCACGTCCTCTGTCACATTAGATCCTGAACAAACTCCTGACAGCATAGAGATTGCTCCTGGCTTCACCACAGTATATCAAACTACTGCAGATGTGATTTGCAAACTGTCTCACATAATATCGCGTTCGTTTTGCTACAGAATATTGTAGTACCTATATGTACAGTACTCCCACAGGACGTTTGCGGATGTGGCTTGTTCGTAATTCGTGTTGATGGTTGGCGTTTGGAGTTTTATGTACTGCTTGGCTCTATTTTATACCTACATCCAAATACCTGCTTAGAATTTTCTTTGCAAAACAGCGAGAAATAAATACTTAGTTCAAAACATTAACTTGTCTTTAAATTACGTTTTCACAGATATAAAAATGTGTTTGTAATATTTTTTATCACATTCTCACATTAAAACAATGCTTTTGCAAGCTAGTTTACATATTTCATAAAACATAATAAATATTTTACATTTTGGAAGTAGAATTTTCTTGGGAGCAATGGTGGCCCAGTGGCAACGGCCGCGACATACAAGTTGTAGGTCGGACGGTCAAATCGTGAGGCGCTTTACTTTGTGTAAAGTATTTAATCACCACTGCGCTCAAAACGGTGAAGGAAAACATGTCTTTGAACCAAAATTTAGAGTGGAGGCCTGTGTCCCAGCAGTGGGAACACTATAGAATGATTATGCATAAACTAAGAGGAAATTAATTAAACAATCTGTTTCTCAAGAATTTTAGGCAAAAGAATCTCTAGTTTACAGGAAAATTATTTTCAGAGATGCATTAACGTTGGTGATCCTAAATTGTGTCTAGACGTACCAAGCACGTAAGGAAATTGCTAAATTTACATAAACAAACACCAGCAATTAACGAAAATTATCGCCTAATTGATCCTCAATCAGCTCCACCTCAATAGAACCAAGTTGAGACAAAGTAAATGTCCACAATTGTCATCTATTGTTAGTCACCAATGTCACAAGTGTGTGAGAAACTCTGGTCCTTGGCATACTGTAGTACTACAACCTATAGTATTAACGTGTAATTTTGCGTTTACGTTACTGACCGTAACGTAAGGGGTTGGGCAAGCTAATTAGTAGATCGTGTTTTGTTTTGCTTTTGTGTACTCATTTCGGGTGACAATGTTGTGATGCGGTAATTACTGTTGTTAAAATTAGACTAGAGTTTCTTTAATAAACTGTCTTATTGTTAGAGTAACAATGGACTTCACTCTTTTATATTTAGGGTCGAGATTTGACAGAATAAAATTGTCCAGGAAATGTGCTTCCAGATGGTGTGCTGTCCCAAAGTTTTTCTTTATAACATTTGTTAATAAGTAGGTAAGTAAGTCAGGTAGTAGATCTTTAGTATTAAGATAAATATGTCTCAACCGTCCGTTTCTTTGTCTTCAGCCGCTCCAGTAGCAGTCAGCAAGGTTGCGTACACCACCGCTCACGGCGGCGGCTACGGAGGTGGCTACGGAGGCTACGGCGGATACGGCGGATATGGCGGATACAGCGGCCTTGGCGGATACAGCGGTCTTAGCGGCTACGGTGGCGGTCTTGGTAAGTTTAAAATATTGTTCTCTTGAATTCCTGATCCCGATGTCATTATAGGTACAAGAGAAATGAATTAAGTAATGCAGTCATCACGAGTCACCCAAAATAATACCGATAAATACAGTCAACAGGCATTTTATCGATTCATTTTTTTAATAATTAAATTAGGATCGATTTTGATTAAATATTTTGTCAAAACATACATAGAGTTAAATGTGCAGGTAATGTAATAGCAATACATTACAGACATTACATCAGATAGATGTAGACAAAGAAGACAGAAATATAATTGTTGTATTAATTATCTAACAACGCAACCCAAAAACCGTGGGAACGCGGATCAAGTGTAAAATTGTTTTCAAATAATGGAGATTTTTATCTCAAGTACAGTGCCAGTATTGTTCTTGACAACAATAATATCAATAGCTATCCATATCGTGTTTTTAGTTAACCGTTGTTCCAAGTTTATAACGTGAGACTTAGTTCCGCAACTTTGTTCTTAAGGAGCAATGTATTGTTAATTAGCTTGTTGTCTTATTAGCGGGTACAGCGTAAGTGTCTGCTTGAGTTTAGCGTCAGTGTTTATAAAATGAGGAATATATCTTGTGGTATTTTTTAACAGCTTATCCGATTCTATAGTTTATTATTGCGGTATTTACTTACCAAGTATAACAACCGGTCTATTGAAGTTTCGTGGATAGGTGACCATCTATTACAGATCCCTCCGTCCCTTGGCAAGCATGTTATGCCGATAATTCCGGCTGGCATTTTTTGATTTTCGACAGTAGTAACACAGCCAGAATCCCAAAAGTCTTACAGAGGGGTATCGTGTTACCCAGTTACTGGGTGGTGGAGGTCAAACAGGCAGTCGCTCCATGAAAAATACTTGTATTCAGCTGCATCGGGTTAAACCAGAAGCCGACACCAACATTCTTGGAAAAGGCTACGCAGATTGATTGGCTTACCAAGTGATCTTGTAATGTTATTTTAAATCATCACTATGGCCATTCTAGGCAGCATTCATTAATTGAGTATGTTTTTCTCCAGGCTACGGTGGTCATGGAGGTTACTACAGCGCCCCTGCGGTCAGCTACGCTAACCAGGTTGCCTATGGAGGATACGGCGGATACGGAGGCCACGGACTGGGATACGGCGGCCATGGCCTCGGCGGATACGGCGGTAGCGGATACGGCGGTGTCGGATACTACGGACATCACTAAACTGACCTCGCGTTCCAAATTGTGTTCAAATTTTTTATTCAACTTATATTTCTTAAATACTCGAAGCAATGGACTTTGGGTCTTGGAATTTGTATTTACCTAACCTTTTAATCTGTGATTGATATTGGGATGTTTTTGTGATATTTAAATATGATTGTTTTTGGGTACTAAAACCCATAGTCTATTGATTAAACAATGTAGTAAGCTAAAGCTTGCTGCAACTTTTGTACAACGAAATATTGCCTGTGAGTCTTTGTAAATATCTAAATAAAATACGTACTTGTTAAAATCAACTGACTGATTTTATTTATGGGAGCGGAGAATAGACACACTACTGCGGGGTAATTCATTAGGTAGACTGTCAGTAAGGATGCGGGATGACTTTCATTTTGAAAGTTCAACCACATTAATTGCGTTGTTAATATGACGCAATGGATTAACAAAAACCCTCAAATTGATTCAGATTCTGATTAATAGTGTGTTACTCAATTGGGGTGTAGGTTCCAGAGGTGGGTCCACCGATTCTTCTCAACTCAGGGGTAATCAGAAAGGAAAACAACTCTATCTAGCATGTTTTTTTATACAGGTTACTTTGAAAACAGACGACTTTAAAGGGATGTTGTTCTACCCATCAACATGAAGTAGTTACCTACTTTTACTAAAGGACCAAATTCGAATTCGCAAAATAAAATATCTAATACAAAATGGTCTAATCGGGTATGTGGTATGTCGTATTTTTTTGTGTATTCAAAATTGGTCCCTAAGTAAAAGTTGGTCCTATTGATGGATAGAACACCCCTTACATTTCGTTCATTGTTTTCAAAGTCACCCTGTACATGACTTATAAAAGTGATTCCAATATCCTATTTACAGAATAAACAATTTCATTTCATATTCAATTCCGGAACAAAAAATATTATATGAAACGAAATAAATTAATCTTCTACAACAGTAGGTAGGTACCAGTAATAAGTAAAGAGAAACAATATTACCAGTAAATTCGTTTCATTCCGTTGGTGTTCATTTTATAGCAACGGTAACACGAAACTTGTGCCAAGGAGCAGTGTTATATAAAAAGCGATTCGTTTTTAGAAAAAGTAATTAATTGAGTTCTTTTTATTGCGTCTCTTTTGTTATTGTTGGGATCAAGTGGGTTTAAAAGGCTCTAAATTGTAGATGCTGCAGTGTATCTGTAATGTTTTCTTCATGGTCATTGGGAACCTATGTTATTTGGGAAGCTAAGTTTAGTCACGAAAATTAAATTGGTTGGCGGTCTAATTAATTTTAACCGATTTTAAAAAGGAGGGTGTCCTAATTTTTGTTGTATTTCTGTTTTTTTTTTTGTTTGTTGTTTACCTCATAACTCCGTCACTCATGAACCGATTTGAAAAATTTTTCTTCGGGTTTTGAGCCAGCTTCAATAATAACGTTTTGTCCACTCTCGGCCCCTCAACCACTAAAAAAAGGTTTATTGATTTGTTTTCTCTCAACCCTTAAACATAGTTCACACTCGACCCCCGGGGGTGAGGCTGAAATTTCCTAGCAAGAAATTGCCTTGGCATCTTTTTGGATCTTTCTCAAGCATTCGACGCGGTCTCTGTCCCTAAACTTCTACTCAAACTTGAGAATATCGGTGTACGCGGAACCCCACTAAATCTATTTAAAAGCTATCTCACGGATAGAATGCAAAGTGTCATTGTAAATAATTGTACAAGCAATGAGCACACTTTAAGTAATTATGGAGTACCTCAGGGAAGTGTCCTGAGACCGACAGTCTTCCTAATACACATTAATCAGTTATGTACAAAAACATTTACAAATTGTAACGATTTTACTTATGCAAATCACACAGCCCTTATCGTACATGGCTCAGATTAGGATGAAACAAAACATCACGCTGAGAACTGTCTCATCACGGTACCAAACTCTCTTGTTACTAATCTTCTTACTCTTAATGTCGAAAAACTAAATATATACCCTTTTCTTAAAGTAAGAAGAGCCAGCCTTTACAGGATTTTAAAATAAAATTCCACAGCTGCCACTTAAAGCCTGACTACCTATCCACATTTGAGTAAAGGATCACATCACTACATAGTATAAAACAAAGTCGCTTTCTCTGTCCCTATATCCCTATGTATGCTTAAATCTTTAAAACTACGCAATGGATTTTGATGCGGGTTTTTTTAATAGATAGAGTAATTCAAGAGGAAGGTTTATATGTATAATACACCGACCTCCACTCGGGCGACGCCGCTGGCAAAAGCTAGTATTACATATTTCGGAGTAGTATTAAATGAGCATCTATATTGGTACAGACACATTGAAACACTTACATCTAGAGTTCGCAAGATAATATATATTTTTAAGCTACTTAGAAACTCAGTGGACATCCATATCTCAAAATAGTCTACTACTCCTCGTGACAGTCACAACTGACATACTATGTGACTGCCTGGGGTGAGCAACATAAACATAATTTCCACCGCTGGAGAGGGCTCAAAGGGCTGTTCTGAAGGTGATGCTACGCAAACCGTTTAGATACCCGACTGAACAGTTATATCAAAGCTGCAGGTTGCTCACCGTCATACAACTCTTTGTTTTCCGATATACTCTTCACAAACATGCTTTCGTACCACCAAGACAAGTACCCCGTACTCGACGTAGGTTTGCTCGAGTTTGTCATGTCGATCATTACAGGACAGCATTTGCTACCCACAAATATATTTTCATCGAAATAAAAGAAAATTGTTAACTTTCTTCTTCCTCTCAAACCTCAACTATTCTGATAAGGAGGAACTCATCCATTCTACGAATTAACATCTAAAATACCTTAATAACTTTTCAGTTCCTTGACAGATATTTTTCCAAGTAAATTTGTTAATACCCACACACAATCAACATCGGACCAGTCTAACTCAACAACTACACACACACAATCACACCTCACTATTATCTTTTCTGCCCATTCAATAAATATGTATGTGATCGACGAGTATTGTTACGCAATTATGTTAAATTTTGTAAAATTTAACAATCCTTCTAAAGTACACTGTCCTTCAAGATACAGGATTCTCCTAGATTGAAGAACAGGGCTCTTACTCATCTCTATTAGCCATACCTATATCTTACTTCACAATTTCTGATGTTACCTATGCCAAGTTTTTTGTTAATTATACGATTATTTACTTTGTTGGATACAATTTTAGCAACACTTGTTTTTCTCGTATTGTTCACAATGTAGCTTGATCAGGTCTCTCATTTTACAGTAAAACATAATTTCAATGAGGCGACTAAATTGAAAGCAATTTGGTATCTAAACAGTTTATTTAAAATTAAAATAAAACAACCGACTTCCAATAAAAAAACTACAAATTAAAAAGTAACTTTATAGTTTACACTTTGTAGTCATCATAATCATTATAATCAGCCTGTAATGTTCCCACTGCTGGGACACAGGCCTCCTAAATAATAAATGATGTGTCCACTGAACCCCTGACTATAGTTTATTCTCGACCCTTGGTATTTCAGTAGCTGGTTGTTTAAGATTCTCACTAATATCTTACAAAGGATAGTACCTACTGGACTTCTGCTACCTGGATCAACGACAAGTAGGTATAGTCCTCTTCACCGTATCCGGCGATAGCGACCCAGACAAAGTACTTTTATTTTCTTTCGTGAGCTCTCTGATGACTAGCAAAACCAAAGAACATGGCCAACAATTTTATAGGCTTGTACCACAGAATGAACAGATATAAAATCTTTGTCATTTAATAGTACTTATCTTTGCGATACAACATTGAGCCTCGAGCGACGCAACATTGAGCCTATTCCGCGTATATCTGCCGCCAATAATCATGGCCTGGGATTTCTTAGGGTTGATTTGCAGTCCAAAAGACCGCGACCACTCACTAATCAAATCCAGGTCACTGTTCATGGTAGACACGGTGGCTTCTGCATCTTAAGAAATGATTGTAAAACTGCAGATCGTAGGCATAAAGATGGAAGTAGGAAGAGATGATTTTGGTGACAGAGTTAATGAAAATGAAAAAGAGAAGGGGAGAGACGCCACTCTAACGTACACCCGCAGTAATAAAGCACCAATCAGAAGACGAATCGTCGAGACGAACCCGCTGCGAGCGGCCCATAAGGGAAGAGTCAAATCAACCAATAGTGGAACAGGAGAAATTTAAAGATTTAAGGAAGGAATCCTTAAAACTTTAAATTTCTGCTAAAGTCTAGAAGTACAAGTAAAGTAAGAGACTTGTGGTCCATAGCCCAGCGGCTGTCTTCAGTAACCTTCAAAAGAGCCGTTACTGTGCTATGACCAGGACGAAAACCAAATTGAAGAGGACAGAGTAGGTCATTCGAAGATAGAAAGGCAGAAAGTTGTTGATGAATGATGTGCTCCAGAACTTTAGAGAGATACGGGAGGATAGAAATGGGACGGAAATCGGTGGGCGAGACCGGCTTAGCAATTTTGGGTAAAATCATTCTTGAGCAAAGTTTATTATTACCAACTGCAGTAGAGGAGATAGCACTAGAGGATTTTTTGACCTCAATCTCACTTACTGAGCTTAATTAAAAAGAAGAACACTGCGGCATTGGCAAACAAGAACGCCACGTCATTAACATTCTCCTGCCCTTATCCCAATTTATTTGGAGTCGGCGCAAGATGCCATTCATCATTACGTCGGAGTACTACGGAACCGAACAAACTTCCATGATTCTTTTTATTTCTTCGATGATTTTTTTTAATTTATTTATTTAAAACTTAAACTATCATTACAGGTTTAGAAACCTAATGCGATAGCTAAGGCAATACTACTACTATTTTATTATTAACTATTTTAAATAAGACTATTACTAACAATTTATAAATAACTACAAAATTAGTTATAACTAAAACGATACAACCTTATAATTATATCAATACAATAATCACACAAAATTGACGTTTTATAGTCATAAATTAAAAATATGTAAATCAATAAAAGGAACAATCAACATAAAATTACACTAATTGTTGCTTTCGTAACATATTATATATAAACTTACTTTTGCGAATTCACTAAAGTAACACGAAAAAATGTCCAACCTATTCTGAATTTCGTTAGTAGTAAAAAATTGCTCGCGTGAGAGGTGCTTTGGCCGGCAGGTTGGTTCTGGCAGTTGGCACAGCCAGCAATGGCCACGTACCCAGTCTAAAGCCGATATTCATTGATCAGAGGAAGGGTGCCCCAACATTCATGGAGTTCGCTTCATGTGTGCAAAAGTTCACATCACATCACATTCTCAACTTAAGCAGTGAACCCTTAAAACTCCCACAGTATTTCCATACATGAATTATTAAACAAATGCAGAAATATGTTTGTTAAAAAAGATATGTTTTATTCAATGAGCGTGGGATGCTAAATGGGGTGTGGGTAAGCAGCGACGCTTTAAACCACGTTTTGAAACTTTGGCGTTCGTTTTTGAGGTCTCCCACAAGATGAAGTGAAAGCGGCAAGCGGTTCTTAGAATGTTCATAAGGTACGCTAGTAGGTAAATAAAGTATCCACACACGGACACTATAGACTATAGTTAGAACGATTGCTATCAGCAATCATACTTCAGGAGCAGTCATACTTGGATTCGGATTTGATAACACAATTAGTTTTTAAATGGCTATTATTAAGATAGGTTAGTAGAATTTCTTGTACCTATAAGTGGTATTTCTTCCTTATGAAGATTAGCCGGACTTCACCCATCGTTGTGCACCTCTCTACTTAGGTATTAACAAAATAAATCTAGTCTGATTATTAACTTCAACTTTTGAGCAGAAAATAGACATTGGTTTCTCGCTTGCAGTGACAATGCAACATTTCATCATAAACTTCGATATTTTTACTAGTCTAATCGTCTCTAGTAAAATCATAAAGCGAAGTAAGTTTTATATTAAAATGATGTTATTATTCTACTTTATTTATTTGAAAACTGGCTTAGCAAAAGTATATTATAATAAAATTACATAGTAATTAGATAGTAAGGTAGACTATATCGTCGAGTGCTAAGAGATATTATTATGTTTAGTTAACTTCCACGTGGACTTAAGTAGTGAGTTGAAGCTAGTATTTAATTAACTAGGTCTTCTCATACAATGCCATACAGATACTTTCAATCAAAAAAGTGAAATATCACAACTTTTACAGTCTACTAATGATTACACAAAGCTGCATGAAATAATTACACAAAGGAAATGTTATTGTTTTGAACATTATGACGCAGAAATACAATCCATTGCTACGAAGAATGCGGTAGGTACAAAATAGTTTCAAAAGTTTTAGTGATAGAATTATCTTAATGCCTACCAATAAATCAACATAAATAATTACAGTGTTCAAGAGTGCTTTCTGATTTTAAAACGAATGCTAAAAGTTTGTTTAAGCTTCTCTGAATTTAAGTAAAAAAATATACGTTATAACATCTCCGTTCAAAATCTGCCTACACCATGAAGCCATGGAGAAATAAAAAAGGTCGTGAATAAAGTGTAAACCTGTATTATAGAATGCAGAGTTCGCCACAGGAACACACGATTAGCATCAGGCTCACAAAGCGAAAAATCACAACGCGATAGCGCCTGCAAAAAAATAAAAGGCAAACGTGCGAGATTGCAAAATCGCTCGTACTTTTACTGAGGCGCGTACTGTAAGGGTTTGTTCAGAAAATTATTGTTTAAGCGCAGAGGTCACAAAATGTCTTCTACCAATTATTTCAAAGTATTTTGTATTTTATTTTTAATTAAAAGTAGGTATTTCATTCGTATGATGGACATGAAAGTTATCGGCGAACTGTAACGTAACGTTATTCATTTAGATGGTTCTTGATATTTCAGCGATATAAAAGTAGGGTACCGCGCGAGGAGAAGACAATGCTATCACCAGTGAAGTGATCCCAAAATAGCAACAGAAGCTTGTACCTAAAGACAACATTTCATTAAGAAATACGTGTTGTGTGTGAACAAGCCCTTACAAAGACCGCATGAGATCTTTTTAAATTAAAATTGTATACCTTTGCTACTGACAACGAAATGGTCTTCTTTCGCACACAACCGTTCTTTCGGAGTACTTACGTTATCGTTGATTAGGCCCGAAACACGCGATAATGCTTCAAATTCACAAAAGGAAAACACCTAAACTAGGTATTGTTGTTATTCCTTCTATATAGGTAGAGTTTGTTTTAGCTGGGTGGATACGAGTTATAAAATGAGTAGCGCCAACTTCATTTTTTTTTTAGCTATGGTCCTAGTCACCTAGCTTAACAAACATTTGCAGCCATCTTTCAAATTGTCAGAGGGTTGGCATCATACTTTCGCATTCATGCGTTGGCATTCATGCTTTTTTCTTTTTGGATTTTACACTTTTTGGGTACTATCTGCAGTGCCCGGGGATAACACAGAACGGACTGGGCCTTTAGTGTAGCAAGTTTGACATTCAGATACAGCAGCTTTAAATACGGCAAATTATAAAACTGCTGACTTTGTAGCTGCGACACATTTTTTTTTACAAATTAATATTTCGCTCTTTTGACATAGTTAATACCACTCACTTTTAGGGGCCATAATGAACAGAAAGGGTTACTTATTTTATGCTCAAAAATGTATAACAAAGATACCATTGTTGAAAATCAAATAAGAAAACCTTTTAAATAATAATTATTTTTATTTTTATTTTTATTATAACTAATAGAAACAACAAACAGTTACATTATGCAATACTACGTTGCCATAATACGGGTTCCAGGTGGATACAGCATATTCGAGCAACTAAAATAACATTTAGATTTTTTTAGTGTATTATTCGTTTTTATTTTATAAACTGAATTGAGCTTCTAGCATTATATATACATTCTAGGCCAATCATAACCCAAAATTAAGTAGTATTTGGCAGGGTGATTTTTTTTTATTATTTCGTATTATATTTTGAGGACCAAATCGAATGAATCTTCTTTTATTAGTTCGATCACTTTTTTTAGCTAGAAGCCTTCCTATCGTCCAAGACGCTACTCAAAAGTAACCCTGGGGCTTAGTTGAACTTCAAATCCGTTATTTTGGTTGCTGTCGACAAACCAATCTTTTCCACTGTAGATGGACCGTCTGCAAATAATAAAGACAACATTATTATACCCGCGTTTCGTGTATTCGGCTAAAGTACCGACAGAATATAGACAGGAAATGCATTCACCTATATTAAACCATTTTGTGGTAGGTATCCCAGATTCCAACCTGGCTTGTGAGATCGCTTCTCTGATTGCTAGAGCCACCGAAACTGACAAACACATTGGAGGCTCGCCTACACCTGGGAAAAGCGTATGAATTATTAACATTATATTGATTGATGTCTTCTATGGTTTTCGAAGGAAATGAGCGATAGAGCGAACAACTGCAGAAATTAAACCTATACTGCATACAAAAGAGAGTACAAATAAATATGTTTCAGTAAAAGTTTTGCCCAACCACCCCAAAAACCAAAAATTCTAAGATTTAAAAAGTACCAAAAATTCATTTCAATTTACCTTTGGCTCCTTGAATAGCTTCATAACTATAAGAATTATTTCTGAAGTAGACCCTGAAATCTTGTGGAATATCAGTGTTCATCGGAACTGAGTAGTTCCAAGTCCGATTGGTCAGCAATTCTCCAGTATTGTCATCGTAAATTAGCTTCTCACAAGTCCAGTAGCCCAGACCCATGATAAATGCGCCTTCCACCTGAAATTGTACCGAACATTGGTTTTTTAGTTGACTGTCTTAAAGGCTTTGGTTATCAACCAAAGCCAAAGATGGCTTAAGGCAAAGATATGGATCAACAACGACGTCAAGCAACTCATTCCAACGTCAATTTATATACAAACTAGCTTTTGCCAGCGGCTTCGCCCGCGTGGAGGTCGAAAGTTATCCCACGGGAACTTTTTAACTGGATAAAAAGTATCCCATGTGTTAATCCAGGTTAAGATAGACTATCTTGGGTGTACTATGCCAAATCGAATACCAATTAATCGAATATCAATTGATCGACCACTATAAATCGAACGCCTAAATACTCGAACGTTCATAATATCGATATCAAATGGTTAATAAATCGAACATTCAATATTATCGTACACTCAATATATCGAGTGTTCAAAATATTAAATGTTTGTTTGATCGAGCGTTCAACGCATCGCATATTCATTCTATCGAAATATCAATATACTGTATAGGTACTTTTTACTTAGAAAACAAGAAAAACACAAAATTTACTAATCACTAATCAAATACTTGACACGAGAATTAATATTTATCCAAACGTAATATTTTCCAAACCAGTTAATCATTTAATTTGTCTCGTCGGGTAACACTTCTTATCTCAATTTATCGAAAGCATCTAGCAATTATATTGAAGACACAAAGGCTTGGGATTGACCTGCTCCAATTTTTGCATACTAAATGTTGTTTTTGTTTTTGCAAACTTATACTCTTTGACATTTGATAATTATTATATACACATTGACATGAATATTTACTTTGAGAAGTATAATATTATTATTATTTTAATTATTGTGAATGTGAGGACTATGTGGGTCATTTTTTTTTTTTAATAATTGTTTTTTGTGTTTTTTTTTTTTTTTTTCATCTCTTTCTCAGTTAGTTTTTAGTATTAATCTGGCAGTTTGAGTACTTTATGCGGCCTACCCAAATGTCCTATCTTTGGTATTGGTCATCAAATCGTTGAGCTCCTCAAGTTCTGAGTTGAGCTGCATGATTACTGATAAATGCGTGCACTGAATGGTCAGGTCCACTCAATCTGTGTGGTTCTTTCCTCAAAAGACCATTTCAGACACCGATCCACATGGTCTTCACATAATCTGACCAAGATTATGTCTGGACTTTAAAAGAGACTGTGACCTCTGAGTTTGTTTCGGCCTTTCTTCTCAGAGTAGTCAGATAGGAAACGCCGACTTCATCTAGTTTAAAAAAATATGATTGACGTGTAAAAGTGTTTGTACAAACCTACTTACAGAAATAAAATCATTTATCATTTATCATTTATTTATCAACTCTCCTTACCTAATTGTTGCGTTCAGAAACATACCTTTTTTAAAACGAAAGTTTATGTAGGTATTTGTGTTAATAAAATGATACATTTAAGTTAGGTGTGATTAATTTTCAACATAATCACAATAGTCTTAAAAAATAGAGGTACTAATTATAAAAAGGTACCTACTTAAAATCGAATCAAAACAACATGGATTTACTAGGTTTTCGCCGTGCAATTAGAATACACACAAAATATTAAAATGTACTTTTATAAGATAATAATTTAAGATTAAATTAAATGTGATTTATTAGTCAATTTTGTGTTTTTCTTGTATTCTATATAAAAAGTACCTATACAGTATATTGACATTTCGATAAAATGAATATGCGATGCATTGAACAAACATTCGATATTTTGAACACATGATGTATTGAGCGTACGATATATTGAAAGTTCGATTTAAAAATTAGTAAGGTTGTTATCATTTTCTTTACATACGTCCAACCACAACATGAAAATATAAGGTTCTGTTAAATCTATACTACTAATGAAGCTGAATAGTTTGTTTGCTTGTTTGCTTGAACGCGCTAATCTCAGGAACTGCTGGTCTGATTTGAAAAAATATTTCAGTATTGGATAGCCCATTTATCGAGAAAGGCTATAGGCTATAACATAACGCTAAGACCCTTAGGAGCCGAGCAAAGAGAAAACGGTCACGAATACAAAGTACTCACACGGGCAGGCGAGGCGAGCGCCGGGGTGGGTCGGGGAGCAAGAAATTTGATACAAACAAAGTCGCGGGCAGAAGCTAGTTTATAATAAAATTGATTCGATTCCAACTGGTAGTTCCAGAAGTTAGCACTTTCAAACAAAAAGATAAACTCTTCAGCTTCATTTTATAAAAGTATTGTTTAAGTACTTGCATCGATAGAATGAAAACATTCCAAGTTTACAAGGGTTAAAGGAATCGGTAGCTATTCAAAATTAGGTGCATCACAAACCTGACCGACATCAATTTCTGGACTGACGCTTTTGCCGACATCTTCCATGACATCTACCCTTAATATCTCCGACTCTCCAGTCAGCACATCAATTTCTACTTCTGCCAATGCCACCCCAAATATATTATAAGAATACTGCTCAATATCTGCGAGAGACACGAAACTTTGTGCTTGTAAATCTACATTGGATGCATAAGCCGTAGCTACAATGTCTTCCCAAGTGGCACCTGGGATCTTTTTTCTTATAGGTTCAAGTCTTTTCAGTAGTTTTTCACAGCATCTACTCACTCCTAAACCAACGTTCTGTGATCCGATACTAGCAGCCGTTTCAACGCTATTTGGAGCCACTATTGTATCGGTAGCTTTTACTTTGATTTTCTCCATGGGGATCTTCAAATAGTAAGCGCAGATTTGTATGGCTTTTGTGTTAATTCCTTGACCCATTTCGACCCCTCCATGAGTGATAACTACAGTTCCATCGCCACGGTATACAGATACGATAACATTAAGGGTTCCTACGGGATGAGAAAGGCACCTTAAGAATGAAAATCTCAGCCCACGTTTCTTCCACTGATGTTCTTTGTTGTAATTATTGACATCTAATCGTCTTTCATTGTATTTTGAGTTTGTTCTTAAAGTGTTAAACATTTCTTCTAAAGCGCTATATTTTTCTCGGTCTAGATTGTTCAGTCGGACCATGATTGGATCTAGTGAAAGTTCGTAGGCAATTTGATCCATTAACTGCTCACTTTGACCGACGCTGTCTAGTACACCTGGAATATTATAATGAATAAAAAGTCCCATTTTGTCATTATAAAATTACAAAAATGTTACCGTCTGAATCTCACCTGGTGATCTTAACCAAGAATTTTTCGCTGTATCAGTGGTCGTGTTATAGCAATTGAATTTCCACGTCGACTTGGCGTAGCAGTTTTCATATGAGCTCATGATTAAATAACTAAATACTAAATTGATTACATGACCATTGTCTTGGTATAAATTGTAGTTCATATGTTGTATGGTGCCGCAACTGTTGACACTGACCTGAAAAAAAAAACACTCTAAGTACTGACCGTTTATTGTCTAAATCAGTCTATTGTTTTGATGCATTATAGTTAATTGAAAAAACTTTACTTCAAACTGTGTAGTACTCGGTAGCTTCTTCCCGACTGCCCTGGTAGTGGTAGACAAGGGTTGGAGGAGTCTACACGGTCGGTTCAACTTCTGGACAACGAGACCACATGCGACTGCTGATTGGATGTTGCGATCTGTCTTCATTCCAAAAGATCCGCCGACGTGTCGAACGTAGACGTCAATGCTGTAACATGATGTAAATATTTATGTATAATACCTAAAGCATTGTGCACAGTTTTTTTTGGACCGCATGTACTCACCAATTTTGGTCAATTTTTAAAGCCCTTGACAACACAACTTGAACACCATCCGTCCACTGTGATGATGTGTAAACTTTCATCCCTTCTTGGGTTGGATGAATAACGCAAACAATATTCTCCGTTGGGTTATGATACTGGCTAAACATTGTGTATCCTGCTTTGATCACTTTAGTAACATCTGTGCCCATTTCAGTAGCGTCCACTGATTCATACAATGTAACTCTGTTAGAATCTTTAATAGCATCTTTTATATTCGTTACAGGTTTAGTAACGTTTCTATATTCAACTTCAACCATTTTTGCAGCTTTTTCAGCGATGGCATGTGTGCCGGCAACAATGACCCCGTACGGCTGGCAAAAATACTTGACTTTACCCTTGCAGAATACTTCTTCATCTACAAGAAACTTTTCACCATCAGTCGGGGTGAAAGAATTCATCCCTGGTATATCCTCTGCAGTGTAAAATGCTATCACACCTGGTTGGCTCTGCATACAAATAATAATAAAATGAGATTGATTAAAACAATAGAAAGTGTGCAAAAATTTTAATTGTAAAACGTTAGTTTACCAGAGACTTTTTTGGATTAATAGACACAATATCACCGGTTGCAACAGAAGTAAGCGTAAACGCTGCAAAGACTTCGTATGGTTGTGCCGGCAAATCATCTGAATAAAATGCTTCTCCTCCACATTGAATCTGAAATCACAATGTTTCCTAGATTTTTCCCAAATTGAGATCACTGAGATACTGCGATGAATATAGTATGTTATGGTTTTTTTTAACAAATTTGATCAGCGTCTGAACAAACTTGTCAATTTGACTACAATACAAATTCCGTGTAAAAAATATTTAATCAGATTAACCCCACTTTCTGCTGCTTTTTTTTCGATACAACGAAATAATTTTTAAAGCCACATTTACAAGGGGCAAGTTTTTATTTTTTGGATGGCAAATCATCAAATAACTTCTCCCGCACTGGATGGAGGAGGGCGTTGTTGCCTGTGTGCCAGGGGCCGCGGTATATCTTTCAAACAACCCGTACCCCAGGCAGACATCGGCCCTTGCGGGCTCCATCAGTTGGTGCTATCATCTCTTTGAGGTGCGCGTGGAACACAACGCACCGTTGACCCAGGCTTGGTCCTTACCGGACAGCGAGCTACCCATTACTCGCCATCTGCAATCAGCCTGAGATACCCGACGCCCAGGGTGTCTCCTGCAACTAAAGCCGTGAAGGTGCATGTACTGCCTCTTCCTCACGTGCGCCTCACTCTTCGCGAGCATTACTGCTTCGCAGAAGGAGGTGACGGCTACCCATGCACTCTCGCTCCGTACCATGGCCTGGACCAGGGCCAGACGCGAGAGATCGCCGTCGCCGATTGCCTCCCCGAGGACACGGTGGTGCTGCGCCCAAGCCGGGCAGACCACTTCCACCATATGCTCCACCGTGTCTTCAGGGCAATCTTTGCAGTGGAAACACCTGGGCGTTTCCTCCCGCCTTACCCGAAACAACCGTGTCCGGTGAGGACCTGCGTCAGGCGGAAGGTGAGGATGCCGAGCCACCTCTCAAGCCACTTCTCAAAGAGGGGACTTACCAATGCCATCGTGGCATGTCCAGCACTAGATTGCGACAATCGCACTCTCCACGCCGCCATAAGATCCGCTGTGCCACGATTTCCCGCGGCAGCGGAGTTACGCCCCGGCATTTGGCCTCCTCGCGCCTCTCCCAAGTGTACGCGAGGACCTTTGCCTCCAGATCTCATGGCGGCAATCCGGCAAAGAGGCTCGCCGTCTCACCGGAGATCGTGCGGTATCCCCGAACCATCCGGATGGCCATGACTCTATGGGACGCCTTCAACCGGCGTACTGATTGGCGCTTCAATGTAGGCACCCACACCGGTGCCCCGTGTAGGGCCATGGACCGCACGACAAGGGGCAAGTTTCTGGAATGTCCAAGATCAATAACCGACTACTATAAAGCACGTGCAATTATTGCTTTTCAAAAATTGCAAGCGAATGTTAACGCGTGCGATTTCCATAAACTGGTATACAATAATGTATTACAAGTTTTGTCATTCAATAATTGCATGTGACTTCTCTTTTTACCAAGGCAAGGCGATTTTGTCTCGTCAAAACACCGAGTTGGAAGTTCTTGTACAATTTTTATTTTTTATTTTTTTTTATTTTTTTTTGTTTGGGCGGCTTACAGCTATCAGTACAAAAGTAGTAGTAAGGTAATTTACGACAAGCCATTTACAAGCCTCCACAGGTAGCAACGGAGTATTGTTGTACGTGTTATAAACTATGTTACACTAAATAATTAATTATGTAAGTGTAAAATTAAGCTTAAAACTAACTAAATACATAATTCAACTATTATATTAAGTAAATACATAGGCAGGAATGCATGCTCAACTACTAATTGGATCAATCAGAAACTACAGTTTTCAGATAAAATAGTAACAATAGACGCCAAGGAGCTTGTAAACAAATCGATTGAGGGGTGTTCATTCTTTATGATTTTGTTTAATGCTTTGACTGAGCGAATCATAAAGGAATTACTGCGGTAAATTGTTCGAGCATATGGAGCATGAAGAAGATCTCTCAAACGAGAGTGTCGAGGCGGTACATTCAGAGACAGCTTAGAAAGAAGTTCAGGACATTCAACCCTTGATTGTGCTATTTTCACTAAGAATCGTATGTCGGATATATTTCTCCGAGTTATAAGTGGGAGTAAGTGGAATCGAGCACATCGTTCATTGTAACTCAGATAAGGGATTTTAAATTTGTAACCTAAGTATTTCGTGAATTTCCTTTGTATCCGTTCCAGTCTGTCTGAATGCACTACATAATTCGGATTCCAAATTTGACTACCATATTCGAGATGGCTGCGGACGTAAGCACAATACAGGATTTTTAAAGTTTTCATTCTGTTAAACGAACTGGCATTACGGATAACAAACCCCAGGGCTTTGGATGCTTTTTTGGCGATATGATCGACATGACACTCAAAACTGAGTCTACTATCCAGCAGAATTCCAAGATCTCTGGTGACATGAGTTCGAGATAAAGGTTGATTTGCAATTGAATAGTTAGAGATGACTGAATGATTTTTCCGGGTGAAGGTTATAACTAAGCATTTAGATATGTTAATATCTAGTTTGTTTCTGCTACAATAACTTACTAACCTAGAAACGTCTGCCTGCAAAAGTAGAGCATCATTTAAACTTTTAACTGATGTATAGATTTTCATGTCATCTGCAAACAATAGGTGCTTCGAGTGTTTGAAACACTCGCCGATATCATTGATGAATAGCACAAATAATAGCGGCCCTAGCAAGGAGCCCTGCGGTACACCAGAGGGAATGCTTGACCAGGAAGAAATATAGCCACTAAGAACTACTGCTTGTGACCTATTTTGCACATAAGACGAGAACCATCGATATAGGTCTCCCCTAATGCCCAAGTCGAAGAGCTTCCTTAGTAGAATGTCATGATCGATTCTATCGAACGCCTTGCTATAATCAGTGTAGATTGCGTCGACCTGGGATCCATTGTCCATGTGCTCTGAAATATAATCTGTGAAGAGAACCAGGTTGGAAACTGTAGACCTTCCCTTCAGAAAACCGTGCTGTTGAGGACTCAAGCTAGCAACCACACTGCTGTACAACTGATTGTAAATTATGCGTTCCAATACTTTAGCTAGCAGACAAAGCTTTGAAATTGGCCTGTAATTTTGAATATTATCTATAGGACCCTTTTTATGTATGATTGACCTTTTGAATAAAAGTGATACAGGTAAAGCTAGTTCCTCAGCGCACTTAACTATGAACACAGCGGGTAGGGCATCGGGGCCGGCAGATTTGGTTAAGTCAAGAGATTTTAAATGTCCATGAACAATCGCTATGTCAATTTCGATTGTAGTTATATCACAATTTGAAACGGAGCTGGTCGAACCACAGCAGTGACCTGCTGAGGAAGCATCTAAAAACGTAGTGTGAAAGTAATTAGCAAAGAGTTCACAGATACCTCCCCCTGAGTCACTTCTATTGTCACCATAAGACATACTTGATGGGAAATTACTGTTCATGCGTTTGCTTTTCATATACGACCAGAATAGTTTTGGGCTAGCACCTATTGAGGCCTCTATCTTAGTCATGTAGGCCTTATAGCAAAGCTGTTCAATCCCATTGGCTCTGTCGCGGAGTAATTGATATGATACGCGATCAGAAATATTACCGTACACTTTAAATTTCTTATAATATGTGTATTTTTCTTTAAGTATCTTG
This sequence comes from Polymixis lichenea, assembly GCA_949091785.1. Lineage (NCBI taxonomy): Eukaryota > Metazoa > Arthropoda > Insecta > Lepidoptera > Noctuidae > Polymixis > Polymixis lichenea. Next base: position 22,581,033 of record OX420943.1, on the reverse strand, counting down.
ATGAGCGCCGAGTTATACCAAGGTGGGTATTTAAAGACTTTACACCGACGCTGAGGGACATGCTTATCTCTGATGGCGAATAACGTTGAGTAAAAATTCTGGACAGCTTCGTCAATAGTTCCTTTCAAAATTAGGTCGTCCCACCTTGTGCCTCGCAAGTCAGATCGGATACATTCGAAATTTCCTTTCTTATATTGATACATCATGCGTCAACGACAATCAATTGATTCAAGTATTGCCCGTATTTGGGCTGTCAAATATTTAACGCAATTATATCGAATGTCTTCTCAAGATAAAATTACTTTAAACGAAAGACAATGTTCATGCCATAATTGAATGCCATTTTATGGTACGTGTGATTTAACTGTACGTGCTGTTTACACAACTTTTGAACGGGAACTTGCCTGTATCTATTACATACAGTACAGGTCTATTATTATTTAAATTTTACGACATGCCACTGGCAATAAAATTACACCCTGTAAATGGGGCTTCAATGAGTCCAAACACATTTTGTTTTTGTCAATTTTACTTATTTATGGACAACTCGCACTTGACCGAAAAATTAAGTTTTACAAAATTGTTTTGTAAAACTTAATTTATTGTTTAAAAATGAACTAATAGTCCCAAAGACAGCTTCCCGTTTCTTTTATGACTTCGGATTTTCCCACATCGTCCCCCGTATTAAATGTTGTTATGTTAGTTAAACATCTTACCAATGCTTCAACCTTCTGTATAGGCTGATTTATAGGATAAACTGAAGGATCTGTCTCGTAATACTGGCTTGCTTTCGAGACTGGTCGTGTTTCATGAAGGTTGATAGTCCCGGATTTGTAGCGAGTATGAAGTAGATCCTTAGGACACAATGACAGTAAGCCCTGAAAAGATGGTTGCCGTTACAAATACTTATAATAACCTTTTGCAATGATTCTGGTTAAAAAAAAATGCTTTAGTTCACATGCAATGTTCACTCCACTGAGACACACATTATGACGAGGCTGGATGCACTCATATTGTACGACGACAGAAGATGAATGACCGTGGATTTAGATAAATTATACATAGGTACCTTATAAAAAAGTCGAGCAGCTAACACTCGTCTAAATTCAACACTAGGTTGTGGTGGATTTTCTGTTACCACCATTTCATCTTCCAATATTTCCAAAGCTGATTGAAGAGTTTCATTCCTGAAAAGTTCCTTTCCAACCAAGTATTCTTCAGTTCTGAAGGCTCTTGTGAAAGATGGAGATAGACCTCCGAAGACTATCCTTGAGGTGACGACTGTATTGTTTGTGGATAGTTGGTATAAAAAGCCTGCATTGACAATCGCGGAAGCACTAGTACTCCTTGGCATTACCTGAATAGATAAAGTGATATTAATAATTATGAAGGTACTTTAAGTTTTACTTGACAAAATAAAAAGAAAAGAGAAGTCAGAAATAACAAGATATTTTATGATTGTACACCTCTGCTTTTCCCTTTGGGGATAGAAAACCTTATAATTATCATGCCTGTACGTGATAAAATGTTTGTCTTGGAAACTCTCAATTGAATTGTAAGTAATTTGTTGCCGAATTTGTTTATTAGGTAGTTTACCTTGTAACTCTCTATTAGGTGCTCACTGCTCAGAGGAGGCAGCATTATATTAAGGATGACAACACCTTTCATGTTGGTTTTCAAAAACTCTTGCATCGTCACCGTTTTCATTTTCAAGTTATAGCTTACTGAAATTAAATTCAGACTGTACTCAGTACTATATTATAGCAAGTTATAAATGGAATGATGGAAATGCTCGAATATAATTTTTCTATGCACTGTATCTACTTCAATTTTGTTTTCCATCGATCCTTTATTTTTCGCCATTCAAGGGGATATTAAACTAGTCAGAAAATATAATTCGCATACTTAGAGTTAACTGGGCGCCGACAGTTTCCAGCAAGAGGTAGATATCAGATGAGAAGAAGTTCCATTTATGTTTAATCATTAAATTTCCAGCTATAGTTCCCATCTGCAACGTTACATTGTGTAAAGGAATTCAGCACATAATATACACATAATTTGTCTTTTAAAGAACAGTCATGAAATAGTGTTACTTGCAGATGACACATCACTTTTATTTAAAGCTTAAACGATAACAGACAGTTACTGACGATGTAAATAATGCTCTTGCTAAAATAGTGCATTGGTTTAGTGTTAATAATTTACAATTAAACGAGAAAAAAACTAAATGCATTCGATTTCGGACACCTAACGTTAAGCAGGTGAAAACCAATGTATTAGTAAATGGGGTGGAATTGGATCTTGTGGACACCACTGTGTTCTTAGGTGTTACTTTGGACTCGAAGCTACAGTGGGGCCCACACGTAACTAAATTGTCGAAGCAGCTAAGCTCTGCAGCCTACGCGGTCTATAAAATCTGTCATTTGACTGATGTAGAAACAGCTTGATTACTTAGTATATTTTAGTTATTTCCATAGTGTAATGTCGTACGGCATTTTGCTGTGGGGAAATGCAGCCGACATTTAAGTTATATTTGTGCTGCAGAAACGAGCCATTCGAGCAATTTATAACCTAAGTTGTAGACATTGACTGAGGGATAAATTTAAGGAAATAAATATAATGACAGTCGCATCTCAATATGTATATGAGAATCGAATTCATGTTAAAAAGAACATTAATCTATATTCTAAACACAGCGACGTTCATAGCATAAATACTAGAAATAAAGATTTACTTATTGTGCCCAAGACTAGGCTCCAAAAAATTTTGTAATTATTTAAGTGCCAAATTATTCGTTTTTACAACAAACTCCCAAGCCATGTTAAAGAAATAAGCTTCAATAAATTTAAATCATTTATTAAACAGAAACTCTGTCAAAAAGGTTTCAATAAAGTAAAACATTACTTGGCCGACAAAAAGGCTTGGGATAAGTTAATTTGATCCAATTTACGCTCAAGCAACAAACTATTATATAAGCTAAGTGTTAATAAAATACTGTTGACATTTATTATTTAAGAATTGATCTACGTGACATTATTGTTGATGACGTTTAAAGAAAAAACTAACTGTGAATGTGAGTACTATGCAGGCTAGATTGAACACATGACTTTATAACTTGTCAAGTGGTTTTGCGTATTTTGTAAATGGCCTACGCAAATGTTTTGCAAATCTGGTAGCGTCTTGTAACGGGTCGTTGAGCTCCCTAAAATGGGTTGAGCTACACGGTGACTGGTACATACAGGCGTGTATATGTCTGTTGGGACAGGTCAGCTCAAAGCTGCAATGGCTCTTTCTTCAAAAGGCCCTTCCAGACATTGCCCTGCATTTTTAGACTCACATAAAATTCAAATAATATAATGTTTGGACTTTAAAAGAGACCATGACCTCTGAGTTTGTTTCGGCTTTTATTCTCAGGGAACAGTTAGCTAAGAAATGCCGGCGCTATCTAGTTTTTAAAATATTGACCAACAAAATATTGACGTTTAAAAGTGTCTTTTAAGACCTACTTACATAAATAAACATTTCATTTCATTACAGTAAAGCGATATCAAAGAGTCGACAGTCGAAGTCGTAGAGTAATTCAAAGTCAAAGTTAGTGTGACATCATAATATATAAATTAAGAATAGTGTAGAATCATTTCATTTATAGTGTTAGCATTTGGCACTCTGTGGCACTCTGTCATGTTCATCATCATCTGCCTAGCCTTTTCCCAACTATGTTGGGGTCGGGTCCCAGTCTTACCAGATGCAGCTGAATACCAGTATTTTATATGGAGCAACTGCCTATCAGACCTCCACAACCCAGTCACTGAGTAATATGATACCCCATGGTAAGACTGGTTGTCAGACTTTCGGGCTTCTGCCGACCCATAACGACTATCAAAGATCCACAACTGACAGCAATGGCTTTCCGAGGCATGTAAGAGTCAAGGGTCTTGGTACGTAAAAATTGTCACCCATCCACGGACCAACCACGTAAAGCGTAGCGTAACCTGACCGATCGATTAAAGATTACTCTTTTCAAAACTTTAATTCTTTTATTTTGACAACTTGTATATTGAACTTCCATATAGGCCTTTTATCCAAGTACAAACTATCCACATCTCATACCTCTCTCTTATTCCTTTCACACACTTAGCTTTCTCTTCTCTCATTCCAGGGTGCCTCTAGGGTTAATCTGTCAATATGTTGACCCGTAGAGCTGCATCCTTAGAAGAAAAACTGAGGGCTACTCTGAAGGAATTGGAATCTAGTAAAAAGCAGTGCAATCAACTGATACAGGAAAGGGATGACAGCGAGGTCGAAATAGAGTTAAGTAATAAGAGGAACACTGAGCTTAAGAACCAATTGGCTGGACTACATGTAAACCATATGGACATACTTGACCAGCATGAACACCTCCAACTTGTATCAAATTACCAACATTGCACTGACACACATGAACTGGCTCTGAGACGGATATCTAAACTGGAACTGGAATTAAGCAGGGCTCACAACACAATCACCCATGCGGCATCTCTTAGAGCCAGTGAAGAGTCTGCGACCACCAGCAGTCTCTATGATGAGTTGGTTGGTAGCGGGTCTGACCCATATATGTTGAGCCAATTGTAACGATAGACTTAACTGATGATACCATGACTAAAAACAGATTGTTTACTAGCCACAATAAGATTAAAAAATATACCCATGTGATTACTCCCGCCTTATCCGAAACAGGAACCTTCCGAAACAACCATGTCCGGTGAGGACCTGCGTCAGGCGGAAGGTAAGGACGCTGCGGTGCCTCTTAATCCACTTCTCAAAAACCCCACTTACTGCCGCAATGGTGGCGTACCCAACGTTTCCAGTAGTTCAGTGAAAACTGTATGTATAACAGCTGATCCATAAATGGGATCCGTTAACGAGATCAAAAATATATTGAACGAAATTACATGAATCAAGTATCACTATAATTATTATTGTAATATTATGTTTTCCAATTCAGTAGATATTACTTACATTTCTAACAGGAATATGAGCAACCTTCTTTAGATGACTATAGAGCTTTTGCAAATACCTAAAATACTCTTGCTCAGCCATACTTTTGAATATTTCCAATAGCTCAGTCAAGGTTACTGCAGCGCCTATAATCAAATTCTGATCCAGTTTGTTCCCTTTAAGTTCATCGACTCCATTTATGTCAATTAAGATTTGGGGATATTCGTCTATTGGATAGGCTCCTGAAAATGTAATCATTAAAACAGGTTTACTTTCTGTAACTAACCAATTGGTAAAACAATCCTAAATGAGAAAATAGGCAATGCACCTTTAGCTGTGTTTCCAGCTATCAACATATACGAGTCATCTCCTTTCTCTTGGAGTATATCAAAAATACCTTCAACATTTATAACTCTGTACCACCATTTTCCATCTTTCAATTTGATTTCAATTTCACTAAAACTTAGAACATCTTCTTCTTCTACTTTGCACCAATCTTTATCATCGCAATTATCTGTATCACAAGTTTTGCATGACTTTTTGCAAAGTTGTATATTTTCAATATCCGGAATTTGTTTTTCTGGACTATCTTTGGCAAATTTCTTGAAACCTTCCATTATTGTTCTGTATCCTGTACACCGGCAGATATTACTTCCGAGAGATTGCTCTATTTCTAACATGGTTAGATCAGGTTTGCTTTCTAGCAGACTGTAAAAAAATATATTTTGACTTAATGAGCTGCTTATTGCCATTTTATTCAGTAGAGCTATCTAGGTTAGGTCGGCTGATCTAGGCATTAAAACAAACTTAACTTTTACCAAATAGCTTGCTCATTACCTATACATAGACATGATCCACCCAGGAGTACAGTAACCACACTGGGTACCATTGTGTTTCGCCAGCGTAGTCTGCAGTGGATGATAGCCTTTTTTCCTATTGCCCACCTCCTCTATTGTGGTGAACTCCAACCCGTGACATGATGTTACTGCCATCATACACTAAACAGTAAAGGTTTCCTTTTGTAATCATATACATCTGATGGCCCAACCTGGGCCATCAGATGGTTTAATTTATTAGTAAAATGGTGTAAAAGTAGTTTTCGAATAAAGTTGACTGTAACATCAACTTAACGCAACCCCCTACTAAAAAACTAAAAAACACGCTGCAATTAATTCAAAGTTTATAAATACCGAGTTGATAGCAAACGGTACTCCACGAGGCTTTCGTGCGGAGACCACGCATGCGCCGCAACCGGCTTCACGACACATGTACTTGGTACCTCGCAGTTCTAGCCATTCTCGCAGATAGTCCAGTAGTGTCAGGTCTGAACTCACTTCGCACCCAACTGGAAACGAATGCCGTGACAATATAATATTGAATAGCTGCCGAAATATTCTGTAAAATGTCACTGTGAGACCTAAGGTGAAGTACGCTTGAAGAGAGCTATCATTTCAAAATAGATCAGTTTATATCATATATATAATCTCATTGGAATATTCATGATGAGGATTCGTTGTGTTGCGAATAAAGAATAGAAAGTTTCCCTTTACCTCATATCTTTGATATGTAGATATAACCTCCTTTCCGAAATTTAACCAATGATTTAATTTTTATTTATTTATTATTAACCAATTTATACTCTGTTTTGGCACCACATATTCAAGTAATCGGTCAATATAAGTAGTTACATAATAAAATCATACTAAACTAGACAAAATTCGATCAATTAATCTAAATTAACCAATATGTGCATTAATACTTACCTATGTGTTTAACTCCGTTGATTCTGAAGCAGATTTTATCCATGTTTTTCTTCTCCCTTGACTTAACACTTCATGGCAATGCTTATTCAAAAAACTGAAACTAAGTATATCAAGTTCTACAGTATATATAGCAACAAAAAAGATAGACAATAATGAGCTGAATACTTTTATTCAGTCTTATCTTTTGCTCGCAGGTATTGTATTGAATTTGTTTAATTTTATTACTTAAGGTGGATGCCTAGATAGGCCTCGCCATACATTTTTCAGAGGTTGTAATCTCCGTAAATAAACGGTTTCTGCAGAATAAAAGCAAGTATAATGAGACTTTATAATGTATTATGTTCGCCTAACGCCAAAATTTTATAAAAAAACAGTATTTCTAGGAGAATTAGACCCAATAAAAAACGAAAAATCTTTACATTTGGTGAGTGACCTGAATCGCGCCATCTAACAGAAATTTAAAGAACCACCGAGAAAGAGCTATTTGCTGTTGTGTTACGAGTTTACGTTCGGTAAACATTTATAATAGATGGCGCTGTTCGAAAATTCGAACGATTCGATGCAACGCTCCAGTCAGTCCATACGTGATTGTCTTGACAACTTGCGAATCGTTTCCAAAATTGTGTTTCTAGAAAGTTAGCGCCGGCGCGCGGGTTTGCCCGCGGGTTTTACATTTTATGATTGTTAAAATGTTTTTTATTAGGGAATGAGAAAGAATGCTAGAAAGTGAAAAAAAATATCTGCGATCTGTATTTGGTTCACACAAATACAATACTAATGTAATTATTGTAATATCTACTTTAAATATAAAGTACCTAAAGATTTAAAAATCTTTCTACTGTATGTAAGTAGGTACTGATAATACATTTTCTGACACGGTTAGGTACTAATTCATTGGTTTGGGTTGAATAAAATCAGAGAATAGAAGTTCATGTAAACTTAGGGTATACCTAAATCAGGCGATCAGCGTAGGCAAAATTACCAAATTTTTTTCTAATTACCTACCTACGCAATGGTGACACGTAGGTACTACTTACATCTATTGATTGAATCATATTTAATTTATGTGAAACCAGCAAGATAAGTGAATACACAGACAAACCACATTGATTTTTCATAACAATTGCACATTTTAGTATTATTAGCACACGTCAAAGTGCGTCGAGATAAATTGGTCTTGCCATCTAAGAAGTTTACCAAGAAAAAGGGGAAATAAAACATAGGGCAGTATTTTAGTAGTAAGTTGTAGGATGTTCTGATATTTAAAACGATGAATGATATAGGTACAGCAGTGGTGGCTCTGACTTACAAGTCAGAGCCACCACTGCTGTACATCATTCATTTATGGATTCAGGGTTTTTAGCTGTCAGCGAAATGACGTTCTCAAAATGGTAGCTGTAGTTCCAATTTCGCTCGTCTGAACAGCTAAGTAAGTAGTAAGCACCATTCAGGTTTAGAATTGGTGACTGGGGTCTAACTAGTACTAAGAACTGGTACTAAGAACCATTCATACGAGTGCCATCCGTGAAAGAGTTTTTATTTAAAAGTGAAGTGTTTTTGTGTTTTATTGACGGTAAGTGTTATTTTTATGTACAAAGGATGCTTTTCTGCTTGAAGGTGATACAGAGTTATATTATAATAGTAATTACCCTTAAAACTTTAAAAAGTGTAAGATTTAGACGAGGAAATACAAAATCAAACGTTAGCAACACTCGTTGATTGTCATCACATCACATACCTACCTACTCTAAATTTCAAATATTTCCCCCTAATAGGGACGTCAATTCTCTCTAAAAACTCACTTTGCCTGTCCCAGAGGGACGAAAGGAACCAAAAAAAACTCTCTGAAAAAGATCCGTTACTGAATTGATTCGAAAGGAAATATGAAAAATCGATTCACAAATAAAGAAATGATTTTCCAAAAATCAATCATTCGTTTTCGATGAAATTCGCAATATAGGGGTTTACGGGGTGTACGTTACCCTAGCAAGAAAGTGTCTCCTATAGTTATATGAGTGGAACGTATAGTTGGTGCCTAATCTGCTGTAAATGTGCCCCTACATAAAAAATTGGTGCCCCTTGTCGTTTTGAAAAAAAAAAACGAAAAAACGATTCCTGCTAGGGTAACGTACACGTTTACGAGGGCGAAAAAACGATTGATGAGCGAAAAGAATTTAACTAGTCTCATATCTGGAGAACTGAAGGATTTGCACTGGATATGCTTCGTAATTTTCCCGCAACCACAATTCTTAACAATTCAAACAAACAAAAACTGATGTTCTAGGGTGAAATATCGATTCCCTGTATCGATTCAGTACTAGATATCGATTTGAAAAAACGTTTTTATTTGTTCCAAAAAATCGATTCTTTGCTCAATCGATCTCAGATTGACATCTCTATTTGGTCTGTTTTCATGTTCTGTCAGTTGTTACTTGTTTTGCAAATTTTCACACACAGCTTGACAGCTTGATTGATGGTGACAAATGGTGGTGTTATTTCTGACTAATACAAATTTCTTGAAGCATTTCATAATTACGATACTTTTGCTGTTGTGTTTAATTATTCTTTTTGATTACAGATTGAATTGCATCTCTGCCTAAGATGAATCCGACTAATAAACTTGCCTATATACGACATATGTATTCAGGGCCGCGAAAATCACGGCAAAAAGTGCAAGCAACATTGAAAAGACATCATGGAAATTCTTCTAATGATTTTTAGTGAGTAAATCAGATTCCCATAAGATTTCGAATCAGATTTACGTGAATGTACCTATGAGTGTATTTGATACTCGTTGGCCCGTGATGTAATGTCTTCGTTTGCCGTTGGTTTGCCGCCATTTCTTCTGTAGACCCTTGTCTGTTACGATACCTCCAGGAGATTTATGACAATTGTTTATCTATTGTGTCTCGTCGATAACAGTAGGAAAAAAAGAAACGGCTAGCTCGATAAGGTTAGTTTCAAGTAGTGTATTGAGCAAGTTTTATCAAATTGCAGCCTGCTGGAAGCATGGCGTAACAAGAAAAAAGAAGTAGTGGAAGAAACCGCGGACTGCCCTGTTGTGTTTAGGTAGGTACAGACATACGAGTATCAATATTTTTCTGTCTCTCAACATTGTTTTTAATAACTGTACCTATTTCATTTATTTATTTTTTATTTCAGTCCAAATACAACTCAAGATCATGATCAGCTATCCAACCCTTCCACAGCTCAAGATACGCCCAAAACGTATTCACGTGGTATACCACAAATTCGTTACGAAGCCATAGCCTGCAGCTCTAGCTCTAATAGAGTTGAATCTGTTACAGAGCAAGTAGAGAATGTTGATTTTAATTGGCCGCAACCCGATCCACAGACTGAAGCTTATCAACTAACTGTGGAAAGAACATCAATTAGTTATGAACAAAAAGCATAATTATTATTATCAAGTAAGTAACAAAGACCATTATTTCTTGGTTCATGTATGTATAAATATAATGTATTTCTTGGATTGTTTCTCAGCTATTATTATTTTGATTCTAGGTCCAGGGTCAATTGCGAATTACCAAAATGAGTAAATGTTACTTCATTTGCTTTATATCTATCACCCAACCATTGACTGTCATAGAAGTTAACCGGGATGAGGAATTTATCAACGCTATGATGCCGAAGTTGGTAACATTTTTCAAAACATGTGTACTGCCGGAAATTATTTTGAGACGAGTTGAGAAAAATGCTAAATGTCTAGACATCAAGGAATTAAAAGGTATGAAAAATATAAATCTTACTCATTTCCCAACTTATTCCTCAGGTTTCTGAGGTGTGGGTTCAGTAAGAATAGTCTAACAAAACTGTGTAAATTCATTTGTTGCAGCGAAAACTGTGTCTCCCAGCAATTGATTCAGATCGCACGGAAATGATATAAATGGAAGTAAAAAGTGACAAGCAGAAGATTGATACTGCGCGGCGACGGCGGCGCAGCAAAAAGTAGCGTGTAGAAGAGAAGATATTTTATTATAGTATTTTTTATGTATCTTTGTATGGTGGTCGATGGTTCGAATCCAAGCCGACACTTTGCTTTGTGTAAATTATTTCATCACCACTGTTCAGAGGAGGCCTGAGTCTCAGCAGTGGGAACATTATAGACTAATTATTATGCTATTTTTGTACATAGCGATGTATAGTTTATGTTATTTGTTAGTTTATAAGATTTTTCTGTGTACATATGTTTCACTCATGTATTTAGGTACCAGCCAAACAATTCAACTGTAAAAGAATATTTATTGTTCAAAGTTGTATAATAAGTGGGTATTCTTGAAACGTAAATGTCATGGTTAGCTAGCAACCACTTGTGTGTTGTTGTGTAAGATACTTACACTTACGTGTGATGTTACATAAATTGTAATCTACGTACATAATTCTTTCTAATACTAAATTCAGAATCATAATTGTAAATATCAAAATATTGAAAAAAGTATGTTATCTTTGTGTGGTGGTACGAGTCGATGGTTCGAATCCAACCAGAAAATATTTAGGTAAATGCAGTGAGAGTAAATAAAACGATATTTGTATGAAAATATTAACCATAGATAAATATTATTGATTTATAGTAAGATACAATAAAACGCTTTACAATTGAATACATAATCTTTTATTTATTTAGTACAGGTCACAATTTATTTACACGTTAGGTACTATTTAGGTTCAGTCACATTACAACAACCTATATAGGTACAATATACCTTTATTACCCAAAATAATTTGTTATGGTGAAAAGGTATCTGATATCGAGCCTAGAAACAAAAGTATGCATATCCCAATAATTATATTATTAAGAAGTAGATTGGAACATAACAATCCTCTAGTAATTTAAAGTATGCTTAATTAGTAAATTAATATTTGTTTTCGGTTTTTGCTATAATGTAAGGATATTCATCTTAAAAATAATTTGGTCCTCTTTCTTTATATTAACGCCATCTGGACATTTTAATTTCCAACCATGTTTGAATAAAACGACATCTAGTGGAGTCGGAAGTTACTACTATTTATTTTGCATGTGTGTGTAAAGAGTAAATTCATGCGGCTAAATCATTATTATGTTCTAATCTTTGTATGATACCAGTTAACAAGCACAGTGATGATCTAAAAAAATCAAGTTAATGCCCTAGGTTCCGCTAAGAATAAAGTTGTTTATTAAAAAATTCTATGATAGGTGTAAAAATTGAAAATGTTCGAAATTGTGGATGTGTCGCCATCTAGCGACAAAATGGCAGTGAGATTATCTAGGGTTTCGCCTTAACACGGCTTTTTAATCAATTCGCACGAACTAACTCACCCGAATCGGTTAATCGTAACTTCGACCTGTTTTTTTTTTTTTGACCGTGGGAAATCATCAACTGACTTCTCCCGCTCTGGGTGGAGCAGGAGGGCGTGTCAGACTTTTACTGACTAAAACCCACCCATGATCCATCAGTTGCCAGTGTGCCAGGGGCCGCGGTATATCTTTCGAACAACTCGCACCCCTGGCAGGCATCGGCCCTTGTGGGCCCCATCAGTTGCTGCTAACATCTCTTTGAGGCGCGCGTAGAACACAACGCGCCGTCGACCCGGGCTTGGTCCTTACCGGACAGCGAGCTACCCATTACTCGCCGTCCGCAAACCCGCGCCTACGGTGGCCGGGAATCAGCCTGGAATTCCCGACACCCAGGGCGTCTCCTGCAAAGGCCACGGCTGTGAGGGCGCATGTACTGCATCTCTCTCACGTGCGCCGCCTCCCTCTTTGCGAGCATAACTGCTTTGCTGAAGGAAGTGACTGCCAGCCATGCAGTCTCGCTCCGTACCATACCCTGGACCAGGGCTGGACGCGAGAGATCGCCGCCGTCGATCGCCTCCATGAGGACACGGCGGTGCTCCGCCCAAGCCGGGCAGACCTCCACCGTATGCTCCACCGTGTCCTCAGGGCGATGCTCGCAATGGAAGCACCCGGGCGTTTCCTCCCGCCTTATGCGAAACAGGAACCTCCCGAAACAGCCGTGTCCGGTGAGGACCTGTCAGGCGGAAAGTACGGACGCCATACCGCCTCTCAAGCCACTCCTCAAAGAGGGGACTTACCGCCGCAATCGTGGCGTGCCCAGCACTGGGTTGCGACAATCGCTCTTTCCACGTCACCATGAGATCCTGCCGGAGCTCTGTCTGCCGTGCCGCGATTTCACGCGGCAGCGGAGTTTCGCCCCGGCGTTTGGCCTCCTCGCGCCAGTCCTAAGTGTGCGCGAGGACCTTTGCCTCCAGATCCCATGGCAGCAATCCGGCAAGGAGGCCCGCCGCCTCACCGGAGATCGTGCGGTATCCCCGGATCATCCGGATGGCCATGACCCTATGGGCCGCTTTCAACCGGCGTGCTGGTTGGCGCCTCAATGTAGGCGCCCACACCGGTGCCCCGTATAGGGCCATGGCCAAGACAGTTCGGTGGCAGCATAGTAGAAAGAGTCAACTGCACTTTTTATGAAATTCACTCCTTTGCGAATGTTATTCTACTCACAATTTATAGTTTTGTCATAGGATTTTTTTCTGTTTTTTACTAATTTAGTCAATTATTCAGAGAAATTTACAATAATTTTTCTCAGTGTCGAAGTATCGTATTTTGGAATAAAAATATATTACAGTTATATTGGTCTTAACCATTTCCTTGGTAATGTCTTATTAAATAAATGATGTAAAATAGGAGAAGATGGTTTGTTCTTCTATTAATATTATCACAATTATAATGCGTTAAAAAAGAAACATGATTCTAGGTAACCATATATACTCCGTGGCCGTCGAGTAGAAAGTTGGTGATTTCGATAGTTGATCGTTAAAAACGAAAGACAGATTGTCAGATTGTAGGATGTCTACGGTGCGATGTCAAAAATGAAGAAACTAAATGTCACTTTGTGTAGAATGAGGTGTGTCTATCCTACGTAGTAATTGAAAGCGTCATGCTAAGCTTGCACCGCACTGCTTGACTCACTCGCGCTGCACTCTGTTGAATTGCCAATAGTTGAAAATTGCGCAGCGATGTTATTACGTTCGTGTGGAAGTTCACTAAATTACAATTTGGGTTTTCATTTACTACAGTATTATCGGGCAGTAGGCATAACTGCTACAATGCTTTCACAGTTATTTCGTCATTCTCCGATTTTTTATCACGATCAAAATGACAGTTATGGATAACCTGTGATTTTAATGTGGCGCTGTTTGTCTGCTGCCATTGATAAGTCTATAAATATCACAGTGATCTTTATTCTCGTCACTATAAGGCTGCTGTTGGGTTGCGGCTGTCATAGGTAAAATAGCGATGAAAGAACTGTAAAAGTGATATTTAACAGACAAAATAGAAATAAAACTGATGATACAATCAGTTATAATGAAAATAGGAATTATGTCTTTAATTCCTTTTGTAAAACCCATCACACCATTCTCCTTTTATTTTATCACGTCATGTATTTATACAAAACAAGTTATATTTACATCATTATCAAAATGGTACTAACGCGACCTATTATTGACTTAGCTGGTTCTCAGAGAAGTTATAGACTTCGATCTTACGTTAAATAATGACAATAGTATAAGTTAAAACGCTTTCAGTAAAAAATCATGGATACAGTATCACCAGCCACCCTGTATGGCAGGGACATTGTCACGCAACCTCCTACCTACCATGTATTCTGTAGCTAAAAGATTCCGAAATTTTCGTTGTTAAAAGTTTTTGTCGATTATTTAATTAAAAATTGATTTGCCTTATATTTTGACCACGTAGGTTGATACTTTTCAAACTCAAAGTCAAAGCATTTATTTCAATTAAACCATTTACAGACACTTTTGCATTGTCAAAAAGTCGATCAGTTGGAAAGTTGAAGCTGAGAACGGGCAAGAAACTCCACGGAAACTCTTTCAAAATCAAATTGGATATTACAAAATTAAAGAAAAACATTATTTTTGTTTTTTCTTCATATAAGAACGATGTAATAAAAAAATATAAACAATTTTAAAAACAAGATTAACAATAAGCCTTGAAAATTAGGATAGTCAGTTCACGGACTTGACGCGTGGGTCTGACTCTGCACCATCCAACTCAACCATTTTGTAAGAAACCAAATGATCCAACACACACGCCACCATCAGTGAGACATTTAAGTAAGCATGACATATTCACAACTGCCATGCTGTTTCAAGTCAACGAACATCAAAACAACACAATAAACAAAATGCTTCTAAATTATACAAAACTATAGTTTTTAATCTATTTGAGATATTAATAAAAGTAAAATTTCCTAAAAGAAAGAAAAATATTTAATATATATATTGAAGTATTCAATATCTACAGTTGGTTCAGTGAGTTTTCTATGACACAGCAGAAATTTGTTTGGTAACTGACGAAAAGTGTCTACGCTAGGGTGTCTGGAATTGGGCACGCCACAATTGCGGCCGCAAGACCCCTCTTTGAGGAGTGGCTGGAGAGGCGCCACGGCATCCTCACCTTCCGCCTTACGCAGCTCTTTACCGGACACGGCTACTTCGGGAGTTTGTTACTGTTCCGGATAAGGCGTGAAGAAAAGAAACGCGCGGATTTCACCATTGTATGGATCGACTGGAGGACACGGTGGAACATACGATGGAGGTCTGCCCTGGCTGGGTGGAGCACCACCGTGTCCTCGTGGAGGCAATCGGTGGCGGCGTTCTCTCGCATCCGGGCCATGGTATGGAACGAGACTGCATGGGAAACCGTCACCTTCTGCTGCGAAGCAGTAATGCTCGCGAAGGAGGAGGCGGACAGCGTGAGGGAGAGGGATTCCAAGGGACTTAAACATAACTGACGAAATGTGATGATAATGATGATGTTATGTGCAATAAAGCTAATAATTTTACGCATTTTGATTTTGAATAAATTTAATAAATCCGTCAAATAAATCCATACAAAATTTACAAAAAGAACAAACATTTAGTGCTTCGTAAATCTTGAGCATCCTTTTGTCAGTTAAAACACGAATTATGGTAACACTTATTGCAGAACGTTTCTAGAAGCAGAAACAACATCCATACAATTTTTTACCCTACGGCTTCGTAGGGTAAAAAATTGTAGAGATGTTTTATGAAATTCCCAGTTCGTTCCTGAACAGTGACATTTCCAATATCTTTACATAATCTTCATGCCATTCTAAACTTTAATTTGCAATGAAGCTAAGTTGAAGTTGAGCTCGAAAGCGCATAGAACAGTCATACCTATCAAACACTTGACAATCGTAGTTCGATATAGATCTCTGTGGCCCTTACACAGTTAACAAGAGAAAGCACTTTAATTGGAATCACATTCACGACTCTAGCCAAATAACAGGACAAACATTTTGAACAGTAAACATACTGTGGTAACTATTGATCCAATAGCATGATTTGAATTCTGTTACGTTAGAAACAGAACTCAAATATTCATTAACTGATTAAAAAAAACAATATTGTGACCTGGGATGGTCAAAGGTGGTTAAATTGAAAAATATTAATGGGCATCATAGCTGCAAGACAAGCCGAATAACAGAACAAAAAGCAGTGGCACCGTGTAAACTAATAGGTAATATGCATCATGCTAGAAGGTAATTCAATACTTTTTCATTATTACATTACTATAAAAGAATCAACAAACTTCCTATTTTATTTTTTATAAACACCTTAATAATTTTTTATTGATTAATAAACAACTGACTTTAAACTAACTAACGAAACAAATAAATACAAAAACAAAAGGACACTTAGGCGTCGAAGTATTCGTCTGCATCGCTGTCATCAGGAAACGTGCCCAGAAGACTGGCAGCATTGCCACGTTGAATGGCAATGCTAATTCTTTGGCCAAAGAATGACCCAGCCCTCTGGTCACGTGAAGTGTCGACCAGCCGGTGAGAAATTTCCTTAAAAAGGAGACGTGCACTCGGGCTCCATGACCCGAGCGTTTCTACCTCAAACGGCTCAAAAATGTAGTTACGCATAAGGTATTTACGCCGCTTGAAGGTCTCAGCAGCCGCAGCAGCGGCACCAGCACAGCCCGCCGTGCTAGGAACGATGAGATGGCGCAAGAGTGTCGACACAGGTTGCATCCCACACCAGAGGTCTACCCACCTTCCAAGGCAATAACGTTATACCGTCTGCTCTCTTCCCATCGTCACGTACCAAGCCGTTTGCATTACTTATTTATAATAAAATATTTTTTGGTGGAACGGAACTCAAAATCGAAACGCGTATTTTGCGACAATTGTGGTTAAGTGACGTAAAAGGTAATTAAAAAAAAAAAAAATGAAACCAGTATCGTGAAAAATAACGTGACACAGTACGTCACAGCTGCAACATTATCGGACATTTAAACCGAAGTAGAAAATAGTTGGTGTTTAATATTTATTTTGAGCAGCAAACTATGGTTAGTTAGACTTTTAGTACTTCTTCTCGTCTTCCATTGATGAAGCGAAAAGAAAATTATGTGCATGTTCCCTAAGAAATGGTTGAGCAGGCTAAAATAACGATATTAGGTTAAATAAATTTATGATTGAAAGAGCACTGAACCAATATTTCTAATGGGAATATGAGCAATATTCTTTAAATGATCTTAAAACTTCTGCAAGTACGCAAAATCCTCCTGTTTTTCCATACCTACTGTAAACATGTTTGAAAGAGAAATCGAACTAACTAAACCAAATTATTATTACATCAAAAGCAAGGGATGGCCCATTAAAAGTTTCCTAAAATCCAAAAATTACACTAATTAGGGAACTTCAAACGGAAACCCAGTAAATAAATTAGGAAAAATTAAGCTCGTAATTAATATTTTTTTGTTCGTCCTCCCCTATAATGGTGTAAGCGACCATTTCACTTAAGAGTCTTAAGTTTGTCTCTTCATTTTGTTTATGGTATCGATGGCAAAGTTGTTTATATTTTTACGTTCATTTTTTATCGTATCAGCAAGACTTGAAGCGAGATTTGGCATAGAGACACAAATGCAACAAAAAGTTTGCCCACCTTTGGAAATGAAGTTGAAAACTCATGTAATTGTTGATACCACGTATAACATAACGTAACTCACATTGCTAAGTAATCAATCCAAAAATACATAAATTCACTTCGCACCTAACACTTCCTCATAACACCAATAATTCCCGTATTTATCTCGTCTGCTCGATTTCCGTGTCACTAAAGTAATTTTTTCTTCCGAAGTGACACGCGCTTAACCTGTGGTAACTAATAACCAAACACGCTGTGATTGTATGTGCGCAGCATGTTGTGTCCCTGTATAGTATTTTTAAAATTTCCTCGGTGGCATCCAAATAACAGACATCAGCATAATCAATGATGGGTTGTATGAGAGTTTTAAATCATTCAATCTTTCAAATGTGTTTTTGGAACCAACGCGAATAACTACGGCTACTATTACATGTATTGATAATGTTTTTTGTGACTGCGACTATTTAGATAAAGTCATTGTAAATTATCTCCCTTCTGATCAAAATCAAATCAAAATCAAGATATTTTATTTCTCATAAACCTGCAAGGGCACATATGAAACGTCAGAAGCCAGGTGCACGGTTCCAATTTGTCACATTTGATCACAGCGGTTAAACCGTTACTTCTGAGTCCAACACACCAATTCAAAAGTTAATATCACTTTTATTAGCAAGTTAAGTGTTCAGGGCCTAAATGTGAATAATGGTAATATTTTGTACAAAGAATTATTTTCATTAGTCCAGAGTTCAATCATTTTTAAAAGCAGAAATCTAAAACCATTTGCCCTTACTTCTTATTCAGTGACTAGGCAACTAAAGGCATCAGGAAAAGTAGAGAAAGATTATTTGAACTGTATGGCCTTAAGCCGTTTATTAACACAGAAACTTTTACTAAGTATGTTGCTACTTACTCTAAAACTTTTAAAAATATCTGCAAAGTAGCTAAAGCTTCATTCATTAGCCACAAGGTTAAATCAGCAGATAAAAAAATTAAGGCAGTTTGGAAACTTATTGACAATGAAACGAAGCAAAAGGCATAATACTGATTACACACTGGACACTTCCCGCGGTCTCATTAGTGATAAGATCGAAGTTGCTCAGGAATTTGCAACTATCTTTACCAATATTCCTATTAAAATTACTGAAACTTTAAATTCTTCGCCCGCACTTGCTATTTATTTATTAAGAGCGAATGTCTCAGCCTGTCCTATGGAATTCAAATTTAATCATATATACCCTTTTTTTTTTTTTTTTTTTTTTTTCTGGGTGGGAAATCATCAAATAACTTCTCCCGCTCTGGGTGGAGCGGGAGGGCGTGTCAGACTTTTACTGACTAAAACCCACCCGTGTTCCCTCACTTGCCTGTGTGCCAGGGGCGGCGGTATCTCTTTCGAACAACCCGCACCCCCGGCAGGCATCGGCCCTTGCGGGCCCCATCTGTTGCTGCTGACATCTCTTTGAGGCGCGCGTGGAACACAACGCGCCGTCGACCCGGGCTTGGTCCTTACCGGACAGCGAGCTACCCATTACTCACCGTCCGCAAGCCCGTGCCTACGGTGGCCGGGAATCAGCCTGGGATTCCCGACGCCCAGGGCGTCTCCTGCGAAGGCCACGGCTGTGAGGGCGCATGTACTGCATCTCCCTCACGTGCGCCGCCTCCCTCTTTGCGAGCATAACTGCTTCGCTGAAGGAGGCGACTGCCAGCCATGCCCTCTCGCTCCGTACCATGGCCTGGACCAGGGTCGGACGCGAGAGATCGCCGCCGCCGATCACCTCCACGAGGACACGGCGGTGCTCCGCCCAAGCCGGGCAGACCTCCACCGTATGCTCCACCGTGTCCTCTGGGCGATCTTCGCAATGGAAACACCCGGGCGTTTCCTCCCGCCCTATCCGAAACAGGAACCTCCCGAAACAGCCATGTCCGGTGAGGACCTGTGTCAGGCGGAAGGTGAGGACGCCATGCCGCCTCTCAAGCCACTCCTCAAAGAGGGGACTTACCGCCGCAATCGCGGCGTGCCCATCATATATACCCTGTGGTCATTGTAAAGGCATTTAAGCAACTTAAGATCAAAATTACCGAAGATTTGTGGGGCATGTCTACTAAAGTTTTTCAATCCATTATTGAGGCAATTGCACCCTATTTGGCATTAATATTTAATTTGTGTGTAGATCAAGGGGTTTTCCCGGATTTAATGAAGTACAGTAAAGTTATTCCACTCTTCAAATCTGGCAACAGCAAAGATACTAATAACTATAGACCCATATCGATTTTGTCGGTTTTCAGCAAGGTTTTTGAAAAAGTTATGATACATCAAATGCTCAATCATTTTAATCGTAATAACATCCTACACAATCAACAGTATGGTTTCACCAACGGACGTTGCACAACCGACGCTGGTGTCACCTGATTAAAACACGTATTTACCACATGGGAATAGCCACAAGATGCAATAGGTATCTTTTGCGACCTATCCAAGGTTGATTGCGTGAATCACGAAACGCTTCTCTTGAAACTTGGGCATTACAGACTAGGTGAACGTGCACAGGAGCTTGACAACGTAAATAATCCTGTAGATACGGTACATAATTGGTTTACTGTAAATAATTTGGTATTAAATGGAAAGAAAACTAAATGCATAAGATTCGCGTTACCGAATGTTAGAAGTAGTGAATGTTCACATGAACACGTTGTGGAAAATATGCACGTTGTATTGATTATGGACATACTAGAATTCCTCGAACAGACGGTTTTCCTGGGGATCACGCTTGACTCAAAGCTACAGCGGGGTGCTCACTTAACATCACTTGCAGGGCGGCTAAGTTCTGCCGCTTACGCTGTTTGGAAGATACGCACATTAACAGATGTAGATACCTCGGACCTGGTCTATTTTAGTTACTTTCATAGCATCATATCTATCATTTTGCTATGGGGACGGACTGCGGATATTAAGTCGATCTTTATTCTGCAAAAGAGGGCTGTCAGAGCCATCTATAACCTCTGCAGACGCGAATCTCTAAGGGAACTGTTCAAAACAATCAACATCATGACGGTATCTTGTCAATATATCTATGACAACATTATGTATGTTCGGAAAATTTTACATTTTTTTAGTAAGATAAGAGACAGGCCCAATTTTAACACTAGAAATATGAACAAATTTGATCAACCACGTTTCAGATTGTTTAAAGTACACACTTCTGTTATGGGATACTGTGTAAAATGTTATAATAAAATACCAGTCGATATGCTTGAACTAAATGAAAAGAAATTTAAATCATGCAATAAACACTATGTAGACACGCCTAATATAAGTTAGATGATATTTATTTATTATATTACAAGATAGATAGCCTACAAAATAAATGCTTGGCTTAATGCAGGTCCTGCTCCACAGCTACCTGGGCATACTAGTTAAAATTTTAATATTTCTTAGAGAAGCTTCCCTTTTTTATTTTTTTCTGACATTACCAACATTTTTGTGCCTATTATTATAATTTTTGTGACATACGAATATTTTGTATTTTTGCTGAACCAAGTGTTAGTATTTAATACTTCAATATTTATTAAATGTTTTTCTTTCTTTTAGGAAATTTTATTTTAAAAATATCGCAAACTAGTTTTGTATAATTTAGAACCATATTGTTTAAATTTTGTAAATGTGAGTACCATGCATCCTTTTATTGTGTTGTTATGATGTAGGTACGTTGACTTGAAAAAGCATGGCAGTTGAGAATATGTCATACTCACTTAAATGTCTCACTGATGGTGGCGCGTGTGTAGTATCATTCAGTTCCCTACAAAATGGTTGAGCTGGATGGTGCTGATCCACGCGTCAAGTTCGTTAACGGGCGCTGCCGGTTGAGACTGGTCATATCCTACCTTCCAGGGCTTATTTTTATCTTGTATTTAGAATTGTTTGTATTTTTTTTTACATTGTCCTCACATGCAGAAGCAACAACAATAAGATTCCTAAGATTTTGTAATATCCAATTGTATAGTGCCGGATAGTAGATGTCACATGTCATTGAATTTTTGGTTCTAGAACATGCTGGTTTCCTTGCGATGGTTTCCTTCATCGTATTGAGAGCAGTGGTGATTAAATAATGTATATAAAGTTGTGGCGGCCATCTACAATGCCACATATGAACTTCAAATCAACAAACTTGAGAATCACAAAAAGTGAAGTGACGCCATCTACAATGCCATATGCGAACTACACAAGACTTGTAGTCACACCATAGCTACATCGCGCAAACAGAGTTTACCGCGCGATCCGCATATATACAAACATCCCGACATCAATCGTCGAGCACCAGACACAACACCCGTCTGGTCGGAGGAGCCTCCCTTTTCCATAGAGTATAGTGAACTTTACACTCTGTTCCTCATACCTCTATAAACCCTCGATACGATAGCGGAAAGTGTGTTTTAATAAAAAATCCCGTAGGATGAGCCTTTGTCAAAAGCCTTCGCTACGTCGAAGAACAACGCACCCGTCATCGCATTACGCTGGCAGCCAGCACTTATGTGCTCTACGATGCGATGAGTTTGTTGGACGTATGAGTGTTGGGTTCGGAAACCAAACTGCTCGTTGAGAATGAGGCTCTGCGCTTCAGCATAGGCTTTGAGACGCTTATGAATAAGCCTCCGACATCAATCGTCGGGCAGTTGCCCACCAGACACAACACCCGTCTGGTCGGAGGATCCTCCCTTTTCCATAGAGTATGAGTGAACTTTACACCCTGTTCTTCATACCTCTATACTGGTGGTGCGTAATGTGGGAGGCATAAGTAGGATTGGCTGCCCGTGTGGCGTCGGTTGCCGCAATCAGGGAATTGGGGTGCTTTCCAGCAGAGTCGACCAAGTGCCGACAAATGGCACGCCTTTCATACGGCCTACTTTACCACGAAAACATTTTTTGGTAAATAGCCTTCTTTAATCATATTAAACACCAACATTGAACATATTTACATGTAATAAAAAATCGTAGAAAATAAACTCGAAAAGCTGTAGTTTGTACATAATAGGTAATAGGTAATAGGTAATAGGTAATAGGTAATAGGTAATAGGTAATAGGTAATAGGTAATAGGTAATAGGTAATAGGTAATACGGGCTGTTGTCCGCAACTCCACGTCAAAGCGCGTATTTTGCGTACGGGTGGGAGAATCGCTCATTCGATCCACCCCAGCTCCTCGAGAAAGGCCAGCAACGCCTTGGTGTTGCTGACAATCTCACGTAAGGTACCTGGGTTACCGAAGTGTTTTGCCCTGTAATCGGCGACCACCGGGCAGTTTAGCAGCACATGCGCTGCTGTCTCGTCGTGCTCCATGCAGGCCCTGCACAGCGGACTGTCTGTTATTCCTATGACAAAGAGATATAATTTGTACATTTACCCTTACCCAAATCTTTTAATAACTTCTAAACCAGCGGTTCGATTTACATGATTCAAACCGAAATATCCGTTTTGTACATATCTCTATTATTTGAACCTAAAATTATAAAAATGTGTACATAACCAAAAAATCTAATTTTCAAGTTACGTAATTATACAACTATCCTTATATTATAAAAAATCCTTATAAACTTACTGTAATCACTCTTTTTAGATTTTAAAATTAATGAAAACGAATCGCCTATATAAGCTATAGGATAAAACCAGGAGAGATGGACCAGCGGGTGAGACGGACCATCGCAATTTCTGCCAAACTATTAAATTTATTTAAGCTGCTGATACTGACACGTACTTGTGAACCTGTTTGCTCCATGATGTAAGCGAGTCTGTTATATTTTTGTTTGTAAAATTAATAAAATACGGATTGAAAGGTATGAGATGCGTGATATTTTTTGTGCATGTGTTTTTAAAACAAAGGTACATATAAGATATTGTGTTTTTACAATAAGAATCGATATTTTGTGGTTACTATGTTCATGAAATGATAAACTTACCTCAAAATATTTTGTTTATTTATTGTGATTATAGCATATCGAAACAGTCCGTCTCTCCTCACGATTTAGGAGAGATGGACCACGTTATGTATGGGTAAGATGGACCAATAGTAAACCGTTTTTTTTTTCTCATTTTAATTGTTTAAGGCTTTTACTGCTACTTTTACTTTTTAAAATTAAAAATGCAATCAAGTTATTATTTTTTTCTAGGTAATATACCTCTTACTTATAAACGTAAAAGTGATGTATGTCGAAAGGAATGGTCTGAGAAGGCACTAAATGATGCATTTGAGGCTGTTTCCAATGGAATGGGTGTCAATGAAGTCGCTAAAACATTTGGTATACCCAAAACAACTTTTATGCGAAGACTTGCTAATAAAAATTTGACAAAAAATGATGTTCTCGGTCCAAGTGGTATACTTCTGCCGGAAAACGAAAAAAAGATTGTGATGCACATTAAAAAGTAACAGAAAAGTGGATTTACGCCGTCGAGGCAAGCAGTGCGTAAAATGGCATATAATTTAGTAGATGTTTTACTTTATTCTAAATGTTTATTTGATTGTTTAAGACATTTAAATTATTATTTTTTGTTAGGTCCATCTCTGCTTGCTTACTGGTCCAACTCACCCACATAGTATGGGAGAGACGGACCGAGGGTAGTTTTTTAAAATATTTTAATTGTTTATCTAAAGAAACTATGATTGTGCCATATAACAATAATAAATGTTCAGTATTAATAGCTAGTTAGTTTAACACCAGAATGTTTATTAGTTGTTAAGAAATAAAAAAGATATCAAATTTAGAAAAAATGTGGTCCATCTCTCCTGGTTTTACCCTATATGTAGACTAATTTAGAAGTATAAACATCAAATCAAGCAAAATCTCTTTAAATTCTAATTGGTCTCTTAGAAAAACATTCTGACTCACGACACGATATTCATAGTGAATCTCCCGGTACTTCTACAAAAATACCAAAACTTGGGAATCGAACTGACAACTACAGGTTCAAACAAAAAACGTCCAACCTCTTATTTATTTTACTTTTTCGAAAGATAGTTAAACCGCCGTTCTTTTACTCTGTCATAATTAACTGCTTAGCTCTTGAAAGGTAAAGCAGGATGTTAATCATATCTGTAACTATCTGCTTTGATATCTATTAACCCAGTGAAGTAATGAAATAATTTGACTGTTGTCATACGCTAATATTTGTGTTCGGTCTCATCTAGTCTCATTTCCTAAGTAAATGTATGGCAAGATTCTTTTCGATTTTAGACTTTTGTAATACTCAAACCTCTGTGGTCCCATGTATTGTTTGGTCCCTGAAACAGGATTGATTGGCATCACATTTTTTTTTAAAATTGCACTTTTACTTGCTGACTGTACATTGTTTTAAAATTTGTGAATACGAATCAGAATCAGTGTCATAGGGCCGTTTTCATGTGGTGATAATGGTTGAGCTACCTACCCTTATTGACCCATCCAACCTGTAAATGCTGTTCAATTTAGTAATGTCCATCACGGCTGCTTAGGCGCATAATGGAAAAGCGTGATGATAATCATTTAAAAGGTTAAATCTGTAACCTTCCACAGTTTTCTGACCTTTTGCCCCGCCCCGTGTTTTTACAATTAAAACTATAGGAGAATACGAATAAATTGCAATACGAGTAGTATTGCAATTTATTCCCTATGGCAAAAAGCATGATAATTTATACTCTATGATCTGCGTAGACATTGGTATACGAAATATCTACGCAAAATTTGAACGAAATCTATGCAGTCGTTTTTGCGTGATGCTGGAACATACATTCAGACAAACAGACAAAAATGATTAAAAATACTAGTTAAAAAAAACTAAAAAACACGGTTTAAAAACCAAACTAAAAAAGTAGAAAATAATTTAATTCTAAAAACGTGGGGTGCTTGATTTTAATTGATTATAAAAATACCTCAAAAAGCACCGCACGCTTCTTAATATAATTAAATTATTTTCTACTTTTTTAGTTTGGTTTCGAAAGCGTGTTTTTTAGTTTCTTAAACTATTATTTATTTATTTTTTATTTCTGCAACTACAAAAGCGTAATTGTTCAGTATTTTTTTTTTAATTATTGAATTGTCATCGGTCCTCGATAAGTCTACTAAGTTTAAAAGAAATCTACCCGTCTGAAGTGGATCAAAATCAAGTCCAAAGGAGTCGGTTACAAATCAACAAACATGCTTACAAACATACAGGTGAAGCTAATAAAAGCGTCTTAAAAATAGTTTCAGTTACCAAAAAAAAGATATTCAATGTGCAGTTTTGACTTCGCTACGATTTTATTACATGTATAGATAAAAATAAGTACCTAGACATAACAAAACTTAAAATAAAAATAACTCGAACCATGCCTATGAAACGCTTGTCTGCAGTACAGACCTTTGTCGCAATGCTACGCCGAAATCCAATGTAGCCTTGTCTTTCTTGGGCTATAATTATTTAAAGATTTAACGCTATCAGGAGCTATGCGTCAGTCAGGATCACTAAAGCAGTCAACAGTGCGGAGACAAACAAATGTAAAGTAAAAAAAGTTTAAAATTATTTGCCAAGGTATAAAGTGCGCTGCTTAGGACTGTTCTACCTATACAGTTTGTTTCAGAAAGGTATGGTCATATTTAAGAGTGTTTGGACGTGAGGTACACCATCAAGCTAAACATTTTTCTACATGGAATCAACATAGCAATCGCAAAAAAATATCAGCCGTCCCAATTCGCGTACACATGTGTCGAGAAGGTATGTAGGTTTTGTATCCGACAGCTCATAATTTTTCGAGATTAAAATATTGGACCCATGGAGAAAGTTGTTCAGTTTGATGGTCTATACCACACCCTTAAATCCTGCCGTAGCTGTATACCTGTCCAGAAACGTGTTTGTCCAGAAACGTGCTAATGATAGCAGTTTTGTTTAATGCTGATGCAGTTGTAGTAGGTACATACTCCATCTAAGAATGATTTTAAGATACCTTCAGGATAGTTCATTAAGGTCATCGCCATCTAGCGAGTTTCTCACACAACTACCTTGGTAATAATCTGACAGTCCTCAACTCTGAGGGAATGTGTAAAAGCTACGCTACACTACTGGCATCTAGTAAACGTAATCGAAAGCTGGATTACGGGACTTGATCAACCAAGTTCTTCGTTGCGTGATAGAGATTGTATCAAAAGATGGTGAGTAACAAAATGTTCATGTATTCACAAAGTGTAACTTGTCTTTAATAGATGGCAGTAATTATTACCTATAAGTAAACACCACATGCATAAAACAATGAATTAGGTAAATAAGCATACTTACTCAGTAATAAGCCCCAATATTCAATAAAATTAAATTCATAGTAGTAATAGTAAAAAATGGTAACATAATACATGGAAATTAAATTAAAATTGGTGAACAACGAAGAAAAATAAAATTGATAAAATTATAACACTGACAACAATCAATTCAATTCAATTAATTTATTTATTCTCTCTTCAAAATATTGGTTTTCTTAAAAGTTAACAATGTTTTTGGTATTGTTATATTCCACCATTGTAAGAGACTGGTGCGTGAAATAGGTTTTCGAAAAAGCCTGTGTTACAGGTCACCAGGGCTCACCACAGCAAAAAATATAGTAAAAGGTTTAGAGACGATTTTATGTGAACACCGTTAAAGGAACCAAAAAGTTTAGACAATAGTGTTGAAACTTAAAAATAATAGCAAATAGTCAAAAAGACAAAATTAAAAATAGACAACTAATGGTTCATACGAAACTGATTATTGGTAGTAGTGCCCTGTATGAATGTATGTTGGGGTGTATGAATGTATGTTGGAGTTTGCGAGAGTGAGGATAAGATGTAAATCAGCCACAGGTAGAGCGGAGGGATGGAAATATATTTGAGAACTGTCAAAAGGTTCTCAGTTTTTTGATAGTCAAGGGTTTAAAAAATGTTTTAACTGTTTTGTGACAATTAGAGATGGTTTTAGGATATAGATTAAGTGTGACATTTAATTCGTTGTACAAAAATTGGCCAAGGAAGCATAAAAAAATTGAGGGAGTGTAGATTTGAACTGCAATGAGGGACAGTCTTCTATCTGAGGGATAATCTGCCCTTCCGTCGTTGGTTATTGATTAATTTGGAATCAAACTGAAGCTGGGAGTGTTTTTTTAGCTACAGTAAGCAGGAAAATGTTTGTCTGACCATAAGGATGACCCAGTTTTTGAATAAAAATAAATTACAACACCTTCGTTTTGGGTTTTGTTTGAAGTGGTCGCTACATGGTTATAGTTGCCGAGGGAAGGAATGTACTCTGCAGTTGGAATCCAGCATTCAGAGAGGACCAATATGTCCCAAGGAATTTTGGATCTTTGGAGAAGTGTGACGAAGTTTGGCATATTACGGTTAATGCTATGAATATTTTGAGATAGTATATTAAATGTATGCTTGTGACTTGTTATGTGTTTTTTGCATTTTCTAAATCGCATGTGACAGTCTTAGCCACTCGAAAAGTGTCCAGATCTAAGTTTATTTCAATGTTTTACATGAGAGTTGCTGTAGATTAGTTTAAAAAGAATATAAGAGTCACGTGTGTGACGGAACAAGAATGAATTTTATTTGAACTTATATCTGGAACACAGATGGCTTTACCTATCAAAATACGACAGAATGAAAAGGTATCCTAAATTTCCATATCGCTCGGGTGTGATGACTGTTGGCGACGAGTTGTAAGTGTAGTGATTGATTGAAGTGTTTACACATATAGTTCTGCAATGACAATGACAATTAAAAATGTTACCTAAGACATAATATTGTAATAGAAATTTAATATTAATAGATGACACCAGTTCGCACACACACCCGTAGACCCCGTTCAGAGAACGAGATTTTGAATCACATGGCAGTTTCATAATATTGTATTTGTTATCGTCCGTACGAATAGTAAGATTGATGTTTTTTTTTTTGAGGCTGGGAAATCATCAAATAACTTCTGTCTGGGTGGAGCAGGAGGGTGTGTCAGACTTTTACTGACTAAAACTTATCCGTGTTCCTTTAGTTGCCTGTGTGCTAGGGGCAACGATATCTCTTTCGAACAACCCACACCCATGGCAGGCATCGGCCCTTGCGGACTCCACCAGTTGGTGCTGACATCTCGTTGAGGCGCGCGTGGTACACAACGCGCCGTCGAGCCGGGCTTGGTCCGTACTGGGCAGTGAACTACCCATTACTTGCCGTACGCAAACCCGCGGCTACGGTGGCCGAGAATCAGACTGGGATTCCCGATGCCCAGGGCGTCTCTTGCGGGACTCCCTCACGTGCGCCGCCTCCCTATTCACGAGCATTATTGCTTCGCAGGAGGTAACGGGTACCCATGCACTCTCGCTCCATGCCATGGCCTGGACCAGGGCAGGACGCGAGAAATTCCCGCCACCGATCGCCTCGACGAGGATACGGCGGTGCTCCGCTCAAGCCGGGCAGACCTCCACTATATGCTCCACCGTATCTTCGGGGTGATTTACGCAGTGGAAATACCCGGGCGTTACCTCCCGCCTTATACGAAACAGGAACTTCCCGAAACAACCGTGTCCGGTGAAGGTCTGCATCAGGTGAAAGGTGAGGATGCCATGGCGCCTCTTAATCCACTTCTGAAAGAAGGACTTACTGCCGCAATCGTGGCGTACCCAGCACTGGGTTGCGACAAACGCACTTTCCATGTCGCCATGAGATCCCGCCGGAGCTCTGTCCACGGTGCCGCGATTTCTCGCGGCAGTGGGGTAACGCCCCGGCGTTTCGCCTCCTCACAAGACTAACATGTATGCGCGAGGACCTTTGCCTCCAGATCCCATGGTGGCAATCCAGCAAGAGTCCGCCACCTCACAGGAGATCGTGCCGTATCCCCGGATCAGCCGGATGGCCATGACCCTATAGGACGCGTTCAGCTGGTGAGCTGGTCGGCCCCTCAAAGAAAGCACCTATACCGGTGCCCCATAAAGGGTCATGGACCGCACGACCTCCGCGTAGAGCCTCCGGCAGGAGGCGTTTGGACCCGCTAGATTGGTAGGAGCCGCTGCAAGGCAGCCCTGGCCCACTCCAGTCTGGAAGTCAAACGGAAATGCTCCACGAAGATCCACCAGCTGTCGAGAAAGAGTCCTAGGTACTATGTCGTCGACTCGACGCTGATGTGAACCCCTCATGCCGTTTTTTGGGAACCCGTCGGTGGCGCATTCCGAGGACCATGAAAACACATGGCCTCGAACTTGTGCAAGGCCACCTCGAGTCCCAGTTGCCAGATCCTATTGACGACTGTCGCAATCCCGTGTGTCAATAAGTCGGCCGCCGCCGAGTACGACCTCCCTTGCGCCAGGACCAGCTTGTCGTCAGCGTAGCAAATTACACTGACGCCGCTAGGGAGGTCGGCGCACGACACTCAGTCGTACCCGATGTCCCACAGATGCGGCCCCAGGACCGATCCTTGTGGGATACTGCACAACATCACTCGACGGTTCTACTCGCCCTGGTAACCGGGGCAGATGACGGCCCTGTCCGTCAAATAGGCCTTGACCCCGCGACAGAGGTAGGTCGGTATCCGACGATCCTGGAGTGAGGATTGATGTGTGATCCCGACTTTCATCGTGAAATATCGTAAAGGAAAGCAAAGTCAAAGTTAAAGTCAAATAAATTTATAGGATAAAACTGTTGGAAATTGTTTATATAAATATATGTACGAGGTGCGTTTTTAAGTTCGCGAAATGGGGGGGAGGGGATAACAATAGGTCAATAACGGGATGGCCACAACTTCAGCCACTCAATATTAGTATAAATACCAGGTTTTATCTTAATTGGATCATCATCATCACCACTCTGCGCGCGACGCTCGCCCCGAACGGACGTGTGTGAAGTGCTCCTGCCTGCTGCGTGACTCACCTCTCGCCGCTATCAAGACTCGCTGCGCCCCGCAGCAAACATTGTAGCCGCCCCGGCTACTGACGATTTAATTAGTTGGTGAATTTATTTCACTGATTAATTCAGTCAAAACTGTCTTTTTCAAGACATTTTATTTCTTTGACGGAGAAAGCTTCGTGTAAATTCACTTGGCCCTCTCCGGGTAAAATCCACTGTTTTTGTGGTCCTCGGTTGAAACCTCACGGTGCCAACGAATCCGAGGGGGTGTTGACCCGACTCACCCGCCGAACCCCTTCAGGGCTAGGCATGAATCG
This sequence comes from Polymixis lichenea, assembly GCA_949091785.1. Taxonomy (NCBI): domain Eukaryota; kingdom Metazoa; phylum Arthropoda; class Insecta; order Lepidoptera; family Noctuidae; genus Polymixis; species Polymixis lichenea. The sequence continues at coordinate 22,550,128 of OX420943.1, read as the reverse complement.
GACGGGTCCCAGACCACCGGCCTTGGGGGATCTCCTAGTCGGTACTGGTGACAGTTTTGCCTCCCCAGCTACTCACCCAGTGTCTTTGGGGTGTCTCTACACCCCTCGCATTGGACGTCAGGGCCCTGTTGCACATTAAGATTGGCAACAGGTTTACAAGCTTAGGGCTCACCAATAGGTACACATCCCCCTGCTTACACCCGGCAAGGAGGGCCACACATCCCCGGGCTATCCTCCCGGGGAAGTAGACGTTAGGTTTTGTTAGGAGTTTATAGGGACTTAGGCCACTCCCTATGAGTGAATATTAGGCCCCCCACCATGGCCAGTAACATGGCACCCCCTCCGTCCAAGTCAGAATGGCTGACTGGACTGAAACATTTTATAGCTACGGATCCTAATTTCGCGCTAGAGCTCGGAATTGTCCTCCGCCCAATAGCGCATCTTATGTTCCCCGCGAACATTCCCAAGCCCGTTCCCGCGACCATCGCTTTCACCGATGCTCCGGAATCCCCGGCATGCCCACCCTCCCCGGCTTTTTCCGAAGAGCCTCCGAAAGAGATGGACGCTGAAGACGTCCCGTCAGACACGGACACCCTTACCGGTGATTCCGAATTAGTAGAAATTAACGCCCCGCCCGCTTCCGAATCTTCTCCCTCATCCACCGAGGAGGTGTTTACCACCGTCGAGGGAAAAGGGAAGAAGAGGAAGAAGAAGTCTTGAGGTAACTCGCAAGCCGCGAAAATTCCTTTAACGGACGTCTCAGCGTCCCACCTCGCGCACCCCCCCCACCCGCCGCCGTCGACCTCCGCCGCGGCCCCCACTCCGATCGCGTCCGCACCCACCGCCGCGCCCCGCACCGCTGCGGGGAAAAAGGTGCCCCCTCCGCCCCCGGTGTTCATTCAGGACAAGGGCAAATGGACCGACGTGTCCAAATGGTGTGCCGAGGCTCGCATAGCCTACACCAATGCAAGGACCACGACCCAAGGCATTAAGGTGACCGTCCCGACGTCCCGTGACTACAGGGACCTCACCAAGCTTCTCCGGTACAGAGGTGTATCGTTCCATACATACGCTCTGCCGGAAGACCGACAGATAAGAGTAGTCATAAAGAAGCTACCCAAAGAAATTGAGACCGCCGACATCAACGCCGACCTTGAGTTCCAAGGCGTCCCCGTTTTAGAGGTGCACCGCATGCACCGAGCCCGTCACGGTATGCCATTCGACATGGTATTAGTCGTCTGCCCTCCCTCAGAGGGACATAATCCGATATTTCAAATAAAAACGGTCTGCAATCTCTCGGGCATTAAAATCGAGAAACCGCGTAAATCAGGCATTATCGGACAATGCCACCGTTGTCAGTTATACGGCCACGCGCAGTCGCACTGCAACGCCAAACCTAGGTGCGTAAAGTGCCTAGGCGACCACGGCACAGCCGACTGTGCCCGTCCTAAGGACCGTGCCCTCTGCACGGAACCACCCAGCTGCGTCCTCTGGCGAGTCAGGCCATCCAGCCAACTATAGGGGGTGCTCGAAAGCACCCAAATCTTCATCTCCCAAGCTGGCGAAGCGTGCAGACGCCCGCCAGCAAAGGGAAGCCCCGACCGCGAGACTCCCGGATCGTCTCAGCCCTCAAAGGCCGAGTCCATGGAACTATCTGAACCATCAGCAGGCGTTCCCTGCGTTGGCTTCAGCTAGGCCCACGCTCGCTCCCATCCCACCGCTCGTGGATCCGCGTACCGGCGCCCCCGCGCTAACTACTCGGTTCCCCTACCCCCACGCGCCCGTCTCCATCGCGTCCGCCGTTGCCGCGCCCGCCGCCGTCGCGCCCGCCGCCGCCGCCGCCGTACCACCCGCAGCGCGCTCCGCAGCGCGCCAAGCCGCACGCCCACCAGTCGCAGTAAACCAGCACCCTGGTCCCGCGACCATGAACCCTATGGACGTGTTCAACACAATCAACAGCACGTTCCTAAAGTTCTTCTCCCCTCGTGCCCTCCGCATGGCACAGGAGCTCGATGCAGCCACTAGGGCTGGAGATTTCAAGCAGGTTTACGCGATCTACAACGCGTACCCGGACATTACGCAGTCCGTGTTCGATTCTCAACCAAAATTCGGTACCCACTATGTCTAATAAAATAGTCGCGCGTATCAAACCCCGATCCCTAAAGCTAGGAACATTCAACGCAAACGGTATTCAATCCCAACGTGATGAGATCGCCCAATTCCTCCGCGACCATCAACTAGACGTACTCCTAGTACAAGAGTCATTCTTAAAACGCTACAATCGCGACCCGAAAATTGCAAACTATCGTTTAGTGCGCAACGACAGGTCGCGTTGTCACATGGGTGGAACACTCATTTACTATAAAAAGTCACTACACCGCATCCCTATGGATCCCCCCACCCTTACCCGATTAGAAGTTTCGGTCTGCCGACTAGGCCTGACGGGCCACCAACCCGTCACAATAGTCTCAGCCTATATCCCGCCCACTTCTCAATCAGAAGACTTTCAACCGATCGCCGATGACCTCTCCGTGCTTTTAGAATTGAGTGACTCTGTTATCATAGCAGGCGATCTCAATGCTAAACATCCTGCATGGAATAGTAACACTTCATCGACTAGAGGAAGACGATTGTTCGACCTCTGTTCCTCACTAGTCTTTGACGTCGTCGCCCCGATGACTCCAACTCACTTTCCCCACCATGTAAATCGCAGGCCCGATGTACTCGACATTGCCATTCTGAAGCGAATCAACTTAAGGTTGGATTCCATAGAAGCAATAAACGAGCTCACCTCCGATCACCGTCCGGTAGTCATGCACCTGGCCCCTCGCACGGGTCTCCCAGGATCTGACCATCCCCCCCTCACCAAAGTGGTAACGGACTGGAGGCGAGTAGGCGATTCGCTGAAAACCAACACATCCCCCCACTTGAATGCCATACCCGATCACTTTGACTCTATCGCCGACACAACGGCCGCGATCGACTCATTCACGGGTCACGTACAATCTGTCCTGAACGACTGTTCAAGGGAAATTCCTGAGGTGGAAGACCACCGATGGAAGTTGCCGGACGATGTACGCGAACTGCTAAATGAGAAGAACGCAGCTGTTCGTGCCTACAGTAACTTTCCCTGCGATGCGAACAAGGCTCACATGCGCTATTTACAGAGATCTGTAAAGACACGCATGCAAGAGCTTCGTGACGCTAGCTGGGACAAGATGCTGAGCGAGTTAGAGTCAACGCATCTAGCCTTCTGGCAACTTCAGAGGAATCTCAAATCCCGAGAAGTCGCCTCCATGCCTCCCCTGACCCGGCCCGACGGCACAGTCGCGTTCGACGACATTGAAAAGGCCGAGTGCCTTGCCGAGAGCCTCGAAGCCCAATGCACGCCCAGTTCGCTACCAGTAGACCAGGCACACCTCGCTGAGGTGGACGCCGAAGTCGAACGTAGAGCCTCCCTCCCGCCCGTCGAGGACCCTGATGATCCATTACCTCTCCTCACCCCGGACGAAGTTCACGAGATGATCAAAGGTCTGAAACCCCGAAAGGCCCCCGGCGCTGATGGAATCACCAATAGGGTGCTCCAGATGCTGCCCGCTCACCTGATCATGCTCTTGACCACCATCTTCAATGGAGCCTTGAGCAATAATATCTTCCCGCAGGCATGGAAGGAAGCCACGGTTATCGGCATCCCAAAACTTGGCAAGCCCAAGACCGAGCCCACGAGCTACCGCCCCATCAGTTTACTGAATTCGCTCGGTAAAATCTACGAGAGACTTATTTATAAGCGACTCAGAAATTTTGCCGAGACGAAAGGCCTCATTCCCGACGAGCAGTTCGGTTTTAGAACCCAACACTCGTGCGTGCAACAGGTCCACCGCATCGTAGAAGACATAAGCGCTGGCTTCCAGCGCGGTACGATGACCGGTGCAGTATTCTTCGACATAGCGAAAGCCTTCGACAAAGTCTGGCACAACGGCTTATTATATAAGCTGTACAAACTCGGTGTGCCTGACCGTCTCGTGCTCATCCTACGAGACTTTTTGTCGAGCCGCACCTTTCGGTATCGAATAGAGGGAGCGATTTCATCCCCTCACCCCATACGCGCCGGCGTCCTTCAGGGCGCCGTGCTGTCCCCTCTCATATTTACGCTATTCACTAGCGATATCCCCAAACGTAGACTGGCAAAGTTGGCGCTTTTCGCTGACGACACAGCCATTTACTACGCTGGGAAAAATCCCGACGCGATAGCCTCCAGGCTCCAAACCGCAGTCAACGTTCTTGGCGCGTGGTTTAGAAAGTGGAGGATCGAAGTCAATCCCGATAAAAGTCAAGCGGTTCTCTTCTCGAAACTGAGACACAAACCCGACCCCCCCCGGCCCATCTCCATGTTTGGCAAGCCTATCCCTTGGGAGAAGCAAGCCAAGTATCTAGGAGTGATTATGGATCAGCACATCACCTTCTCAGAGCACATCAAGAAGGCGCGCTCACGCGCCGCCTTCGCACTGGGAAGGTTGCACTCTGTTCTTAATGCACGCAGCAAGTTGTCACTAAGGTGCAAGTTGCGAATATACACGGCGTGCATAAAGCCAATCATGACCTACGCTAGTGCAGTCTTTGCACATACAAAGCCCCGTTACATCCATAGGATGCAGACGCTACAAAACCGTTTCCTTCGCCAAGCTACGGGCTCGCCATGGTACGTTAGGAACGAGATCCTCCATCTCGACCTCAAAGTCCCCACAATAGCTCAGTTCCTTAAACGCAATTCAAAGCATTTCTTCGAATCCGCCGCGCAACACCGCAATCCTCTGATTGCGAAGGCCGCTAGTTATGTCCCCAGTAGAATCAGTCGTATTCGCCGGCCGCGACATGTCCTCTCCGACCCTGATGACCCCATCACTATTCTCCAAGAAAGCAGTAGGGCCACCAGTACAGCTCGCAAACATAAACAACCGTCCTTCCGACCTCGCCGCCGAGGTCCTCGCGTCCCGCGAAGACCCCGAGTAAATGAAATCCCCCCCAACCGTCCCTTGCCCGCAGAAGTGCCAGCCCGCGCCGAAGCTGTGCAAGTAGAGTTAAAATCCCCATGATTTAATAATAAGAAAATTGTTTGATCCAGCCTGTCCCCACTTGCTGCCCTCTCTAAAAGTGACTCCCTGAGCCGAGGCTCGTACCCCGCAGGGGGTGCCCTCAGTGCGCAGTTGCTGTAGGTTTAAATAATTAGTTTGTAAGCCCTGGCTGGAGGCTCTTGGCCTAAAAACTAAAAGTCACCGCAGGAAAGCCCGGTTAAGCAGTCACGGCCTCTCAAGGTCAACTGCGAGATGCCACACCCAAAAAATAATAATAATAATAATTGGATCATTAGTCTTTGAACTATCGTCAAGCAAACAACTCAATCGGGAAGAAAGTGTGAATTATGGAAAAAATCGAGTACCGTGCCGTAATAAAGTTCCTTACCAAGCAAGGAAAGTCAGTTGAAAATATACTGGAAGAGATGGAATCCGTTTACGGGACTCTTGCCCGGGTAAAACCATGGTTTACAAGTGGCACAGTCTCTTTAAACAAGGCAGGACCTCACTTGAAGACGACCCACGGCCCGGACGGTCGATCGAGGTGACTACTCCGGAAATCATTAAAAAAGTCGCAAAAATTATATTGGAAGATGCCAGACTAAAGAAGAAACAGCTTGCAGAAATGGTTGGAGTATCGAATACGATAATTTTCAAAATTCTACACGATCATCTTGGCATGACAAAGGTCAGTGCAAGATGGGTGCCAAGAATGCTCACGCCGCCTCAAAAACAACACCACGTGGAATGTTCTCGCACGTTTTTGGATCTCTGTAACGAAGATAAGGGTGGACTATTAAGTCAAATTGTTACTGGAGATGAAACTTGGGTTCATCATTATGAACCTGAGTCGAAACAGGACTCTATGCAGTGACACAAAAAAGGCACACCACCACCCAAAAAGTTTAAAGTGTCACAACGGCTGGAAAAATCATGGCAACAGTGTTTTGGGATTCAGAAGGGATCCTGTTGACCGATTATAAAGATAAAGAAGTTTCTATAACCGGAGAATACTATGCTTCTATCTTCGAGAGGTTGAAACAAAGCATTAAAGAAAAAAGGAGGGGTAAATTGACCAAAGGTGTCCTTCTTCTTCACGACAACGCGCCTGTCCACAAGAGCCGTGTTGCGTTGGCTGCCCTGCATAAGGTGGGCTTCGATATTTTAGACCATCCACCCTACAGCCCAGACCTGGCTCCCAGTGATTATTACCTCTTCCCAAAACTGAAAAAAAAACTTCGTGGGAAGAAATTTTCAACTGATGAAGAAGTGAAGGACGCGGTTTCAGCTTATTTTTCGTATAAAGACAAAACATTTTTTTATGAAGGTATACATAAGCTAATTGAAAGATATGAAAAATATATAAGGGTAGCAGGTGAATATATTGAAAAAGAAAAATAATTTTATTATTTTTATTTTCACTTCTCACCCTCCATTCCGCGAACTTAAAAACGCCCCCTCGTAGGTACTATCTACGAGACGAACACACTGTTTCTATTTTATCTGACCCATTCCCGCTACCATTTTGGGTCTCCATTTCTCAAAAATGTAGTACCTATCTGGAGATTCAGTTACGGTTCAGGGGGTATTTACAGTTACTGCCATCTATTGAAAACAAGCTACACTTTGTACATGAACATTTTGTTACTCACCATCTTTCGACACAATCTCGATCACGCAACAAAGAACTTGGTTGAACAACTTCGTTATCCAGCTTCCGATAACGTTTACTAGATGGCAGTAGTGTAGCGTAACTTTTACACTTTCCATCAGACTTGAGGTCTGTGACTGTCAGATTAGAGCCAAAGTAGCTTTGTGAAAAACTCACTAGGTGACCAAAATTGCAACATTTGAAAGAAAACGTTCACGCTTTAAAAATTGGAAAATGCATGCAAATAAAACTGCTTCCTTTTACTGAAAATGTAAAATAGGAACTTACATAATTATAATCTATCCTCTCCCAGTTTTAATTCAATGCTATAAAACAAAACATTTGGTTGGCCGTTAATGTAGTTTGCACAGAATATACCCAATGAGAGAAGCAGAAGATGATGAATCGTTTATTTTTTTGTAAACGTGAATTACTAGGCATGCAATTGTACAAAATGACGTTCTTCTAACATAACAGACAGTTTTGTTGCTGGGGAGTTGGTTGCGCTTCTTCTTCTTCCCATCAAAAACATTAAGAAGTGGTGAAATCGAGCGTTTTTGCTGTCTTATGAAAGAGGAAGTGCTGATTGTCAACCTAATAATATGAATAAATGAATTTGATTTTATTGAACTATCCCTGACTTACCTGTGGGTATCTTATGCAAGACTTCCTAGATGAAGTTAATCCATCCGAGCACATTTCTGGACAGAGGGGGTAGCTACGGCAATATTTAAGGGTGAACTCTAGACCATAAAACTGAATTACGTTTTGCATGGGTCCAATATTTTAATCTCAAAATATTATCAGCTGTCGGTTACAAACCTTCGATATGTACCCCTCATTAGTTACCTTCTCGGTACATAATAATATGTATGGGAAATAGGACGGCTAATTATTTTTTCCCGATTATGATGTTGATTTCATGGAGAAAATTGTTCAGTTTGATGGTCTGTACCGCACGACGATACATCTTTAAATATGACCATACCTTTATAAGCAAGCTGTATAGGTAGAACAGTCTTAAGCAGCGCAATTTACACCTTGACAAATAATTTAACACCTTTTTTACATTACATTTGCCTGTTTCCACGCTGTTGAATACTATAGCGATCTTGACTGACACATAACTCGAGATAGCGTTAAATCTTTAAATATTTATAGCTCAAGCAGATAAGGGAGGACAAGGCTACATTGGATGTCGGCGTAGCATTGCGACATGATTCTGTATCGTAGAACAGCGTTTCAAAAGCATGGTTCGAGTTCTTTTAATTTTCCGTATTGTTAAGTACCTAGTACTTGTTGGCCGATAGTTTCTTCCCATACCTATTGACAGTGTAATTGGAAACATTGCAAAATGCAATTATTTTTAAAATAATGATCGTGGAGTTTTTGCACTATTAATCTCCATTGGAAATCATCAATTGGATCCGTGCATCGAGCTTCTGTTGTTTTATGAGTGCCTATGAAGCTTTACGTGAACTATTTTTAAATTGGTAGTCTCGTAATAAATTTATACATTTTCAGTAGGCACAGTCAGTCAGTCAATCGATTCACATTGTTACTCATAAATAAATTATCTATATTGATGAAAAGTGATTCGGTTTATTTATATTGATTTATTTAAAAACTGAAGTGTTTGCCACAGTTTGTTGTCAGTAATTTGTCTATTTAGTGCCAATTCCTGCACCACTAATAGAAAGGGAAACTGAAACAACTGTAAACAACGTTTTTTAACAAAACGTGGTAAACTAATCGGACGTTTGCATGTCAATAATTTGTAATGTAAGTGCGCCGTTGCCTAATCAAATAATCAAGGTCCGATAATAACACTCTAGGGGAAGGTAACAGGTAACTTCGTAAGTACCCTTGCTAGGTTTTACCTCCGTAATGGTCCATAATTGCGACCTCCATTAGGACTTCCTTGTTTTTAACGTTGCATTAAGCTTCACTTTTCTGGGAATTACTTTCCTATTTTAGAAGGCCTTGCAATTGCTTTCCTTGGGCAGACTTCATAAGTATCATATAAGACCACATGGTGTAATCTTACACGTATTAATATTCAGACGTCCATTTGGGTCGAGTAGGTATTATAGTTTTTTAAGGGACAGCTGATATTTTTCTTGTAAAAACAAATTTGGTCCTATTAAGAAAATTGTTCTCTTTGATAGTCTGCAGCGTGTCTCAGAATAGCGTAAAACATGGCGGGGTATGCCTCAAGTTTTTTTGAAGGATAGAATCAAAACCAAAGTTATCCAGAAAAGAACCGGAGTTACCGACATAACTTGCAGAGTAAGCAAGCTGAAGTGGCAGTAGGCTGGCCATGTTTGTCGAAGGACCAATGGCCGGTGGAGCAGCCGAGTCCTAGAGTGGATACTACGTATCGGCGAGCGTAGTTTGGGACGCTTCCCAGCCAGATGGACCGACGAACTCGAAGAGGTGGCTGAAATAGACTGGATGCGAAAGGTGGAAGACAGGGTGTTGTGGCGCAGCCTGGGAGAAGCCCATGTCCAGCAGTGGACTGCGATAGGCTGAGTTTATTGATTGAACAGGTCTCTACAGGTGTAGAAACTTATTATTTTCAAAATGGTAGAAAATAAAGCCTAGAGCATTGATAAACAAGACGTTTGTTATGTGTAAGTAAATTAGATTCGTGTTTTTTACTTAGTTAACCAAGCGAATTTTGCAGCTAGATAATGATCATAAAACCTAATCGTGGTATATACCACGAATATGCAGTTTAAGTATTAAAAAAAATCTAGATGGTTTCTTTGCAAACGCAATGAGATTGACGGCTTCGCACCAAGCGTCATTTCCTGATTTCAAAAGAACGCATGCTGGTGACAGAAAGAGACAGGTATTAACCATGGATAATTCTGTAAGTTTTAACCATAGATATCAATATAAAGGCAGATTTACATCAGCTTCTTCACCTAGCAACACTGTGTGTTTTAGAAAACACATAATATGACTGTTTTGCATTCCAACAAAACAGGTGTTTTGCCTAATTTTTGTGTAACTAGGTATGCATTTCATTGCTTTATTCTATAGCATTTTTATACCTTGTGTTGTAGGGTAATGTAAAATTTTATGTACTCATTATTATAATTATTTTACTTTGTTACTTTGTGTCGCGACGTGTAGCTCGCGAAGTAAACAGGTAACAGAGTCAATTAATATTAGTAGGGCGAAACGTGTAGCAAACTAGTCATACATGACAACATGATAGGATCTGCTAGAGAGACCACCATAAAGAGTACTTATAGTTTATGGTCATGCCGCTTACGCAGTATCTCTATGTAGTCTGTGGCGTTTGCCGGTAAATTTAGAGTGCACCAAATGTAAAGTATTTAATTCAATGGGTGTCTAGTGCAAAGTAAAAGTGATTGGTGTTTTGATGGAGGCGTCCAGCATGATGGCGGCTCATCTGAGAGAAATATAAGCTAAGTGGTAGCACTAAGACAATAGTGTAGAGGAAATGCCTAGACTCTAAATTTCCTAACTTTTCTAAAGGTTTCTGATGCTCTTGGAAGTCGGTTACATTAAGAGGTCTTTCGATGATGCAATGCGAAAACCTCGTGAGAATTAGACTAGGCGAAAGGCCGTGATTAGTCTGTTAGGAGACCTTCGGTTCTGCAATACGAAGTCTCTCTAACACAAAATGGCGTACTGTTGTGTGTACTAAGAGGGTATGAGGTACATACAACAGAAGCATATTAAGAGAAATAGTTCTGTGATGAACACAGATATAACAAGAGGTTAATTGGCAGACTTGGCTGCGGTTTCCTCTATAATATCCAACAAACTACGATGACTCGTATCTCGTAGAGCATGCAGACTTGGCTGCGGTTTCCTCTATAATATCCAACAAACTACGATGACTCGTATCTCGTAGATCATGCAGACTTGGCTGCGGTTTCCTCTATAATACCCAACAAACTACGATGACTCGTATCTCGTAGAGCATGCAGACTTGGCTGCGGTTTCCTCTATAATACCCAACAACCTACGATGACTCGTATCTCGTAGAGCATGCAGACTTGGCTGCGGTTTCCTCTATAATACCCAACAAACTACGATGACTCGTATCTCGTAGAGCATGCAGACTTGGCTGCGGTTTCCTCTATAATACCCAACAAACTACGATGACACGTATCTCGTAGAGCATGCAGACTTGGCTGCGGTTTCCTCTATAATACCCAACAAACTACGATGACTCGTATCTCGTAGAGCATGCAGACTTGGCTGCGGTTTCCTCTATAATACCCAACAAACTACGATGACTCGTATCTCGTAGAGCATGCAGACTTGGCTGCGGTTTCCTCTATAATACCCAACAAACTACGATGACTCGTATCTCGTAGAGCATGCAGACTTGGCTGCGGTTTCCTCTATAATACCCAACAAACTACGATGACTCGTATCTCGTAGAGCATGCAGACTTGGTTGCGGTTTCCTCTATAATACCCAACAAACTACGATGACTCGTATCTCGTAGAGCATGCAGACTTGGCTGCGGTTTCCTCTATAATACCCAACAAACTACGATGACTTGTATCTCGTAGAGCATGTAACTGAATTAATCTTAGCAAATTTGTACGTGGGTGACATTTCTGTACTGTGACTTTACACCAAAGACACCAGAAACGTTTTATGTAATAAATCATAATTTATAGAATGGTTGGAATCAATTTAATTTTAACTACAGATGGCGAGCTGAATCGAGGTGCGAGCTAGTAAGAACTAAAGCCGATTAATGCGAAGCAAACCTCCCAAATATTGAAGATTCTTCTCGGAACAAACCCCAGGTACAGACAATTCTCCTGACACCTAAACCATTCTCTTTACAATAAGAGAAAGGACGCATAATTCTCGTCGCGTCGCTGCGTTGCGCCGTTCCCTCTGTCCGGGACGGCACGGCGAGCCTGGCCAGCTCGTGCGTGCCTGGTTCGGCGGAGGGATGGCGCGCCGCGGCGGCGCGCCCCGACACTTTGTTTTGTCTAATTTGTAAAAAAACCTGGCTTGATTTTCGTACGTCGGTTTCGGGTAACCACTGAAAATCAGCGCTGTGCTGTGGGTCCCATAGCACAGCATCATGCTGAGTGGAGGCCTTCTTGTCACAGTCACGGCGTGCAGTTGCCGACTATTTATGTTCTCAAAGCCGATGTATAAATATCTGTGTTGTTATCATGTTTTTTTTTAAATGTTATGTAATTGTTTTTTATATGCACGTGTTTCTGTGACAAATAAATCCATTTTTCTTTCTTTCTTTCTTTCTAATTAAACTCGGAAAACCTTTATCGGTCTCTGTAAAACTGAACCGATAAAGTTTAGTGGCGTGCATTGCAAATTTTCAATATTGCATCACTGGCAGAAAAGAGTCCGTAATTTTGCCAATGTCGCCAATCTGGATGGGTGCCAACACCTGTTCTCTGGCAGGTATCAAATTGAATATATTTGAAAATTATGATTAGTTCGAAATTTTTGCTGGAGAAAACCCCGGGGTTTTCTTATTGACATAAATTCATTGTTGTTGTTATTTTTATTAGACAAATTGTGTGTTTAATTGTTATAATATTTTTTAATATCTACCTTACCGGTAACAAAAATCAATTTGAAATAACTTCCCTTACTAAACAGAGGATCGCAATACTATCGTCCTTTCAAACCGTAGTAATATTGCTGACGTTCCCACACTAGATTGCGCGCTTAATTATTAGTGACAGTGAAAATTAACATAATAATAATTACGTCAGTATGTATTTATGCCACAATCGCTGTTGGCAGGCAGGATAAGTGATGTGCATTTAAAATAAATGTGTTATGGGATAAAAGTTAGTAAATAGTTTACTAATAATTTAATTGTCATTCAGTACAGTCATTGCAATTAAAACATACGTAGGTATTTATAATGGCATATTGAAACGCGGTTTGTCACAGTTCTTACCTAATATAACGCATTTGGTGCCGTGCCCTAGCTTGGACAAAGGGTTACATAGTTAAAAAGAGGCACATTTATTTAAAAAAGTGTAGGTACATTATTTACAGGCCAATAAATTTTAGGAGGGTCAATTAAACATAACATATTAATGAAAAATAAATAAAAATAAAAACGTTTTATTTCAGATGTCAAGATCCATAGGTACCTATACAATAGACAAATACATTAATTATTTTGATATTACAGACATTAAAAAAGAAAATGAATATGATAATCTGAAATTAAAATTGAGTATAAATTTACAAATTTAAATAAAATAAAACAAAAGTTAGAATTAACAAATTAAAGTAAAATAAAATTAATTTATTTAAATTAAATAAAATTAAAGTTAAGTTGAGCAAATTTGAATAAAATAAAACTATATCGAAAACTTAAAATTAAAAATAATTTTTAATTCCGAATACTTATATCACTGATTTAACAAGGGACCTCCAAAGCGGGGATGAGATCCTATTAGCCATAGTCTTCAGGGTTTAATTTATTTCATTGCGGTTGCCACGCATTCTACAGATGAGGGATGCCGTCTTTTTGCGAATGACGCCATGAAAGTCGATACAGCTCGATACAGCGCAAACATCCCCGATGCACTACATAATCGTGGCAGCCCCAACAACATCCTGAAGATATTATTATACTGGATGCGCAGGGCGTCAAACGATCTTTTGGTGTGGCAAACCCACAAACTTCCCGTGTAAAAGCTCTGACAGTATGCCTTGAAAAGCGTAATCTTCACTTGTTCCGAGCAACGGGAGAATCTGCGGGCCAGCATATTACCTCTGACCGCTAGAGCCCTACGCTAACTCTCAATGTCAACATCGTCCTCAAGGCCGTCGGTAAGGAAATGTCTGAGATATTTAAACTTCGTGACACGATTTACGCTCAAGCCATTTAGTAATATTGTGAGGGTGAATAGGACATCCACCATGTATGCACTTTTCTTGCCATTGTATACAAGGCTGTGTACTGCAACATAGGCCTCACACACTTTTAACAACTCTCTGAGACCACCCGCCGTCGGGCTCAGCACGACCATATCGTCCGCATAACTCATGTTGTTGACACAAACGCTATCTATCGAACAACCGACGCGCTTGCTACTGAGCTCGACGATGAGATCATTTACATACAGGTTGAAGAGCTTGGGAGATGTCAATCCTCCCCTGTCTTACTCCGCTCTCCAACCTGTATGTTTCAGAAAGTGTACAAGCCCACCTCACAAAATTGGTTTGGTTTCCATACTAATATTTCAATATGTTGAGCACAGCCACCAGTACACCCCCGTCCCTCAATTTCCTCCAAAGCACATCATACGACAAGAGATCAAAAGCCTTGGAGAAGTCAAGGAAACAGGCATATACCGGTGTCCTATGGTCAGTATAGTACTGGACAGTATGCTTGAGATTTACGATTGCGCTTTCAGTGGAAAGCCCGGGCCGAAATCCGAACTGAGCGTCACGTCAGGCCTCTGAAATAGTAGACGAAGCTGAAGAACCCAGCGGGGATTGCACCTTAAAAATCTCCTTGAACATATTTGCAACATACGCTAGTTCGCTTTTCCCGTCCACGCTCGCCGGGAGGCCAGGCCTAATATCGTGCTTTCCAGTAGCCTTCCAGAAATTGGTGAAATCTTTTGCCGATCTGTGTTTAGCCAAGATGTCCATTCTAAGTTGTTCCTGATTGTTTTGGCACCACTGCAAACGACTTTTGAAAACTTTTCGCGACTCAAGCATTTCGTCAAAGATAATGCCGGCAGTAGGCCGTTTGCAAGCTACCCAAAATTTAAAATTAAGACTGGCTGCCTGATGCGTCTCTCGGTCATGTTTATTCCAGCCACATAAGTGCCTGCTTTTGTTTCGCTTATTGCTACACGTCTCGCAGGACCTAACAGCGGCGTCACTTAGGATTCGCACAACGTTCTCATACAATTTGCTCAGTATAATTTTGTGATCTTCCAAGCTGCAAGACCCACGACTGCATGTCGTGAGCTCACCGGGAAAATCAACGCCGCGAAGTCCTTTGTCACATAGTTAATTATAAGTATTGACTTGAGATTCATCTCTAACACCCCAAACAACTGAGTTACGACTCCAGTCGCTTGTCACCAGTTTAGGCCTTACAAACCTAATATCACATTAAATAAGTAAAGGTAAGTGATCAGACATGAAAACATCCTCTATGACTCTTACCACGACAACAGTTTGCCAGGCTGACAATGACACTATACAATGGTGCAGCCAACGTCTACTCTACACCCATGAGCCTCGCTAACAAAGGTGTAGGTATTACGCCAATATCCCAATTTTTCATGTTAAAATCTATTGTTTAGTTAACTTTTTAGAGATACTATGAGAGTTGGTTCTACATAGGTTTGTAAGTAAGTCAGTCTCTATTATGCAAATTAATTCTACTGCCTCTCCCTATACCGCCATAAATACACGGCACCAGTGCCACCGGCAGCGATTAGCGAGAAGCGAGTAGGGATAGCAACTAGAAACTAGCGAGTGTATGAACTATGAGCGAGTGCAACGAGTAGAATTATAGCCCAGTCACTTTTTGGATTGTTGTTTTACGTATGTATCAAGCGCGAGTCTGTCAGCGAGTTTTCTGTCGTCGCAACTTGCGCGAGAGAGCTTTCTTCTGCAAAGCGAACAGTAAGCGATCAACTATGAATTCAATGCTTCTCTATTACTCATAATACCTACATCTATTATAAGTTTCTTAAGCGTGAAAATATAGTCGACATCTAGTCACTTCCCCGTTGGCAGTGGGATAGGTGCCTACAACAGTTAGTGTAACTGACGCCTCCACCCTCAACATGTGGGGTAAATTTAGCTCCACGCGCTAGGAGTTAGCAATTGAGTAGCAACACGATTGAATTGTACCGTGATGCAATTATCACGGTACAATTCAATCGTGGTAACGCAATCAGGTACGAGAGTGAGCTAACGTGGTTAGTGCGCTTTGAGGAAATGCCTCAGTGAAGCTGCGTTGGTATGAAATAAGTCACTTTTTCTACGTCGTCGTATCGATTATTCCATTTATAATTTTCAAATAAGCTTTGAGAAGAATTCAGCCACTTCGACAGCGTCAGCGTTGGCCTCGCAAAGGTCTTTAAATCTGACCGAAGATCATGTACCGGCTATGTGTTTATATTTCTGGATGGTGCAATCATGTATGTAGAACTGACACCAACAACAAACTGTTGCGCTATCCACTACCGAAGCTGAATATATGTAATTATAGGGCTGTACTCAAGAAGCTATGTGGATTGTACAAATGAAAGAAGAGTTTTGGCCCCATTTGGCCACTATACCTGTTACCATTTGTGTGATAATCAAAGTGCAATTAAACTAGCAGGTACTGAAAACTATCATTCCAGATCCAAGCTAATATAAAAAATTACAGTACTTTGTACGCGATAAGGTGCTATTGAAGAAGATTATCATCAAGTGCATTTAGTCAAGTGATATGGTAGCCGGACTCGCTGACGAACGGGACTCCACAACTGAAGCTGGACTACTGCTGTTTTTGTTCAATGGAGGATATAGGAATATATACATAAACCTAACCTCTTTCCTGCCAGGGGTGCGGGTTGTTCGAAAGAGATACCGTGACTCCTGGCACACAGACCACTGAGGGAACATTGGTGGGTTTTAGTCAGTAGAAGCCTGACACGCTCGCCTGCTCCACCCAGAGCGGGAGAAGTTATTTAATGATTTCCCTACCAAAAAAAAAACCTAACCTCTTTGCTTCTGAGCAATTCGCCGCCTGCAAATAATAGTGTGTTTCTCAACGAACTCTTCTCTGTCAGCGGTTTCTTAAACACCATTGTTGTCACCGTTTCAATTAAACTAGTTTTATACTGTATAACTTTCGTGTCATTACATTACTTAAATCTATATGCTAATCTCGCTTAAAACTTCATAATCGCTTTGTTATACCTAAATGAAAGTGCAAACGTAACGTAATTAGGAGCGCGCTATCGAATGGCATCAAAAATAGAGCGAATCTAGCTCGAAGCTACATCTAGACGCAAATCTATACGCTTAAAACTTCCTAGTCGCTTTTCATATAAATAATAGTGCCAACTAACGTAATTAGCTGCGTGCTATCAAATGGCATGGAAAATATCGCTCATTCTTTTTTTGTTTCATTAGTTTCCAATACTGATACCCAACACTTGAGTAAAATATTGACGGCTAATTTAATTTAACCCTGCATACGCTACTTATGAGAATAAAAAAAAACATTATTTGTTTTGTTTTTGTATTTATGTCGGCTTGTTTCTGCTAATGTCTAGAATATAATAGAATAGAATTTTATCTTATTTTGTAAATATGGGTAATACACAATAGTTGTTAAGATACATCAAAGGTCAGCCATATTTTACCATTGCATGCAATCGTTTACATTATTTATGTAACTTGTTTTCAAAACTACAGCAATTAAAATTTATCATTATCATTACAATTCGTTTATTCATTTTAGATCTTATTCTATTACATTTTTAAATATTTTTTTTATAAAAGTAACTGAAACAAAAATTACAATGATCATTATAATAAGAATTGCCATTAAATAGATGAATTATTTAACAAATATTTTTTCTATGTTAGAAACTCAGTTACACTATAGTACGTTTTATCTACCAAAAATGTACGTAGTCTCTTAAATAGTACTGTATTCAAATTTTTCCACACAATTGGTAATTTATTGTAAATAATTGTGGGCATACAATAAACACCGTTGCGCATCAAAGTAGTTTGACGTGATACTTGACATAGTTTGCTATTGTCTCTCCTATTCCTTAGGAATTCATCAGCTAGGCGTTCAAAACGACATGGATTTTGCTTTACAAACAAAGCCACTTCGAAAATACACTTCCTTGTATTTAACAAGTAAGTGTCAAGATATTGTATTGTTTGAAATATGGCCTGCAACTATCTGCAGTTTTAAGTTTAAACAATGATCGGAGACAACTTTTTTGGGCCTTAAATGATGTGTCTTTAATAGTTGAATTCTAAATAACAATTCTAAAACGGCTGAACCAATTTTGACGGGACTTACACAGATGATGAGAGAGATGTTATTTCGGGTAACATGAGCGTTATGTCTCTATAATTTCCGACATCCAAGTGTGCAAATCCGCAGGCACAGCTAGTTACAAATAAGAGTGCATATAACGTTATTGGGGCGCGTTATTAAATGGCATCAAAAATAGAGTGAAATAAGCGAATAAGTAGTTTTATTTTCCAATTAATGTGAGAATACCGAGTAACGTTACTAGGTGAGCAATACCCACCCAAGAAAATGTAAACTGAAACCTTTGAAAACTGTTTTATAATTAACAATTCTAGAATACTCTTTCTAGTTAAACTAACAACTACATTAATTTCTTCATTGCCCTTAAACTAATTTTGTTTCTCAACAACCTTTAACATACCCAATTACCTCGTACCCACTTGTCAGAAAACTAAATTCACTTACTGTAATAACTCTTCAACAAAAATACTCTTTGAGAATCCTTCATACGTTATTCAAAAAACCCTTTTTCCTCTAACATAATATTTCATCTCAATATATTCTCACAAAGGATGCCACAAAACCTAAATTTATTCTACTCCACAGAATGCATCATTTGGTGTGCCACCTGAATGAATTGACCTCGCGATCGACCACAATAGGGTGTAATCTGAAGTTCTGAACATCTTCAGTACAAAAGAATTTTCAGTTTCAGTCATAAAAGGACTCTTTGATAGCACTTGGGCCGACACTTTGATCTAATTGTGGTTTCCCGCAAATGGAGGGAATACGTTTTAAAGAAAATAAATTATTTGGAGATCCTTTATCTTATAACTTGGTAATGTAATTTAAAATGTACATATGTTATGCGTGTTGTGGTGGGGATTGCGCGATAGAAGGAGTGTGGGGCGAAGCGCTGCACTCGTAGTCTTGTCCAAGCAGCTGTAGCGACAACGCGTATAACGCAGTAATATTGGAAATAATGTTTTATTGTACTGAACTAAAACCACATTACTTAATGTAAAACTATGAAAGAGCATTTTAATTATATACCACATATTTACATGTACATCACTGTATTAAATCAAATATTGGAGAGCCACTGTACTTAAATATAGCACATAATTTTTGATAACTATTCACACTTTAAAACTGACTCCCACGATTTGGCTGTACTGCTTCGTTGCAGTGGCGTGCACAGGGTTTTTAGACAGGGTAGACAGACTTTTTTTAAAGGCAAAAAAATAATAGAATATCTGATTTTTGTACCTACACAGTGCACAACCTGTGAGGCAATTAAATGAATCATATTGAATTTACGATCGACTTTACCTTTAGTTTGTATTAATTTCAAATCCATTGTACCTACAACTACTTCTCACAATTACTTGTTTTTTTTTTTTCACCAAAAGATAGTTTTGAAAATGCATCATTTTTTTATTTCTATACACACACCACCTGAACAACTTTCACAGTGAATATTATCTATTTTTCACATTATCGACGTTAAAATCTTAAACACATACTATCATGGCTCACAACCAATACAAATAAATTAAAACAAACAATGGCATCGGAATATAATAATAATTTCTTCATAAATGAAGCGACAATTCAATGAAACAATGCTATTTTTTTAAATAGTCGCAAAGCCAACTTGATTCGGAAAACTTCGGTAAGTTTCGTAATTCGGCGTGTTCTCTAAAAGCGTAAAAAGCCAGTGACTACCCTGCCTGATTATGTGCGTTATTTGTTACATTGTGTGCCACGTATGCATAGGAACGCACACCCAATAGATCCGCATTCATAGTTCATAGTTTGTGTCTCTCACGAGGCACTCAGCGGTGCTAGCGCACCGCAATGCGAAGTTGTGTCAAATTGTAGGAACGAACGGGTATTGTATCTATGATACTAATGATATGACCAACGCCCAACAGGCGGAGCTGATTTATGAATAAAGATTTTTGTTTTTTGTTTTTTGATAATATTAGTTTTAAATATTTATCTGATTTAGGTAGGGTATTCAGTATCTTTTTGTCTTTATGGACTGCGCGCCACTGTTTCGTTGGTCTACTGTTTACGAGCGCCACTGCTGAGCATAAGGTTCTGGGTTCGATCCAGGTCACGTGAAGTGTTATTGGGTTTTAAATCTCATTATAACTCATAATCAGCCCTTAATGTTGCTGCTGTTGGGATACAGGACTGTTCTTTCTGTTAGAGGGAGTGCGCGGGTTCGTGGATGTCATATGTCATCGATTTTTTGGTTCTGACATGAGACTATGCTTAAATAAGAGCAGTCTGGGCACGCCACGATTGCGGCGGTTAGTCCCCTCTTTGAGGAGTGGCTTGAGAGGTGGTATGGCGTCCTCACCTTCCGCCTGACACTGGTCCTCACCGGACACGGCTGTTTCGAGAGGTTCCTGTTTCGCATAAGGCGGGAGGAAACGCCCGGGTGTTTCCATTGCGAAGATCGCCCTGAGGACACGGTGGAGCATACGGTGGAGGTCTGCCCGGCTTGGGCGGGGCACCACCGTGTCCTCATGAAGGCGATCGGCAGCGGCGATCTCTCGCGTCCAGCCCTGGTCCAGGCCATGGTATGGAGCGAGAGTGCATGGCTAGCAGGCGGTGCACGTGAGGGAGATGCAGTACATGTGCCCTCATGGCCGTGGTCTTCGCAGGAGATGCCCTGGGCGTCGGGAATCCCAGACTGATTCCTGGCCACCGTAGGCACGGGCTTGCGGACGGCGAGTAATGGGTAGCTCATTATCCGGTAAGGACCAAGCCTGGGTCGACCTTCGTTGTGTTCCACGCGCGCCTCAAAGAGATGTCATCAACAAGTGATGGGGCCCGCAAGGGCCGATGCTTACCAGGGGTGCGGGTTGTTAGAAAGAGATACCGCGACCACTGGCATAGAGGCAACTGAGGGAACACGAGTGGGTTTTAGTCAGTAAAAGTCTGACACGCCCTCCTGCTCCACCCAGAGCGGGAGAAGTAATTTGGTGATTTCCCACCCAGGAGAAAAAAAAAAAAAAATAAGAGCAGTACACACTTACCTTAGTAGGTACGTAACATTTAATCAGTAGTTGAACTAAACAGATTGTCACAGGTTCACTTAAACCTGTCCAGAAACCTGTCCAGTGGTTGTTTCCTCAAAAGACTATCTGAGACATTCATTTTAATGGTACTAACAGGGCCTGACCAAGATTATGTCTGGACTGATCTCGTAAGATTTGTTGGTCATTCCTCACGGAGTGGTCAGATTAGAAACATTGAATTCATCTAGTTTTAAAACATACGTTTTTATTGAGGTGTAAAGTGAGTTTATGAACAAAACGGAAATCATTGCCAAAGTAAGTCACTGTAAGGTTGGTGCAGCTAGCAATATTACAGTTCCACCTAAAAAATCACCATTACTTCCATAGATTATATCTTACCGAATATATCTTCTTTTCAACACACAAACCTCTCCATATCCTTTCCTGACACATAAATCTGAACAACGTCACGAAAATAAACCTTTTTGAGCGTACCACTATAGTACGAACACTAAAAGTTCCACAGAAACCGTCCGGTAGGTACGTGATCGTGGCACTAAATTGGTGACCGTGCCATAAAAAGTAACACACGCGACAAACTCAAGACTATTGTAGTAATGACAATGAGGAAAACTACTTGCGGTAGAAGCTACCCAAAATAGAGTATTGAGATGGAAAATAAGTGGAATAATGCCATTTCTAGTTGCACAAGTATGCAAGTAGAAATGGCATTATTGCACTTATTTTATTTTCACCTAATGACATAATTAGCTCATTACAATGTTTTGGTACCGCTACATTGCCACATGATGGGTTCCAAGAGGTTTGGCTATGCCCTGGTGAACATATTAATCTGCTCGTAATAAATTTCGTATTATTTTTTCAATAATGTTATGGCGGAGCAAACGGGTCGTAGTGACAGAACTTGAGGGAGGCCTTTGTCCAGCAGTGGACGTCTTTCGGCTGAACTGATGATGATGATGAAAGCGCCTGACTGGATTCGAACTTACGACCTACAACTTGTAAGTTGTGGCTGCCACTAGGCCATTACTGCCCCTCATGTATGTGCATGACTTGAATAATATTTGGCAAAAGCTGGTAGTACTTGTCATAGTGGATACTTAAAAACAAGCGAGCTAAGTTTCGGATGCCGCCAGTTTAACGTACCATTGTAACGGATCATTTATTTTCATTGAAGACGCTAGATGCGAGAAATATAAGTACCTATCTTAATCGTCATCAAAAACAGGACTTTGTAAAAATGCTTTTTTGAGATTTGATTGGTAATCAAGCCAACACTGTTATCTGTGGACATCGCAATATAAAATGGACGCGTTGCAATAACGGAGAAAAGATAGTCTTATGTATAATGCAATTACAACTACCAAATAACCTTAAACACGATAAACTATTTAACTATAGTATTTCACGAGTTCCTTAATCTGAGTGCGTATTACTTATAATATGCTGTTTCCTACAAAACTGCAATATCTACGCCGTAAATATTTCAACGCACGTTGCACTACCATGTTCAGAATCATGCACTGAATTCCATGATAACAGGTTATGCGTCGATGTCCCTGCAATCCTGTACAGACATGTAAGTACACTGTATCTAGTGACGTGAAGTGGAGTTTTTATCATATCGTGAGCTCTGATGATTAGCAAAACCAAAGTCTTGAAAACCCGGTCACATCGTGTACAGAGGAGCTGATCAGAATCATCTGTTACTTTCTTACAAAACGAAACATCAAATATTTACTTAGATTCCAACAATATCCTAAGTTCTCTTCGCAGAAAATTCCATTTATCTGGAAACTTTCACTTCAACAAATTATTCTTTTGAAGTTTTCTTCAACAGTTTTATGTACCTACCTACGGGTATTTGGAATCTACCTTGATTCCGACAGTTTGGTAACTACTTACACGCGATTGAAAAGTAACCTTGTAATGGCCAAAAGTTTCGCTACTCGTTATAGTAGAAACGTTATCGAATTGGTTATTTATTAGGTAGACTTCCTAATTTGCTCACGTATAAAAAAAATGGTCTTTTTCAAAAGTATGTGATGTAAAAGTACACAAATAGAACAGAAAACGTTCCTGTGAATGCTAATTTGTAGAACCACTTACAAATTTACATAATTATTGGAAAACCCTTCATTTTTAATCACCAAAGTTAGTAATTTAATATTATTACTAATTTATTTATTTTATTTCTCATCACAAATATTGTTGCGGACAGAAGGTGCTTCTAAAAAATAGCAAGCAGTTTAACATCTGTGGGAGACAGGTGCTCGAAAAAGGCATAAAATAACTGTGTACCCGGAATAAATGTTTTTCCATTAAGAAAAATATATGCTCAATTTTCTCCGATGATTTTTCAATTACAATTACATAATGTTATTAGAACAATGGTGAGATAAAAACTTGAAACCTTCTAATTACAGACAAATGTGTTACTATTTCCCATTAGTGAGTGATAGCGTAAGAGTGGGGCAAATACGTAACACTAACTGTAGGAATGGATTCCATTTTAACAGTTCAACAACATTAATTGCGTTACATACGATGTTGAGCAGACATATTTTTCGGACATAATTATGAAGCAATGGCTTCGCAACTATCTTCAAAATGATTCAGATTCTGATTCACAATAAGGTTGCTGAACATGGCTTTTTTTTTGGGTGGGAAATCATTAAATAACTTCTCCCGCTCTGGGTGGAGCAGGAGGGCGTGTCAGACTTTTACTGACTAAAACCCACCCGTGTTCCCTCAGTTGCCTGTGTGCCAGGGGCCGCGGTATCTCTTTCGAACAACCCGCACCCATGGCAGGCATCGGCCCTTGCGGGCTCCATCAGTTGTTGCTGACATCTCTATGAGGCACGCGTGAAACACAACGCGCCGTCGCCCCGGGCTTGGTCCTTACCGGACAGCGAGCTACCCATTACTCGCCGTCCGCAAGTCCGTGCCTACGGTGGCCGGGAATCAGCCTGGGATTTCCGACGCCCAGGGCATCTCCTGCGAAGGCTGCGGCCATGAGGGCGCACGTACTGCCTCTCCCTCACGTGCGCCGCCTCCCTCTTTGCGAGCATCACTGCTTCGCTGAACGAGGTGACCGCTAACCATGCACTCTCGCTCCTTACCATGGCTTGGACCAGGGCCGGACGCGAGAGATCGCCGCCGCCGATCGCCACCACGAGGACACGCTGGGGCTCCGCCCAAGCTGGGCAGACCTCCACCGTATGCTGCACCGTATCATCAGGGCGATCTTCGCAATGGAAACACCCAGGCGTTTCCTCCCGCCTTATGCGAAACAGAACCGAAACAGCCGTGTCCGATGAGGACCTGTGTCAGGCGGAAAGTGAGGACGCCATGCCGCCTGTCAAGCCACTCCTCAAAGAGGGGACTTATCGCTTCAATCTAGGTGTGCCCAATGCTGAACATGGTTCGTTAATACTTTGATCATGTACTTTTGGAACCCACAAAAATAAATAGAAGTATCATAAAAGTAGTACAGCCTTGTAAAAAAACAGGTTATTACGCAATACAACCAATATTTCACTGATTTTGTGCAAAAGGATTTCAAATAAGTAACTTGGCACCCGTCAAAGCCAACTCTCCTGTCGCAGGAAGGAATTTCTGTTGAAATAAGCAGTACCTTTGTGTTCTTTTATATTTATAATATACTTTTTCTATTAAGTGTTTTATGTGTAGGTATGATGCCTCGTTAGTCTTCGTGATATTGGGTTTTTTTATCCGGAATATTTCCGTACCAGCCCGGAATTTGGATTTGTGCCCGGTTTATGGCAATACGTTCTCCGGTATTACATGGCATTTCAAAATTACTAGCGAAATGTGGGTGTATTATCGATACTACACCCCTGCCCAACCCGTTGAGGAAACAAGGCGTGATGGTATGTATATGTGTGTAGCAAACAAAATATTTGAAAATCTGTAAAATGTTGAACTGAAATTAAAAATATTCGGGGACCAATTACTAGGTAATTAATTCAATAACAAAATATGTGATTTATAATGCAAATAACCAATAACGGTAGAATACAGTAATGTATGGTATTAAAAAAAAAACCGAGAGAGAATTTATTCTAAAATGAATTGAGAAAAACATACATTATTACTTTAATAGAGAACTCCAAATGCACATAATGAGTATTTTATTTAAACTACAATAAAAGGAAGGTTTCTGTACCTGCGTCTTAACGCAGGGACAGAAAACTCTCATAAATTAAACTCAAACTCAAACTCAAAGCATTTATTTCAATTAAACCATTTACAGGCACTTTTGAAGTGTCAAAAAGTTTATCAGTTGGAAAGTTGAAGCTAGTTGCCCATTCCAAAACGTAGATAAAGTAATGGTATACCTAATAAAAACATTTTACAAGAAAAAAACACTTCCTAAAAAACACTACAAAGTTAAAAATAACCAATTAGCTTATAGTAATAACAACTACAAAGTCACTTGTTTTTTTTTTTGGAAGAGTTTTTTTTTATTTACCTACCCCCCACGGTTTCGTATACCACAACTTGCTATGTCAACAACAGTGACAAGAAGTATAAGACTATTATCAAGATACTCAAGGTGGATTAAAAACGTATTATCGAGGCTAACATAAGAACTACTAAAGCAAAGTTAATAAAATATATATGGGACCACCCCTAAAGCATACCTATCCATTAAAAAAGGATTTTTTAAATCAATCCACATTAATTGCCGGAGAGATCGCGGAACATAGGTACATAAAAAACATACAGACGACTTGTGAAGCTCCTTCTTTTCGAAATCGTTTAAAATCTGAACTCTTTTGATCGAAACACTTGCCTAGGGGGCCAATGTGTGTCGGGACATCATAGCGTTGGCGCGGGCTTGCGGCTGGCGAACAATGGGTAGCTCGCCGTCCGGTAAGGACCAAGCCCGGGTCGATGGCGCGTTGTGTTCCACGCGCGCCTTAAAGAGATATCAGCAAAATTGAAGGGGTCTGCTAGGGCCGATGCCTGCCAGAGTCGCGGATTTGTAAGAAAGAGTTACCGTGGCCCTGGCACAGGCAACTGACGGAACACGGATGGGTTTTGATCAGTAAAAGTTTGACACGCCCTCCTCCGCCCAGAGTGGTAAAAGTAATTTAATGAATTCCTATCCAAAACAAAAAGGGGGCCAATTTGTAATTTTACTGCTAACACTGGTAAACTTGTTTTTTTGTTAGGTACTGAAAGCACTGCTTCACCTTCTCCTGTTATTTTCACCTCAATCAGGTTTAAATTGCTATAATAGAAACTTCACAGTTGTAGTACCTACTTTAGGTTGTTCTTGAGTTAGAGGTGACCTGGGTTTATTCGCCACTTTGGATTGTTCATATAACTTTTAAGTTCTAAGTATATTGTTGCGTACAAGGACCTCTTCCTTCTAAGTAACAACAGAACTGAGAACTTCCTTTAGTAATGCAAGGTATAAACTTTACAGAATAATGGGTTAGGTAGGTTTCAAGAGGGTAAAGCAACTTTCAGTATCTAACTTGCACTGCGCATGGCCATGTTTAGAATATTAGAATACTAGCATTTGCCCACGGCTCCGCCAGTGATGATCTCGGTTGTACGATCGGTTTGGCGGTTTAGGCGTGAAAGCGACAAGACAGAAACGAAGAAGCGTGAAGACAGACAGAGTTACTTTCATATTGATAATATTAGTAGGGATTATACAAGAAATATATTATACATGAAATAATGAGAGCAGTGGTAGCCCAGTGGGAAGGGCCAAGACTGACGAGTTGTAGGTCGTATGTTCGAACCCAGGCACGCGCTTTATTTTATGTTAATAATTTCATCACCACTGCTCTCAAAACGGTGAAGGAAAACATCGTGAGGAAACCGGCATGTCCCAGAACCAAAAATTCGAAGACATGTGACATCTACCAACCCGCACTGGACCCGCGTGGTGGATTACGGCCCACTCCCTCTCACAGAGACGAGGCCTGTGTCCCAACAGTGGGAAAATTGTAGGCTGATTAGGCTTGAGAAAAACTACTGTCTACAAAAAAAGAGTCCCGTCTTCAAAACGGTTTGCCGCTTTTTTTTTTTTCGTTGGGAAATCATCAAATAACTTCTCCCGCTCTGGGTGGAGCGGGAGGGCGTGTCAGACTTTTACTGACTAAAACCCACCCGTGTTCCCTCAGTTGCCTGTGTGCCAGGGGCGGCAGTATCTCTTTCGAACAACCCGCACCCCTGGCAGAACGGTTTGCCGCTTAAGCCTGTCAAAGTTAAAAAAAAATGGCAAAAGCTATTAAGAAACTACTTTGATGTAGGTATTTAAGTGCATACAAGGCAACACTTCAGACTCACCTACAATAGCGCATTCTCCAATAGGTACATTTTCCGATACTTGAATCATTCGCCCAATCATCGCGCGTCTCAGAATAATTTGTGTACTACCTACTGAAATATTGAAACCTAAAGATAAAAACTCTAAATGTACACGTGTTTACGATACAGTGCATTATTTAAGTGGAAACTGTATTGTAGATGTATCGTAGATGTATGGTCACACCACCTGCTCGACAATGTCAAATTATATGTCATGCAAAACCTAACTTAATGAGGTCGAGCAGGGCATTAATATTGTACTGAATTTCATTATGACCCACTGGTCATTAATGTGATTTGAATTTAGAACATAAAGTAGAAATCGCACACGAACATTTACGATAGGTGTAGGTACATACTAATTCCATGCATTCACCATTAAGATCTGCAGTAAAAAAATAATTTGTTCGAAAATCGAACTGGCCACCACGAGTACCTAGAATATAAATAAAAGAAAAATAGAACACAAATTAAAAAGAGGCGTGAATACAGAAAATTGCTTTATTTTGTTTTACAACAAATTACTTACCTACAAATTCTCACAAAAATGTCGAGTCTTGTCAATAAACTTTCTTAGATTTGACTGACACACACATGAGTGTGTCAGTCAAATCTAAGAAAGTTTATAATATGTAATACGTAACATACGTAAGTTACACACCTTCCTACTTAAATACTAACCTACCTACCTATTTTTGTTACAGGTGGCATTGATTTTTGAAGTGAATGGCGCTTGTCGTAGAAATGAACTCGTAAACATTAAAATCGAAGATATTGAAAATCATTCAGATTTGATGCAGGTAAATTTGCCAAATACAAAATCAAAGAAAAAACGGTCATTCGTAATCCGTGGAGAATACGTAAGAATTTTCGAAAAGTACCAAGCTTTACGCCCCTCTAATATAAACACCAACAGATTTTTCGTAGCTTATAATAATGACAAGTGCACCAAGCAAGTAATTGGAAAAAATATGATCAGCAGCATGCCGAGATAAATTGCGAAATACCTGAAATTGACAAATGCCGAGCTCTACACGGGCCATTGTTTCAGAAGAACATCGGCTACTCTATTGGCGGATTCAAGAGTAAACATGACCCAAATTAAAAGACACGGTGGCTGGAAATCGAATGTTAGCAGAGGGCTACATTGAAAATTCTACACAAAATAAAGATAAAATAAGCTGCTGCATTAGTAACAATATCAAACTAAAAACACCGTTGATAACTGATCCTTGGACACCTTTGTCACCACAACCTTCCACATTAAAACACTATTCATCTAGCCCGCTGCCTCAAGCACTACCTTCACGAACTTTCACGATCCAAAATGGTCCTCAGCAGATAAACTTCACCTCAACTTCAATAAATGTACCGAGTAAAAACATAACTTTGTTATTCCACAACTGGTCTAATGTATCAAACATTACCTTTAACATTTAATTGTTTTAAATAGGTATACCAACTGTAATTGTAATTTTAATAAATACTTTGATTCTAGTACTTTTTATTGTCTCGTTGATGGGGTGAAAAGTAAAGTATTCTCCTCGGGGATAAAGGTGCCTTCGTCTTTGGCGACCTTGAATCCCACGCTGCACTCAAGATTCTTGTTTTAACTCCCTCATTTTGCTCGGGAGTTAACTCTAAACTCGCTCGCTCCACTCGGGAGTTAACGCTAGAATTTTTCGTTTTGCTCGAGATTCAATACGGCGCCCGCTACATAAGACATTACTTTATTCCCTTAGTGCTTAGTCTACTATAAAATTGTATCGGAATACCCACCCTTAAATTTATTAGGTAATTTCATATAACCAATCATTAGTTATGACTCCAACACAAAACAATAATTTTCAGCAGCGACAGCTCACATTACTTATCCATAATAATCGATATCTATATAGGTATTATAAATTAAACTCGTTTTTCGTGTCTGTCTGTGCCCGCGTTGATCTTCAAAAGAACGCGATTGATTTTGATGCACTTTTCAACGTTATTTAGAAAATTTATTTCAGAAGATTTATATGTGTAGTAAAATAATAACGAATTTACCTTTGCCCCGAAACACAGGTTTGAATAAACCTAGGTCGGGCGGGTCGCTACCTAACATTCTAAATCAGAAACGTCATCACTTGGGCTTGTGATCAAAATATTTTAGTAATAGTTTATTCTTAGGCACTATAATGGTATGCGATATTTACTACTGTTGACTAAATATACTCTTTTTGTACGTTTTTATTAAATTAAATGATTATTAAATTATTATTTAAAAAATAAGAAGAAAATTGGGGCGCGCGGGCGGTTCGCTAGTCTACCCTAATATTATAGATAGGAAAGATTTGATTGTTCGTAACGGATAAACTGAAAAACTACTTAACTGATTTTCAAAATTCATTGACTTAAGGAAAGCTACATTATTCCAGAGTTACATGAGCTATAAATTTCACGCGGGCAAAGTCACGGGGAAAGTGCTAGTAGGTACCTTTAATATTATATGTCTTGAAGTAGTGTGCGTGCGGTGTGCGTATGATCGATTTATATCGTTCAGATTTCTGTCAGTGATTTAATAATTAATGAATCGGCTATTATGTACAGCGTTCGTATATATTACTTGATTTAGAACAGATTTTTGGTTAGTTTAATATTATTATATAATTTTCTTGTTGGAAATTATAGTAAGGCTAATCCTATCTCACTTCTTCTTTATTTATTTCGTCATTTTTATTGAAATCCGTTCAATCGTTTTGCGTGATTAAGTAACAAACATCCAAACATCCAAACATCCAAACATCCAAACATCCAAACTTTCACATTTATTATACTGCAGTCTTACCGAAAAAGGGCACAGATAATTCCTTTTTCTGGAATTAAGTTGGTAGACCAGGGCTGAATGAAGCCTTTGAAAATGGTAAAAAGTGAAAAAATATTACAGTAGGATGAAACCCATTGGAAATGAAAGAGAACATAACAAAAATGAAAGGAAAAATAATTTACGAGCGACCTGAGGTCGAAGAAGTTTGTTAGTAAGTGAGTCTTTAAGGGTAAAAAACGGTTTAAGCCGATTCCCGGCAAAACTACAATTTCTGTGGAAAAAGTTAAATGGCAAAGTTGTAGGTAGTAAAAAGATCTACAACTTTTGGTTACACACTTTTTTGACATAACCTGAACATCTATGTGAAAAATTCAAATAATTAAGTTTTTGGTTTTTTATTTTTATCTTTTATAAAAAAAAAATCACGAAATTTGGTGAATACATACCTTTTTATGTCCCAAACACACTGTAATTTTTTTTTATTTAAAATATTTGTTTTTTCACCTTATTTTGACTTAATATCGAAAGAGTACCCTAATTTTCAATCGAAAATTCTCCCATCAAATTATCTGCTTTTTTCTAAAACATTTTTTGAGGTTCTGTGAAAAAAAAGTGAAAACAAAAGTTGTAGATCTTTTTATTACTTACAACTTTGCCATTTAACTTTATCCAGTGCACAAACTGTAACCATGAATTTAGCATATCATTCTAGACCTCCTAGCACAGAAATTTTACGTCGGTTCTACAAAATAAAAATTAGCTGTTTCGTAGAAAAGTACAATACCTACGAGGTCAAAATGTATGGAACAGCTGATTTTTTTGTATTGCCGACGATAAATTTCTGCGCTGGGGGTCTAGAATGATATGCTGAATTCACGGTTACAGTTTACGCACTGTATAAAAACTTACCCTGTACATACATATTCGGAATCAGAAAAAAAGGCGCATCTACCAGATTTATTATAAATTTTTATTAGCATGATCTTCAGAAATACTTTAAGCCAAAATAATTATTATACCTAATAATACGGGCATAATTACACCATTTTTTACAATAAGATACGGAAAAAGGGGTCATTTGACTTTGATTACGTTGAAAGGTCACAAAGGTTTTTTTTTTTGGTGGGAAATCATCAAATGACTGCTCCCGCTCTGGGTGGAGCAAGAAGGCATGTCAGAATTTTACTGACGAAAACCCACCCGTGTTCCCTCAGTTGCCTGTGTACCAGGGGCCGCGGTATCTCTTTTGAACAACCCGCACCCCTGAAAGGCATCGGCCCTTGCGGGCCCCATCAGTTGTTGCTGACATCTCCTTGAGGCGCGCGTGGAACACAACGTGCCGTTGACTCAGGCTTGGTCCTTACTGGACAGAGAGCTACTTACTCGACGTCCGCAAGCCCGCGCCTACGGTGGCCGGGAATCAGCCTGGGATTCCCGACGCCCATGGCGTCTCTTGCGAAGGCTACGGCCGTGAGGGTGCTTGTACTGCCTCTCCCTCACGTGCGCTCCCACCCTCTTTGCGAGCATCACTGCTTCGCTGAAGGAAGAGAGATAGGGTTTTTATTTTTTTTATTTTTTTATGATTTTGTTAAATAAAAAGGCCCATCAGGTCCATATTAAAAATAAAAACATATGAACCAAATGTGCCAATTCATTTTAGTTCTTATCTACAATACGACTTAACAATGAGTTTAGATGAAAAGACACAACTAGACAGGTGCCTTTCTTAACTAGTGTTTTTGAAAAGAGGTGAAGTGAGGGCGTCGGTTTCGAAGCGAGTCGCATCAGTTGTGCCTGATGTGTCAAAGCTTTTCTGTGCTGATAAGAATTTCTTAAATTTTTGTTACTTATTTCCACAAATCAACCACGCAAAAACCAAACTAATGGTGGTGGACCGTGCACATCATTTGGAGCTTACTGGCGCTCTTAATCTCGAAACGGTCGATGACTTCATTTATCTGGGCTCTAACATATCCAACACAGGGTCATGCGAAAAAGAAATCCATAGACGCATAGGTATGGCCAAGAATGCTATGTCTCATCGTCAGAAAATATGGAGAGATCGCAACATTTCGCAAAATACCACAGTGACATTTTGAAACTATTTCACTGGTTTTTTCAATTTCTGGTTAGGGAGCAGAAACTTGGACCTTGAGAAAGGCCAACCGGGCTCGCATAGACGCCTTCGAGATGTATTGGAGGAAGATGCTTCAGATACCCTGGACGGCATTCTGCACCAACGAGTCCATCCTACGCGAGCTCAAAATAAACACTAGACTCTTTACGACCTGCCTCCGCAGAGTTTTGGAATTTTTCGGCCTTATAGCGAGAAAAGATGGCAATAACCTCGAACAACTGATGGTTACCGGGAAGGTGGATGGTAAACGACCAAGAGTTCGGAGCCCTTTGCGATGGTCCGACTAGATAAGCTCTTCTCTCGAAACGAAATTTCATGATGCGCTTCACTTAGCCAAGGATAGACAGAGATGGCGGAACATCGTCAGGGATAAAATGTTTTCAAGGGAGGATCACGACCCTCAGTAATGAGGAGCACGACTTGAGGAGGAGGAGTTACTTATTTGCATGGTCATGTTATGATTTGTTTTGTAATGTGATTTGATATTTGTTTGCCAAAGTCTATTTCGAAACATGAGGGTTTTGTTGAGATTAATGTCTTAAAATTAAGATTATTTTGTTTTATTTACCTATCATATCGGTGGTATGGTACAATGGTTTTAAAAGTTCATCATGAAGTAAACGGCTTAATATGTGGTGATTAGTAAACTTAGAGCATAAATTCTTATGATATGTTGTTCTAACAAATAATGTTTGTTTGTAAATATTAAATGCGTTTACGATTATCCATTTTATGCGTATGAATTCTCATTCTCAATTCATTCATCTATCGTTTACGATGAAAAATGGTGACTTGTTGAGTGCGCGCCTGAGAAGTATTCTGACAGAAAAAACCGGTCAATTGCGAGTCGGACTCGCGTGGAGAGGGGTTACGTACTATAAATGCTTACATTACGCACATTTTATATGCAATTTCTTTTCATTTTTTCCCCTTTTGTTCAATTTAACTATTTATTCAAACTTTCATTTAAAAAATATTCTTCTTTTCAGCTATAAATAAAATCCGATCACGAAACGCAAGGTTGGTGAAAGCCGCATGGCAGAATGATAATTATTTAGATGTTCTGTCGCCGTGTATAAGTGGAGTTCAGAACTCTGTGCAAGCAGTGGTGGCAAACGCTGAATCTGATTCTTGGTCTGATTTTGATTCAGACGATTCATTATTAGATAAAGGTTACGAGCCAACAAAAAAAAAACATTGTAGCGGATGACTTTGAGTCTGAATCAGACTTTATACCATATTTTCAATAGATTTTGGGAAAACCATTTTTGGAATCATCGGATAAATCTGATAGAGATACAAATATTCAACTGACAAAGAAGGGGTTTATAAGGAAGCAAATAAAATATGATTTTAGTTTAAATACCCGAAATATATTCTGTAAAACAAAATAAATGTGTGTGTGTGTATTATGTATTTCGTGGGAATATCTGCAAAATAATAATTATTTTTGGGAGGTAGATGTTCTTTAAAAATAAAATTTATTTTCCCTTAATTATTTTTTATTTAACACAAATAATTATTATTGAAGAATTGAATTTATAAGTAAAGTAAAACTAATAATACATTGCAATTATTGAAGTATTTTCTTATTATTAAAAGGCACAACTGATCAAATGTCCCTTTACATTATAATATTTTATATTTTAACATTAAATACTGGGTGTTGTGGCGCAGCATGGGAGAAGCCTACGTCCAGCAGTGGACTGCGATAGGCTGAGTTGAAATACTAGGAAGGAAGCTCACATTTGGTTATTTATGCCTTTTATACTCAATAATCATCATCATTTCAGCCGAAAGACGTCATATTTGGGGGGTTTGCTATAATCGCCACGCTTGACAGGTGGGTTGGCGATCGCAGTATGGTGGTCAAATGCATAAAGAACGCTGCTGCCCATTCTCTAGTAAGTCCCTTAGTCGCCTTCTACGAGACCCACGGGAAGAGATGGGATGGTGCTATTCTTTACGCCCGACACCACACGGAACTTAATAATCATATTTTTAAATAATTTATTTTGTTAAGTTGAAAGAGAAAATGTTGATTATTTAATAACAGCGAAAGAAAGAAATTATTATTATTGAATAAATTTGTAATAAAAATGTAAATATAACAACATTCATTAACACATTTTATGTAAGCCAAACATGTGTATATTTATTGCCGAAAACCAGCAAAATATTTTAGATTAAATTACCTTAAAATTTACAAAATGTTAAATGAGCCTTTTTACATTACGACGGCAGTATATTACTACGGTAGTAAGATTAAAGACGCTTTCCGTGTTTGTCTGTGTGATCGCGCTTTTTTCTAAAATCAATTAAATGGATTTTGATGCGGTACTCACATCCAAACATACAAACATTCACATTTAAAATATTTAAAGTAGGATAGTAGGATTAAGCATCATAGTAGTTCTGCCATATCTTTTGTAGTCTACATCGGTTCCATCTCAATTTTCTCCTGATAAAACCCAAAACTTCTAGAGCAGACACGCTAAAATCTGCACCTGTCAACTGTATTCCTTTGTGTATTTGTGCATAAAAGTATTTTCGTTATCTTTTGCCATTAAAAACAAAATATCTCATTCACTCTAATACATTTTGTCTCCCTTTATACCTACTGCATCCTGAATTTGTGGCAAAAAGGAAAAGATGGTTTAACAAAAAGTCTTATCACTTTTTGAACAGATCTCGAGTACCTATCGATATTTTGTCTCCAAAAGCAATGAAACTTCCTTTGATTTCACACTTCAGTGATATTTTCCTGAACCTATTTGAGTATTGAAGCGATCCGAAGACACCTTTATAGCTTTCAAATGAAATACTGCTTTCCGTTACAGTTCAGGATTCCTTATTGCAGATTTTATATAACTACCCGTTTTGCATCAAAATCTACTACCCTCGTTTGAAACAAAACTATTATCTATCTCTATTCGAAGTCACCAGATGAATTACAGAAAAAAAATTTTTTAGAGTAGGTATCCCCGATTCACACGTAAACATTGAAAATAATTTGTGGTTAAAGAATCTTTATTTATTCAAAAGAAATTTACTACAAATTTCACTTAATGAGAAATCTTTTAACTATAATTTAATAATGATGACATTCGTGAGCAAAGCTAGTATGACACGCACAAAACAAGTACCTAATATATGAAGACAACAATAATGAACGTACGTAACAAGACATTGAAGAAACAATTTAAATATCATGATCCATTGAATACTTAAATGATGAACAAAATGTTTACTGAAAATGATACAGAATACCAAAGTATGAAATAAAATATTAAAAGCATCCTGTATGTCATCAGAAAAATTCAACCATTAATAATACCTAGTTAAATTTAACTTTATAATTAATATTTCGAACGTTGGAATAACGAATGGACTGAAAGTTTTATTATTCATTTACAAGCTTTTTGGCAAATAATGTGTGTATATTTCGTAAACGATAGCTACTGGTTAGTTGATAAAAACGTAGTTAATCATTAATGTGTGGGCAAAGAGTGAAAAATCCAATAATTTTGTTTAAATGGCAAAATGGGTGAATACTTTACCTATCTACTTTCCCGCCAACCCATTCAGAGAAAACTGGCTTGATTATAGCGTTCTTTGCGGATTTTTTTGGTTATTGAACAGTGATTTTCGTTCTTTAAAAATAAATTGTGGACTATCATTGTTTTCTACATAACTCATGGACACCATACTAAGCTCGTTGAAAATTGACATTCCATTCATGAATGCAATATATGCAAACTTTACATTGTACTGTGAAGTGCTTATGTTTACGTTCAGTAGTTCAACATCGTTCGCTCTACGATATTCGGCAGATTTTTTTTTAAGATATATGTATTTAAAGTAAGCGATGTGCCTCAAGTGGAGTTGAGCAGGGTATCTACTTAAACGAGGAGATAGTCAATGGATTAAAGCTTTGACCAAATGGTAGCAAAGGTTAGGCCAAAGAAACCAGGACCATCTGAAAGCACCTTGGGTTGATGATAACCTGGATGAGAGATGCAAGAAAACGAGAAGCATGGCGGAAAAAAGGGAAGGCCTATTGCCAAGCAGTGGGTGATTCCGGGCTGAGATGTTAATAATGGATTTAAAGTGCCGTCACTGTAGTTGACATCGCTATACAGCTGGTCAATTCTGTACAATTTCACTGTCAAAACGTGGGTGAAGTGAGTTGTTCATCCAGCATTGCTATTCTATAACGATCTCACCGCGTGAAGTGATTGTGGATTGAGCTGTCAGTGTCATTCCACCTGAAGCTTGGTTAATCCCTAGCATCAGTTGAATAACACTGACAGCTCATTCCACGCTCACTTCACGCTCACTTCACGCGGTGTGATGTTACAGAATCGACATGCTGCACCGATCGAATAACAGCTCACTACAGCCATACATACTAATAGAATTGACCCATTGACCTTTGGTAAACCAGGATATCAGTACTCTCCTTCTAAGAGACTTCATTTCAGTCTTGAGTTCCGATGAGGAATTGTAGAAAGTATATTGTTTGGAAACACTCTTAATGAAGCACCCTGGTTATAAGAGATTGCTTTGATCTTTCAGAACTTCTATCAATCTGAATAGCCTTTTCTCAACTATTTTGGGGTTGGGGTACAGTCTAACATGATACAGCTGATTTCTGATTTTACAGAAAGTGAGTGCCTAGCTGACCTCCACAATCCAGTAACTGGGTAGAACTACACCCCTTGGTAAGACTAGTTGTCAGGATTTTGGGCTTCTGACTAATCGTAACGTCAGTCAAAGATCTACAAATGACAACCGGGACCACGAGGAAGGCACAACCAGAATAAAATGAGATTATGTTTCTTTAATCTGGCATTACCAGGATTTTAAAAGTAATCGTTAGAGGTGTTACAAACATAAGACGGTAGAAAATTATAAGAACTTCAAGTTGAGAGTTTTGAACGACTTGTCTAACTTATTTCAAGTAGATATTAAGTTAGTAACATTGTTGTTTTGGACTAATCGTTGTTTGTTCAAGCTCACTTCAATCTTCCTTGAGGACGCCTGGACTCTTGAGAAAAGTGTATCTATGGACCTATATATGCATGTATAATATTCTAAACTGTGGAAAATGACGAGACATACATAGTTACCTATAATAACAGTCCTCCAGACCGAATTTCAATAAATATCGGTGACTAGCCAGGGAAAAATTTTATATTTTAATATTGCACAAATATGCGCAAACAGATGCACTCTCTCTTCCTTCACTGCCATAGTTCAATGAGGCGGCAATTGGATTTAACCGTAGAGCGATCTGGTGCAGAACCAATGAAGTAACGTGCTTTTCAAGGCACGGCGCTATCACACAGCCAACTTTCAAACTCCGGGCTGTTACTGATACTTCCTAAAAGAAAACCCAATATCCTTTTACTCGACCACGGAATCAACACAAAACCAAGGGAACAGTTTCACATAGGTACTTCATAAGTAGGTTACAAATAAAAGTAACCTAAAAAGCACGTAGGTATATGAGAGAAAAAATATAGCAGATATACGAATTAAATCTTCAAGGTAAAGCCATTCAGATCTCACAGCAAATTAAAAGAAAAGACTTAAAAATGCCGAAATTCCACGTCAACTTTTCGAAGACAGTTCCAACTACCACTTCTGCTAAAACATCTGCCACAAATATTTTACAGTCACTTTTTAGGAATTCTTCGGCGTAACGTGCAACGTGAGAAATATATTTTACAAAATAGCTTCAGAAATTCTGTACCTGGCGGAGTATCGGCAGCTTTCCATTTAAAGCACTGAATATTTGAAATTCTATTCAATCTTTCATGCTGGGTTTTCATACTCTCGTTTACGTTTTGATGTGGAAATGTTGCATTTTTTTTATTGTTATTGCCTGTCGTTTTCTTTTTATAGTATGTTGTACATGATCTTATGGCGCGTGTTTTTCTTTTTGCATTACATTTACCTTAGTACCTTAGTAACTTTTTCCCTAGGCTAAAGTTTTCTCATCGAATTAGTATGTACTATACGAGGTTTAACACAATAAATACAAGAACAATTTAAAAAGAAAACATGGAAGTTTTGTTTTCAAATTGTTCTTCATTCGTTTCTTAGTTAAAAAACATGTGCGGTGTGACATACCTACTTCTAGCGTTTGTAGACTATGAGAAGGCTTTTGACTTTGATTATTTTCAATGCTAACATTTGGCGATCGCAGTATGGTGGTAAAATTCATAGTGAACGCTGCTGCCCATTCTCCAGTAAGTCCCTTAGTCGCCTTCTACGACACAAACGGGAAGAAATGGGATGGTGCTATTCTTTATGTCCGGCAACACACAGAACTTAAAACGGGAATTTGGCACCCTTACTTTTATTAAAAGCGACTACGAGACTAGGTGGCGAATAAAATAAAATACCTTTTTAGACAGACAGAGTTCATTCCGCATTTATTATATTAGTGTGTGGATTTCAAACATCATCAATTCATCTAGTTATCAAATCATCAATAAGTTCAAATTGCGCTATTGAATTATAATTACATGAATTTGAAGACATTTATAACATAGACAAATGATACTGACATTCAAACTCCAAAGAACATAAAAAAAATTGGCTTTCAGGAGGTAATCCTTAGCTCTTTCAAACAACAGTAGGTATCTTTAGAAACAGAAAAAAAACAATACGTATAGTTGTTATTATCAGTAATCAGTATGAATCTTAATATAATTTATGTTGTAACTAGAAAAAAAAATTAAAGCAACGAGAATACCACTTTTTAGCGTACGTGTGATTGCGTATTCCATAGATATTGTAGGAAAAACCATACCCAACACAAGTTAACAATTACAAAACTTCAGTATTGCAATCCTACTTTCTACACGAGACAAAACAAGATGTGAAGTTTTCCCATCAAGTCGAAGTTAAGTTGAACAAGGAAACGTGTCGATTTGCAAGGAAGAGTTGTATAAGAGGGAATCAGGACCCACTGTGTGAAGTAGGACGAGGCTGATAATATAAAGGCAAGCAAGCTGACGATGTATTAATATTATCACTAGCCATAATAATATCATAACAATAGTAACTTAATAATTTCCTCACTGCAGGGCAGATGGCTCTTCTCATATTCAGAAGGTATGAGCATTGAACGTCACGCTTACTCAAGAAGGGTTGGTTATAAAGTCTACGTTTCCTCACGATAGATCCTGCTAACAATATAAAAGTGAGAGTTAGTTTGTTTGGGTGTTTGTTACTCAATCACGTAAAAACAGCCGGACGGATTTGGATGAAATTTGGCACATAATACAAAGGACACTTTTTGTCCCGGTAGTATGTTCCTGTGGTATAATATTCACCTCCACGCGGGTAAAGCCGCTGGCAAAACCTAGTTCATTATAAATATCGATGCGTTTCTCACCGTCATTTAGAGTTTATGAACGTAAGGTTGCATGGTCGTAAGCAACACGATAAAAATAACGACAAAGTTT
The DNA here is from genome assembly GCA_949091785.1 of Polymixis lichenea. Classification (NCBI taxonomy): domain Eukaryota; kingdom Metazoa; phylum Arthropoda; class Insecta; order Lepidoptera; family Noctuidae; genus Polymixis; species Polymixis lichenea. The sequence continues at coordinate 22,510,551 of OX420943.1, read as the reverse complement.
TCCGACATACATTATACCCCAAAACTTTTTCACTAACTCTACAAAATTCTTTGAAGAAAATCCTATTTCAGTAACTTACCTGAATTTCAGTTATAACTTTTTCGAGATAAGCTCTCCCAGGAACATTTTTGCAGTTTTATATTAAAATTTGACGGCTCCTAAAAGGGTGGTCAGGAGAATGTATCTTACTTAATAATGTAAAACGTTACCTATTTTAAATGTACTTGAAGGATGTAAAAGGGCATTTTCCGCAAAACCGCTGAAAATAGGGGTCGTTGACACATCACACAGAATCTTGACAACATTTTAAGCTTAAACTACTTTTCCACCAGAGATGAGCTACGCAGCTATGATGCGAGGATTTGAAAGCTAAGCTACGGAATTATGTGATCGTTTCCACTAATAATAACAAGTGTAGCAGAGTGATTAAAATGTGCTATGAAGATGTTCTGCCTTGACGTAGCTGTGCGAAGAAGTTGTGCAGCTTGAACTATGCGTCTACTAATACTAATATATTTTTTATTTCTCTCAAAAAGGTACAAGTTTGCCACACGGTATCTAGGTTACAGGCAAATTCAAAACTTTGTGAGAGCTGGAGTCTATACTGGGTTCGGGGCGTGTGTTACAGATCTCCAGGCACACACCCTTAAAATTCCAATGTTAAAATTGCACTTATGCACTACAACATTTTAAAAGCTTCAAGTACTGAGAGGACGAGAATTGAATACAAAGCAAAAGGAGATGTGCTATGTGTGTCTTTGGAGAGTGTTGTGTGTCCGTGAGTGCAGCAGAAGTCCTCACGGTCAGCGCCCGCTAAGGGCACTGGACGTGGGCACCTACTTGTCCGAGTGTGTGTGTCTGAGATGTAACGCGATCTGAGATTAATTTGTTAAGTAAAATTATTTTTGAATATTTAATATATTTTCAGCCTCTGCATAATCCAATTCAAGTAGCCATTTCGTAATAGTCCTTTTACATTTTGATCTGCACATGTAGGGTATACTGTAAGTACTCTGCTCTGCACATAGCTATCACATAGCCTACTCGCGTATCTATAGCTCCCATCCAAAGAGCGCATTAATAGCATGCATCCTTGCCTAGAAAATCAGCTTAGTTTAACCCGATTCCACCAGGGCTAAGCTAGGTGTACCAATGCACGGGCGGAGGACATCCATGAGGATTTCCCCGCGTAATCAAAAAAAAAAAAAAAAAAAAGGTGTACCAATGCATATGATTGATGGACCAAACTCAAACTCAAAGCATTTATTTCAAATAAACCAATTACAGGCACTTTTGAATTGTCAAAGAGTCGGAAAGATGAAGCTAGTTGCCCATTCCAAAAGCATAGTAGGTACCTATGGAGAAGAACGGGCAAGAAACTCCATGGACACTCTTTTAAAAGGTTCACCCTTGTTTGATAGAACAACGTTTGATATATAATATTACTAAATCGAATTTTAGTTGCAATAAAGTCATTTCGAAGAATTATTCATTTGACCGAATAATTCATTGGTAAATTTTTATTTAGCGTAATTATTTATTTGAACTAATTTCATTTGAAAATTCGTTACTGTCACGGCTCCGGCGCTGCGGGGCTACGGCGGTCCCTCGCGAGCTTATCGTCGCAGATGGTTTAACACTCACCACCGCGGCTTCGGCTTGCTGCAGCCTCAGCCGCCGCGGCGAGTGTAACAACCACCCGCTCCTCAGCTCGCGGGCCGCCTCGCCCCTCCGCGCCTACGCGATTCTAAATTACACTCTAGGGGTAGGGCAGACAAGACTGCGTGGAGTCGGATTTATAGCGATTCGTTTCTGTCAACCTGAAGAACCTAGTTTATTTTTTTTTTCACAGTAATTATACAAATTTGGGGTTGCGAAAGGATTCAGTGTTGCGTTGCGTTGCGTTGTGTCGTGTTGCGTCGCGTCAACCGGTGCGAGTACGAGGGACGGTTCGCGTACTAAATGTGTCTGTCTAACTAATTATTACGTACGCCTACATACACAACAAGCCATGGGCAAGAGGAGAGGATTTCCTTTATTCGATAGTATAAATTTCGGGAACAGCGATATTAAAATAATGCTTCTTCGGTAATATTGTCTGAACATTATACCTTTTGATCATTAGCGCAAATGTTGTTATAGCAAATAAATATTCGATGAACTGAAAATTCTGTCAAACGATATTATACAAAGTGATGATTTTCTTAAACGTTGTTCGATTTAGTAATATTATATCAAACGTTGTTCTATCAAACAAGGGTGAACCCTTTTAAAATCATGATATTGTTACAAAAAGTTGGCGACATCATTTATGTTGAAATTATCAATGTGAGAACGATGTAAAGAGACATTAAAAGCGTCCGTAATATTTTTTTTTAAAGCAATTAAGAAATAAAAATAAGCCCTGCCAGCTAAAAGATATCAAACGCATCCATAGCTACGTAGCATAACACATACATCTCTGGTTGAAAAACAGCCATATTTGTCTATTAGAAACTTAAGCATTTACTGTTGGCTCACTCAGTCGCTAGTCAAAGTAGGTCCAGTCCACACACGACATTTGTACGTATAAAATTAATTTATTTTAGCGTCCAAAGCAACATTTCGAATAATATTTAAATTCATCGATATTCGACGAAGCCGACGTTCAAACTTTTCAAAACGTAATACTACCAACTGAATGAATTAATTATGAAATTGCGTTTTCTTTTTTTAACAAGTAAACCGATACAGTAGTTCGGTCGTATACAATTCTATGTTCTTTAATAGAGTCACGTTCTTAGCCGAGTTTTTCCGAGACTAACTGTCATTATTATGTTCGACCCTATATACCCTATATTTATACTTTTACAATTTAGACACAATCAAGTATTTAACCGAAATTGTATAGATTATATTTTTTTGACGTTTTCTAAAAATGAAACTTAAGTAGATCGATTTATCGCCCCCGAAACCCTCTGCATACTATATTTCATGAAAATCGTTGGAACCGTTTCCGAGATTCAGATTATCTACACTAATATTATAAAGAGGAAAACTATGTTTGTTTGGTTGTAATGAATAGGCTCAAAAACTACTGGACCGATTTTAAAAATTCTTTCACCATTCGAAAGTTACATTATCCACGAGTAACATAGGCTATATTTTATTTTGGAAAAAAATAGGGTTCCGTAAGATATTTGGGTTTTTCGGACACAAGGTGTAAAAAATCAACCAGAAAAGTTACTTATTTTGCGTACGCTGCCTAAACTATAAAAGAAGAACCATAAAATGTTCTAATTAATTGTAGATCTTATAAATATCTACAAAAAAGTCCGCGACACACTACACTAATATTATAAAGAGGAAAACTTTGTTTGTTTGGTTGTAATGAATAGGCTCAAAAACTACTGGACCGATTTTAAAAATTCTTTCACCATTCGAAAGTTACATTATCCACGAGTAACATAGGCTATATTTTATTTTGGAAAAAAATAGGGTTCCGTAAGATATTTGGGTTTTTCGGACACAAGGTGTAAAAAATCAACCAGAAAAGTTACTTATTTTGCGTACGCTGCCTAAACTATAAAAGAAGAACCATAAAATGTTCTAATTAATTGTAGATCTTATAAATATCTACAAAAAAGTCCGCGACACACTATACCTATCTATGTCGAGTGAGGCACAACAACCGTTTTTTTATTTAATAATCTTGAATTTTTTTGGACTACATTTAAACGAGTTTATTTTACTCATGCTCTTAATCCTTATCAAAATAAATTATTTCATCACTAAGTACAGTTTATGTAGATAATATTTGGTCTTTGAATGATTAAAATTGGACGTTTGGTTTTGAAGTTATGGCGAAATTAAAATATTACGATTTCTGCTGCACGGCCCGTTGCGAAGTGGGCGTCACCAAGGCGGGGGTCCGCGTGCGGGAGGGGAGTTTAGATCTATGAGTAAGGTACCCGCGCGGCTCAGGGGGCCTACTCTCTAAGCACGAAGTCCGTAATGCCGGTCGTAGTTACGGGCATTTCCTACTCCGTATCACTAACGGACCTATCATTAGTTTGGGGCCCAAACTAAGAATGAATTACTGCACGATTTGACAGCTATCCCTACTCCCTATCAAAAAAGTTACCCGCCCAAAAAGTTAATTAATCAGCTGTAGGAGTCACTTTGAAGGTTCTAACTATTTTCGGACGGGCCCGTATTTTCGTTGACAGAGTTAGAGAGTAGGCCCCCAGTCGCGAGGTCGGCTCCCTACGCAGCGGTCGTGCGCGAAGTCTAATAATTTTCGTGCGATTTTTTTTAGATTTCTTTCTTAAAACTACACCTACGCAAAAGTTCTTCTCAGAGCTAAACAACAGTTCTTTTCAGGGCTAACCAACAGTTCTTTTCAGGGCTAACCAACAGTTCTTTTCAGGGCTAAACAACAGTTCTTTTCAGAGCTAGAATGTTACACGCTATTAACATTTTCTTAAACATTTGAAAATGCCTAAGAGAGTCAGGTCTCAACTTTCTAAACATAGTTCTCAAGCACGGGCAGCAAGAATACATCGTATGGGAGAATCTTCACCTGAACGTTCACCACGCCTTGCTGAACAAAATCAGAGAAACTGTCAGGTACGCGCACGAGAGTCGAGTGTCGAACGTTCGCAACGCCTTGCACAACAAAATCTGAGAACCTCTGAGTTACGTGCACGAGAGTCGAGGCTGGAGCGTTCCCAACGTCTTCATGAACAAAATGTAAGGACCTCTCAGTTGCGCGAAAGAGAGTCGAGTGTCGAGCGTTTGCAGCGACTTAGAGCTCAGGCAGAGAGACAGCAGTTGTCCACAAATAGAGTTCGCAATCGAATTTTAGCTAACAGCAACAGACTGGCTTTCAGATATGATCCGCAGGTTGATTATGCACAACAAGCGTCCGTCCAAATCGGAGTCATGAATAAGATCTGCTCTAACTGCTCTGCCAAGAAATGGGCAGACGAACCTAATGGTATGTGCTAATAGTGCATAATTTAGATAATCTGATATATGCTATATATCCTGACATCGAAAACTTACATCAAAATGATTTTCGTTGGCTGTGTTGTAGAGCAATAGTTTCTCCCAGGAATGAAACAGTCAACGAAATAAACAATTTAATTATGCAGAAAGTACCGAGTGACGTTAAGTGCTATAAAATCCATAGACACCGTCACTAACATCGAGGACGCTGTGCACTAACCCCAGGAATTTTTAAATTCTCTGCTGGGCTACCACCTCATGAACTGTCGTTAAAAGTTGGCACGCCGATAATGCTTCTCAGAAATTTAAGCCCCCCCAACATACTTCTTATAAAGGAGCTAAAAGATAATTTAATAGTAGCGAAGATTATCACCGGCCCTGCAGCTGGTGAATTAGCTCATATACCAAGAATACCCATGATCCCTACTGATTTGCCTAAACCCTTCAAAAGGCTCCAATTTCCAGTAAAAATTTCTTTCGCACTAACGATAAACAAATCCCAGGGCCAAACATTCAAATTAGTAGGAATTGATTTACGAAAATAATGTTTTACGCAAGGGCAACTTTACGTTGCCCTATCACGGGTCGGGGCTCCCGACCATCAGTATATTTTGTTACCTGAAAATAATTTAACGTCAAATGTTGTTTATAGAGAAGCTCTACAATAATCGCTTTAGTTATCTATCCTAAAACAACGGGTTGCGCTCCGGGACTGCCGGCAGAAGTGAAAACTTAGTATTAATTACATTTAAATATTTTCATCATTAACAACTTTAACATACACAGAAAGACAATCTGTGCAGCCTGCGGATAATGACTGCGTCGTCGATGTTACTGTCGGTGTCTGTGAATTGACCTGGGAATCATTTTGCTGACCGTGTCTTTCCTGGGTAGGCTTTTTGCAGCGGTAACCGACATCCACGCGGGCGGAGCCGCGGGCGACCGCTAGTATATATATATATAGATATAAGAATCGCTTGTTTAAAGGTATTAGATGTAAAACAATCGAAACATTAATAGACGAATAGAATGATTTACAAAACAATCACTTCCCAATACGTCATACCCGGCGGAAAACTATTTGGTGTGCCAACAGTCGGTTACATAAATCCGTTTTATTTACTTTAATGAACAGTATAAAAATACAAATTTACATGAATGTTACCAGCGAAATAACTTACTATGAATTTAAAAAAGAATAGCGATACTTTAGGCAATCATTAAATAGAACTTATAGTATTGTTTAATGTTGATTTTTTTAAAGATGAAGTAAGACAGCGCAGGGACAAAAATACAATAAAGAAATAGGATCATAACAAAGTTTAATAAAAAAATACCTAATCTAGAAAACAAATTACTTTCACTACCTATTTCTTTTCTGAAGGACCTGCCTTTGCCTCTGATGGAAGCAATAAGGCTGCCAATATTCCACCTGTAACAAGAAAATGAGAGTTAGCACCTGCTTTCATCGGGTTATCTTTTAGTTACTTGGTATGATTCTGAATGGATGCTGTGGTTAATGTTTCATTTAAAACGAATGATTTATTGGTGGTAGTTCGTCTGTTTATTAACAAGTACTTTTTAAATTTATAAAACAGTTTACCAACAGTGAAATTTTTTAATGCACTCAGAACCTTTTTAAAAGTAGGTAGTTATCATTTTAGACTAAAATAAAGAAGAAACACGTCATTTATTCATTTTAAGTTTCCCTAACATAAAAATATAGTATAATGTTACGTAAACTTATTTCTTGTTTTAATTATTGTTAGTCGTAGTTTGTGTATCTTATTTTATGTTTATATTTTGTTAGGTGTAAAGGCCGCTAATAGCAGTGCAAGGCAGGAGCCTTGAGTTTAGAGTTATTTGGAGGAACAAATAACTCTAAACTGCCTTGTTTTGTGCCAGTCTTGCCATAGTTTTCCTGCACTATTGAATTTAAGAAATAATTCATCATCTTCCTTCGTTCATGTAACACGGTCGGCGTAACAATTTGTTTTGTTCCATTCTCCCATATAAACCGTCACGCTATCACTCACTCCTTTTTCTTTTACTTCATTCCTCACACAATCCATTCAACATTTTTCAATTTGAGCAATACGTACTGAACACAAACACAGCCCAGCAGTAGAAAGTGATCCGGCAGTAATTTCTGATGGTGGCGCCAACGATGTTCACTCCACTGAGACACACGAACCTCGCAAACATCATGCCGACACTGGTCGCTAAGCCCCTGGTACAGAAAAAAGAGGTGGTGGGTTAGGGGTACATTCATCATCAGCTCATAGTAGTCTTCTTATCCAGCAGCTGGTTACCCTTTTAGGTAGGTAGTATGCATTCACATGAGCGACACGCGTTGATGGCAGAGGCAACTGCAGCCGTCGAAAACACGCCGTTCGTGTATTTGAGCACTGTACTTAGATAAGACGCTGCATTGGGCTCTGGCATTGACGCGTAGGAGGGACACGTGTCAATGGCAGAGCCTATTGCAGCCGTATTGTCACTTAATAATATAATTATTCTGCCAGGGGTGCGGGTTGGTCGAAAGAGATACCGCGGCCTCTGGCACACAGGCAACTGAGTGAACAAGGGTGGGTTTTAGTCAATAAAAGTCTGACACGCCCTCCGCTTCCACCCAGAACGGGAGAAGATATTTGATGATTTCTCATCCAAAAAATAAAAAAATATTATTGGACTTTGACAAATACCTCTGAGTTTGTTTCAGCGTTTCTTTTCAGATATCAGCTAGAAAAAGCCAGCGCCATCTAGTTTTTAAAATATTGAACACAAATCGAGATGTGAAAGTGTCTTAGAAGATTTAAAGAAATTAACGTTCTCTGATTTCATAATTTATTTTACTCCCTCTCGTTGCTTCGTCAAATTACGTTAAAGATAGAAAAAGAGTAATTTAAATTGAAAGATAAGACAGAGGTTCCCAGACACTTGACAGCAGATAAAAGTTTTACAAATTGTAAGTTCTTTTTTTTCGTACGTCTGATAGGCTGGCATCTTACCAACTGCCACTTATCTAAGTTTTAATTTATCTTAAAGCTGACGCTTACAACTTATGGCAAGATAAATCTGCAGTGAAATCGTCTTTATTTGGCACTTCTACATAAATTAATTACTAAGTTGTGGATATGCGACCTAAATAGAATTTCGCCTTAAGAGATAAGTTTAACACCTCACCATAAACTGCCACTATTTTTTCATTTAATCTATGGCAGTCAGACAAGGGCTTAAAAAATTGGCTACAAAGTATTTCATTGTGAAAAGCTCGTCCATGGAATCAGAAAGTAGTCTGTCATTTACAGTTTTTTTTTGCGATCCCGTTTGAAGAGCATGGGTCATATTTTAAGCTCTAGAACATTCAACTTAATTTCTGGGATGACAAAGCGCTTGCACTGGCCATAGGCTACAGTTCCACTAGACTACATAAGGTAAGCTACCCAACAACTGATGATGAATGACGACATTGGAGATATATTCAAACACTCACCTATAAGAAGTAGGAAACAAGTCAACATAATAAGATCCTACACTCCCAATACAGATGCCAGGAAGTTGGATGACAATGAAAATGATCATGCTGGCTACTGGCTGGCGTACCATATCCACCAGGATACAGCAGACTCCCGAGATGATGAAGGTGACCACCATGAGTGTCCTCCTCCAGTTGGACACGGCGATGATGACGATGTTGACGATTGTGAAGAAGAGAGAGAAGACTAAGCCAGAGTAGATTGTATTCATAGAGTTGGTGTCTATGCAGGTTTCCTGGAAAAAGAAAATGAGATATTGATTATGAGGTAAGTGAAGGTATCGTTGAAAATTGTATGGGATGATAATATAATATTGATACAACAGTCATCAAAATATTGTACAAATTATTTTATTTATCAAAAAGTAATTATTACGGTAGTGGTTTCGAAATCAGAAGGCTGATTTCTCTCAAAAGATTATGTAGAATGTGAAAATTAATCCAAGCATCATTTACAGTGGGAATCGAGTTTATTAAAGTAAACAAAGGTCCATTTTCCTTACATTAAGTTGAACAGGAGTGATATTTGCGACGATCTTCTCACAAAAACTGATATCTTCTGATACGGTCGTAAAGAAAGAGTTCACCATCGTCGGAAACCACATGAAGAATACGTTATTGCTGTAATAAAAGTCTAAAGTAAATCTAAAAATATTGAAAGGGGTATTTGTGTTTTCAATTCAATTCAATTCAATTTATTTATTTTGTTAAACATAGGTATGGTTACAGTTAGAATTGTCTAAAATATGTGCACTATGTTTTGCCAATATGTAGCATACAAAATTAACACAACAAGCAATTATAATTACAAAGTGGCATGCCAATACATTACAAAAAAGAAAAAAAGAACAATCAATTTAAAATATGTCAGGTAGGTAAACAGGTCATTACAATTTCAGATAAATAAACACATTCACACTTAATAAATAAATAAAAATCATATGAGTTTAATTAGCAAGTCGGAATCGTCATACCTCTGTTTATCATTAGTAAACTCAATGATGGAGTAGTAACATCTATCTAGAAGGAATCTAAACAAGGACCTTTTAAAGGATCCCAGACACTCTTTATTTCTAATTACTGCTGGTATACTATTATATATTTTTGGGGCCATGCCTAGGACACTTTTGCCGAAAAATGCGGTTTTATGAGAGGTAACACTAATGGTATTCTGATAACGGCGAGAGCGCAGTTGTCCAAATAAATGCAGGTTACAGCGAACAAACACTCCCATTTCATAAATGTACATAGACGGTAGAGTGAGTAAACTAAGTTCCTTAAATAATGGTTTACAACTATCAATCGATTGTAATTTGGTAAACGATCGCAAGCATTTCTTCTGAGATTTAAAGGCAATGTCTCTGTCAGTGGAGTTGCCCCAGAAAATGATTCCGTACCTAATGCTAGAAGCCACATAAGCATTATAAGCTATTTGTACTGTAACGCGGTTAACCGTTTTTGATAGTTTGTACAGAGCATACGCAAATTGACTAAGCTTCTTTGACAAAGCGTCGATATGATTTTTCCAAGTCAGATGACTATCTATGTAAAGGCCCAGAAATTTTGCGATGTCACTTTCAGCGATTGCTACGTTACCATATCTTATATTTAGTTTTGGTTTTGGTTTTGGTTTTGGTTTTGTCCTGTATGTTTAGACTTATGGAGTTAGTGGATTTTTTTTTTAAATAATCAACGACGTATTATAAATAGACGCGTTATACACGAGCATTAGAGTATCAAAAACAGCGTACAAGGGTACAAATACAACCATGAATGTACCACATGTGCTAACTACTAGTATACACCGTGACATTTTAGTCGTCTTACAACGGCATCCCACTTCATGTACCCAATGACTGTTATCTACTACCATTCATTTTTTTTTTTTAATTTTTGAACATTTGCTTAATCAAAAACATGAAAATGTCACTAAGACGAATGACGTAGTTTGAAACACCCTCTTATGGAGATGAAATTAATGATGCAATGTAATGGTAGGTAGGTAGATATCTTCTACCGTTTGATACGTAAACATTTGACCAACATTTTTCCACCAGAAATGGAGGCTTAGTGAACTGAGAGCACATACCTATATTACATTGCAGATTACTCCAATCTACTGACTAGACGGCTGACTTTCTAGAATGGGTCCCGACTGCTACAATTTATCTGCTTATAAGCATCGTCTTAGCAACTGGCGATTCTTAAGTTAAGTGCAACCGGGTACAACGACTTTCTTGTTTTAGGACTTTTCCATGAATACTCAGAAAAACAGTAGGGTTTATTCGTTTTAAATTACCGTTTTTTCAAACACACGATTTTTTATTTTGTCAATGTAAGGCATAGACATGTCCGGCATGTAATCTTCACTTTCCCCAAATCTTTTTTTCGTAAATTCGTAATTGCGCTCGCGCCTTGTACGAAGTGTGAAGGACCTACTTTCGACATGTTTGAAGTATGATTTGATAATATTGTAACATTAATTTTACATTTTTGGTCATTTTTATTCAACCTGTAATTACCTCTATTAAGACTATGTACTCATATTTATTGTATTCGGAGTCCTTCAGGACGGGGGCCTCGGGGATCGGGGTACTCAGGGAATAACCCATTTTACCTATCCTCAGCATATATTTATTTTCTGTATTATTATGTCTTATAAGCAATTTAACTCGAACTTTATAATTTACGCGGTACTTTACGCTTTAACTAAGAATAGTGTAATTCCGTAGCACTTTCTTACGGATTGGATTGATTAATTAATAAAAATACTTCGTTAAGTGTTACATGTTTAACATAACACTGTTACTATATTATTCACCAGTTGTACACTACAATAAATCAGATGGTTTAGTTCTCATTGTTCATTTTGTCTAGCAGCTGAATTGCCTCGATGTTCACATATCATATATATATAAAAATTAAATAGAAATCCACTATTTAAAATATAAAAGGGTTCCAAATACTACGTCCAATAATACGAAATTATAACGGACAGTTAAATCTAATGTCCCACGGCCTATTGCAAATTTCACTTCAGTATTGTTTACTCTGCAAACAGCGCACAAAGAGCACTTTCGCTCTCAATTTTGTATCGATATTATGCTAAATTGGGAATTAAATGTTTACAGTATCTAAATGGTATTTAATGTAAGTGAATTTTGAGTCGATGACTTCTGAGTTGGCTTTGGGGAGATTGAAAAGTCAAAGTACCTGTTGACGATTGTGAATTTAATTTTAGTCGCTCTGAAGTGGGATTTTCAGACGAAGCAATTTGATTAGCGTTGATTAAGAATAATAATCTCGCTATTGTTTTGAAAGACGAGAAGCTAAAGAAGAAAACAAATGAAATTGTATTTGATTGCTTGCCTTCAATCCATCTTATTTATTGCATAATGAAAAGATCTCGGAACGAACGATAAATTAAGATAAATGATGCTACATAGCTTAAGATTATTAAGAGCTACGTTTTATCGTCATTCATTTCATGTACCTTTGAAATATTGCCCTAATTTTTCCTGTTTAATTTGTTGAATAACACAACATAACGTCTGTATCCAGAAGGGTTTTTTTTGAGGGTGGGAAATCAACAAATAACTTCTCCCGCTCTGAGTGGAGGAAGTGGGCGTGTCAGAATTTTACTGACTAAAACCCACCCGTATTCCCTCAGTTACCTGTGCCAGGGGCGACGGTATCTCTTCCGAACAACTAATACCCCTGGTAGGCATCGGCCCTTGCGGACCCTATCAGTTGGTGCTGACATCTCTTTGAGGCGCGCTTGGAACACAACGTGCTGTCGACCTGGGCTTTGTCCGTACCGGACAGCGAGTTACCCATTAGCCGGGAATCATCTTGGGATTCCGGACGTCCTAGTCACCGCAGAAGACGCCCTCTTCTGCGGCGACTAGGGCCGTGAGGGCGCATATACTGCTCTCCCTCACGTGCTCCGACTCCCTTTTCGCCAGCATTACTGCTTCGCAGAAGGAGGTGACGGCTACCCATGCTCTCTCGCGCCGTACCATGGCCAGGACCAGGGCCGGACGCGAGATATCGCCGCTGCCGATCGCCTCCACAAGGACACGGTGGTGCTCCGCCCAAGCCGGACAGACCTCTACCGTATGCTCCACCGTGTCCTCAGGGCAATCTATGTAGTGGATCCGTAAGGGTTACACTGTAAAAGGCGGGAAGCCCATTGCCATCAACCGGGCACAAATGCAGACCGGAGCTACCGATAATTTCTGATGGAAAAACAAACAATACTTTGTCCGACGTGGGCATCGATTCCAGGACCTCATGCTCAGCAGTAGGGTTTGTTACCGCTAGATCAATGAAGCAGCCAATAATAATTAATTAATTACAATCCTCTTTACTTACGTACTGCAGCAGATTGAAAACAGTAGAAATAGTTGCAAGAACCTCCATAAAAGCGGTGGTTTAAATACCGGAACCGTTTGTTTCACCACCGAGTCCCAGAATGATATGGTGTTGTCAGGTTTGTCTACTTTCATTAGAGATTTTACCTGAAAAAAAACTGACTAGTGAAGTTTCTTTTTAGTTCTAGAAATAAAGGTATAAAGTTCAATCAGGTTATACCATTGCATGGCACCTCAGATAACCTAAAGTATGCCACTTATGCCACAATTAACGTCACCACGCACTGGGCTCAAACTATTAAAAAAATGTACGAGTACCATCGGCACGAAAAGAAGAAGAATAAGGTTATACCTACCATCCATTCATCCATTCATTCATTTTAAGAAATGTTGACAAGTTAATTACATTTTATTAACAAGTTTTGACACAAATAATTCATACTATAAATCCTAGTGACTGATATTAGTTCTGGTTGAGATTATAAGATAGCTTTTTATTAAAACAAAGCTGATATTATTATTTCTGTTAGAAAAACATGACGATAATACTTACAGGATAAACGCTGCCTTTGCCATGATTATCCTCATACATAGCCGTCAAGACTTCCAAAGCCTTGTCCGTTTCTCCCATGTTAGCCAAGAACTTAGGACTCTCGTAGAGAAGACACATCATCAGAGACCCTACTCCGAGAGGAACTGTCATGAGGAGGGTCATCAGCCGCCAAGGTCTGTAGGTAGTCAGCAGTGGGAGTGGAATGTTGAAATCCAGAGGCAGGATGAAATAGGCTAGACCTGTAACGCGATAAACGATTATAATTATAAATAACCAAGGTTTTTGGAAAAAGCGGGTGTTTTTTTAGAGACGAAAAACTTTAAATTGAAATAGTACACAGAAACATGTTTTTATTGTCTATGAAATAAGCTTTATTTGATATATAATTTTAAGACATTAATGTGTGTGTTTTTGGACATGTGGCCGCCACGGCTGGCGCGTATATAGCATAATCTGGAGGTAAAATTTCACAAACTCTTCGCAGTAAATCAGTATCAGTATATTAATCAGCGTAGTCATGCAACTGGGTTGGGGGTTGGGGGTTGGGGTCAGTTTCTAACCCGGATCCAACTAAATCCCAGTTTTTTAAGTGGAACAATGGCCTGCCAAGGCCGTACAATCCATACGGTCTGTGCCCCTGCCACCTGGCCTGTTGCATACCATAAAATAAAGCGACAATAAAAGTTGCGAGTCATGTGTAGCTTCAATTTTATTGTAGGTATACCACAGACAAGAAATATGCATTGTGTGACTGTGGCTTTAGAGTCAGACTAGACAATATTGATCGAAATGCAAAACATTTGAAATTCCTCACCAAAGCAGACGAAGTCAGCGGCTAGACTGAACACGTTCTGTGTGAACACGTATCTGTTTCTGCGTCTCTTTGACGTGCATTCCCCCAGGAATGTGATCGTTAGAGTGATTGATGTTGTCGAACTGAAAACATGTGGAAAGAATGTTAGTTAGATTAATAGTGTAAATCATGGACCCTTGTTATACAAAAGATTCCAATCTTTTTAATTACATGAACAAAGTAAAGGGTCCGCCAAATAACTTTTTTTTTTGAAAATGCTATAAAAAAAGAATTACTGAATATTTTCTCAAATTTCTTTTTTTATTTGGAAGTACAATCCTTCCGGTTAATAATGGAAAATAATTTCATTCAAATGGCTGCCTCGGCTGGCCATGCAGTAGCCTACACGATCGGTCCAATTTTTAAGCACCTTATCGATTGTGTGCAGCTGTATTTCACCAATGGCTTCACGAATATTGTCCTTTAAAGCGTCAATTGTCTCTGGCTTGTCGGCGTAACACTTATCTTTGAGGGCACCCCACAAATAATAGTCCAACGGTGTCAAATCGCAGCTCCGAGGTGGCCAAACGACATCAGCTCTGTGGCTGATAATGCGATCTTCAAAAACAGGGCGCAAAACATCGAGTGTAGCTTCGGCTGTGTGGCACGTAGCGCCGTCCTGTTGAAACCAAATGTTGCCAATATCCTCGTCTTCAATTTTTTCACTTCACTTTTTTCACAAGATAACGAACATACGGAGCTGACGGTGCTTCTCTTCTTCCAAAATCCGTACGCAATTTTCGCACACATTCTGCAACATTACCATGATTTTCAAAGTAATGTCGCAATATTTCCCAGCGTTGTTCAAGCGTATACACAACCATATTCGTTCAGCGGAAGGATAAAACTAATTATCTGTCAAATCAGACATGAGCTAAGTGTTACCATTCACGAAATAAGCACTAGTTGGAAAAAAAAACGTTAGATGGCGGACCCGTTATAATATAGAGCGGGCCCAATATATTGCACAGTATCATGAATTCCGCAATATTTTTGACCGTTTAGGGTTGAAGTTTATTATTGAAGATTGCGGAATGATTGAACAAAAGGTTGTCCAAGTTTAATTTTTACTGCGCCATATTTTAATTGCGCCGTTTAGAATGAGAATGGCGAATTTCTTACTCACGCAAAAACATTGAAGCTTATGGGCCGTCAATATCATTACGTGAAATTAAGTGATCATTTCAGTGCAAGGGCTGATGGATTCATACACAATAAAAATATTACACAACGCATAAGAGCCGCCTTGCGACAGATAAAATTAGAGTTGATTGGTTGAAGGACACTAAGGAGTTACAAAAGACGTTGTTTTGTTATTACGACTGGGGGAAATTAGTATCCCGCCGCAAAGTGTTAAAAACTTACAAGCTGGCAGCCAAGAACTTGAGTACCAGCATCATGTAGAAACTGGTGGAAAAGCTGGTCAAACTGGAGATCATGAAGCCGACGGAGGAAGAAATGAGAATAGCTTTCTTCCTGCCATGCTTGTCAGCCGTGTAACCCCAGGGTAGTGCGAACATGAAGGCTAGAATAGTATTAAAAAGAATCAATAAGGTTATCATCAATTATTGAGAGTCATGGCTGTCTCCATCGTGGTGGCCCAGTGAAAAAAGCCGTGACTTACGAGTTGGTCGTGGGTTCGGAACCAGACAGGCACTAACATAGTGTAAATTTTGTCTTAAAACGGTGAAGGAATTAAAACATCGTGAAGAACCAGGACCAGCATTTTTTAGAACGGATTTTTTTAACGATATTAAATCCACCAACACGGCATGCGTCCATTACATCCCACTCACTTTCAAAGAGAGGCGGCCTGTATCCCAATAGTGGGAACATTATAGGCTAAGAAGACAGTTGCTTTTTGTTGTTTGTTAATTACCTGCAAAAGACACAGAAGTCAGCATGCCACTGTCTTCCAAGCTCAGCTGCAAGTCACAGCTGGCAGCAGGCACCACCAGACTGTAGCCAAGCATGTCCATGACGGCACCGAGGTGGATGGTGCAGCATGTTAAAAGTAGGAGAAGGTCGTAGCGACCATGACCTGTAATAGAAAAGATCATACTGTTATAGTTAGGAACGTCAGTTAGGTGTTATCTGCCTCATTGGTCTAGTGGTCGCAAGCGCTACCGCTGCAGCGAGCATGAGATCCTCGGTCCAATTCGCCGGGTCGGGCAAAATGTTGTAAGTTTTTCCCATCAGGAATTTCTCAGTATTATAATATTTGTGCCCGGCTGATGGCAATAGAGATGAGAATAGCACCATCCCATTTCTTCCCGTGGTGTCGTAGAAGACGATTAAGGGACTTACTAGAGAACGGGCAGCAGCGTTCTTTATGCATTTTACCACCATACTGCGATCGCAAACCCGCCTGCCAAGCGTGGCGATTATGGCAAAACCCCCCCTTTTGGGGGAGGCCTATGTCCAACAGTCGACGTCTTTCGACTGAAATGATGATGATGGCAATAGGCTCGCCTCCTATTACATGGGTCATAAACATGACTGGCGAAATGTGAGTTTACTAGTACACCTCTGCCCAACACTTCGGGGATACAAAGCGTAAAGTTATGTTATGAAGTTCGTGACCGTGACTATTGACTGACTCATTGTTATAGCAATTTTGTACGACTAACAAAGAAGCTTACTTAGAAAGTTAAGTAGAATTAGTTAAATCAGTTAGATTCAACTATACACCGTGATATTTTAGTCGTCTTACAACGGCAGCCCACTTCATGTACCTATTCAATGACTACTAATCATTTATTAAAAAAAAAAAAATTGAACAATTGCGTAATTAAAAAAAAGAATATCAGTCAAGACGCATGACGTATTTTGGAACACCCTGTTATGGAGGTGGAATGAATGATGGAATGTAATGGTAGGTAGGTAAATATCTTCTACCGTTTAATACGTGAACATTATTAACAGGGAGGTGTTTCATAATTCTAAAGCATTATTTATTTTTCATTGGACTTATTATCTTAATTAATGGTAACCATGTTTTAATCGCGCCTAGAGGTATTTTATGACGGAAAAATTGAGAAAAGAGTGAGTGGACCGCCTTTGTAAGACGACTAAAATGTCACGGTGTATATTATGTGACCGTAAAATTGTAAATACCGTTAGATTATAATCTATCTCGCGAGATTGTAAACTGTCGAAAGATTTTGAACCGTAACATACTGCTTACAATTTAACATATAATTTTTCGGTAGATTATAATCTATCGAAGTGATACCGTCAAATTGTGAACTAGTATCAAGACGGATAGTACCTTGCGCTATTACTAAGTAGTCTAGTAAGCAGTATGGTGCAACTCACAATTTATCGACAGTTTATAATCTCGCGAGATAGATTATAAACTAACGGTGTTCACAACCATACTGTAACATATATATCATCAGCTGTGGTGGCCCAGGCTGTGGTTACGCGACTTACGGACCTCATGCTCAACAGTAGCGCCTGCGATACAATTCGCAATATTATTATCTATCAGAAGCAGGGTTTATTTAAAAAAATAGGCAACACCAACTGCATTTATTTTTTAAACCAAACAAATCAAGAACAAACTGATCAAATATAATGAGCAACTAATTTAAATAATCACTTGGCACCGAGTAAACGTTACACTGAGGTGGAGAGAGGTCCGTCGCCGTCGGCTGTCGTTTTCAAAAAGAGCGAGCGCTCCTCGCCATCTGCCGATGCCGCATACTATCCCCTCTCTCACTATTATATTCTTAATTCCGACAAAATGTGTGAATGAATAGGATTCGTTCGAGAAATCACCTTTGCAAAGTCCGCAGCCAAGGTAAAGACGTTTTTGTTGAGATTTTAAAGTCAACATTTCAATTTACATTATATTACACCATTCAACTGGTCTAGAAAAAAATTGCAAGTTTTCATTCATAAAATGTCTTTTTAAAACTTTATAAATTAATCTTTATTTTTACTTTTGATTTAAGATATTAGTGAATAGAAAACTTTAACAGTCGGTGAATTTAATGAGATTCAAAATTAAATACAAATAATTTGATTTATCATCTTTCACAAGTTTTATACGCGGCACACATAAAGACAGAAGTGTCCTTTGAAGCAAAAAATACAAACACTTCAAAAAAAAGAAGATATTGTTACTATCACTGATGCAGTAAAAAAGGAAAAACAAAGAGCGTTGACACAAATAAATAAAAGAAAACAGACGCATCTCATAGTTCCCGAAGTTTTCCTGTACTATAGTGGGCACTAGCAAAAAAGAAAACAACACATTCACAGACATTCAATCTCGTATTGATCAAAAACAAGAAAGAAAAACTTTGCGATTGTTTTCCAAGTATCGGATGCAGATTCCAAGAATTTTGGGGGAATCGTATACACAACAATGTGATTCCAAACTACAATATAGAATCTATTTACAATGAGCAAATAGTTTTATATCTCGCGTGAATGATTCTAATGTTTTATTAACCCCCGACACAAAAAGAGGGGTGTTATAAGTTTCAAAGGTATGTGTGCCTGTGTGGCTGTTTCCGTCTGTGGCACCGTAGCTCTGATTTGGGTACGGTATTTTTTTTAAGGTAGGTTCTCCAGCGGTGGTTCTTAGACACGTTTCATCAAAATCAGTTCAGCCGTTCGAAAATTATGAGCTCTTTTCTGGTTGATGAAGGATTTTGAGCATCTTCCACGGGTCTGATCGAGTCGAAATTTGGTATTCTATTACTTCAATGATATTAGAAGAAAAAAGTAACCTGGAACTGATGCTGGAGCATCACCTAGAATTTCCAGGATACCAAGTTAATCACCAACAAACAGCAGAAGTATCGTGTTTCGGCTCATTGCCTTTTCAATGAGCCCAAACACGATACTTCTGCTGTGAATCTCAATGAATAGGTTATAGATAAATGGTGATCAGAATGAGGAAAAATTTGTAACAAACTTTAGAATCAACTTTAGAGGTTTTTGTTTGGGTTTTTTTTAAATAAAACCAAATTAACGGACTCTGGATTTGTAACCAATTGATGGTAAGCAATAAGCTCGCTTTCTGTTACATACACAACTGGCGACATGTGGGTCGGTACACCTTTGCCCATCCTTTCGGGGAAACAAGCGTGATGTTATTATTAATAGTTGAAATTAATTAATTTAACTCATTTTCCTTAATTTCTAACTAAACTCAATCTACTATTCATTTACAGTTGTGATGTTAAACTATACAATTATCGCTTAAGGTGAATCTTATCGACATTATTTCTATACAAACTTCGGGGGTGTATTACTCCACTGTTCGATAATGTACATCAAAAATTAAACAAGCCACGGTTTTCTCTCATTATTAGTATTGTCTGTACGGAAACAGAATACTAAAATAAAAGTTAGAAGCCAACAAAGTTTCGTTTTTCATTCTAATTTAACCTAATTTTGGTCATGTTTAAGTAATAAAAGAAGTAAAAAATCTCCAAAACTAAGTCGGTACCGACAAAGCTCAAAGATCGAAAAGTTTAATATACTTTATCGGTCATTGATTTATGCAGGATTTTTGCATAAAACCCGATCTTCCGAAAAACTTTTCTTAATTTCACCTGTTTTACTATCAATTATCCTGCATCTCACTCAATAACGTTGTGCGTGTAGACTAGCGTCTAACTACTCATCATGGGCACTACCTCTGTCTGATATGATGCCTGGTGACACAGCGTACTTTTTAGCCAGGCCCACTAGTGAGTTCGAGCCCGCGACCAGATTCCACTTAAGTACCGCTGATGAAAGCGAATTGTCTAAGGATTCACTTTAATAAATGAATAGAAAAAGTTGAGAGTAGGTCAGCTATAGACTCCACAGATAATATTTTTGATTACAAAATCAACTTTCGACTCAAGAATAAGAAGACACGACACACATTTCCACTTAAACAAACTTACACTTAAAACAGTCATAATTTCGCAAAACATTATTCCGATCAGTCGTCTAATAAAACATCTGGAATTTAAAAACTCAGTTAAAACTCACCGGTCAAATCGATAGCTTCATCGATATC
This sequence comes from Polymixis lichenea, assembly GCA_949091785.1. Lineage (NCBI taxonomy): Eukaryota > Metazoa > Arthropoda > Insecta > Lepidoptera > Noctuidae > Polymixis > Polymixis lichenea. The sequence continues at coordinate 22,490,217 of OX420943.1, read as the reverse complement.
CACATTAAATCTTTCACTCTTAGTACTAACATCACTTTTAAAAACACGGTTCACGACAAACAGTTTCCTAACCATTCTCTGTGAGATGTACTACAAAACAAAGAATTTCATTGCAACCTTGTTAGACTAGTTTTTCGACATCCTTTGATAGAGCATGTTTTGTCTCAGTTTTTATGAGTTTTGAATGCATTTATTCTATTTTAGATAAACTAGTTGCTCATTTGTTTCACTTTGAAATTTAAAGACAAGGTCGTATGTGTTGATTCAGTTTTTGCATTGTATATGTAAATCAGTTTTTTTGCTCAAAACAAATCACATGGTGTGGGACACTCTAGGCTACCTGAGGTAACTTCCTACCTAGATGACAGATTTTTGTAGAAATCTATATGCTTATGGGAGTCAAAAAATATGAACAGTGGTGTCCAAGTATTAACGGGCCCGACATACGAGTTGTTGGTCGTAGGTTCGAACCCAGGCAGGCACTTCATTTTTACACGTTTTATATTAGCTTCACTTGTATGTTTGTTTGTATGTATGATTGTTTTAAACCGACTCCTTAGGGCGCGATTTTGACCCACTTCAAACAGTCAGATTTCATTTAAACTTTGTAGACTTATCGAGGACCGATGAAAATTCAAAAAATAAAAATAAAAACTGAAAAACTTAAAAACCACGCTTTTGTAGTTAGCAGAACTAAAAAATTGTAAATAAATAATAGTTTAAAAAACTAAAAAACACGTTTTAAAAACTAAACTAAAAAATTAGAAAATAATTTAATTCTATTAAAAAGCGTGGGGTGCTTTTTGAGGTATTTTTATAATCAATTAATATCAAGCATTGTACATAATTACATCACCAACGCTCTCCAAATTATAAACGTAAACATCGTGAGGAAACTGGCACGTTCTAGAACCAGAAATTCCAAGACATGACATCTACCAACCCGTACTGGGCCCGCATGGTCGATTACGGCCCACTCTCTAAGGAAGGAGACAGGTCTCCTTAACAGGTGTCGAAGCAGTTGAACATTATGAGCTGATTATGAATGTTATACATGAAAATATTGTTTTTTTTTTATTATATAAGGTTTGGTCGAATTGTACAAAGATATATAAAAATTAGTCAAGTCCACAAGGCTCCAATGCAAAGTATATTAATTGGGAAGGTATCTTCAAACAATTATCACTTTAATTGTATCGTAATTGTATTGTTTGTTCTTACTTTCGATATGTAATCGATACAATTGGTGTCAAGCGCATTGGGTGGTAATTATAGTCTCTTGATTAATGTAAACGGTTTGATTAAGAAAGAGAAAGTATAGGTATGCACATAGCATTCATTTGTTCTTTTTTTTTTTTGTAGGTTTCAAGTTTATTGAAGCCGACATTTTTTAGGCAACCCAATACTTACAGGTATACACAGGATAACATTTAATCCAGTGCGCTAACTGCAACCATTAATACAGCTTATGATTGTAGACCCCCCCCCCCGTAGAAATGTTTTGTCCGTTAACAAACAAAAAATTGGCTGTTCCATACATTTTGACCGCGTAGGTATTGCACTTTTCTATGAAAGACTCGATCTTTTGCAATATACGGACCTGTTTAACTACCATAATTTATTATCATTTGGCAATTGGCCTTCTATCGGTTCAGTAGTTCCAGAGTTACCTTTAACAATTATATAGGGTGGCAGGGACATCGATGCGCAACCTGTAACCATGAATTCTGAACCCGCGCTAAAATGATTTAGCGTGAGAGATTTAAATAAAAATGGTGACCAAGAATTTTATTTTAAAAATTTTGACCGAGTAGGTATTGCATTTTTCTATGAAACAGCTTTTTTTTTTTTTTGATAACCGGCTTGAAATTTATACGCTAGGAGATCTAGTATCATGTGCTGAAATCATGGTCACTGTTTGTTCGATGTCCCTACCAATCTGTATAAATCAACTCTAACGTTGGTCTAGTGTTTGCAAGCGCGAATGCTGAGCATGATAATGGTCCCGGAATCCTTTCCCAGGTCGGGCAACATGTTATTAAATGTTTCATCTGGAAATTCTCAGCGGCCTACCAGAGTTTGGATTAGTGCCCGGTTGACGTCAATAGACTCGCCCCCTATTACATGGGACTCAAACATAACAGGCTTAATGTTGGCAAACCCTTCGGGAAATACAGCCGTTATGTTATATAAAACGTTATGTTATGTTATCGTCGTCGGTATGTTACAAAAGAAAAACATTATTATATTCGTTTAGATAACCTAAATACTGTCACTACTAATGATGGTTGAGATGTGTAGGAACTACAGGTAGCAATAATGCTAAGCTTCTTCAAACAGGCGCGACGCGACAGCGCGACGCGACGTAGTAGAACAATTTCCATGAAGTTTTCATAGCAATTGTTCTACGAGTGTCGCGACGCGACCGTCGCGTCGCGCTAGTCTGCACGAGCCTTAAAAGCGGAGGCTGGAGCGGCCAGTCGTCTTCCCCGCGCCGTACCTATAACGTGTGTACTGATAAGTGAAATAAGAATCGTCACTGTACTTATGACGTATGTAAACAGTTAATAGACGTTATACTGGACTTTAGTATTTTATTTGACCCGTCTCTCTCCCAATATAACGAAGGTTCCAACAAGATGTAAAGTTTTGATGATTATACAAGAACCCAGTTTGATACTTAATAAATAGTTACCAGTTTCTTGGCAATTTAAAGAAATACTTCTGGTTTCTGAGTACTAATTAAAGTATTCATAAATGATTCATAATATTACCACATCTAGTTGCGCGCGTTCTGTGTATGTTTACATTTTAGCTGTGTTCAATTTATTAGCAACTACCCTACACTTTTTGACTATTTCTGTATGTTGTATTCTTTTTAATTTCTCCTTACCAAATCTGTACGTTACATCAATAATGTTTTTAAATTTTGTAAATATTTCTCATGTAAGTGAAATTTCTTTCTAATGGGAAATAAAGATATCTTTAACCCAAATATTCGGTACTAGGTACCTATGGAATTAATGCAGCAGGCTAGAACTTCCTCAGAAGTTTGTTTTACTATCTTTTATAACACTAGTTGCTACATTTAAGTATTGTGATACATTTTCATGTTTATTCTTACGGGGGTGACATGTTCAAACATGAACAAACCTCCATTAATAAATAAAGATTGAAAAAAAAAAAAACACTAGTTGCTAGGTATTCAAGAAGAATATTGGTTAGATATCAATCGTTTATGTGAATTCAATTACTCACGTTTAAAGCACTTATTTCCAATCGGACAAAAAAATTGTTGAGAAGTCGTTATAGCAAGAAATATTATTCTTGAAAAGATGTGCATCTCTATTGGCATTTCTTATAGCTACTGGTGGGGGTGGTCGGACATAATATTTATAAATAAAATATGCGAGTGATAAATAAAATAAACATGTTTATTGGATAAGCTGCAATTAATAAAGCAGTGACTTAATTAATAAAGCAGTGACTTAATTAATAAAGCAGTGACTTAATTAATAAAGCAGTGACTTAATTTCATCACCACTACTCCCAAAGTGGTGAAGGAAAGCATCGTGAGGAAACTGACATGCCCTGGAATCGAAAACAAGTGACACTTACCAACCCACACTGGACGCGCGTGGTGGATTATGGCCCACTCCCTCTCAAAGAGAGCAGGCCTGTACGCTGATTATGCTAAAGTAAAAGCACTCGTGTTCAATTACACTGCAATGTGAACCTAAAAGCGTTGCAATAAGAGTCAGTTGTCCAGCAGTGAGTTCAAAAATATACAACGTGTCGTTTTGCATCCTCGTCAAATTCAAGGAGGTAACTATGCTAATGATTCTCGACACGAATCAATAATAAAATAAGTAGGTATCTTTTTTGTTTTTTGTTTTTTTTTTAAATTTTAAAACGCGGCCCGTGTGATACCGCACTGTAACTGGTTAACCTGGGTTCAAACAGTTTTCGTCGCACAGACCAGTCCTCGAATTACTTGTTGCGATTATCATAGCCGTAAAATAAAATACCTACTTATTTTATTATTGATTCGTGTCGAGAATCATTAGCATATTTACCTCCTTGAATTTGACGAGGATGCAAAACGACACGTTGTATATTATACTAACAAACAAATTCTACAACTAGTTCGGGTAACGGGTTCTCAATTATCTTCTTTCTTCAAATTGTTTTTTAACAAAAAAGGTAATTAAGTAGGTTACTGCTACACTCAAACTTCATTGGGAGGACAACTCGTTACAAACATAGATAAGACAATTTAATATACAAGACCTCTTTGATTAGTCAAAACACCAATACAATCATTTCAAAAATTACATTTAGGAATACTGTTTAGGGTAATAAACGGAATTACTGTGTAACTAGTGCTTTTTAGTCTAATGTTTTAAAGGGAATAAAGGAAATTTTAATGCAAAATTGAAATGTGTTCAACTATAAAAATGGCCCGGTCGTAGCTAGTTCCTAACTAGCGTTGCAAAACTTCGGAAGTATTCGCAATAATTTGAAAACATTCAAAATAATACTTCGATTGGAAAGAATACTACCGCAGCAAGAATGCAGAAAAAATATATTTTAAGGATGAGGTAGGTAACCTACGTTTTATTAGACAATAAGAATTAAATGATTCCCAGTAATTACGAATGTATGCGTAGGTAGCTTGAGGAGATTCGCCGTATATCAGATATTTTGGCGTGCCGTTAACGCCATCTAGCAGGCAAAAGAGAACTTCTTGAACCGCCGAGCCCTGCAGCCGTTCATTCATATAATCAACGAAGTATTATTCGATGCCTACGTACCTACTATTTGGAAATATTTCCCTCTGTCTACTTTCGAATACTTATTATTTTATTTTTGTATGGTTGAATTTAGACGGGGTCTGATTTTGTACTGATGTTATGTACAAATTTAATTTACTTCGTAAAAATGTTTTTCATTACGATGTAGGTATGTAGGTTAATGGTAGGCTAATGGTAAAAAGTGTATTTCCTTTGTAGAATAGGTAGTATTCAACCAACATCAATAGTTCAAATAAGAACTTAAAGATATAATTGAAATAATATAATAGTTACCGTTGTATTATGTACCTCGGTACATAATAATATATAAGTATCTAATATAAACTCATCTTAGTACCTACCAACGCATACTCTCTATGTACATATTATTGTTCTCGCAAAATAACACTTGCTCACCTAACCGCATACAAAAACTTATTACGTAAGTACATATCCAAGTAGATGAAAGAAATATTCGGAAGTTTTCAAATGATATTATACCCATTTTTGTGAATGAACGCGTAGTAATTTATAGTCATTCTAACTACTCTATGCGTGGCCGAACATGTATTAGCTAGATATTTTCCTTGTAATTTTTCTCGGGGAATAATTCCGAATATTACTCAATACTTCCTAATACTTCGGAATATTTCTCGTCAGCAACGCTATTCCCAACACAAGCTAATAATATAATGCAAAGCGTGAGGTGGTTTTATTACCTTCATTTTGGCGAAAATATTGCGTTGTTGTGTTCCTAAATACTTTGATATCGGCGTCCACCATTTCTTGAAAGTCTCTAAAATTAGAAGATTATAGTTGTAAGCTATTCCTAGATTTTTTTTTACATAAGACATAGTTATAGTTTACGTCGGAAATATTTTGAAAAAAGTGATTATGAGGAAATATTTACGTTTTTCAAATTATGGCAATTTCCAAGTAAATCAAGTGATTAAACTATTGAAATCACTGAAAATAAGGAAAAAGGGAAATAAAACCTAACTCATGAATGAATGAACGAAATGTCAAATTTATTGTAGGCCGTTGGGAACTAGATCACGCCATCTACAATGATCTTTGGAATTGATCGCAATTCCATTCATTTTGATAGTTCAGTCACGTTCATTGCGTTATTTACGTTGTTGAGAAGACGTACTTTAACCCACTTCAAAAAAGGAGGAGGTTCTCAATTCGACTGTTTTTTAAAAAATGATAATACTTCAGAACTTCGACCGGGTGAACCGATTTTGATGATTCTTTTTTTATTTGAAAGCTGGTGCTTCCCGTAATCTCGTGTGCTCCCATTTCAATTTTATGTAGATCTGACGATGCGTTTCGGAGGCAGACAATGGAACTCTTTTAAAAATAACAGTAAATCAACCGCGATTGCTGCTATCGCATAAAAATGCATTGTTTTGACCCCAAGGATGATGAAATTTCGAATTAGTGGGGTAGGTACTATAACTAGAAAGTGAAATATAAAAAAATACCAAAAAAAACAACTGGTTTCCGAAAAAACACTACAATGTGAAAAATAACTTAATTTCGGAAGGCGGTGACAAAAACTTAAAATACATATCCAAAGTCACCGTCTTCCGAAATTAAACTTATTTTTCACTTTACTTAAACTACCTAAGTAACTACCGGAAGTTACAAAGCAACGGATTAGAAACTTCTTCGGATCTTGATTGATAGTGTTACCCAACTTGGATGCTGGCTAAGTAATGTGCTAAAGTGATAGGCTTTGGTACGCCACGATTGCGGTGGTAAGTCCCCTCTTTGAGGAGGCTTGAGAGGCGGCATGGCGTCCTCACCCTCCGCCTGACACAGGTCCTCACCGGACACGGTTGTTTCGGGAGGTTCCTGTTTCGCATAAGGCGGGAGGAAACGCCCTGGTGTTACCACCGCGAAGATCGCCCTGAAGACACGGTGCAGGTCTGCCCGGTTTGGGCGGAGCACGAAGCACGGAGTGTCCTCGTGAAGGCGATCGGTGGCGGCGATCTCTCGCGTCTGGACCTGGTCCAGGCCGTGGTACGGAGCGAGAGTGCATGGTTAGCCGTCACCTCCTTCAGCGAAGCAGTGATGCTCGCAAAGAGGGAGGCGGCGCACGTGAGGGAGAGGCAGTCCGGTGACTTCTCGGCCGTAGCTTTCGTAGGAGATGCCCTGGGCGTCGCGAATCCCAGGCTGATTCCGGCCACCATAGGCGCGGGCTTGCGGACGGCGAGGAATGGATAGCTCGCTGTCCGGTAAGGACCAAGCCCGGGTCGACGGTGCGTTGTGTTCCAAGCGCACCTCAAAAGATGTCAGTACCAACTGGTGAGGCCCGCAAAGGCCGATGCCTGCCAGGGGTGCGGGTTGTTCGAAAGAGATAACGAGGCCCCTGGCACACAGGCAACTGAAGGAACACGGGTGGGTTTTAGTCAGTAAAAGTCTGACACGCCCTCCCGCTCCACCCAGAGCGGGAGAAGTTATTTGATGATTTCCCACCCAACAAAAAAAAAGTGACAGGCTCAAAGAATTACAGTGATTATTTAATTAAGGGTAACGCGACCTTAGCGTACAGATATGTACCTTATTGCAAGATCAAAGTGCTGTCGATTTCTTAGGCAAAAATTTATACAGTACAGTACAAATTATAGCCTGAGAAAACCTTGGTTTAGCATATCTCTGAAAAGAGAATATGAGTTATGGGTCCAGTCATGTCGGATTACCGTCCCATCGGACTATGAGAGTGACGGAAGAGAGAGTGCACCACTGTCTGCGCACACACTAATTGTGATTTTTAATATCTCCCGAGCTGAAGACAAGTCTCTGCTGAGATTGGCCGCCATGGACGAAATTCGGCTGAAGGACTATATGTATAAGAGTTAGGGGTACTACACACATGTTGGGGTTGGGACATGCGATTCAGCAGTTCTTGTTGAACACAACAAGCACAACTAGACTCGAAACAATTACTACACTTGCGACTCTCATTTGGCTCGTGCCATCGGCAGACTTCTTTCGGCATCCACCCTAATCATGTTCGGGTCGGCTCGACCCAATTTGAGCCGAGCGATTTTTTCGGCTAAATATTTTCTGTTTTGCCACCCAGCTGTGCCGAATCATACCGATCTGAACATTATGTATGTATATGTAGGATTACAACTAATCTGAATAATTAGTTATTTATGTAACTCAGGCCTAGTCGGCGGCATATCAAACAGGCCTCATTGCATATTTGTAGTTAGTGTAGGTAGTTCACTATTAACTCAATTAGCTCTCACGTAATATATGTAGTTGAAAACCGGCCGGCTTTGTCAAAGTTATGCACCCTTTTATAAATTCTTTATTACAGCACTGATTACTATGAAACTGAGTAGTTTCGTTCTGCTGTAATATATCTATTAAATTTTTCCCGCAGCTTCACCCATGCTGACGTTTGAAATTATCCCACGGAAACGTAATAACGGAATAAAAAGTATCATTTCCTAATATACATAAAATCCCATTATCAAAATCAAAATCAAAAGTCATTTATTCAAATTAGGCTGAGAATCAGCACTTTTCGAATGTCAAAATTACATAAGACAGTCCCCCAAAACGCCCGCCCTTCACCACTTCCTAGTGCTTTAGCTGTGAAGAAGAAGTGGCACAACAAATTATACGTTCCAGGTCAAACTTTGAGTCTGCTAAGTTTCTAGTTTTGACAATCAATATCAATTGATATAAATCCACATAAATATAAATTGAAATACATCCACATAAATATCAATTGCTAAAATCGTGATATATATTTATCCACATATACTTAAAATCAGCGAATCTTGTGACGTACGAGCTATTGCAGGTCTAATAAATAGACTGAGGGTACGCCGAAAACAACACGTACCTATCTTTTAAAAGAACCTCTTTAATTTTTAACATTATTGTATTTTTATTATTTTTGTTGTTATACAGGGTGTAATCACGGTTAACCTCATCAGGGGTCATTGTACTCATCATTATGAACAACTTTTACTAAAATAAAATCAGCTGTTCCTTAGGTAATAGGTAAAACGGGCTGTTTTCCGCAACTCCACGTCAAAGCGCGTATTTTGCATACGGCAGCTGTTTAGCCTTACATTTTGACGAGTTATGCGAACATAAATGTAGTGAACAGCTATTTTTTTTTTTCGCTTATTTCAGTTTTGATCCTATAGTAAAAGTGGTTGATAATGATGAGTACATGAGATGATGACCCTTATGAGATGATTAAAATTACACCTTGTATATCTGGTATTCAGCTGCATCCGATAATACTGGGAGCCGACCCCAACACAGTTGGGAATGGCAGAGCAGATGATGGTAATGATGATTTGTTGTTATAGTGGTCATAGTAGTACTCACTATGTGAAAATTTCAAGTGTAGAGGTACCTATTATGGTTAAAAAATACAGCCCTGTGGCAGACAGTTAGATGGACAGCGGAACCTTAGTGACAGGGTCCCGTTGGCACCCTTTATGTACGGAAACCTAAAAATCAGGTGTATGTACTAGCTCCATTATTGACGGCACGATTGGCGCAGCGGTTAACCGATTAACTGCTGCGCTGCGTGTCGCGGGTTCGATTCCCGCACGGAACGAATATTGGTATGACCTACAAAATAGTTGTTCCGTGTCTGGCTGTTTGTGTATGTGAGTTTTAAATGTTTGTAAACGCACCCACAATACAGGAGTAATTCCTAGTGTGGGACAACGTTTCTTTAAAATAGGTAAAATATTAAAAATCATCACCGCTGCTCTCAAAACGGCGAAGGAAAACATCGTGAGGAAACCAGAATGTCCAAGAACCAAAAATAATGACATCTACTAAACCGTATTGGGCCCGCGTGGTGGTTTACGGCCTTTTCTCATTGAGCCCTCTCACAGGCCTATATCCCCGCAGTGGGAACATTTTAGGCTGATTAGGCTAAAAGTCTTATACATGTTAATTAAAATAATTTAAAAACATTATTTCAGTACAATCTACTTTCAACACCAAAGGTCAACAAGGATAATTAATTCGAGTCCAGTTGTTAGTCTTTTGTTTTCATAGAATGTAGATTATATTACAGAAGTTTTAATTACTTTTGCCGTAAGATAAGTGGTCCCATGTGAGTACAGGTAAATTGTTGTATGGTCAACATCGTAAATTCATTATGTAAACGGTACGGAACTTTGAAATTAACTTTCGTTGACTCTGAAGGTGATAGATACCTTTGTAATTAATTAATAGTGATCTAATAACACTCATCATCTGCCTCGTCTTTTCCTCCATCTCGTTAGTCTAACCGGATGCAGCTGATACCATTATTTACGTGAAGCGACTGCATATCTGACCTCCACAACCCAGTTACTGGGTACAACAAACTAATAACACTATACGGTTTAATTCTATTTATGAATTAAGTAGTTTTATTGTGTAAAGTTCACTTTCCACCTCGCTCAATTGAACGAAAAGAAAATTCGAAAGAGAATTCAATAGTAAAACTATTGAATTAAACCACCTTAAAAAAGTAGTATTATTACGTGAATCATCGCAGATTCATATTACGCCACTTTTCTTGTTATGACGTTTAGAAAATAACTGTACAGTTAATTTTAAGCAAAGCAATGTGGCACTTCATCAACAAAATGATAGACTCAAAATTCAAAATTGACGTCACTTTGGCTTAGGTTTGTTTACCTCATAAACATATTCCTCCTCTCTCTCCAAAATATTTACCTAAATCTTACTCCTGGCATCTCAAGCCTCATTTCGTCCTAAATGATAATTTAAACAAACAAAGTTGACTTTATTACGAGGCGTCCCTCAGGGAGCCATGCCGAAGTAAAGTGTGTTTTTCTTTTTTGTAATCAAAGATGACGTACTGAGCTTATTTGAGAAAGTGTTTTTTTTTAGCTTATACCGTATGTCTTTGTTAAAAAGATCAAGACGTTCGTACGTAACTTAGGCTACGTAATAGGTGTGAAACCTACGGGAAATAGCGTAATATAATAATAAAACACACATAAAATGACTATCGATTGCAATATCTTTCATTTTGGTAATTCAGCCACGTTTAATATGTTAATTACGTAGTTGACCGGACAAATTTTTCAAAACTATGAATCAATCGATGTCAAAATGAAAGGCTTGGCGCTCAACTGCCATTTTCAGTGGATTACGCAAAGACACACCTGCTGATTATTGTATCATGTTTGTTTACCAAATGAGACATGCAAGAGAAAATCCACTTTACTCCTCGGCCATTAAATATCAAGTTTAAGAGTTCGGCTTTGTAACGTGCCATCTCTTTCAGTCCCGTGAGCGTCAGTCTCTTTTTAAAGCTCGATGTTCAATATCGGGCTCTGTATTTCCTTGAGAATCACTGGCATACACCTAACGCGTTTTGAATGGATTTAATTACGATCGATGACGTCACTTCGGAACTTAATTAATGGTTGCAGAAACATATTAATATTATCAAATTATGTCGGCTTTCGAAGTTCAATTGAGTTAAGTAAAACGATATGTTTGGAAATTGTCGTGTGCGGTTGAATTAGTGGTAGGACTATCGTTCTTACAGTTAACTTGTAAGAATGATATAGTTCAGGCTGACTCGTTTGTTTTTTAGGTTGTGTTGTGTTCTACCAAGTCGTTGGTTCGAACAAAGACAGGCGCACTATGTGTAAATTATTTTATCACCACTGCTCTCAAAACGGTGAAGAAAAACATGGTGAGGAAGCTGACATGTCCTAGCCTAAACAATCGAGGACATGTGACATCTACCAACCCGCACTGGGCCCGCATGAGCTATACCACTCCGTCTCATCGAGAGGAGGCCTGTGTTCTAGCAGTTAACATTATAGACTGATTATGTAGGTCGTATTTTGATGAAGTTTTAGTAATCCTTTTAGATGTTTAAGAATTTAATTGACTGAATACTACATTTCACACTTTGATTAAAAAAACAGCCGTGAAGAAGCGTCGCTTACCTTTACATAAATTTGTAAAACAAATGACAAGATAATTTGAATCAAGAATGAAAAATGTTTTTTAATTCCTATTTTTAATAAGGCAACCAATAAAAAAAATGTAATTAACTATTTTCTCCTCTACCGTGCTTTGAGCCAAATAGTAAAACTTTGTCAAAAATTCGCAGGTTTTCTTTGGAACCTTAGGGAACTCCGGAGGGTTACAAAGTACTCTGGAGAGGGATCTTTCAATTTTTTTTGCCTTCTCAGGCAAGATGCCTGAAACCGAGGTAAGACGTTTTAAAGGATAGATGCAGGAATTATGAAAATATATGCTAAGTGTTGAAAAGTAAAATACAAAATAAAAATTTAAGTTAGTAAGGTTGGAATTATTTGCAAAGGTAGGTTACAAAGGATTCATACTAATTATGATATCTTTACCAAAGTTTTTTAATATTATAATTGCTTTGTCCCTTTTGCTTGCAGGTATGTAAAGAGGTAAAGTAAAGGTTAATTAATTCAAATTTTAATTACATTACAAATTACCTAAAAGATGAAACAAAATCGTTCCTATGAAGCGAAATGTTTTATATTAAAATTTGTGGAAAATGATCAATTAAATTAAAGATTATAGACTTATCTTTGATCTATTTAGTCGCCCTATTTAAAAGGACGGTATATAATAATATAAGCCTTTATTCAGACACAATTTTTGTTACATAATTTGAATTTTGATCTAACGACTCTGGCGAGTCGGTGACACCGACGGGTAAGTAATAGATGATATAACAACAAAATCTCTAATATTAACAACATATAACAACGGAACCTATATTTTTATTTAATATAGCGATTAGTTAATATAATGAACGATTGATATAATTTTAAAATAACTAATTTTTATAAGCATAACATACATTAAATATAACATCGTTTGACATAAAATACATTAAATATAAAATCGTTTGACATACCACTCAAAAGATATAAAACTTATTTGGTCTAATATGATGAAAACGCCTACTTAAAAACACAAAGCAAAATTGGTAGTTCTAGGTAATAGTAACCTAAGTAGATATTAAACATAACTAGTAACTGATTACCACCTGCGCTAAGATAGGTCGACTCCTATTTCTGGGTGGTTTAAAAAAAATAACTCTACTCTCTACTCTGGGGTACTCTGAGGCGGGGTGTTAACCATAATGACGTTTTTTATATATATTAAACGTTAGACCTAATGATTTTCGATTAAATAAACAATATACATATTAAACGTTAGACCAAATGATTTTCGATTACATAAACGTTATATCAAACAACGTTATACTAATTAAGTTTTACAATAAATAAATGTTGTATGTAAAGAAATTATATCAACAGTTGGTATGTCTCACGTTGATTATATCTTATGAACGATAATAAAATGAAAAAAAAAAAAAAAAAAAGGTTCCGACGAATTGAGAACCTCCTCCTTTTGGAAGTCGGTTAATTAGATTAAATGAGTTTATACGTTATGAGACGCACCCGACACCGACAACCCGGTCTGATTGTTCAACTTTGGAAAAGGCCTCCTCCATCTCTTTCCACTCTGTTCAAGTTTGCGCTCTCCGTGTTTTCCCTGCTATGCTATTTATTTCGTCTTTCCCATTGGAAATTGTCTACCTCGATTTTTTGTCCTATTTCTTGGGTACCAAAATACTATGCTGACCTGCCAGTTTGCATGTACACAGGTATATGACTTTATATATCTATCTAATAGGTAAATTAGAAATTAAAATGCTGAATTCCGCTAAAGTAGGTAACGCTAAAGGATCGGGCAGAGGTGTACTAGCCAACTTATAGTACACCTACGTTTTGCCAGTTATGTTTAAGTCCCTTGTGAAAGGGGGTGAGCCAATTACCATCAACAGGGCACATATCAAGACTTTAGATTACTACTGAGAAATTTCAGATAGAAAAACCGAATTACGCTATTCACGACCCGGGAACCGAACCCAGGCCATCATGCTCGGCAGTAGCACTTGCAATCGCTAGACCAAAGATACCGTAAATTAGATAATAACTTCATAATGTTTCATGAGAACAATTGAGGTTCTCAGTGAAATTCTGGCAAAATTACACAAGCAAGCGAACGAATAAAATATATGATAAGATATCTCGTTCTAATTTCCGAATAGAAATGCACTTTAAGTATATAAATAGTATGCAGGTCAAACTATGGTTGAAACTATAATTAACACCGCTTTCACTTTACTGACTAGCTAATCTATTTAACATTCTCAAGAGGTATAATTTGTTTGTATGTAGGGGGTAAAATCTAGAACTTGCGAGCGGATTTGAATCTTTCTTTTTGCATTTGATAGCCCGATTCTTGAGAAAGGTAACACCAACAACATCATGCTACAACCACAAGGAAAAAGTGCTAATATGGTATCCAAATTCTGGGCTGACTGTATTTAGATTGATAACGACATGCTAAGAAGACCCCAAAGAGCCGAGTAATAAGAGAAAATACAATTACCAGAATACACAAATAATATTATGTAAGTGCTCTTTCTACTCTCTCCTACTATGCTGTGCGCGACAGGGTCCATAATTGTTTAATTAATTTTAAGCCTACCCACTATTTTACCAATATTATGGAATGCAATAAAGAATTGAGATTGGAATTGTCAACATTGAATTAATCGAAGGAATTTTTACCTGGGTTTATACCTGGTTGATTGCAATAGGATTGGCCTTTTTTACATACAGGGAATTTGAACACGAAAGTCGTAATTTGGGTTCACTACCCGCTAATAGGCACGAAGTGACATTTGTCACTTTTTCGTTTTGACCGTTGAGCGACAATTGTCCCTTTGTTCGTTCCAGTACGATACGTCGTCATAATATATCTATTTATTTCTATCACACGATGTTTTATTCCTTTTTCTCTTTTCTACTCGAATCTTTAACACCAACAAAATATGCTCAATAATTTTAATACCAACAAAATATTACACGATCAGCACTATGGGTTCACCAAAGGACGTTGTACGACTGACGCCGGTGTCACCTTATTAAAACACATATTTACAGCGTGAGAGGATGCCCAAGATGCCATAGGATTTTTTTGTGACCTCAAACTCAACTCAAACTCAGACTCAAAGCATTTATTTCAAATAAACCAATTACAGGCACTTTTGAATTGTCAAGGAGTTCAAGTTGGGCCGCCGTCGTGAATGGTCGCGTCTGCCGCGCGCAGCAGATGTTGACTTACTTGCCAGACTTCGAAATCAAACCGAGTTTTTTGTGCGTCTCCGTCTGTGTCGCAATTTGTTATATTGGGTAGTATAAAACAAGGGAGCAAAAGTGATGTAAGTGCGCTTCAGCCTGCAGCGAAGACTGGCTGCTGGAGGACGAGTGCCACGGCTGACCCCTGGCGGCTAAACCTGGTGAAATCGTTCCTAATATTTCAGGGATTTGTTCTATAAAACTGAGAACGACCGGCTTGCCGGTTCGTTGTGGGCCAGTGTGCTAACACTATATATAATAGGGCGGCACAAACTAATTTACGCTATTATTCTAGCGCAAAATACGGTACCTATCGCTCAAAACGCAGTACCTAAAGATTGTATTATTATAACTTGTAACGCCACGGTTACCGAAATTTGAGTCGGCCCACGGCCCATATGTGCTGAAGTGTACAAAAAAGTTACCCTTAACTCTTAAGTTCGCATAGCACGCTTTTGTTCTACAGATTAACCAAAAAAAAGGTCAAGTCAGCCTCAGCCCCTTTGCACGTGTCCTGGACTTACACTACAAACAAAAGTGTTTTCAAAAAATAATTTAATGGGCTTAACACTCGATCATAGGATTGTCAGTCAAGATCTCGCCACATATATTTGGAAATATCGACAGGATGATAGAATTTTCCTAGCACTTCTAAATAATATACATGATTTTCTCCCTAACAGCATTCTCTTCCAGGAATAAAGGATAGCAAAATACATAACCGCACAATCCCTACTAATATTATAAATGCAAAAGTGACTTTCTGTATGTATGTTACGCTTTCACGCCTAAACCGCTGAACCAAGTGTCATGAAATTTGGCTGAGATATAGCCTAGAATATGGAGAGAGACATAGGCTACTTTCATATAGGAACATACGCTATAACCAACTTCCACGCGGCCGGAGCCGCGGTCAGGGGCTAGTTTAATATAACATTTTGTGGTGGCGAAGATATCATCATCGCCTTGTCCGAATACTATCTCGTAAATGTGCACAGAAACAACAGAAACGCACAAGGGTATTCACCTATTGGCGAACTAGTACCCGCCAACAGCGACATCCTAAGTACAACGCTAAAACACCGCAACATGCCAATCCTTATAACCGGTAAAACACACGAGAAGAGCAAGAAAAATCCACGAAATCCCGGCCTCAAACGAACAGCCCCCAATTAGCGAACTCATTAACACCGTGTGAAGAACAAGAAGCAAGCTACTCACACCGTTATCAGTCGTAATCGCAAACGACACTGGATACACAACACCCAGAAACAGACCTTTACCGCAATTAAGCGCACTTGACCAGACCTGTGCATCGGCGCCTCAACACCAGCCAAAGAAAGAAAATCAAATAGACGCTGAACCTTCACGTAGCGGCATTCATATAGCCAACCTACAGGAAACAGGGTTGAACTCAGGAACATACATCTCCACACTGTGATTGGCACCCCTCAAGAAAAGCGAGTAACATACACCGGGGTCATATCAAGCACAAACAATGCAACTACGCAGCTCTCAACAGAAATTCTGTATAAATAAAATACGAAGACTGGATAACAAAAAAACTAGCAAATAAAGACATCATCCCAACGAGTAAAGACATCGAAATACCCTGGAACACAATAACGGAGGTTATTAAAACCGACCGCTGCTCAGGAAACTGATTCTTCAGCCAATTTAATAAAGAGACCATCGCTTAGCTCTTGCTAACCTACAAAGCAGGAAACCGGATAATCCAAATAGTTATAAAAATAATGGCAGACAACACTCCAAAAGGTTAAATACCAAGAAGAACAAAAACACGCAGAGCCCGCTTCACCGGACTGGGGACATTTCACATCGGAAAATGCAGGCAAATGCTCGACACGTTTTACAGGAACAACAAACAAAACGCCGAAGGAGATCCGCGTACATAAAGGTGTCCCCCAGGAAAACAAAAAAAAAAAGGAGCGAGGGCCTTTTCAGATACCAAATGTTAAAATAACAAAGCCGAAGAAGTAATGGTAATGGTAATCAGCAATAAAAGCCAAACAAGACAGCTCCCGGAACGGACCAAGTGGTAACCGTGGTAACCGAACTTAACAAAACGATGCCCCAAATATAACAGGAAACCGCAACTATACACAAGAATAAAGTCTGGACACAGAATACAGTGCCGAACAAGTGGCTTGAAACCGCGCAGGTACTAATCCCAAAAATAAAAAACTAGAAGACGCGAACGAATATCGCTGCATAATGGTACTACAGAATTTACGCCAGATGCGTAGTAAAAACAAAAAAATTAAAAAAATAGACGATGCAATAACAGGACTAGGCAACTACCAAGCGTCCCTTTTAAACAATGGATCAACAGATTACCACATTTTATGCACGAAAGGGTCCTAGACGAGGAAGGATTTGCAAGTAAACGAATTTACGCTCGCCCTATCGCCCTTGTCATAGAAAACACCAATGTCGACTTAAAGACATTAAGGCATTAGGATAATTATTGCAATGAACTAACAAATCGTTGACCAACAGGATAATCAAGGTATGCATGAATGTAAGAACATGCATCAAATGGAGTGGCCAGCAAAGCAATTGGATTATAATTATCAAAGGAAAGGGAGTTAAACGGGGTTGCCCTCACTCCTCTCGCCTTTTTACATTAGTCTTCGACGAAGTCCTTAGAACCCTTAAAGATGCAACCCATTTAATCAAACTAGATCAGGACCGCGTTTCACTCCCCCTGGTATTATCATTTGCGGACGATCTTATACTCATTGCAGATGATCTAGAAGGACTAGAGCGCATCTTATACCACACAAAACCTTTACTAAATACCGCAGGCCTCCAAATAAACGAAACAAAAACAAACATTCTAATTAGGGACCCCATAACATCACAGCAAACAATCAACGTGACCCTCAACGGAATAAGTATACCAACAATGGACGAAATAAAATAGCTAGGCACATACACAAGCAGAAAAAGCACAATTAGAAAACGATGCCAACAGGCCACGAGAAACGCAAATCATTACTACCATTCATACTAAAGGCAAAGATGGACTGAAAGTTAGCTAGACTTATGTATCGAAGAGTTATCGTACCTTGTATGATATATGACTTAAAAGTATCGACCCAAGGTGAACAGATTAAGACTCAGAAGATATGAACGAGTTATCATGACAGACTTGATTAACCACATCAGGAATAAACTAATAATTAAGAAAATGCACCAAATCTTAGACGAAAAAACCGTAACAAAACGCATCAAGAATCACAGGATATGCTACTTAGCACACGTCTTCAGACGGGATAAACCACACCTATTGCAGGTAGCACTGCAGTACAAGGCCAAATCTAAGAACCTCGGACGACCTATTTACCCAAGGAATGACAATCTAAAACAAGCAATGAAATACTTCGACATGGGAATCAAGTTTTGAAAGGACATGGCTGGAGACAAAACTAAGATCAAGAAAGCGGCTAGCAATATCTACAAAAAACCAGAAACTGTTAGCTGCGAGAACTCAGAATATTACTACGAAAACAACAAAACAGAACATAGCGAAGCAACGGCATAGAAAAGAGCTAAGAAAACAATTGAACGTACCCAAGAAGCCCGACCTGGATCAACATGCCGGCGACGTCGTGAAAAGATGCCCTCCTATAAATAAATACCACCCGTCTCTCCACTAGTCCAATGCTTACTCAAGGATGCATATCCGGTAGGCTCGCAATCCTTTCCTATCCTATGGGCACGTCTACCTGACCATTACCGCGCCCCCTGGTCTACTTCTTGATATGCAATGGCCTCTGTAACACCATGAAGCATGAGGCTCCAGGAGCTAGTGCGAATCTTGGGGTTCATTCGATTTATCGAGTCTGGTCAAGCCACGTTGGGATCGGTGCATTTCATATTCATATTCATATACAGGCACTTTTGAATTGTCAAGGTCGGTGAGTTAGAAAGATGAAGCTATTTGCCCATTCCAAAGCGTAGGTACCAATGGAGACGAACGGGCAAGAAACTCCATGGACACTCTTTTAAAATCATGGTATTGTTACAAAAAGTTGGTTACGTCATTATGTTGAAATTATGAATGTGAGAACGATGTAAAAAGACGTGCACATTAAAGTGTCCGTAATTAAAACAAAAATAAAATAACAATTCAGAAATTAAAATAAGCCGTGGGAGCTAGGAGATGACCAGTCCCTACTGGCGGCTCCCGTTCACGAACATGACGTGTGGATCAGCACCATTCAGCTCAACCATTTTGAAGGGAGCTTAATGATCCAACACACACGCCACCACCAGCGAGACATTTGAGTGAGCATGACATACTCTCAGCTGACAGGGCACATTCAAGTCAATGAAAGACGTACCCTGTAAATGGTAGCTTTATAGTAGGAACATAGTGCTCACACATATGCTATGCAATTATACAATACTAGAAGTTTGAATTTATACAATGCAAAGATATCTAGTCTTTTACAGTCTTCAGCAGCTCCAACAACGTTTTCAAATGCTAATTAATTTGGTTTAAGCTACCTTGTGGAGCAGGACAAGCAGCGTTTAGCCAAGCATTTTTGTCAGCGAATCTCCCAACTTATAATAAGCATGGCTGCATAGTGTGCGTTTTATACAAGATTTAAATTTCGTTTCATTCAGTTGGAGTATGTGGGGAGGTATTTTATTGTAACATTTCATTCCTCTCTAAGGCATTTGACTGCGTTAATCACGAAACCTTGCTCTTAAAACTTGAGCATTACGGACTAGGTGAACTTGCGCTCAGTCAAGCAAAATCTTATTTAAATGAGAGACAGCAAAAAGTTCAAATGAAAGGTGTCAATTCAAATGGTTTAAAAATAAAAATGGGTGTTCCACAAGGCTCTATACTAGATCCTTTCCTTTTTTAGTATATATTAATGATCTACCGCAGCAATTTAAAAAATAACCACATTTAAGGTGTTATTTGCTAACGATACATCCTTTTTAAGATTAATAGACGTGCAACAAATCTTGACGACGTAAATAACGCCCTACTGCAGGTATAAAATTGGTTTACTGCTACTAATTTAGTATTAAGTGGGAAAAAAACTAAATGCATAAGATTTGCTTTACCGACTGTTAAAAGTACTGATTGTGACATAGTATTAAACAAAGAGAAACTAAATATCGTCGATGAAACTGTTTTCCTGGGGATCACGGTCGACTCAAGGCTACAGTGGTGTCCTCATTTAACAGCTCTTGCAGGACGGCTAAGTTCAGCAGCATATGCTGTGAGAAAAATCCGTTAATTCACTAATGTAGAAACCGCGAGACTAGTCTATTTCAGTTACTTTCATAGTATCATGTCTTACGGTATTTTACTATGGGGACGTGCTGCTGATATTGGGCCTATTCTTGTTCTGGAGAAAAGAGTCATCAGAGCAATATATGGCCTCCGTAGGCGGGATTCTCTAAGAGAACTGTTCAAAGTTATTATTATTATGACGGTACCTTGTCAATATATCTATGAGAACATCATGTACGTCAGGAAAAAATTAAGTCTTTTCAGAAAAAGAGGTGAAAGACACGCCATTAGGACTAGAAATAGGGACCAATTAGTTTAACCAGGCTTCAGACTGGTTAAAGTAGACTCATCCTTCATGGGGTACTGTTTAAAATGTTACAAAAAAGTACCTCACCACATGACACAAAATTTAAGTTTTGTATAAAAAGCACACTACGCCGCCAAGCATATTATAAGTTGGGCGATTACATCGCTGACAAAAATGCCTGGGTTGTCTTGCTCCACAAGGTCGCTAAAAACTAATTTGATCAGCATTCGAAAATATTGTTGGAGCTGCTGAAGATTGTAAAACTAGACATGTTTGCATTGTATAAACTCAATCTTTTGGTATTGTATAATTGCATAGCACACGTGTGAGCACTATGTTGCTACTATAAAGCTACCATTTACTGGGTACGTCTTTCATTGACTTGAATGTGCCCTGGCAACTGAGAGTTTGTCGTGCTCACTCAAATCTCTCGTTGGTGGTGGCGTGTGTGTTGGATCATTAAGTTCCCTTCAAAATGGTTGAGCTGAGTGGTACTAATCCATACGTCATGTTCGTGAACGGGCTGCGCCACTAGGGACTTCAAAATCAAAATCAAAAGACATTTATACAAACTAGGCTGACAGTCAGCACTTTTTGAACGTCAAAATCACATACAACAGTCCCCTAAAACGCCCGCCCTTCACCACTCCCTAGTGCTTTAGCTGGGACTGGGACTGGTCATCTCATAGCTATCACGGCCTATTTTAATTTCTAAATTTTCATTTGATTTTGTTTTTAATTACGGACGCTTTTAATGTGCACGTCTTTTTACATCGTTCTCACATTCATAATTTGAACATAAATGATGTAACCAACTTTCTGTAACAAATTGTTAGGAACAATGTCATGATTTAAAAAGAGTGTCCATAGAGTTTCTTGCCCGTTCTTCTCCATAGGTAGGTATTTATGGAGAAGAACGGGCAAGAAACTCCGTATAAGAATCGTAGTAGGTACTACGCTTTGGAATGGGCAAGTAACTTCATCTTTCCGACTCTTTTACAATTCAAAAGTGCCTGTAATTGGTTTATTTGAAATAAATGCTTTGAGTTTGAGTTTATACATATCTTCCTGCATAAAATACTACAACAGTTCTACAATGGCTCATTCGGGTTAAAAAACTCATGTCAAAAGTCAGTCGTTGGTTCTTGTGCGATACGTGGAAAATAGTTGTGGAAATTTAAAGATATTTTCGGTTCTGGGTTTTTCACTATGAAGTCCCTATGTTTTTATTTTATCGTATGTAGATAGAACCCTTGCACCATTAAAAGTCATAAAATATACATGTTACCGCTTTACTTCTAAAAATAATCCTTTTTAACCGACTTCAAAAAGGAGGAGGTTCTCAATTCGTAGGAACCTTCTTTTTTTTTATATATTTTCCCTGATTACTCGAAGATGGCTGGATCGATTTGGATTTTTTTTTTTTGTTTGAAAGGCTATACTTCTCAGGTGATCTCATGATGATAAAGTCAGGACCTGATGATGGGATCCTGGAGAAATAGAGAGAACTCTTCAAATTTTATAGGCACACATGAAGCGATTTGGGTAGTTTCTGGAAGAGTACTTTTTCGGAGTGGTCCCATTTCAATTTGGTGAAGATCTGATGAAGAACTTCGGAGATAAGCAACGGAACTCCTCAATAAATGATAGCAAATGGACTGGAATTGCTGAAATCTCACGTCTATCTATTGTTTACACCAGTTCATAACATAATATCACACCGGGACGCTGTGAAGGGGTAAGCACATGTGAACCACTAAAAAGTGAAAAATTAATACTTAAAAAAAAAACAATCAACCGACTTCCAAAAAAACACTAAGAAGTGAAAAATAACTTTAATTTCGGAAGGCGGTGACAAGAAATTAAAATACATATCCAAAGTCACCGTCTTCCGAAATTAAAGTTATTTTTCACTTTTTAGTGTTTTTTTGTAAGTCGGTTGTTTTTTTTAAAAATAAATTAATGATTTTTTCAACTACCGTCAATGTTTACCGCTAAATATAACAAATTAGAAACTAAATGATAAACAAACACATGAACACTTGACAATCCTTGAAAAAGCCATTCATAAGCTTAAACAAATATCACTTGACTTGACTAATCTCGGGTGTGGGTTACTCGAAAGAGATACCGCGGCCCCTGGCACACAGGCAACTGAAGGAACACGGGTGGGTTTAAGTCAGTAAAAGTCTGACACGCCCTCCCGCTCCGCACAGAGCGGGAGAAGTTAGTTGATGATTTACCACACAAAAAAAAAGGTGACTAATCTCGCCGACTAGTCAACAAATATTTTGTGAGCCGCGCGCGCCTCGCCTTTGGTTTTCGAACCGGTAACGGTCGGTACGTAATTATGAATCGGCGCATACCGATAAAGCGGCTACAGGTAAGTACTTACCTACCTAACCCCGGCAAAAACAAGCTTGATGTTACCATAACATCAAGCTTGTTTTTGCCGGGGTTAGGTAGGTAAGTACTTACCTGTAGCCGCGAACAGATCTCACGGATTAAATACAAAAATATTGGAGTTGCAGTCTTTTCACATAATATTCGGGAGGGAAATCAAGTATCTAATAAAACTTGCACACACATACTAATGTGTGTGCAAGTTTTATTAGATGCTTGATTTAGAAACTTGCACACACATACCAATGTGTGTGCAAGTTTTATTAGATACTTGATTTCCCTCCCGAATATTATGTGAAAAGACTGCAACTCCAATATTTTTGTATTTAATCCGTGAGATCTGTACTTTAAAGAAAAAAGACAATAAAGAAAAATAAAAGAAAGTAAAAATACAATTTTTAATTAAATTAAAAATACAATACGTTGATTTGCGCTAAACATGACGCAAAGTAAGAACAGAAACATAAAAATAACAAGTTGGGGAAATATACGTCACATCCACGCAAAATGGCCATTGCTAAGCTTAGACAAAGCAGCATAGCATATCGAACCATTATGTATGACATTATGCATGCTGTCCTACTGGCTGGTCCAGGGCAATATCGAAACATCGTCAGCTGTGCATGTTTCCCACCCTTTGCGAACATGTCCCATGTGCTATGTCGCATACGCAGTACTTATATGTCCCTCATTTATTGTAGATTGAATCAGATACTTAAATCAATTATAAACTAACCAAGAAACCACTTCACGTTCCACACCAAGATCAGAGACTTCGTTAGAACACAATCTACGATTGTACAGTTGTTAGCTTTGCGAGTACCAGGAGCCGCACAACTTGTAACTAACTTGAACTAAGTAAACTTTATCTTCATTGAATCAATTGGAATAAGCTTTTGATTGGTTTTGCTCAATCCATTTTATTAGGAATTGTATTGACCCAAAGTTTTGTGAGTATTCTTTGTCCTTGTAGTTTTTGTTTTTCAGGGTTAATTTCTGGCACTTGATCATTTAACTCGGCTTTTTAGGGCACCGTTCCCAAAGGACGCTACCGGGGTTCTAGTACTACGGTTCCGCAGTCCATCCGTCCGTTTGTCACAGGGCTGTATATTTTGAACTGTAATAGTTATACACTTGAAATTTTAACATAGTGTGTACTATTATCGCTGCTATAATAAAAAAAAAAAAAAACATTTAAAGGTTATACAAGAGATGTGTTTTATTCGCCGTTTTGATAGTTTTCACTATGCGTGGTTGTCCACGCACTTGGGCTGATTTTTTGCTTTTTCAACCAACAAAAATTCACGATTGTTTGTTTTTAGGGTTCCGTACCCAAAGGGTAAAACGGGACCCTATTACTAAGACTCCGCTGTCCGTCCATCTGTCTGTCTGTCCGCCTGTCACCAGGCTGCACCTCATGAACCGTGATAGTTAGACAGTTGAAATTGTCACAGATGATGTATTTCAAATAAATGAAAAACAAATATTAAAAAACAGAATAAAATGAATATTTAATACAACTTTAATACAATTTTTTGCTCGTTTTTATAGATAACGGTACGGAACCCTTCGTGCGCGAGTCCGACTCGCACTTGGCCGATTTTTTAGATACGACCAATGTTGCGCCAGCCTCAATGCTTTAACAGCATTGAGGCTGGCTCATCATTGGTCATATCTCCCCACTATCATCCTTGCTGATTGGCAAATATTATTATCACGTGATGATACTAACCTACCTACAGTCGCGACTATCTTCATCATCTGCCTACCCTTACCCTAACTACGTTGGGGTCTACTTCCAGTCCAACCGAATCCAGCTGAATACCAGTATTATGTTCTACAGTGGTGACTATAAATAGGCAAAATAAAAAAACCTGATTTCAACTTTGAGAATATATAGGTACTGGTGACTGTATTTCCATAGTACTATCGTACGCTTACACCGGATCATAACAAAATGAGTACCTACGTTAGCAGCATCTTTGTTTCAATTCTGGGAACTATCGTAAGACATCTGAAGTCCTTGAGATAGTTATCTTAATGAAGGGCCTGGCGTATACTCTCTGTTTCTGTTTCAGCTTAAGAAACTTAAAACCTCATTTAGTACTTCATAAAAATTAATTTTGACAGTTTTTTTTAGTTTTTTTCAAAATGGCGTAGTGTTTGATTTACACACAGTTAATCAACTGTATATTAACATACTCCACTTGAACCAAGTATATGAATATAGGTAAATAAATATTTTTATTTTGGTAACAAATAAAATCTTCCTAGCAAAATGGTACCGTTAATACTTTCGTCCACCTGGATCCCACTTAAATTTATGTCGGCCCATAACAAAGTTACCGGACGGTAGTTTGTTACCTAATGTGACAGTAAACTCTCTTACATTGTCAGTTTTATTCAACAAAATATATTTTGCTAGAGACGTTGCAATAACACAAAGACTCATATAAGTTGAGAAGAGAGTAATGAGACACGTAGACTTTGCTATAGCGCAATTTAGTCCAAACGTCAGTTATTAAATCGAAGTTAAAAAATAGGAAGTACACACCTGTAAAATACGTTAGGGGCTATTTTAACGTGTAATTTTGAATATTTCTATTTTATTTATTGTTTGTGATTCCAGTGCGTTTGTCAAACCTACACTACTGTACCAAAGCTACATTTTCCAAAAAGCAACAAGCTGCTCGTGTCTATAAAAAAATCAAAACTACACGAATTGTATTCGTGTAGTTTTAAATTTTTTATACACTTTATCTACTCTTTATGTCTGATTCACGAACGATTACATGTCAAAATCTTACATAACTGTCCTACTTATGTTAACAGTGCGCGTACATCTAGTAAAATATTCCGCTTTTACGACAATAAAACTAGTTAAATTTTCGTCGCTGTGAAGCGACCATAAAAATGCAAAGTTCATCCATTATAATGCAATTTTATGGTTGCCGGCCACCCGGTACCGAAAGTACCATCGCATCGTCGCGTTTCATCGCAGCGTATTATTTCAGAGTGGCGTATTTTTAAACGCGTTCTGTGTTGTTTATGTTCTACAACGATGTAAATTCGCGGATTATTGTGTCACAAAACATTGTCACATTTTTGCTAACGACACTTTTGTTACAAATATGGGATTTTTAATGAGTTAACTCCTATTTCGGTAACGATGGGGTAGATACGGCTTGGAATTAAACTACACAATATAGAGAAGACAAGTACAAACGTTTTCAAAGAAAAAAGCGTGCTTATTTTTCGAATTTCTTTTGCTATCAATGGTAATCTAACTCCCAAAGGCAATAAAAAGTAACTGCCGATTGGCACAGCACGGCTGGTTGAACTCTTTACCTGGCTTTTCACTGCAACCCCAACGTTTTAACTAACCCGACACAGTTAATTTCTATGATTCACTTGTACATTTATTGTGTTCTTGACATATTGTTTTGTTACACCAATTAGGAAAAAAGTGTTTGTTAAAGGCGTATAATTATGCTTAGTTTTTTAAGCTGCATTTTACTATGGCAGGTATTGCGTGGAAATATGCCAGTTATATTTATAAAATTGCATATTTTCATGCAATTTCTGATGTAGGTGTATAAAAGAATGATAGAATGTGTTATTTTTGACACGCTTAGAATGTGTTATTTTTGACACGCTTAGTAGTTTACCTGTAAGTATTTTATCAGGCTACTTACAGCTAAAAGAATCACCAGGTAACTTGTAAGTCAACGTAATTATTTCTTGGGAGTGATAGTGTGTACATATTTATGTGCACATAACTATGTGCTATAATTAATACCTGAGAATATTCATGTTTTCTTGTTACATCATCATTTTCCCTGTATGCACTGTGCAAGCGCACCTAAGGATAACCCCCAGACATGTCCTGAGGTTCTTAAGAAGTGGAGAGGTATTGCACGGCTATCAGGGCAGTCTTGGAAGTATTGTCGTGATCCCTACCAACATATTACTGGAATACTTCCTTCCTTTGAGAACGTTTGCTTTTGCGAAACTCCTCTCAAGCCGGCCAATAAAGGCAATCCAGAGGTGAGGAATAAGACTAGTCCCAGGAGATAGGGTAGCTACTGCCCCACAGCTCGCCACATGTTGCCCTGAGGGTTTCTGTATCACACTTGGCAAAGTAAACTCTACGGCAAAGACCGTCGTATTATTTTACAAGTTTCCAATTGTATTTTTTTTATGTCATATCTATCATTACGAAAGCCTTTAAAAATCTTGACCAAAAGAAAACTTTTTCCGCAGTATCAAACCCATGTCCTTTAGTGTCATCCACATTGAAGCATAACTCATTTCCCATAAGGTCTGCTACGATTTATAGGAACTAACACAATATAAGAGGATGAGCCATAAAATACCATGCATGCCATGTAAGGGGTTTGGTCAAGACCGGCTTATTTATGATACTTCAGTTGCATGGATAGTTCGTTTTCCTTTTCAGGAGCGTGTACAGGCGTGTAGCAAAAAGTTATTCATAAGAAAACTGTGTAACGTTTTTGTAGTGTTTAAAACTATGGGAATTTAGTTCTTTCTTACGTAAAACAGGAGATTTTGTTTTTATAATCATTCCGAAAATTAGGCAACATGCACGTTTTGTATTGTATGTAATAGAGTTTGTGTACTTTTTTCTTAATTTTTCGCTGTTTCCTAAACGTATTTCTGGAACTGTCCATTCACCCACAAATAAGTAACTTCGTACGAATCGCCTATAGAAAATATTATATTATTTAAAAGTGACGATTCGCCCGATGATGGGCGAGTCAATTCGTGCGAATGGTAAGCTTAAATGTGGATAAAATGACTAACTTTACTGCCTCATACCTATCCAACAGGTACTCTAACTAAAATAAAAATATGCAGTAGGTACCTACAGCAGTACATAGGTACCTATCAATACAGACTTCAGAATACCACAAAGTTTTTCACAAAATATTTCAATGCTCAATAAACCCTAGACTGTAGAACGAAGATAACTAAGGAACCTAACACGTTTCTAATAAAATATAATGGACTCGCCCATTAGATTTTATCACTAACTTGTGAATGTAGACGAGATCGACTCGAACGTAGCGGTGAAGTAGAAATTATTTGAAGTAAATGGAGTGCTCTTGAAGTACAGAAATTGAATAAACTACTTATCACTATATCCAGCTTGGTAGACACAACTCTGAGAAAGAAGCCGACAGGAGAATCCAGTTGGTCTGGGCAGCGTTTGGAAAACTTCGTCAAGTCTTCTCGTCGTCAATACCGCAATGTTTGAAGACTAAGGTCTTCAACCAGTGCGGCCCGTGATGACATACGGTGCCGAAACGTGGACACTGACAGTTGGGCTCGTCCACAAATTTAAAATAATTCAGCGCGCTACGGAGCGGGCTATGCTTGGGGTTTCTTTGAAGGATAAAATCAAAAACGGAGTTATCCGGAGAAGAACTGGAGTTACCGACATAGCTTGCAGGGTAAGTAGGTTGAAGTGGCAGTGGGCTGGCCATGTTTGTCAAAGGACCGATGGCCGGTGGAGCAGACTAGTCCTGGAGTGGAGACCGCGTAACGGCAAGCGTAATGTGGGACGCCGCGCCGTCCAGCTTGATAGACCGACGACCTTAAAAAGATGGCTGGGACAGACTGGATGTGAAAGGTGGAGGACAGGGTGTTGTGGCGCAGCATGGGAGAGGCCTATGTCCAGCAGTGAACTGCGATAGGCTGAGTTGATTGACTTATCACCAGAGGTCGGAGTAGGTTGATTGATTTTATATACTTGCGTCAAGATATTATAATATGGACATGCCATTTTATCCACAATGTGCGGGAAGTACCGGAAAAAGTTCCGGAATTGGAATTATGGAATAAAATAAAATAAAAAACATACAGATAGGCTAACAAAATCGTTTATTATATGAATGATTGATTGAATTCAATGAACAATTATTTTTAATTAAACAAAAACTTTCCAAGGTATTTTTGTATAAAATAAAATACTGATTTCTTTCACCATTAGCTAACACTGGTAGCGTAGATTGATATTATTAATACGTTTTTCACCTTAAACACAAATTCGTGCTAATTTCAAAATTCCGGAACAAATATCACAATAAATATGAAGTTCCGGTATTTTGGAGGCATATCCATATTATCCTCTACGTTTGACCTCAACGACCTTAAATCAATCTCTGCTTATCACTATCAATTTCATAAGGTATTATGCTACCATAATACCTTAGATGTCAATACGTAGGTATTGGGTATTATTGGAGGTACATATTTAAAAAAAATAAACTTAAAAGCTATGTTGGTGTATTATGCCTCGCCTCACATTTCAGGTCCAGTTGAAAACCAGCGTCCGGCACTAATTGTCTGGCATTTTTGTTCAGGACTTTTTTGGCGCAGCCTTGAGGCACATTTGAATGTGAGCTTCTGACATAATCTTTATTTGATTTACTAGCTTCTTCCGGCGACTTCGTTCGCGTGGAAGCTAGTAAATCGTAAGTCACCACAATTTACTAAAATTACTATTTTTGACTATTTTGACTATAAATAATTTACAAATTTATTTTCATTTCTTTCTGTAATTAGAAGTATTGTGTGTCTTTAAGTCTGTGCTAAATATTTTTTAACCGACTTCCAAAAGGAGGAGGTTCTCAATTCGTCGGAACCTTTTTTTAGGTATTTTTTTATGTATGTTCCCCGATTACTCGAAGATGGCTGGACCGATTTGAATTATTATTTTTGTTTGAAAGGGTATACTTCCCAGGTGGTCCCATAATCATCAAGTCAGGATCTTACGATGGGATCCTGGAGAAATAGAGAGAACTCTTCAAATTTTATAGGCACACTTGAAGCGATTTGGATAATTTTTGGAAGAGTACTTTCTCGGAGTGGTCTCATTTCAATTTGGTGAAGATCTGATGAAGAACTTCCGAGATAGGCAACGGAACTCCTCAATAAATGATAGCAAATGGACTGGAATTGCAGAAATCTCATGTCTGTCTATTGTTTACACCAGTTCATAATATAGCATCACGCCGGGACGCTGTGAAGGGGTAAGCACATGTGAACCACTAAAAACTGAAAAATAAAAACATTTTTCAAAAAAAAAGAACCGACTTCCAAAAAAAAACACTAAAAAATGAAAAATAACTTTAATTTCGGAAGGCGGTGACAAAAAATTTAAATACATATCCAAAGTCACCGCCTTCCGAAATTAAAGTTTATTTTTCACTTTTTAGTGTTTTTTTTTATAAGTCGGTTGTTTCTTTTTACGACGCTTCGAAATCAACAAATTTTAATCACACCGAAGCTACGGTCTATTAACAAAGCTCGAGAATAATTTTACAATTTAAATGTCCTAAGGAGTCTTCTGTATTCACTGGTGAGTGTGTGACTATATTGGAAGCTTGCCTTTATAAAGTCACACGTTAATATCAAGAAAGCCGTAATTCACAGACTCTCTTAGCTGTCTGCAAGCATTAGCAAAAAACCCGTATAAAAGTAAATTGCACAGCCCCCTTATTTGTCAATAATAAAGTCCTTATTATCTTGTGTTAGTTTCAAAGAGAGGTTCAGTTATTTTGGATACCCAGTCATTGTGGCATTAATGGAAATGAGTGCGCTGATGCTTTGGCCAAAGATGTTTGATCATCAGCAGTAGCCGACGTCACCCACAATACTCTTCAGGGGACTTGCTAAACCTTCCACGAGTTAATCTCCAATCTTCATGGCAAGTACAGTGGAATGCCATTGGAAGAAGAAAGGGCAGGTTTTACTAAGCAGTACAACCAACCATTAAACCAAAACCTTGGTTCTACGGTTACAAAAAGTATAAAAATCTGTCGTATTGTCTAGTTTTTGTAGTACTCCCGTGTTTTTATATAAAATCCATGTTCGAGACTCCTCTCTCTGCGAGTGCGGGTTGGAGGCGGGTACTCTGGATCACATCTTTTTTGAATGCTCAAACAACGTTAGACGACTATAAAGATCTAGAGGTGAAACGCCACCTCTAGATCTGTATAGCCTTCTCCCTAAATTTAGAATCCCTCTTCCTATTAATTTCCCCTCCTTGCTAACATATTACTCCCCTGAAATGCTTGTGGCGTTGATGACGTTCATCCGTCACAATGACATAAAATTATAAGTTGTTCTTTCTGTGTGGGTGTGGTGTGGTATGCGTATATTTTATGTTTGAACAATTTTATTTTATTTTTATTTTTTGTTTATTTCAGTCCCATACTAACCAATCAAGATCTTCATTGTGTTCAATTATATCACTTGAAGAATTTTACGTGTGTCTCCAGTTGTTGTTTTTATATTAATTTCATCATGAACACTTGTTTTTCCAATTCACTTTAGACATTGGCAGAATAGTCGACATCGGCTTTAATTGCCATTGAATAAAAATAGAATAAGAAAATTTAAAAATAATGACGACGGGGTATTATTTACCCCTTCGATTATGGATGGATGGATTGGGATTGATTCGATGATGATTGATTTTTTTTTTTTTTTTTCGATTTTTTTTTTTGGTATTTTTTTTTTTTTGAAGGTTCTTATTTTACCATCCCAGTTATCAACTCATAGCTGTGCCTGTGGTGCCTGCTATGACAATATAAGAAGATGCCTTGCAACTAATTCAAAGGAAATATAATATTTCGGAATTGAACCCTCTCGCCTTAGTTGTATCATCATGGCATCACCATGTGAGTAAATTAACCAGCGATACTGGTATAAGAGGTGGTGGTAACCCTGGTGGCTTAAAAGATCTACTGTTTTAAAATAATAACGATGCAATTGCTCCATTTATGTCTAACAATGTATGAAACCCTTGCCAAATTGCAATTATATTGCATCAGTAAGAGCTACGTAGACATATGACGTCTCTTAGCTCAAACTCAAAGCACTTATTTCAAACTAGCTTTTGCTAGCGGTTTCGCCCGCGTGTAGGTCGTAAATTATAATCTCATGGGAATTTCTTACCAGAATAAAAGTATCCTATGAGGTAATTCAGAATATCTGTCTGTGTAATACTGCAATGTTTGAACGCAAAGTGCAAGGTTTTCAACCAGTGCGTCCCGCCCGTGATGACGTACGGTGCCGAAACGTGGACACTGACAGTTGGGCTGGTCCACAAATTTAAAGTCACTCAGCGCGATATGGAGCGGGCTATGCTTGGTTTCTTTGAAGGAAAAAATCAGAAACGAAGTTATCCGGAAAAGAACTGGAGTTACCGACATAGCTTGCAGAGTAAGTAGGTTGAAGTGGCAGTGGGCTGGCCATGTTTGTCGAAAGACCGATGGCCAATGGAGCAGACAAGTCTTGGAGTGGAGACCGCGTATCGGCAAGCGTAGTGTGGGACGCTCTCCAGCTAGGTGGACCGACGACCTTAAAAAGGTGGCTGGGACAGACTGGATACGGAAGGCGGAGGATAGTGTTGTGGCGCAGTCTGGGAGAGGCCTATGTCTAGCAGTGGACTGCAATAGGTTGAGTTGATTGATTGATCTGTTTGTGTGCCAAATCACATCCAAATTCGATCAGCCGTTGTTGCGTGACTGCACAACAAACATCCAAACATCTAAATATCCAAACATACAAACTTTCACATTTATAATAAAAGATATATTAGAAAACCAATTACAAGCATGTTTGAACTGTCACTGTATCTCAGTCACAAAAAAAAAAACTAGTTGCCCATTCTAAAGCATATTAGGTAACCTATGAAGAGCATCATCTGACCTGTGCGGGTGACCACTGAAAATCAGCGCTGTGCTGTGGGTCCCATCCCATAGCATAGCATCATGCTGAGTGGAAGCCTTCTTGTCACAGTCACGGCGTGCAGCTGCCGTTTATTTATCTTCTTTATGCCTATGTATAAATATCTGTGTGTGTATCATGTTTTTTTTTTAATGTTAAGTATGTCATCTTTTATATGCACGTGTTTCTGTGACAAATAAATCTATTTTTCTTTCTTTTCATCTTTGATTACATATATCTACATACACACCTACATAATTAAGGTGAGACATTTCCAAACAAATCTGTTTTTTTTTTCTTTTTTTCGATTCTATGCGAGCAAATACATAGGTATGTGTAATTTTACCGGACTTTTTTATAACTGTTATGGGTCAATCTGGGTTAGTCTTAACTTCTGTACAGTTAATTATTCTGATTACTAGAAAGTCATTGCAGTATACGAAACCGTATAAACCACCCAAGGAGATTTTGGCGGGATCGCGTTGGAACATGTCGCACGAATTTTCATTTTCATGGAATTTAGTGAAATAGCGAATTAAATTGTATAATTTTGATAGTGAATTATTCAATTTAGTTACGTGTGAGTGCACAAGTGTAGTGAAGGTGAAAATAAGTGACTAACGTGGACTTTTCGTGTTCCCCCCAAAAACTCCTATTAAGTTGTTGTAAAGTTACTACCGCTTTACAATAACTTTGATTTGACTGACTAAAGACGACTATGAATGTTTTGTAACTTCGTACCCGATATCGGGCCATTTACTTGTTCTAAAAGAAAAATTACTTGACACTGGCTAAATGCACAAACCGTGTGAAGCCAAAATTAAAAAAAATAAAAAAAAAATCCACCCAAATTGCTTAAAACACGAGTCCCTCTATCATTTTATGACGACATAGATGTGGGGCTTGTGGCTAAGTAATAAGAGCCGCAGGAGTCGATCGATAAAGTTAAGCTACGCTTGCCGCAGTTGGCCTGTGGATGAGGAGGCAGATGATGATAGGTAATTTATCAAGCTTTATACACCAAACTCGTATATTAAATTGATTGTGCCTAGGAGACCAGCGCAGTTTGCAAAACCGTAAAATCCATACTCAGGCACTATAATTTAAATCATCATCATCTCCCTAGCCTTTTTCCAACCAGGTTGGGGTCGGCTTCCAATCTAACCGTAAGTAGCTGAATACCAGTAATTTACATGGAGCGACTGCCTATCTCACCTCTACAACCCAGTTAATGGGTAATAAATAAATAAATAAAATAAAATGTTTTTAATTCAAGTAACAAGACTCATATACAGACAATAAAGGATATAGACAGGATAATAAGCACAGACAAAAATGAACACTCACAAGATAACAATATGTCTACTGCAGCATTGCCGGACATAAGGACAATCCACTCTATCGGCGATCATCACCAGGACGGTGTTGGCGCTGCCTCGCACTCTGCGCACCAGAGACGTACACCGCTTGCGCAATGTTGCGTGAAAGCAGTCGGTGCGCGCCTCCGCGAACATGCCCGAGGCGCAGTGGCGGGGCAGCCTCAACACCGCCCTGAACGCATTATTGAACTGGACGACGTAATACGAGATGCCTTGGTAAGATTGGTTGTCAGACTTTCGGGCTTCTGACGACCAGTTACGACTGTCAAAGATCCACGAATGACTACCGGGACCTTGCCTTCCGAGGCACAGAGTGGTCTTGGTATGTAAAAATGGTCACCCATTCATAGACCAACTGTGGCAAGCGTAGTACAACCTGATCGATTGACACTAGCGGCTCATTTACTTAACCACAAGCCCATCCACCTTAAGTAAATAAACTGCCCAATTAGCTTTGAAACACCGAGCACCTTTACCATTTTACTACAGTTTTATCAGGCAATAAACTCCGAAATCACAGCAGTACTTACCCTTGACAGAATTACAAGGTAAGTATATAAGTATCACCATACACCATGCAAGCTTGGCTTTACAGCGCACCTGACCTTAGCTCCTATGCAAAACACTTTCATGTTTATGACGTAAGCAGAAAACACCCCTGAATGTAGTAAAAGGAAGGCTTTTGAAGTGAGCTTATTTTATGTCGAAAACATTTACATATTTTTACGTCACCATTAAAATGTGACACATGTGAAATCCTTCACAAGGTGGATCGATGACCTGGTGAAGGTCGCACGAACCTGGCAGATGATAGAAGCACATCTGGGCAATGTGATGATAGATATCAGGGGCGAATGTCCAGGAGTGAACGTCTTTCCAGCGATGATATCATCAGCATCATCTGCCCAGCCTTTCCCCAACTAAGATTTTGGTGTCAGCTTCCAGTCAAGCCGAATGCAGCTGATACCAGTATTTTACATGGACTGACTGCCTATCTGACCTCCACAATCCTGTCTGTCCCATGATGATCTAATATATAAAATTTCCATGTCACAATGTTAGTTACCGTACTCCTCCAAAACGGCTTTACCGATTTTTACCAAATTTTATATGCATATTCAGTAGGTCTGAGAACCGGCTACTATCTATTTTTCATACCCCTAAGTGATAAGGGTTGTTCACCCTAAATAATTTATAAGGCAAAACAACGTTTGCCGGGTCAGCTAGTAATGATATAAAATCTTGAACATTAGTAGAACTCCTTGGTCTGTTTTGTCCCGGAGAAACTGTATGTTACAGTCATCCAATATATATTTTTTCATAGTCTATCAGAACAGCGCCACCTATGACTTAGTCTTCAACTTCGTCATAAACTAACCTATATACAGTATCGCGTCGATCTACATATTTGTGAACCTGTAAAATAAAGGCAAACATAAAATTACTGTACTGAAACTGATCAAAATAATAATTTTACCAACCTTTAAAAAGATTAATGATTTTTTAATGTTCTAATCTTATTATTGTTTTACCTTACATGTAAAAGAACACGCGACGGTATGTCTCCAGGGAATTAACCCCGGACGTCGCAGTGACGGTACAGTTTTAACGAGACAGTTATTAATAATGTACGATAGATCGGTTTACGAGGTTTTTGGGCTACATTTCAATGAGTGTACCTTTATTTTGACCTGAGAAAAAAGAAAAGATGCTTGTCTGGGTCCTGGGTTCAATATTTTTTTAAGTATCCTTCTTACTTACATAGTTGTTGGCTCATTTATTTCAAGTTGCAAGTAAAGTTGAGTGGTGAAGAGGTGATTTGGAGTGTTAATACATTTATTTGCTTAAAATGAAACTTCTACCACTAGCTAAATAATGGACCTCAAATGGACCAATATTGTTTTGATGCTAACGTTGAAAGCTGCTGCTAACCCAGCCGTAGATTGAGTATCGTCAGCTTCTACTTTCGCCTTTAATTCATCGTTGTTGATTTAGGTTTTCGTCCCACCACGTGTTTCATTTTTTAGATAAAAATTTCCATGTTCGTCGTGCTTTCGTTTTTAGTGATCATGCACTCCGTACCTAATCGCAATTAATGTTGCGAGCCGTTAGTGCGACATTGCTACCGCGATGGAACTCGTATTCCCGATGGAAAAAACAATATTGATATTGATTGAAAAAGATACAAATGTAGTGAAAACAAAACACTTGTCAATAAACAAATGCCTATGAATTTGAAAATAGACCTCCATATTTTTTAAATTAAATTCATATGAATTTAGAATTTATTGCCAGCCATAGGTACATAAATTACGTTTCAAATGGCCAGTATTGTAAAACGGCATCTTTATAGGTAAAGACCTATTGTAAATGATATGCATGGGGTTGCAGTGAGATAATAGGGAATATGGAAGAGGTTTGAGGTAGGACCCACATTAATTTGATTTTTTTACCCCGATACTTTATGTTTTTGAAATTACACCTAAACCATTATTTTCTCATTAAGTTTGTAAAATTTGTCCATAAAACTTTATTCAAAAAGTGCAAAATAATCGATCGAAATTCAAATTTGCGAAACGCATCACCATTGGTCGAATCGAAGCGTGACGTCACATAGCATGATAATACATTTAGCGGCGTCGATATTCGTACTGCTAGTCGTATTTGAAAGAAAATTATCTTTTGTTTATAATTTTTTGTTTCCATTACTTAGTGCGATTTTGGTATAGTGACATAAGAAATTATCAAGGACATTGACTGAAAGTGGTTTTGCCAAAGTGAAGTTCAATCGGACATTGTTCCAAATAAAGATACTTTTCCTCCAGAATCCAGATTTTATGGTCGCTGAGGTCAAAGGAGTGAAAGCTGCGAGGTAATTTTGTAAAACATAATATTTTGTGATTTACTAGATAGGTTTTTATGCATGCATGCACAAAGCCCGTTCCGTGTGGTGCCGGACGTACAAGAACAGCACCATCCCATTTCTTCCCATGGGTATTGTAGAAGGCGACAAAGAGACTAGAGAATGGGCAGCAGCGTTCATGACCACCATACTGCGATCCCCAACCCGCCTGCCTAGTGCGGCGATTATGGCAAATCCCCCCCTTTTGGGGGAGGCTTATGTCCAGCAGTGGACGTCTTTCGGCTGATATGATGATGCACAAACCAGGATTTACCTAAACATAACCTCAAAAGTTGTTATCATTCACCAAACTTTCTGTTTCAAAAGATTCTAGTGAATTTTGCATAAAGTGTTTGATGGAGAAGCAGATACTTGACAAAGGAGATAACCAATCGAATCTATTCTATTTACCAAAAAATGATAGACATATTTCGTGTCATCTCATAAATCCGGTGTAGGTACATTTATTAGGTTTTGGCATTCTGATACAAGCAAATATCTATAAAATGGTTTTTTAGCATTTTCTATGTTCGGAATAGCGATTAAAACTACAAATTCTTAAAAAATAACTGTGTAGGCATATAGTGAAATACACTGAACGTGCCATGTGACTAACACATAGGGTATTTTTAGTCCTGGCGTCCTACCAGTTCTCGTGAGGTTTTCCGAAATCAACGGGGGAAGCAGCGGGCAAAAGCTAGTTATTATTATTATTATCAGCCGTTTGCACCCCACTGCTGGGCAATGGCTCCGTTCCTTTCCACTTATGCTTCTCTACCTACTGCTGTTTCTACAACTCAATTAAGTATTTAATCATCAAAGTAATCCTTGCCAACAAAACCGAATGAATCCATCGTCTACCTACAAAACTCTAACTATTTGTCTTCCTCCGCAACAATTTGCCATAATAAGTATTCACTTACTTTTAAAACAATAAAGACTTTCAGCTAGTTATCGCGTGTCGCCGCAACGTTTATAACTTACTGCTAATATGGTATACAAGGTCGAACCTGCCCAGGAATGCTGGGCAACACGCAATGTTCAAGCTTAATTTAATTATTGTTATATGTGATTGTGGTATGGTGAGTGGGTGAGGCGGATTTGATTTAGTGTGACACACATGACAGTCTTTTATCTGGATGTTGTCTAATTAATAGCTTATTCATGTCTTATGTGATTTTTCGAAAGAACTTTAGTTGTGTGCTTCGTTAGTGTAGTTTTCTCTGTGGCAGCCACGAGTCTGGATTTGTGCCCGTTTGATGGAGATAGGCTTGCCCCTATTACATGGGACTTAAACATAACTGGTGAAATGTGGGTGTGTACTACGTACAGCAACAACTCTGCCTAAGCCTTTAGGGAATACTGGTATGACGTTATGTTTATCTTTAAGTGTCTGTTTAGTTGTATAATTGTAGTGGTATACTTCTTCTACTTCTGAACACAGACCGCTAAAAAAACCACTTGATTTACATCACTGATGTAAATACCCCAGGGATTTAAAAATACATATTCTTGTTCACCATCTTCAAAAAGATTGTTCATATTATGAGCTTAGTAGTCAAAACAGCAAAATCCATCGTTTGGATATAAAAATATTATTCTTATGGAGGCCAGATGCAAGAAAAATATGTAGATGGAATATTGTAAATATTCCATAACATTACACACGATAAGGTCCCGTGTATAGTAGTTTCACTCTTCTTGTTGTAACTAAGTGTCCACTGGCCGCAAACGCTGTGAATATACGTGTAAGCGCATGAGCCACTTACCTTTTAAGACCAGACGAGAAAACAGACATGGGAAAGTCGGAAGTGTATGTGTTCATGTGCGTGTGTGTTTGTTTATGTGCTGACGCTACTCGCCTTCATGCAAACATTCACAGCGTTTTTGTACACTTGGTTACATCAAGTAATAGTGAGTGTTGCTTCGTAAGATAACTGTACTTAACATTTCACCGACATCCATATCCCACACCGCGATACAGAAATGCTGTTTTCCTGACCAAAATACAGTACCGGACGAATTCTTTCACAGTAACTCCTTTACCATAATTCAAGGCAAATGTAGATTTACGTCCATCCATGTGGGCTAGTTTCTGGTCCAAGCAACAACGTCTGACCCCAATCCTTTGGGAAACTACATTTTCACATTACACAGTCCGTTGTATGTATAGCGGTGCATGCTTCCCATTCACATGATATAAATCCCCTGTTGCCTTGACTTGCACTCCGGGAGGGACTAAAGTAGGTTATTCTTAGCTGTGAACAGATAAAACTGTGACGTAGTAAATCATAAAGTCTGATGATACAAAAAATAATCCTTTGTGGTAGAACATTCCTGAGTTATGCACTCTTAACAAATAAGCAATAAAGCACTAACACACATAATTACAGTGAAACATCTGCCCATTCTTTATACAACTATGTATTTTGGGGTCGGCTTCCAGTCTAGCCCGATCTTGCTGAATAGCAGTATTACATGGAGCGACTGCATAGCTGAAAAAACAATCCCCGTGGTAAGACTTATTGTCTGACTTACGACTTCTGGCGAGCTGTAACGACTTTCAAAGATCTCCGAATGACAGCCATCACAATAATATATTGCGTAACACACTGTCAATCAAAATCGAATTAATGTTTAAGGATAATGCTAGTCCATTAAGTTATAAGTTCAAAAAAACAGTCGACAGTTAGTTAATATATGACGTCATTACCCTGCTGGATCAACGTGCTTTCCGAGGCACGGAGGGTCTTGGTATATAAAGGTGATCACCCATCCCCCAAACAACCGCGGCAAGGGTAGATTAACCTGGTCGATCGACCCTTGCGGCTATTCTTAGTAAAGCCAAACTATTATTTTATAAACTCATTTCAAAAGAAAACAAACATTAGACAGACATGAGAACCAATAACAAACTAATCTTTGAGTGCCATCAAGCTCTGGAGAGTTTATCGACGTCCAATCGTATTACACTCCAGTGGATCAAGGGGCATAGTGAATCCTTAGGTAATGATGCCGCCGATGAACTTGCGAAGAGAGGCTCCGATATGAAAGTGCTAGGCCCGTACCCACTTCTCCCCCTGCCTTTCTCACAACTTCGTGCGTGGATTCGCCAAAGATTAACCGAACTTCATAACAACAGATGGTCACGGGCAACAGACTGTAGACAGTCAAAATTGGCTTTACCAACTGTAAACCCGCGTTTAACCAAAAAACTTCTTAGCCTGAGCAGAAATAACCTTAGAATAATCATAGGAACAATTACGGGCCACAACCACCTTAACAAACATCTTTATAACATAGGCGCCACAGACAGCCCGCTTTGCAGGGGCTGCCTGGACGCCGAGGAATCAGCCACCCACGTCATCCTGGACTGCGAGGCTGTGGCTACTCAACGTGAAGAAATCCTCGGAACAGTGAGGTCGCTCCGCGAAGCCTGCGAAGCCCCCAGGAAACTTCTGAGCTTCTGGGCGGAGCTAGGCTGGCTCTGTTAGCCAGAATCCCCACGCACAACGGACCGAGTGGGAGTCTACGTGCGGAAAAGGGAGTCCAATCATCCTCATCATCATCATAGACAGACATGAGATTTCTGCAATTCCATTGCATTTGCTATCATTTATTGAGGAGTTCCGTTGCATATCTCCGAAGTTCTTCATCAGATCTTCACCAAATTGAAATAGGACCACTCCTAGAAAGTACTCTTCCAAAAACTATCCAAATCGCTTCAAGTATGCCTTTAAAATTTGAAGAGTTCTCTTTCTCTCTATTTCTCCAGGATCCCATCATCAGATCCTGACTTGATGATCATGGGACCACCTGGGAAGTATACCCTTTCAAAAAATAAATAAATAATCCAAATCGCTTCAGCCATCTTCGAGTAATCGGGGAACATACATAAAAAAGAAAGAAAAAAAAGGTTCCGACGAATTGAGAACCTCCTCCTTTTGGAAGTCGGTTAAAAATACAATTCAGAAGGAATAAATATTTTTTTCTCGGTTTTGGCAGTGTTTAAGAACATACAAAGTTGCGTGTCGTTAGATATTACCTATGTTCTGTGTATACACCGTGTAATTTAAATGGTTGTTTTCTCGCAGCGAAATGGTTTTGTCTTGTTAATGCAATCGTTTTATAAACAAATAAAATATTAGAAACAAAAAAATGGCAGATTAGCCATTGTGAAAAATCACCACGTGCGAGAGTTTATTTTGCTTTGTACATTTGTGCATCGCTGTTCCCTTTGTCGGCGGTGCATGCGATTCGAGTAGTACATAAAAGTTACCTCTAGTGTTACTATTGAGTAGTGTTTTAGCGAGTTGATGAATATTTTTTAAATTATTTTAAAACAAAAAATCTTTTTTTTTTACTTGTACTCTATGCTTCGAAAGTACTCCTTATGGCAAATTGTTCTGCCGCGGGAAAACAACCATTTAAATTTCACGGTGTATATAGTGTAAGTACTGTGTAGCATAATGTTCATTTCAAGTAGTAACAAACAAAAGGGCCACCGGTCATCATAATACATTTCGTTTGATAACCACAACTTTCATTATTAAAATATTATACTGAATAAAACCATTGCCCGTCTTTTGACATTACACAATGCGATTATAAATCACAGGTAACCCAAGCGCATGATAACGCTACTAAATAACGTGGGTAGGTCATAATAATTTAATAAAAAGACATCTATCACCATGAATATATTTATGAAATTAAGAAACTTCTGAAGTATGCAAATTTCATTGTAATTAAGGGCTCGGTAAAA
This sequence comes from Polymixis lichenea, assembly GCA_949091785.1. Classification (NCBI taxonomy): domain Eukaryota; kingdom Metazoa; phylum Arthropoda; class Insecta; order Lepidoptera; family Noctuidae; genus Polymixis; species Polymixis lichenea. The sequence continues at coordinate 22,448,402 of OX420943.1, read as the reverse complement.
GTATGAGTATGGGCCACAGATGTTGAAAACTATAGATGGTACGGCACGGCCGTCTGTGATTGCGAGTCGCTGGAGGTAAATGCCGAAGTTTTTCGTTCGATCTTAAATTTTGGGAGTTTTTGTAATAGCTACTTAGTAACTTATTGGCTTAATAAACCCGTAGGCTTAATTTTCATCACAGTACTTCATAATATTGTAGACGAGAAAGTTATAAATGTTATAATAATTATGTATCATTTAGAAGCTGGTATAATTATAGTTCGTTCGCGGTAAGAATGCACTGAGTCATCAGTGCAACTGCAAGATAAAGGTGTATTCACAGTGGTGTTAAATTCAAACAAATTATATTTTAAAAGATTAAGTTTAATGAATAGATTTGATTGTAATTTGAAAAGATTTGATTAGTTAGGGGGCGGGGCTAGGCCGACGGATAATGATGACTCACTGCATTCTTAACGCGAATGTACTTTAGTGACACAGCATAGTATCAAACAGTAAGAGACCACAAAAAATAACAACACCGTAAGCCTTTCAAAATGCCTAGCTCCTTCCCAACTACCTAAGCTGGTACTGGCTTCCAGTCAAACCGGAAGCAGCTGACTACCAGTATTTTACATTGAGCGACTGCTTATCTGACCTCCACAACCCAGTTACTGGGTAACAGGATACCCCTTAGTGAGACTGTCACACTTTTGGGCTTCTAACTATCCGCCACACCTACCCATGTACTACCACAAACATACCACATCCATCTTTCTCTATATCCACGGCCGCACTTGAATATTTTCAAGCAACTTTTTGTAGGATTTTTTCAAAGTTGTATTGCAAAGATTGTTAGAAACTTTTTAATGTGCGTTAAAATATTAATTACTTAAGTAATGAGGAATTTTGTAAACTTGTTCTTGATTAATAATTACGCGGTTTTCAGAACCGTTTATTTATTTTAGCGTTGTAGGTAAACTTTTTTAAGCTAAGTAAGCGGTTTTATTTAGTGTATTCTTTGAGGGCTACAAAATCCAAATTTTATATTTAGGGAACTTACCTACAGTGTTTTGGGACGAAATTCCTTATCGCACGTTATACTGTCTGCACACCGGGGCGAATGAGACATAGACCGAAAAAAGTGTAACATTTTGATCTTTACGACACCTTTCACATATAATGTGTGTTTGTGTGATAAGCGTATGTCTATATATGGGTCTATTACTGTGGTATATAATTCGTATAAACGTATGTATGTGTGACACTCTCAGATGATAATATTCTGGATCTTATCACAATTTATTTGGGGTCATGTTGTGTCTTTTTCTTCATCATACTTATCTCGTCACTTGCTAGTCACCCCCTTTATAGCCATAACCTATTTCATACAGAAAATTCATCGTTTCTTTCGGTCGTCGCCTACTCATATAGCCATCGAATTTCTTACTCAAAACTTTCCAACTTTCCTGATTCCTGCGCATCACATGCGCATACTATGACAACCGATTTTCGCACATCTTTTCTGTTACCGGTGCCAATTTTCGATATCCTCGTATGAACTCATTTCTTATTCTATCCATTCATGTAACACCACATCCCACTTAGCATTTTCATCTTAGCTACATGCAATTGCCTTTCATTTTTCCCTTTTATGATACAACATTCTGATTCATACAAGACAGCAGGTCTAACCGTTGTGTGTTTGTCATAGATATAACAAAAAAAACCAAACCGGGTGTCCCACACCTGTCATTTTTCCTTTTCTTTAGGTTGTTAATCATACAAAAAAGGCTCTTCACTGCTTGGCCAACTGTAGAGATAGCGTTGAAACAAAAAAGAACAGAAATCAAACATTTAGTACATGTATTCTGTATTAATTTTATTTTTTATTTAGTATCTAAGTTTAGGGTGCACCGGTTGACGTCACCACGTCAACGCTAGCTGACACTGGACACCAGCGCAATGCTGTAGCTATGCCATATCGCGCAGGGTCACAGCATTATGCTGACCGAATGCACCCAAAACGGTGAGATAAATATTTTCTATGAACTTTTTTTTTTTGTCTTTCTATTCTTTAATCAGTAATTGTTAAACAGTTAACCAGTCCTTAGCATTAAAAATGACGTCCAAAAGCTCAATATTTTCTTTATCGGGATCCTATCATACATAAATCAGCAAAAAAACACTGATGTTTCGATAACTAACCTTACCCAAAATAAAAAGCCCCAATATTTAACCTGAATTACTCCATTGCGTTGTTTTCTTTTAACCTCTGCACGCGAGAAGATAATTAATTCGCTGCAAAGGTTTCGTGGTCTGGATTGGACAAGGTCCTTTGACCTTGACCTTCGGGAGGTAGGTAATTATACTATTATTAAACACAATATCTATGTTCAAACAATTACTGCAAACAAACGTTTGCCAGCGCAGCAGCTTCGCCCGCGTGAGGTCGAAAATTATCCCATGGGGACTTAAATCCTGTGTTAATTCAGGTTATAATCTATCTGTATGCCAAATTTAATACAGATCTGTTTAGCCGTTTGTGCGTGATTGAGTAACAAACATCTAAACATACAACTTTCCCGTTTATGATATCCGTGTATGCTCTTTGAGGAATTGAATAATGTCACGATAATCGTAACCATCTGCTGGGCCCAAGAACTTAAAAACAAAGAATTAAAGAAGTAAGTACAATAAATTTGAGAAAAAGAAGCTTCCAAGTTTGAACTTCTGATCTGATATTAGTGATATTGAGTAGAAAGGTAACTTACACCAAAATGAAGGCGATTAAGTCCTTTTTCCCAATAAAGTTTTACTAACATCTCCTGCAAAGACAAGCCTTCGAGTGCTCCAGAAAAGAACATCAATCACAAACTCAGACACCTAAATAACAAAATGAAATTACTCCAACAGACAGATTCGGTGATCAAAAGTAATTAAATAAGTATCAGTAACTAAGTAAAGGCACTGTCCCTAGTTAATTTGGCATTCCTAACTAATTTACTGGCAGGCTGGAGTAATCGAGGGGATCCTGGGAATTTACCGACGGATTTCAATTGGTTTAACATTATTAGTTCGGCTTTTTCCCAGAGTTGAACTTTTGTAAAATTCGAAGTACTGTGACAACCTGAGGTTCTTCGTACCGGGAGAGAATAATAAAAATTCCTTGTGCTTTAAATGGATACTTCGTTTATTCCACGCTTTCGTGTTTGCAGCACCGCGCCTGCCATGCAAGTCCATATTTCTGAAAGGAAAAACCTTTGCTCATACATTTTGAAGGCTTTTCCTACATTATCTTGACAGTTTGAATGTGATTAAAATTAATTTATAGCCAGCCTGTACAACCTAAGGTTATCTTTAGCAGACAACCTTTAAAGTACCTAAGATTTCATAAAATGCACGTAAAATTGTGTCAAAGCCACGTGTATATTCTGCAACAAAACCGATTTTTTTAGATCGTGAACAGGTAAAAAACTTAAGTATTAATGAGCAGCTTAAGTTTAATTTTCATTAATACTTAAGTCCAAGTGTCTACGGTATTTTGACGTACACTCAAATGTATATTCGCGATATCTATCAAACGGTTCGCTGACAGTAATCGTTCGAACCTACTTAGCAGCCGCCAAGAGCAAACGGAAGACGGATTTTTCGCTATGGAACCCTAAAAATACACTAACATGGACGTGCTTAGCTTAGGTATAGCACAACTACTCTGAGAATCCTTCAATAGCTAGATGAAATAGGTCCTAATTGAGCATTCTTTGAATGGCAGACAATAAGCCCGTCTTTTCTATCAGACAATACAGTTTTCCCACTGCGCACACTTTATTATTATATTAGGTAAATTATATAATTAATTATCATTAACCGTGAATTGTTTCAAAGCACAGTTAACTATCTCCAAAGCGCCAGTCATTAACTATTACCTATTGTTAGCTACAAAATTAATATTTGAAGGTTCATTCCCGGCCACCGTAGGCACGGGCTTGCGGACGGCGAGTAATGGGTAGCTCGCTGTCCCGTAAGGACCAAGCCCGGGTCGACGGCGCGTTGTGTTCCTCGCGCGCCTCAAAGAGATATCAGCAGCAACTGACGGGGTCCGCAAGGGCCGATGCCTGCCAGGGGTGCGGGTTGTTCGAAAGAGATACCGCGTCCCCTGGCACACAGGCAACTGAGGGAACACGGGTGGGTTTTAGTCTCAGTAAAAGTCTGACACGCCCTTCCGCTCCACCCAGAGCGGGAGAAGTTATTTGATGATTCCCATCCAAAAAAAAAAAAAAAGGTTCATTGATGAAATAATAATAATGGAATGATAATGTGAGATAATTTAACGTTGATCGTATTTATTTTATGATTTGAATAAATGATTGTTTTCAAGCTCGGGTTCAATTTTGAATTGATTTTCAAATGTCGTTCATAATACCAACGATAATTATAAATAACTAGCTTTTCGTTAATTTCCGACCTCCACGCGGGCGCTTCGCCCGCGTGGAGGTCGGAAGTTAAACCGCGGGAGTGTACTACCGAGATAAAAAGTACCCTTTGTGTTAATCCAGGTTTTAAACTATTCTGTGTGCCAAATGCCATCCACATCCGTTCTGCCGTTTTAGCGTCAATTAGTAACAAACATCCAAACATCTAAACATACAAACTTTCACATTTATAGTATTAAGTAGGATAATTAGGTACTACCGCGTACCGGGATAAAATGTATCCTATGTCCCACCAGGTCCTCGTCTACCTGTGTACCTTTCATCGAAGTCAGTCGACAAAATTAAGATTTGAATAGGTTATACCTATGGGACACACGCTGCCATATACTTACGACAGCGCTCCATGCAAACATTCGCCGCGCGAACAGACGACATACCGGCCTCGGACATCAGATACGTGCTGAGCTCGTGCTTTTTTTGGGAATGACATCTAGCAGTTCAACCTATGAGGTTGTCGTCTGCTTAATCGGTTTTTCCTCTGAAAATCCTAATAAATTAAGATTACCAGCCAGGGCTTAAAAAACTTGTCCCAAGGGATCGGCTTATCGAACAAAGTGATCGGAATGGAAGAGGGGAGAGGCAGTTTACCTGGTTTCGTGAAGAGAACCGCCTGACTCTTGTCGGGGTTGACCTCAACTCTCCATTTCCGGAACCAAGTGCCTAAGAACTTTGCGGAAGTTTGAAGAGCGCGAGCGATAGCGTCTTGGCAGCGACCTGTATAGTAAATGACCGTGTCGTAGGCGAAAAGAGCCAACTGGGCCTTTTTACTTTTCGGAATATCACTGGTGAAGAGCGTGAAGATGAGGGGAGATATCACGGACCCCTGAGGGACTCCAGCGCGAATGGGATGAGGAGAAGAGAAAGAACCTGTGGCGGACATCTACAATGCTCCACATACGAAAACTTCAAAAATAAAAAAATGTGGAAAACACAAAAAGTGAAGTGGCGCCATCTACAATTCCATACGCGAACTACATCAGCTACATCGCGTAAGCAGAGTTTACCGCGCGATTTGCATATATACAATATCCCAACATCAATCGTCGGGCAGTTGCCCCCCAGACACAACATGCGTCTGGTCGGAGGATCCTCCCTTTCCCATAGAGTATGAGTGAACTTTACACTCTGTTCCTCATACCTCTATAAACCCTCGATACGATAGCGGAAAGTGTGGTTTAATAGCCATTGTGCCAGACTTTGTCAAAAGCCTTCGCTACGTCGAAGAACAACGCACCCGTCATCGCATTACGCTGGCAGCCAGCACTTATGTGCTCTACGATGTTGGGTTACGGGTTACGAGTGTTGGGTTCGGAAACCAAACTGCTCGTTGGGAATGAGGCTCTGCGCTTCAGCATAGGCTTTGAGACACTTATGAATAGAATAAACCTCTCGTAGATTTTGCCGAGACGCAAAGTTGAGAAGACTGATAGGACAGCTGGAAGGCTCAGGACTTGGGCTGGCCTGGCTTGGGGATACCGATGGAAAGAAAGAAAGAAAGAAAGAAAGTGGCTTCTTTCCACGCTTTCGGAAAGATGTTGTTGCTCAGGGTGCCATTGAAGATGGCGGTCATGAGAAGTATGAAACGGGAGGGGAGGAGTTTATACAACTTATTGATGATACCATCCGAACCGGGGGACTGAGCTCGTGCACGAGCGCCGGTAATTTTTATTTTTTTTATTATTTGGAAAAACAAACAGTTACACATTAAGAATTACAAAAAGAATTCCATTAAGAATTACAAACTCATAAACCTCTAAAACTCAACACGTTGGTAATATTTTTTCATATTTTCCATGCAAAAAGTGAAAAATTCCATTTAAAACACGCCGAGGCTGGCGCACCTGCGCGCCTCCGGCTCTAAAAAAATTTACGGGGTAGGGTATTTAAAAATAACCACGTGGGGTCACGATTGTCAAATACGATTGTAGTTAAGTCAAAATTATTTTTTAAATTTAGAGATTTTTTTTGTAAAATAGCTTTAACATTCTCATAGCCTACAATTAACACTCAACAGCACTTATATTCACTTTTTTATCGTTAACAGAACGGTAATTGGTAAAGTCATATAAAAAATACCGGTAATTCGGTCTCTGCTTCTCAGGGAACAGTCAGCTAAGAAATGCCGGCGGCATCTAGTTTTTAAAATATTGACCAACAAAATATTGACGAGTAAAAGTGTCTTTATACGATCTACTTCATAAATAAATAAACATTTCAAAGATTTCATAATAAGATCAAAGTAAATCGTATACCTCCGCCGACTACTAACGTAATTAGTCTCCCTCAGCTGACCAACTACTCTACCAGGATGACAATTTACGATAGTTGCTCCTGTAGCCTACCCTTCAATCCCGGAAATTGATTTAGTACAACTGTTACAAACTTTACGGCCAAGTGACGATGCATACCTTTTGAGCGCAAGTTGATGTATGGCTAAAGTTGTCATGCTACTATTTTATCTACCATTAACTTTTATTTTTTATTGCAACGATCTTAGAAAAGAGCTTTTAATTTGGTGCTTAATGTAAATAAAAGTCAGTCACTTACAGTTAGGCTGAGAGTCAGCACTTTTTTAACATATAAAGTACATAAAACAAACCTCGTGCTTTAGCTGGGAAGAAGACAACAAAGTCTCGCAAAGCAGCACAGTTGTGTGCTCAGTGAGAATAACTTGATTCTTTACGTAAGTGAACATTACGAAACGCAAAACATTAAATTAAAATAAACAGAACTTAATATCCGCTAAACATATGCAATGCTGCATTATGTTCATAAAGCATTATCTTGAAGTCGGTGATGAACTAGGACCTTCGGAGTAAAATATGTAAATAACCAGTTATTAATAATAATAATATCAAAACCATGGTCAGCAAGCCACCTATTACTTCAATCACCACACGTTCACGACCATAACGCCCCTTCGCCATATTTGAGGGAACGAGACAACTCGACCCCGATTGTATATATTTTTTTAAATAAATAAATTACGTTAATTTAAAAAATATATATATATTTATTTTGAAAGAAACAACTACCTACAGAGAAAAAATATAATGCCTTACATTTTTCAAACCAAAATCAGTTTGTTATTTGAATAAAAGCTTGTATAAGAGCATTAGTCGTCAAAGTTCTCGTATTCCTGCACATCTCATAATTTATTACCATCTTTGGACAATTTGTTAAAAGCTTCCAAATCGTATCCTTGGCCCACTTTGGCGGTGAGGTCCTTCATAAAGGTCCCTACTGTGTAATTTAAGAAGTCCACTTTCCTGAATGCATTTTTTATAATATTATCTACCTCATTTCATTACAGACTTACTTACCTAGACGCCAAGCACTATCCATTTAAAATCTTTAATAACTTAAAAATCCAGAGAAAAATCGAGAGAGTTCCAAAATGCAATAGTGTTACTGTCGTTACTGACCATTACGAATACCTAATTACCCTTGATGTACATATTGGATTTCTCATGATGTATCTTTCCATAATCACTTAGATGCCATATTTTTGTTTTTATCACAAGATTTCTCATATAAAAACTATATGAGAAATCTTGTGATAAAACAATTTTCAAAATCGATCCACAATTTCGCCGGAAAAGTCGCGGATAATAATATACAAAAAAAAAACATGTAGACGAATTGAGAACTTCGTAATTTTTGAAGTCTATTAATAATAAAGAAGAAGATACACATTTAATCTGAAAGAAAAATGAAAGTTTTCCTTAGATTTTTTTTTCCAAACAATTACTTTTATCTAATACCTACCTTTAACTGTTTTCCTGGGGTTCACGCTCGACTCAAGGCTACAGTGGGGTCCTCATTTAACAGCTCTTGCAGGACAGCTACGTTCAGCAGCATATGTTGTGAGAAAAATCCGTCAATTCACTAATGTAGAAACCACGAGACAAGTCTATTTCAGTTACTTTCATAGTTTCATGTCTTACGGTATTTTACTATGGGGACGGGCTGCAGATATTGAGTCTATTTTTATTGTGTAGAAACGAGCCATCAGAGCAATATATGGCCTCCGTAAGCGGGATTCTTTAAGGGAACTGTTCAAAGTTATTATTATTATGACGGTACCTTGTCAATATATCTATGAGAACATGATGTACGTCAGGAAAAATTTAAACCTTTTTAGTAAAAGAGGTGAAACACACGCCATTAGGACTAGAAATAGGGACTAATTAGTTCAACCAGGTTTCAAACTGGCTAAAGTAGACTCATCCTTCATGGGGTACTGTTTAAAATGTTACAATAAAATACTTCACCACATATTGAACCTGAATGAAACGAAATTTAAGTCTTGTTTAAAAAGCACACTATGCAGCCAAGCTTATTATAAGTTGGGCGATTACATCGCTGACAAGAACGCCTGGCTAAACACTGCTTGTCCTGCTCCACAAGGTCGCTAAAAACTAATCTGATCAGCAATCGAAAATATTGTTGGAGCTGCTGAAGATTGTAAAACTAGACATCTTTGCATTGTATAAACTCAATCTTTTAGTATTGTATAATTGCATAGCACATGTGTGAGCACTATGTTCCTACTATAAAGCTACCATTTACTGGGTACGTCTTTCATTGACTTGAATGTGCCCTGGCAACTGAGAGTTTGTCGTGCTCACTCAAATATCTCGCTGGTGGTGGCGTGTGTGTTGTATTAATAAGTTCCCTTCAAAAAGGTTGAGCTGAGTGGTGCTAATCCATACGTCATGTTCGTGTACCGGCGCCGCCAGTAGGGACTGTTCATCTCTTAGCTGCCACGGCCTATTTTAAATTTCTAAATTGTCATTTGACTTTTGTTTTTAATAACGAACGCTTTTAATGTGCACGTCTTTTTACATTGTTCTCACATTGATAATTTGTAACCAACTTTGGAGTGTCCATGGAGTTCCTTGCCTGTTCTTCTCCATAGGTACCTACTACGCTTTGGAATGGGCAACTAGCTTCATCTTTCCGACTCTGAGTTGACAATTCAAAAGTGCCTGTAATTGGTTTATTTGAAATAAATGCTTTGAGTTTGAGTTGAGTTTGAGTTGAGTTTGAGTTTGAGTTTAAAATCAAACTTTCAGGCACACACTTCCGTAAAATAATACGTAAATTTATCTTGTATTATCCGCCCAACTTACACATCAGTGCGCGCGTGCGTTCCAAGCTTACAGTACAGCCTTCAGGCTTCAGTCGGTTTCAGGAGTCGCGTGAATCAGCCGCGTCGCCGTAGCCGCCCGCCCAAATAGTTCGCGTAGAAAACAACTGTTGTTCCAAGTTTTATTCAGTGGTTCTAAAGTGTTGTTTGTGGTCTGTTGTTGTGTTGTGTCAAGTTGTTTGGTGTAAGGTATGTATTTAGTTGTTGTTATTTAGTTTTTGGATTTTTTTTACAAAGTTTTTCAGAGGTTTTGTGGTATTTTTCGAAGTTTATGTTGGAGGGAATACCTATCGAAAATGGTTTGGGTTCTTTACGGGATCGGCGTAGTAAAAAGCATAGATTAAAAAAAAACTATATTTTTATAGTATTACACAAATAATTAATTTTAGGATTTTAATTCGACTATTACTGTCTCAAAAAGGACGTGTTTACTAGATGTTAAGTCAATATTTTATTACATTAGTCTTGCTATTTTTACAAATTTCGTTTTAATTCTTAAGAACTTTTAAAGCTTAATTTTATTGAAAGCTTATTCAATTATTCTGCTCATCCACAGAGTTTATTTTAAGCAATAATTCGATGAAATGGACTAGGCCAACTTTGAAAATATTTACATTACCTACCTTTGCTGTAAGTAGTCGGCAAACATTTGCTTTTCAGGTAGCTATTTTAATTGAATTACAGTTCATTCATTAACAGAAGTGTTGATGAAGAGAACGAGATAACTTGATTTATTACTTGAACTATGTGTTTATAAAATTAATGTTGACTTCCTTCACAAAGAAATTAACTCACTGAAGAAATCCTATGTAAATGAACTTACTTACTGAACTTATTAATACAGGATAAGTTTTTATCCAGTGCGCAAACTATAACCATGAATTCAGCATAACATTCTAGATCCCCCAGAGCTGAAATTTTTCATCGGTAATACAAAAAAAAATCAGCTGTTCCATACATTTTGACCTCGTAGGTATTGCACTTTTCTATGAAACAGTTGTTTTTTTTTTTTTTGTAAAACCGACGTGAAATTTCTGCGCTAGGGGATAGAATGATATGCTGAATTCATGGTTACAGTTTGCGCACTGGATAAAAACTTATCCTGTATAGCCTATGATCTGACCGTTACAGTGGAATTTATACTTGAGAAACTTAGACCACTGAATTTGTTCTAAGACTAGTTAACTAGGAAACACGGACCTTCTATAGTTTAATTAAAAAAATATTAAGGTACTCTTAAAACTGTTTTTTTTATAAATTTACAAGAACGAACCAATAATTATTTAGGTACTCAATTGTAAATTTTGCAAGAAAAGTCATAAAGTCACTCAACTAAAGAGAAGAATGGTTTATAATATAATTTATGATCATGAAAAGTAAACTGAACTTATTGCACTCTTAGATATCGTGAAACACAATTTAAGCATAACGTCAAGAAGATGGGTAGCATCTGCTTCTTATTTATAACGAACAAGGAACTGCAATCTCCAACTGATTTGACAGGCATGGTGATTATTGCATTCTCCTCTTGTACCGTTCATTTGTGTGTTTGTTTTGTTTATTCATGAACAATAAATTGTAGGTATCTGAAATTACATGGTATAAAACAGCAAATTAAAGTACATATGTAAAAAACACGTTAAATATTACAACAATGCATAAATGCAATATTTATAGGAATTTCGTTATAAATCCTCAACAGCATAAAGATACTTATTCAAACTTTTAAGTTAGTTTATAAAAGACCTTGAGTAGATAGCCCGTTGAGAGGCATATATTCTGTAGTATCATATAGTGGTTTATATTTGGGCTGTAAGATTGTGTTCGTGTTCTTGTATACAGAGAGTGTTAATTAAGATAAAACCACATCTAATAAAAGTCTTGTTCACGTCCAATAATAAATTAATCGTTTTAGGGACGAAAGGGTTAAAGTTTTCCGATCAGACCCTTTTAACGAGTTTTCGAAAGCTCCTAAACTTTACAATCACTTCAAAACTGTTATCGGTAAACCTGACCTTGTCATTCAAACATATGTCATGTATAATATATCAAGAACAATATAGTATAGAAGAAGAAAGAGGGCAGTTAGAGGGTCGAACTTGACTCCTCACAAAAGGACTGACCCGCAAAGGCAGAGGACAGATGTGTGTAGTCAAAGTCAAAGTATTTATTTGAAATAGGCACTTAGAAGGTACTTTTGGCTTTGAAGGCACGTCAACATTTACATTGAAATAGAATTGATTCCAGTCGCCCCTTCCAAAACGTAGCTTCATATGAAAAAATTTTGCCGCTATTCTTTTAAAATGTTTTAAATTATTGTGTTAACATTAATTATTAATGTGAATACGATGCACCTAGAATAAAGTTACTATAACAAAATTGGTCAGATTCATAAAAAATGCAGATAATACAGATAAATTAATTATGGGATCGATACATGGTGCTCAACATTGTATAATTATACGATTTGCCTAAGCTTTTAACAAGTAATAGTCGTGACAGCCGTAACAAGCGTATGGCTTATCAGCCAAGAGCCTTGACGAACACCTGAGGAAGCTCTCGTTGGACAGCTGGACCAAGGGCATGATTCAGAAAGCGGTACTTCTGGATACGATTTCCATTGCTAAGAGGTTCCTCTCGTTTAAAGAGAAGAAAGCGCAAAGCCTAAGTTTTACGATATTTTTTTAAGCTCCGTAAGACAGTTATTGTAGTAAAGTTAACTCCTTCATTCGTGCAATAACTTTAACAAAGATACGGATAGGTTAACTCAGTATGTAGAAAGTTGATGTAGAAAACAAATAATAGTAAGGAAAAACTTTTTAAAATCAAATCTTTTTATTTTTTCCAACTCAGCTTTTGGCTATAGTATTTATTGTGTTGGTATAATTTGCGTTTTATCAGTTTGAAGTACTTATTTATTTGAACAATTCAAATATAAAACAATTTTCTTTTATTCTTATAAGTCCATTCAATACTATCTCCTTTTGTCTCTTGAATATGAATTTTCCATAAAGCTTAGGTTCTTTATTCAGAAGACACTTCACATTTAAACTTTTTTATTCATTTTCTCTGAATTAAAATGCTTTTCTCGGAACAAACGAATTCATTTAATGCAATAAAGCGTAATTTTCTGAATAGGTTAGCTATAGGTGGTGAATTAGAACTATACCTGTGGCATTATGCCATTGCTTATTTTTTGATCAAGGTAAGAAATTTTTTTGTTAAGAAAGTTAGATATTTCAATACTCGATTGTTCATTTGTAATTCACCATGTGGTAACTTAATGTTATTTGTGATCATTGTGTAAATTATATCAATAATAGTAGAGAGTTAACTTTGAAAACTTATATTTTCAGTCTTCTAAGCTAAATCTTCTTTGCACGTGAAAGGCACAATGCTAAACGAAGTTTTATTATGTGTTTTTAAGAAAATAAATGACTTCATTTGATTTAAAATGCTGACCTAAAATTATTTAAATACAAACAAAAGTAAATATTTTTTTAGCCATGCACTAGACCGTTGGTCTGTACAAGTTTGTATGCAATTTTTTTTACAGTTATTTTAGAATTTGGTTATAAAAATCGACATACCGTCAATTATTTCCTATTTGCATTACTAAGTACGATTAAATGTTTTTTTTTTTATGAAAAAGTAAATATTTAAAATAATTATAAATAGGAACGATGTAGTGCTTGGCTTTAAAAAAATATTACTTTTGTTTGTATTTAATGAAATAATCACGAAAAATATATAATAAATGCGTTGTTGCCAGCCCGCGTGGAATGAATGCTCTTAATCAATGTTTTACCTGTGGGAATTTTTTTTTGTGTTGTAACGACTGCTTTGGCATCAAAGTCATAATAATACGTCCTTTTGACCTTCCAGGAATTGCCTTTGTTTCACTGGTCAAAGTCTTTTCATGAGTGGATAACTTTGACGTTTTTACGAGTAAAATACATAGAATAAGGTTGATATGGCCTACCAAGATAATTCTTAGAACACGTTGGTCTATTAAATGTCTGACAAACTTTTTTTTATTTTGTTTATATCTTACTAGCTTTTGACCGTGGTTTCGCCCACGTAATATAATCAGCCTATAATGGCCCCACTGCTGGGACATAGGCTTCCTCTTTGTGAGAGGGAAATTACCGTAGTCCACCCCGCGGGCCCAGTGCAGGTTGATAGATGTCACATGTCTTCGAATTTTTTGGTTACAGGACATGCCATTCACGATAATTATAACAAAGTATAGTGCCAGCTTCGGTTCGAACCTACGACCTAATCGTAAGTTGCCATCGTTACCACTGCGCTATCATTGCTCTTCCACTGCGATCCCACTAGGACGTACAACCAGCCCAGCCCTGACCCAGGTCAAGATCTACCTCTATGTCTTTCATAGAACTCCGTTTAGCCGCTAAGGCGTGCAGATATACAGAGCTACTTCCCATTTATAATCACTACATAGTATACAACAAAGTCGCTTTTTCTGTCCCTATATCCCTATGTATGCTTAAATCTTTAAAACTACGCAACGGATTTTGATGCGAGTTTTTTTAATAGATAGAGTGATTCAAGAGGAAGGTTTATATGTATTGTTATTTACCGACCTCCACGCGGGCGAAGCCGCTGGCAAAAGCTAGTATTAGTATAAATTGTTTCCCTTACATCTATGAGTTTGTTCATGTATCGAAAGTTATTCGCTATTCAGCCATTTAATTAAGCTTCAACTACGATGTACTGAGTTCGAAACTATAAATTATGTCTCATCACTATTTAACAACACGGAACATAACTGCGGACTCATAAATTAATAGAACGTCTCATATTCTGTACATTTCTCATACATAAATATGCAAACATGGCCCAACTTCATACATCAAAATATGTCAGATATTTGAAACTCAACGTCACCTTTTGAACTACATATTTCGTACTCGTCATTATCATAAATTTTAGTCAAAGTACCTAATTGTTTCATATCGAGGATAAGCAGGAAATTTTATAGAAAGTAACGTGTTTTACTTGTAATTTCCAAGACAGTTTCTTTACAATTTTCAATATATTATCGTCACTTTGCCGAAAAATTCCGAAAGCATTGTTCAACAAGGGAACAAAAAAGACTGCCGGCTCGATAGATGGCGTTACGGGCTAAATTAGAACTAGCTATGGTTTCGTTACCGAGGGTGGTACAAGGCTGGCTCGATTTCAAGTAACGTTTACAAACAAAAGCATTGTTTTACTTCTTGTTTAAATAAAATAAGAATTTTTTTAAAGTTAAACTACATACTTAGTTTGACTTTATTTACTGAATAATAAAATAATATGTATAGGTATTCTATAATTTTCCGTTGATGGCGTACAAGTCTCATTAAGAAGGTATCTAAAATAAAACATACGTAACAGAATTATTAACTTTCATCTATCTAAAAATAAATACGTGAAGCAAAACCTTTGCAACCCTTTTTAAGATAATTACGCGTACAAAGGAGTATGAAACTGCAGTCATGTAATAATACACAAAAAGCACATATTTTCATTGTTATTAAGTTAAAATTAAAACTATGTTGCCGTGCCCTAAACGGGTTTCATGTTGGAACTTACTTTTATTGTAAAACAACTAAATGTAGGTACGCATGAATGCAATAAAGAGATTTGATCTGAAATTTGGTACAGTTATGTTTAAATAATGCATTAATTCAAACTTAGAATGTTAATGAATTATGGTCGAATTTCGACGTGCTAGTTTAACATTTGTTACTTCAAGTTAAATTTGTATGAACTTAATACAGCATTCTGTAGAATCGAAAACCAAAGGTGGACAAAGAAAGTCACATAGAATGGGTACCTATAGTCCAGTAAGGATACAATAATTTTTCCACATAACCTTCGATAATTCTAAAGTTTTTTATTTTCTCTGGGTGGATAACTTTAGTGAATCCAGTGCTATGTACAAAAATGCTAACAGTTTAGAGTTATGCAATAGGTATGAAGTAGGTATTTCCTATTATTTCGCGTTAGAACAAGAATATAAAACTTAAATTAAAATGCTTTACTGATTCTTTATTAATACTATCTAAACTATATATTAGTGAAAATGCTAACAGATAGGTATTGTGGAACAATGGAAAACTGAAAATGTCCCGTAACTCATTCAATAAAAAAATTAAGTTTTTTAAATCATCTCTTTTACGGGCATAGGTATTAGTTACACCTTACAACAAAAGTTCTAACAACTAAGTAATATGCTGCACAAGCAATTGTATTTTTACTTTACGATATGCGCAATATTGAATTTAAATTGATAATTTTGCGCCTACATATTCGTAATAATAAACTCTACTACCAAACAAAAGTTTCAACAAATACGTGCTATGCCTTTTGTTTAATAAATAAAATACAACTTGGGTATTGCGGGGCGCAGTACAGGTACCTACGATAATGCGTGCGCCGCCGCCGCCGCGCCTTGCGGCGAAGTGTGGTGACACTCCACTGCGGAAATGCAGACGTATTGAATGAGGCACGAAATAATTTCATTATCGTCTCTTCTCAGAAATCACTAGGTACTTACTCTGTTCCGGTCCGTGATTTCGCCCGTGTGTAACTAATTAATCATCAACAATTATCAGAATCCCGTCACTCCTGTCTAAAAAAGACTGTTTTGAAAAATACGCTGTTGTTCTGTTCTTTATTTCAAACAACTTAATAGGTACCTACCGGCCAAGATCGTAATAATTATGTACACTTTCACTATGTAGCTACTTGTTATAGTGATAGGGGAAGGGCACAGAGACAGAAAGTAGAGATTTCGTTACAATTTTTTTTTCGGGATAGTTTTCCCGGGAAAAATAAATTTATATGTATTTAATATATAAAAAACATAATTATATTGAAGCGGTAAAATAATTGAATTCAATAAGTAGGTACCTGTTTTTGTTCTATCATTTTAAAAGTACCCTTAAGTGATCTCCCGAAAACCGAAACAAGAAATTCCCGCAAAAAAAAGATTGTCGTAAGGAAGTCTGCACTTTTTGTCTCTGCTACTCGAAGTTTAGCTAAATACTGTCTTCCTATTGTGATGTTTGAAACATGGTGCTTTGCAATTTTCATAGAACACTAGTGCCTTTGGGTACAATTGTAACTAAATTACAGTTTCACTTTCTAGTATGGCGGCCATCACTTTGTTACGTTAGTATCTACTGCTCTGAAATATTACGTATCATAGTGTGGCATCTGCCAGCCTTCCTACGATATACTCCCAACACTAGTTGACGATAAATTTACTATGTGTAGTAGGAAAGTGTGATAACGGCAATGCTGCTATTATGAATCAAGCTCCTGAATAAGGAGCAATAAAATAATAATGCTATTATAATTTTTTATTATAATAAAAACTATAGCACCAAATCAGTCATACAGCTGCATTTTGTCAATAGCGAAAATAACTAAGACATAATGCACAACGCCCGAATATAAATAGACTTACGTATACGAATTAAGAAGACCAACTTTAACTAATATGACAGTATATGTATAACCTATATGTCAACAACCTGATTGAAGAGTTGAACAGCACAAGAGTCGGATGCCATATTGGCGGTGAATGTTTAAATAAGCTCAGTTATGCAGATGACATGGTTCTGCTCAGCCCCTCGGTCAACGGCCTCAGAAAACTAATTTCCCTTAACACCAATTAACCTATAATGTTAAAAAGACAGAAGTAATGATTTTCAAACACGACAATGGCCCTAATAAGGTCTTGCCAATTACTTTGTGTGGTTTAAAATTAAACCACACAAACCACCACCCACTAACCACCAACCACCAACCACCTTTGTGTGGTTTGTGGTTTAATTATTTGTCAGTTTAAGTATCTCGGACACATCATAACGGAAAATTTAAAAGATGACGATGACCTGGAGAGGCAAAGACGTAGCATCGCATATAGAAGTAACATGCTAAATAGACGTTTCTTCCATTGCTCGAAACAAGTAAAATAACTCTGTTCCAGGCTTACTGTCAGTCGTTCTACACCAATCAACTTTGGTACAAGTACACGAAGAGTGCATACAACACGCCTCGTGTACAATATAATAACGCATTTCGGGTCATGCTCAACCTGCCCTGGCGGTGCAGTGCGACTGAGATGTTTGCTGAGAGTAGAGTAACCGACTTCTTTGCGCTCATGGGGAAGCTCAGGGCGTTGTTCTTTTCGCGTGTGGTGGCAAGTCAAAATAGTATTGTCAAAGCTGTTTTTCATACTGTGCATTTACTCAGGGAGACAAAATAAATGTACTCACCATTGTTACATTTGTTTTGGCTTCCTTGGTGTGAAATGGTGGGTTGCTGTATTGTTATTTTTCTTTACTTTGTTTTTATGTTCGTTTGTTTAGTTTATCTTTTGTTTAAATTATAATTTTATGGGTGCTAAAGCCTGAAATAAACGATTAATAAAAAATAATCATAATAAATAAAAAAAATTACAAGTTTTACTATCATAATATAACGAAAAATATTTAAGAAGACTATAAGGGGGGTTAGCATGGAAGCTATGGAAGGTTCAGCATCAGCTACAAATAATTGCTTAATGAACCTCTTTGTTATTGAGAAACAATATATACTTTATAAAAGCTTTCGTCTCTTAGTAGACGTTGTGTTTCATGTTGAATATTCCTGTTCTCCGAGGTTGCACCTGGTTTCATAATCTATGCATTCGTTTAGTTAGATGACTAATTTGGACCTCGGTTGCCGAGTCCAAATCAGGCTCGCTTGTAATTATGTGTGCTGTGCTGCATGGTTTATCTATGCAGTAGACGCACCTAGTAGAACATTTCAATCCGGCCTTCATACACGTACAAGTGCCTTTGCAGGTTAATTCGCACTTGCAAGATATAACTTTCAGTATATTGACAGGTGCGGGTTGGTCGAGTGTTTTGATGGGAACTAAATAAGGTGCATCCTACATAAGGTGAGGCGATACTTCACACCTGGACAGCTTTTGAGCCTGTATAAATCTCAAGTGCTTTCTTGTGTGGAGTATTGCAGCCACTTATGGGATGGCTTAGCAAAATACCAGCTTGCTGCCCTTGACTCGGTGGAACGCAGAGCAAAAAAGGCTCATAGGTGACGAAACGTTGGTGGCTGGGCTTCATGATCCCACTATCGCCCTTTTACTACCGGACTACCAAACACACTGCAGGGTACCATCCGCACTTGGTTGATATCCCGACCAGTCGTACTCAGCGCTACTTTTTTTTGTTTTTTTTTGTTTGGGAAATCATCAAATAACTTCTCCCGCTCTGGGTGGAGTGGGAGGGCGTGTCAGACTTTTACTGACTAAAACCCACCCGTGTTCCCTCAGTTGCCTGTGCGCCAGGGGCTGCGGTATCTCTTTCGAACAACCCGCACTCCTGGCATGTATCGGCCCTTGCGGGCCCCATCAGTTGCTGCTGGCATCTCTTTGAGGCGCGAGTGGAACACAACGCGTCGTTGACCCGGGCTTGGTCTTTACCGGACAGCGAGCTACCCATTACTCGTCGTCCGCAAGCCCGTGCCTACGGTGGCCGGGAATCAGCCTGGGATTCCCGCCGCCCAGGGCGTCTCCTGCGAAGGCCACGGCTGTGAGGGCGCATGTACTGCATCTCCCTCACGTGCACCACCTCCCTCTTTGTGAGCATAACTGCTTCGCTGAAGGAGGCGACTGCTAGCCATACACTCTCGCTCCGTACCATGGCCTGAACCAGGATCGGACGCGAGAGATCGTGGCCACCGATCCCCTCCATGAGGACATGGCGGTGCTCTGCGGAAGCCGGGCAGACCTCCACCGTATGCTCTACCGTGTCCTCAGGGCGATCTTGGCAATGAAAACACCCGGCGTTTCCTGCCGCCCTATCAATGACATTAGATGAATAATTTGGACCTCTCCAAATTAGTCATCTAACCAAACGAATGCACTGGGCACGCCATGATTGCGGCGGTAAATTAAAATTAAAATTAAAATATTTTTTGATCAACACAGTACATAATCATACATTTCTAGATGTCAAGTGAATACGCAGTCCACTGTGTTGCACCAACTCAGGCATGCAAAATTATATTAAACCAATAAAATTATACTATTTCATAAATTCATTTCATTCATTTACCTCCTTTGAGAGATTACGTAAAGCATAGGAATTCCCCTCTTTAAGGAGTGGCTTGAGAGGCGGCATGGCGTCCTTACCTTCCGCCTGACACAGTTCCTCACCGGACACGGCTGTTTCGGGAGGTTCCTGTTTCTAATAAGGCGGGAGGAAACGCCTGGGTGTTTCCCATTGCGAAGATCGCCCTGAGGATACAGTGGAGCATACGGTGGAGGTCTGTCTGGTTTGGGTGGAGCACCACCGTGTCTTCATGGAGGGGATCGGCGGTGGCAATCTCTCGCATCCAGCCCTGGTCCAGGCCATGGTACGGAGCGAGAGTGCATGGCTAGCAGTCGCTTCCTTCAGCGAAGCAGTGATGCTCGCAAAGAGGGAGGCGGTGCACGTGAAGATGCAGTACATGCGCCCTCACGGCCGTGACCTTCGCAGGAGACGCCCTGGGCGTCGGGAATCCCAGGCTGATTCCCGGCCACCGTAGGCACGGGCTTGCGGATGGCGAGTAATGGGTAGCTCGCTGTCCGCTAAGGACCAAGCCCGGGTCGACGGCGCGCAGAGCGGGAGAAGTCATTTGATGATTTCCCACCCAGAAAAAATAAAAACCAAACGAATGCACAGATTATGAAGCGAACTGCAACCTCGGAGAACTGGAATCTTCAACATGAAACACAACGTCTACTAAGAGACGAAAGCTTTTTATAAAGTATATATTGTTTCTCAATAACAAAGAGGTTTATTAAGAAATTATTTGTAGCATTTTTTTTTGGGAATTTCTTATTTCGCTTTTCGGGACATCACTTAAGGGTACTTTTAAAATGATGGAACAAAAACAGGTACCTACTTATTGAGTTCAATTATTTTACCGCTTCAATATAATTTTTTTTTATATATTAAATACATATAAATGTATTTTTCCCGGGAAAACTATCCCGAAAAAAAATTGTAACGGAATCTCCACTTTCTGTCTCTGTGCCCTTCCCCTATCACTATAACAAGTAGCTACATAGTGAAAGTGTACATAATTATTACGATCTTGGTCGGTAGGTACCTATTAAGTTGTTTGAAATAAAGAACAGAACAACAGCGTATTTTTCAAAACAGTCTTTTTTAGACAGGAGTGACGGGATTCTGACAATTGTTGATGAATAATTTTAGTTACACACGGGCGAAATCACGGACCGGAACAGAGTACCTATTCTCTATTTGAAATATAATTAGACATTTAAACAAACCTTTTTATAGTCCGACCAACCGATTTCGTTTTTTATTTCGTATGCATAAGGATGACATTAAAAGTGGTTACAATACCAACTGCTTACTGCAGATGCCATATAGCATGCTACCAAAGCAATAGAAGTCAAAATCAGTTGAATGGACTGTACAAACGGTTTATTTAAATGTCTAATCTTATTTCGAACGGAGTATAGTGATTTGTGAGAAGTGAGAATATTGAAATGATTTCGTGCCTCATTCAATACATCTGCACTTCCGCAGTGGAGTGTTGTCGTACCTCGCCGCACGCATTATCGTACCTACACCGCGCTGACCGCGCCCCGCAATACCCAAGTTATATTTTATTTATTAAACAAAAGGCATAGCACATTTTTGTTGAAACTTTTGTGTGGAAGCTGAGTTTATTATTACGAATATGTAGGCGCAAAATTATCAATTTAAATTCAATATTGCGCATATCGCAACGTAAAAAAACGATTACTTATGCAGCATATTACTTAGTTGTTAGAACTTTTGTTGTAAGGTGTAACTAATACCTATGCCTATAAAGGAGATGATTTAAAAAACTTAAATTTTTTATTGAATGAGTTACGGGACATTTTCAGTTTTCCATTGTTCCACAATACCTATCTGTTAGCATTTTCACTAATATATAGTTTAGATAGTATTAATAAAGAATCAGTAAAGCATTTTAATTTAAGTTTTATATTCTTGTTATAACACGAAATAATAGGAAATACCTACTTCATACCTATTGCATAACTCTAAACTGTTAGCATTTTTGTACATAGCATTGAATTCACTAAATTTATCCACCCAGAGAAAATAAAAAACTTTTGAATTATCGAAGGGCATATTTTTCTGGCTACTGGACTACCTAGAGAAGGAAAAAGAAAACGAGGTTGGCCACGGAAACGCTGGAAGATATATTTAAGGAAATATGTGGACCAGACTGGAGGAGACAAGCCAGAGATAGGGAAAAATTAAGTTGGTGGAGGCCTACGCCGCAGAGGCGACTTCCTTATATAAATAATTTTAAGTGCATGCTTACAGTAATTAATATTTTAATCCAAATTAAATTTTAAAATATTTATAAAATTATGCGAATATAATTTAAATTTAACTACTATTCTAAATAACAATGTTAATGATAATTATGTAATATCTGAAGTGAAATTTAATACGGTAGAATAAAAGGGTTTTTTTATTTTATTACTTATTTTTTATAATGCAGCATTGCAAAATTATGTTAGCAGGCACACAGCGGCGAGGTGTCAATTTTTTCTAAGAGAGAAGCCGAAGCGAAATCGGCTTTAACTTGCTGACTTATCAATAAAGAATACTTACTATAATTCTAAAATTAATATAGCAATGTAAAGAATTGTATACAATGAAATTGAAGAGCTGGAAACCAAATAATATGTGCAATATTCCTCTATTTCGTTCTCGCTTACGCATTTTTCTATATCTGTTGCCGTCATAACCTGTCGTACAGCGGTTTGCTCTTGTCCATATCAAGCGATGCCACATGACCTAAAATGACATAATTACGGAATCATTGTTGTATTAATTTTTAGTTCCCGATTATGACGTTTTGTAGCCTGGTTATTTTAGAACATTTTTTTTGTTGTATTACAAATCTAAACCGATTTTGTTGTTTGAATGTGTTACTATATTTCTTGACATTAGTAGCCATTTTTTAATAGCGATAGAGTTGCCGATGCGAATCCCAGAAGGTAAGCCGGTAGGAATCGTGTTATATGGTGCTTTCGCCACTGCGGGCACACCCTTTATGCCTGGAGGCTTTTATGTGGGTATTGAGTTCTGTTTACGTTGTTTTTATTATTAATTTCTGCTTAAGTTCAGTTACTATGTTTTTGTTGGTATATCCACGCGTGCTAGCTGACATAATGGCAAATAATTTAATTTTATGTTTTGTATTTAGTAATGTGAATGACTTATATATAATTGTACAGAATCAAATTCTTCTAATTTAACAGACAGTTGTGCTACTGGTGAATTGGTTGCGCCACTTCTTCTTCCCAGCTAAAGCAGTAGGAAGCGGTGAAGGGCGGGCGTTTTGGGGGACTGTCTCATGTAATTTTGACATTCGAAAAGTGCTGACTCCCAGCCTAGTTTGAATAAAACACTATTGATTTTGATTTTGATTTTTACTCCAATCGTATTTATCTCTAATAGGCTTCGGTATTTTGTTATACATTCTGGGTACCATAACTAGAAAACTTTTGTGTAGAATGCTGTGTTCTGTCTATTAACGAAAATCTCATTGTTGCAACTTTTCGACTTCATTGTTTCAAATTGATACCAGTTTGATTTCATGGAGATTGCTGTTTAATAAATATAAACTTAAACGTTTTAGGGTTAGCAACTTATATCTTTTAGAAAATGTCATGCAACTGTTACTTGATTTTAGCTTGAAAACAGATTGTACATATTTCTGTAGTGCCTTGAATGCTATGAGTTTACATGTCTAATATTTTAGGCACTTAATTCAAATTTAACAAAGCTAAATAAACTATTTAAAATTTAAGTTCATGGGCACAAGGACGTCAGAAGCTAGTTGCACGGTTCTGATTGTTCGTTTCCTATGGAGAAGAGCTCGTAAGAAACTCTACGGTAATATTAAACAAACCTGGGCAACCATCCAAAAAAAAAACTATACCATGCAGGTCAACCACTGTTTAACCGAGAACCCTAGGGAATATAATAATATAACCCAACATTCCACTTTCCAATGTTATCCGCATCCAGGTGAACACACAGTCCATTCACCTGATATTATGGCCCCCATGGGATGTAAAACCTGATCGAAATAAAAATATACTGCGGTCTAATAAACCAATACCAATTTGAACAGCGTAATAATAAATGTCAGGCTGGTAATAAATGAGGAGCGTAAAAAATCGAAAATACGTGATTTAAAATAAAGCTGTTTTTTTAGTTTTAAATTTTGTTGAAAGCTTTTATTTATTTTTTCCAGCCAGTAGATAATATACACTTATTGAGTTAATTTTACTCAAAATGTTACGTGACTATGACTTTTTAGTGCCAGAAAATAATTTCCAAAGACCGAAGAGGGTTTTATTATTTTGTTACTAGCTTTTGCCAGCGGCTTTGGTCGTGTGAAAGTAGAAAATTATCCCCCAAGAACGTACTACCGGAATCAAAAGCATCCTATCAGACGTTAGTGCATGATTGAGTAACAAACATTCAAACATCCAAATTTTCACATTAATAGGTCATACATTATCTATTACTATTTATAATATTATCTAATCGTACTGGATTAGTACGATTTAATTACACACAGTAAAACAGAGAAGAGAGATACTTACGACATTTGAGTACAACGGTACTGCTTATTGCTAAAGCAGTCCGTTTTCTTTGTTTTTTAAATCTTGAAAGTGCATTGTCATACTTCCAGTCATGCCTTTATTTACTGCAAGGAATGAAGATTTGAAAAGCGTCTGCATTTCAGAGACTTTTTCTCATAAATTATATTCATTCTTTGGTTTACATCCTAGTCGTTCCCAGATTAAATTAAGCTCGATTTTCAGTCCAACAGTTTTAACAAAAAAACTCTATTTATATTTGAAACTATTGACACATTATACAGTTCTCCAAACGTATTGACAAAGTATTTTTGTTACACATCAGCTTAGAATTATACTACGGGGAATATAGTTGCTTAAAATTGACAAATAAGTTTAAAAAATTGATTCGAGCGACAGGTATTCGTCTGTATATTTTTGTATTTTGAAAGACGAATGATAAGTAGGTTCTGCGAGCTAATCTACTGAACGTAGCTATAAAATACAAGTTCTGCCCGCGACTAATAAAAGCTACAGTTAACAAAAATAAAATGACAAATAATAAAATTGATTATTTTTTAATAGGACACATCACTACATATTACAAAAAAAGTCTGTCTATCTGTCTGTCTGTCTGTTCGCTGTTGTCTGAATTCAATCACGACTGAACGAATTTTCATGCGGTTTTCATAAATAGACAGTGATTAATGAGGAAGGTTTAGGTGTATAATTTGTTAAGGTTTTTTAAATTGATAATCGCGTGCAAAGCCGCTGACAAAAGCTAGTTTACAATAAATTACAAACAATTAAAATAGAGTACAGTTTGCCTGAACTAGGTTGAACCTGTGCTTCAGGATCGGTGATGAGTTAATCATTCGTTGTTTCTATGAATATCAGTTTAGTAATGCGTGTCTATCTAAACAATACAGAGAAAATCGAAGAGACATAAGCTGCTCAAAAGAGTTTCGCAATTAGAAAAGGGAATTTTATTTAATAATAAACGCATTTATTTGTTTTGCATAATAGCTTTTAGTAACGGTCAGCTACGAAAGGCACTTTAAATTATGAAGATAATTAAAAGTATTCGATAAACTACTTTTTACCTATTCATATCAAAGTTATGAGATATTTTTCTTAAAATTCTACTTTTCTTGCGTTTTTATTCAATAATAGCTTTTACCAGCGGCCTCGGCTGCGTGGACGTTCAAATTTATCCCACGGTATGTTCCCGTGATATTATTATTCTACGGATATGAGAAGTGTATTAATCCAGGTTATAAACTACATAAGTGCCAAATTTCATTTAAATCCGATCAGTCGTGTTTGCGTGATCACTACATAGTATAAAACAAAGTCACTTTATCTGTCCCTATATTCCTATGTATGCTTAAATCTTTAAAACTACGCAACGGATTTTGATGCGGGTTTTTTTAATAGATAGTGATTCAAGAGGAAGGTTTATATGTATAATACACCGACCTCCACGCGGGCGAAGCCACTGGCAAAAGCTAGTTGAGTAATAAATATCAAAACATCCAAACGTACAAAATTTCACATTTATAATAATTATTAGTAACATTGAGCTCAATAGCAAAGATTTAAAAAGCTGAAGTGTTAATCGACTTTGTACTGACTGTACTTAACTTGAACACATGACATTGTCCCGGTCAGTAGTTACGGGTGTGGGTACACTATTTTATTTATAGTAGAATTTTAATATTTAATATTCATTCTCCACATCAGTATTAAAATCATGACCCTTTTATGATAGCTAACTCCTCTTTAATCAAATAACTCTTTTTTTAACAGAATTCACAATCCAACATTACAATACCCTTTTTCCATCCTTTCGTTCCTAAAAACGTAACGGGGCATATCCTCCCATATTTCATGGCATTCGGGCATTGTTTGGTACCGTGATTGATGTCCACAATATTGGTTACCGTCCGATTTATGAAAAATTATCCACGGAGTGCCTATTGTTCGTATTAGGTAGGGAAATGGTGGTGGATGGGAGAAAATGGCGGAAATTTAGTGTTTTTCTTCCTCTATTTTGGTGATTTTCTCCGTAAATTGAAGAAGGAAGTGGTGGAAGGAAGTAAAACATTAATATGAGATTCATCATGTTCCTACTGATAGGGAACAGGCCTCATCTCTGCGAGGGAGTGGGCCATAATGCACCATGCGGTATGGTGGATTTCAAATTTTTTTAAATTTTTTGGTTCTAGGAAATGCCGTGTTCCTCAGGATGGTTTCGTTTGGTGATGAAATTAAATACACAAAGTGTACTACCTGACACGTTTCGAACTCAGGACCTCGTCAGGAAATCGTCGGTCTGATACTACTGGCCTACCACTGCCCTTACCATTAGATTACTTTTCAAATATTTTTGTCGAAAATCTATAAAATCACTAGTTATTCCTTGTACTCGTAGCACTGTAACTGAGCTTTACCTGAATTTGACACCACTCAGAACATAAACGTCTCTAAACATAACTAAGTATGGACAATACAAAACAACTAAACATAGTGCTGTCGTATGACATGTCAAAATCAAATTGAAATAGTTTTATTTGTAGAACAAATACTTTTGTTTTCTTTTTTTTTTGTGTCTTGGGGGCTTACAGCAAACAATTCAAAAGTAGAGGTACAGATGTCAATATGAATAAAAATGAAAGTTTTGCCTTTCTGTCTTATATTATGATTATAATTTTTAATTAATTCGTAATAAATACAACAACACATTAATTAATAAACAGGACTAAATTATAACAAAAATATAAATAAAACTTTCAATCAATCAATGTTGAATTCAAAGTTATGGCCACGAAAATCGTTATTGATTATATTTAGGTTCATAAAATCTAAACGAGGGATGGGACGTGTCACGCAAATCACCATTATAATAACAAATACACATTAGCTCATACAACGGCATAATTAATGCTAGCTTACCGAACAGAAGTATCGGACGGCGAGTAATGGGTAGCTCGCTGTCCGGTAAGGACCAAGCCCGGGTCGACGGCGCGTTGTGTTCCACGCGCGCCTCAGAGATGTCAGCACCAACTGATGGAGCCCGCAAGGGCCGATGCCTGCCGGGGGTGCGGGCTGTTCGAAAGAGATACCGCCGCCCCTGGCACACAGGCAACTGAGGGAACACGGGTGGGTTTTAGTCAGTAAAAGTCTGACACGCCCTCCCGCTCCACCCAGAGCGGGAGAAGTTATTTGATGATTTCCCACCCAGAAAAAAAAAAAAAAAAAAACCGAACAGAAGTAGAGACATAGGCACTTATAAAGCCATATGATAGTGATGTGACAAATAGCTTGAAAGTACGTCATGTGTAGTGCTGTGATCCGTTAGACACATGAAGAGACGGGAACGAGTGCTAATGTACGTCATTTGCACACACGAATAGATTAGCCAGTGACCATTTTGTAGAAAAGAAGTGTTTTAGAATGTGAACATCCTTCTAATTATTCATCATCATCATCATCTTTTCAGCCAAAAGATGTCCACACCTGGACTTAGCCTTCATCAATTTAGGGGGATTTATCATAATCGCCACGCTTGGCAGGCGACTTGACGATCGCAGTATGGTGGTAAAATGCATAGAGCACGCTGCTGCTCATTCTGTAGTTGTGTGTTTGCCTTAGTCACTTTTTACGACACCAACGGGAAGAAATGGGGTGGTGCTATTCTTTACGTCCGGAACCACACACAACCTTATAATTAGATCACGTCAATTAGTGGAATTTATTATACCCTCTTACTTTCTTATGATCATCCACGAATCTGCCTAGCCCTTTCCAAACTATGTTGGGCAAGCTTTCAGTCTTACCGGATGCAGCTGGAGCTTGGACATGGAGCGACTGCCTATCGGACCCCACCACCCAGTTAATAGGTCCACGACACCCCTTGATGAGACTGGTTGTCAGACTGACGGGCTTTTGACTACCTGTGACGACTGTCAAAGATTTATGAATGACAGCCAGGACTATTTAACGTGCTTTCCGAGGCATGGAGGGTCTCGCTGATGGATGGTCAGTCATCAGTTGCTAAACTTTGAATATCAACCCGTGTGTCTGTCATTTATTAGCCCCGAGACTAGAGGAGTCATAGGAGTTTAAATCGATGACGAGGAGACGTGGTTATAATTTCAACCCTTTAAAAATAAAATGGTTAATGACCTGTGCTGAAAAGTGGTAGACTGTAGAAACAATGGATGTCTTGTGTCAAATATGAAATAGGTATGAACGGAGTGAATTCTGTGACGAAAAAGAAAAGATTTGCTGCGCTGTCCTCAAAAAAGCGCAGGAGGGTGATAAATGGTTTTCACGAAATCGTTATACAACTGTGTCGTAACAGAAAAGCATTGTTTATTTTAAATAATTTAGGCCAAATAGTGCAAGGCCTGTTTTTGTGTTTCATTCATGGGTTGAATAAATAACGTTAAGTAGCTAGCCTCGCACCAACCTTGTCGAGCTAATGTTTTCACGGCGACATGAGCTATTCTTGTACAGTTTGTGTGGAATGGGAGAAGAAAATACGTCAGTCATCTATACATAATATTAAAGTCGCTTTTCGTGTCCTTCTGTGAGACCGCGTTGTTCTTATAAACTATGCAATGGATTTTGTTGCGGTTTTCACTATCATTTAGAGAATTTATTCCTTGAGGTGCTTCTTGCTAAGTAAAAGCAGTCGCACAGGTCGATCGAACTTGCTAAGCTGTGCTTGTCATGGTTGGTCCGTGGATGGGTGACCATCTTCCAAGATTCCTCCGTGCCTCGCTCGGCAATCACGTAAAGCTGGGATCCTGTTACTCGTGTATGTTTGACAGTCGTTAAGGGTCGTCAGAAGCCCGAAAGTCTTACCAAGGGATAAATAAACTGTCACCCTTTGGGTGACAGTTTATTTATTAAAATTGATTTCATTCAAAAACATCCATCAGTTTCTTACTAAACTTCAACTATATCCAATGACCCTGTTGTTTATCTCTTTTGGTAACCGTACATTGACAGCAAAATGCTTTTAAAACTTATTTACTGTTTAAAGTTTTTGTGGCCAATTACTGGAAGATAGCATCGTTATTAGCATCAAACTTAAGGGTACATGTGCGGTTATATTGTAAGTTGTATGAAGTGTCTGTTGTAGACATAACTTTACAAGGTATGCTTGCGGCTGTGTCCGTGAAAGATCTTCAAGTATCTGGATGAATATTCTCTTCTCAACTTAGCCCATGTTAACAGTAGCGTCAGATTTATTTACAAGAACACATTTAAAATTTCATAAATATTGTGCTTTATAAGTAGGTATAATAATTGGTTGATTCGTTTTGTAATTAAGTTAATTAAAGCCTGGTTGAGTGAAACCAGAGTGGTTACAAATGGACACCATTAAAGAAGGCGCATTATACCTACAGGGTGACTTGTAATTTGACGTATTCCTTCCAGGACATGATAGTGTGATCCATTTGCAACAACTAAAGACCCCACAAAGCCTTGGTGAAAATTCATGAAATTTGAGAAAACCAAATCTTTATGATCTTTTAACATTTCCGAGAATTCGTTACAAAATGTCACTTTTCTCTAAACTCTTAAGTCGAAAATTATGGGGAAACATTTCATCAGCTATTAATTTTAATGGGTTACAGTCTCACGTCCTGGAACGAATACGTCAAATTACAAGTCAAGCTTATTTATTACTTAAACACTTTATTTATTGTGACTGCGAATAATAATTGGCTTTCAAAAATACAATAAAAATACATACACAAACACAATACACATTTTAACAAACTGTATCAAACAGAAACGACAGGGCACAAAAAATTCAACCAAATAAAAAAAAAAAGAATAAATAAATTCGGTTTTCAAATTCTATCCACGTCCGTAGGCAGAACGCGATCGGTCCACTGTGCAATATCAAATTTCACGCATCAGCTGTTGATGAAGGCAGATAAATCATTCTAGGAAACTCTTTTAGGGACGAATTTATATTGTGAGTTTGTCTTTTTGTATAGGGGTAGGGTAAGTTGAAGGTGGTATTTCGTAATTATTGTTGGCAGCTGTTTTTGTTGAATTTTTTTTATTGAAAGATCGATAAGCTACTGCGCTTAATCGGTGGGTTTGAGTGGCCGGACCCTATTTAACATAAGTGGTAATGCGACACATATTTGACCAAATTACTAAATTGTCTCATTTTCATGACAATAACGTACACATACACTCACACATAAATTTAATATTCTTTCCAGCATCGTATAGTTTCTTAAAAAACTTTTTTCTGGTGTAAACACATGTGACCCACTAAAAAGTGAAAAAAAAAAACAATTAAAAAAAAAACAACCGAGTTACAAAACACTACAAAATGAAAGATAACTTTAATTTCGGAAAGCGGTGACAAAAAGTTAAAATACGTATCCAAAGTCACCGATATCCATTTTTCACATTGTAGAGCTTTTTTTGGAAGTCGGTTGTATTTTTTAAAGTTTTTATTTTTCACTTTTAAGTGGTTCACATGTGCTTATTCCTTCACAACGCACCGGCGTGATATTATGTTATGAACTGGTGTAAACAATAGACAGACATGACATTTCAGCAATTCCAGTCCATTTGCTTTCATTCATTGAGGAGTTCCGTTGCCTATCTCCGAAGTTCTTCATCAGATCTTCACCAAATTAAAATATGACCACTCCGAGAAAGTACTCTTCCAAAAACTACCCAAATCGCTTCAAGTGTGCCTATGAAATTTGAAGAGTTCTCTCTATTTCTTCAGGAACCCATCATCAGATCCTGACTTGATGATCATGGGACCACCTGGAAAGTATACCCTATCAAACAAAAAAAAAAAATCCAAAAAAAAAATTCGATTAATCGGGGAACATACATTAAAAAAAAAAAAAAAAGGTTCCGACGAATTGAGAACCTCCTCCTTTATGAAGTCAGTTAATAAAGCACTTTGAAGCTAGCCTTACTTAAGAGCTGAAAATGTAGGAAGGTACTCTATATTTCCTAGATTCATGTATTTTAGAAAGCATCGAGGCTCTTCATAGAGCCACGATCATTATAACTAGATATATGATCCACTTAACTTGAGAGCAAGGGGCGCTTAAGACTTCCTATTTTTATATAATAAGTGGTTTTGAGAGCTGGTTAACGGTAGCTGTGCGGTGTTAGATGTAGTGAATCTGAAAAGAGTATGCTTAGGTGGTTTGGTAATGTTGAGAGGATAAATTAAAGTTAACTAATAACAAGTATTTACAAGGCAGGTTAGAGTTGAATTGCCGAAAGGGAATACCCTAGAAAGTCATATAGTGACCTTATTCTTTATGTTCTTTAGAAAGGTCAAGTGCGTAGTACTCGGCCGGGTGTGTGACCAGAAACGTAATCGAAACAAAAGGAGTAAGTAAGGATCGTAGCACGTGGCGTTCTGAAGTTTCTACCTACCCTCATGGAAAGTATGAGTGAGTTTGGGTATGTTAACTATTATTACATTTATAAAATGCACTGGGATATGGGTTGTACAAAGAGTTCTATTCCAATCCACATGGTCTTCACATGATCTGACCGAGATTATGTCTGGACTTTAAAAGAGACTGTGACCTCGGAGTTTGTTTCGACCTTTCTTCTCAGAGTAGTCAGTTGAATTTAATATACATACATCTCGCTCACAACCACTTTTACAAACACCTACTCACACACTACACTTACTCACAAATACTCTCACTCACTCAATAACAAACACACACTTCTCCAATTAGTTAATCAAAATCAATTTTATTTTTCTCTCTTTTATTATGTTCCTGCTTTTTATTATATATTATTTCCCTATACACCAGCCTAACTTTGCATTGTATCTTTTATGTTTGTTTCTTAATATTTTACTTTGTATATCATCGTGTCCTATCTAGGTAAATTATAAGCTTATTATATCCATTTATAATTTTGAAGGTACACTGACTTCTAGGATACAGGTTTTTACCTAGTTTAGAGGTCAGGGTCTTTTTTACTGTGAATCACTTAGCTTTATTTGTTTCTTGTTCATTGTAATTTCCGTGCATTTCTGGGAGTAATAAAAGATTTATTTATTTATTTCGATAGGAAATGCCGACCTCATCTAGTTTAAAAGTGTTTGTACAAACCTGCTTACAGAAATAAAATAATTTATCATTTATCATTTCAAAAATTAATATGTTTGTATTAGAAGTTAGTTCGTAATCGGTATTCATAGAATTAACAAGTTCGTAGAATATTAAGTTAACGTAAATGGGTCAACAAGTGGGTTTCAAACTCTGGTGGCCACTCGACATTGATGGCTTTGACCCTCTCTGTCGGAGTTCAAATATATGTAACACTAGCTTTTGCCAGCGGCAACGCCCGCGTGGGGTTCGAAGATTATCCCAAGGGAAAGAATAACCGGGATAAAAATATCCTATGTGTTAGTGGACTAACATATAGGCATTGGCATAGAGATGGATTGTAACCTCCATTGTAACCTCCAGGTTACAATATATCTGTTTGTGCCAAATTTCATACAAATCCGTTCAGTCACTTTTGCGTGATTGAGTATCAAACATCCAAACATCTAAACATCCAAACATCCAAACATCCAAACATCCAAACTTTCACATTTATAATATGATGACTAGGATTATTATAGTAGAACTTCTCGGATCCTAATTCAAAACCTCAAAACCGTACTCTAAGCTCACTTAAATCCATGACTCCACAAACCACTCTATTTCAAAGAATTACACACAGGAATATCATACGTGTAAATTAGTATTCTAGTAAGCATTTCAAGTATAAATTACAGCTACAGTTGACGTCGTCAGACATAGTTTGCTGTGCCTAAGGCACTTATGTAGATCCTGTGCCTAGGCAGAACGCGTCAGGCATTCGTGTGAGCCTGATTTGATTTGCCAGAAGTCTTGGTTGCAGCATGACGTGCTTAGTGTTCATGGTCTAATGTAGACTTGATATAATAATATTACATATGTAACATAAATCACGCCTGTTCTCCGAGGAGAGTAGGCAGATATGTTAAGTGTACCACAACTTTGCCAGTATTATTACAAGGCCTAAATAACAGAAAGTCGGCCATAGTATCACTAACTTAGCAAATCTGCTGCTAGAAATATTCAACGCAAAAACCCAGTACCTAACTCTTTACCCGACCAGGGAATCGAACTTGGAACTACACGTTCAGATTCAGCCGTCGCACTAGTGATTGCTGGACCAACTATTTTAAACAGTGTTTCCAACTATTTCAATTTACTTTATGGGGCTGTTAACAACTCTGACTACCGCTTCGGGACATAGGCATGAAGTTATGTTACGTTATAACGTAGAGCTTAAGTTCACATTTAGACAACAAATATGAGTAATTTTGAGTCAAAAATAATAATCTACCTCGCATAGATACTCCATATTAATTAGCGGCGATGTAAAATTAAATCCAACAGAATTTTACTTCAATCCTCATTAATTAAAATTAATCTTATTAATCCCTTGTTTACCTAAATAAACACCCTTTTAGTATTCTGTTTACATTAATGAGAAGAAACTATTAACTGTTCAATAATATGGACTGAATAACTGTCTCATTGGTTTTTTTTTTTTTTGGTTGGGAAATCATCAAATAACTTCTCCCGCTCTGGGTGGAGCTGTGTCAGACTTTTATTGACTAAAACCCACCCGTGTTCCCTCAGTTGCCTGTGTGCCAGGGGCCGCGGTATCTCTTTCGAACAACCCGCACCCCTGGCAGGCATCGGCCCTTGCGGGCCTCATCTGTAGCTGCTGACATCTCTTTGAGGCGCGAATGGAACACAACGCGCTCTCAATAGCAGCCCGGAGTCTAGATTTGTGCCCGGTTGATGGTAATAAGCTCGCTCCCTATTTCATGGGAGCTAAACTTAACTGGCGAAATGTGAGTACACTACAGGTACACTTCTGCCCAGCCCTTCGGGGAATACAGGCATTATGTTATGTGTTACTTTAAGGCGAATATATTCCAATCTTATTGAGAATTATAATATTCGAGCTGTTTCGGGTAGAAACACAAAGGCCGTGGGGTCCAATTGCCCACTTAGTTTTGAGACACATCGCCAAGTGTTTGGGCGACTCTTCGCGTGACCAGAGCGCTGACCTATTTTTCGGCAGAAGACCGCCAAACGACGTGGCAATGCTGCCAACTGTTTGAGCACTTTTACTGTTGACAGCGATGCAGACGAATTTTTAGACGCCCTGTGATTCTTTTCCCCTTTGTTTTTAGATTCACATTATTTTTATTATTTTAAGTCTGTTATCTGAAATATTATATTATGTTATAAACTAGTATTTATTATCAAACACATGAGACCTAATGCCGTGCGTCGCCAGCTGATCAATGCGTTCTGTGTACTAAACGCGTTATCTGTTAACTGATTCGTGAGTTAGTTAGCAAATACCGCTTTGTGACGACATGAGGGATGAGCTATAGCAGTAAGTTGTAGCCAGATCTACTAATATACAGCGTGTATCCGAAATATGTGGACATATTTAAGGGTGTGGCTATCAAACTAAACTACTATCTTCAAGGGTTTAACAGCAATATTATCATCCGTCCCTTAGACTTAGTTTCTAATAGTTATTGAAGTATGGGACAGTTGATTTTTTTTTTTTGTAGTTTACGAGTTTGGTTTAATGGAAAACGTTGTTCATTCAGTCAATATGAGGGCCTGTTTTACTCCTTAAAATACGACAAGATATTTCTGACACACGTGTCAGTTTGTCTTCAGAGAGTGATGTGCTATTATGACGATGTGCAGGGAGCACAGTCCAGATTCTCATGTCAATGCTGAAAGTATTTTTAACCCTAGTAATTTAACATCTTCGAATTGCTCAATTTTTTCATAGGCAAGCATCGTTGTTTGTCCAAGTTTTGCCATCGAAAAGTGCTAATTCTCGGCCTTATTAGAATAAATTACTTTTGATTACTTTTTTCAATTGGTAGTATTGGTACCCAATTGTTAAATACATATAACAGCACTTGTTTGAAAACTGAAAACCAAAACTAAATTTTCAGAGTAGTGCTCAAATCTTTATACAACGCATTGGCATTGGCAAACATTGCCATTTTTACAAATGGCAATGTAACAAGAAATGAATTAGAAAATGTTCTTTTATTCGGAGCCTGTACCAATTTTGTTTCAGACAAGGTATATTTCAAGTCTTCAATGAACGTTACGTTACGTTATTCACCACTGAGACAGAGGAACTCCGAAAGATCATCAATCATGATAAGACTGTCGCCGGACGCTCTGCGAAATACGTAGTGACGTATTTAGGTACGTAGGACGGTATGATCTAAGGATATAGGCTTCATAACCTTACTGCTAAATTACATTTTAGTAAGAAGGTTCAACAAAGTCGTATCTTTAGGTGAGCTCCTGGAGTTTTAAGGCTTACTATTCCATCAACGACTATTTGAATGACAAGAATAGTTGGTCGCAGAATTGGCGTATCTAGTGACAGGTTATATTGGTTCATATAATTATTATTTTATTTTATTTTTTATTGCCTGTCTAACAATTTTTTTTATTATTATCTATTATGTCATTAGTTATTGACATGATCTACTCATAACAATATTTTTTTTATGATGAGTTGTTTTAGGCTTTATTTGGCCTCGACAGTTTTCATTTTATTTGTCGGTATATTAGTATGGCTAGCTGACATTTTGACTAATTATTTAATTAATATTTTGTGTCTCGTAATTTTTATTACTTTGCCTATGTATGTATAGAATCAAGTCTATCCGACTAAACAGACAGCTGTGCTGCTGGGGAGTTTGTTCCGCCACTTCTTTTTCCCAGCTAAAGCACTAGGAAGTGGTGAAGGGTGGGCGTTTTGGGGGACTGTCTCATGTATTTTGACGTTCGAAAAGTGCTGGTTCTCAGCCTAATTCGAATAAATGACTTTTTGATTCTGATTTTTTTTAAAGTTGAACTCCACGAAACAGGTTCGACCTAATGAGGAGATCATAAGCAGAATACTTCCTTTGCGTCTTGTTTTTGTTTTGGTAACATAAACGCGCGTATGTTTTCACTAGTTTTTGAAATAAAAACCTAAGCTTGAATGTGTGAATGAAATCAAAATTATTTTTATGCCATCCATGAGTTCGACTTTTGCAGAAAACTTTAACAGTACACACACAACATTTGCAACATTAGAACAGTAACAATTAAGTCTAAATTTCAATGGTAAACGATATGTGATGTGATACGAAAGAACATACTACAATCATCAGCAAAAAAGTTGTCAAATGAGTTGTATGGAAAATCTTTTGTAACGTAAAATGTACGGATTAAAAAAAATACAGTAACAAAATTCAAGGTAACCCTAACAAAAAGCTCTATTATTAAATCGTTAACCTCAACTCAGTGAGTGTAGCCTGTTTACCTAATGCATTAGAGGTAAGTCGTGTGGAATGGCAAATATCAGTGCTGCTACGCACGACTGGAGCGCGTTTTGTAGATAATGTTACCCAAAATAACTAAAACGTTGTTAATATTAAATAGAAGTACGGTTAGTAGATGGGCTTGTGATGTGCAGAAATTAGGAAAAAATCGTGTGTTTGTTTGAGTGTGAATTTGGATGGCTATCAGAGTTAAGACGAAAAAACCTGTGGATGGTTTGAAAGATGGTAAGGCTAGAAACTACCCCGATTATGACTAATAGAAATGAAAAAGAATTAAAGTTGCTTCCCTAAAATAAATGTGGAAACGTCTCCAGAATGATGATGATGACAGCTTCTATTGCGTTTGTTGTATTATTATATTATTATTGTATTATTCAAAGGCGTAACGCGACCAACACAGGGTAACTCGTAGAAACAATCAGTTGCTACGCCTTCTCGTAGCACGTACGTCACTGCTACGCTGTCGTAGCAAACAATAACGTTGTGCGCAGGACGCTGAAAGCTATCGAATATCCCTCGGAATACTTTGAATTCTAAAGCTTACTATACAGGTTGACTAAGACCTCGACACGCAAACTGTTACCATGAATCCAGAAGATGATTCTAGAACCCCCAGAGTAGTTTTCCGTGAATTATTAAAAAAATCTGCTTTTACGTACAAAAGTGCAATACCAACGCGGTCAAAATGAATGAAATAGCATTTTTTATTTATTTAAACAACGTAAAATTTCAACGCAGAGAGTTCAGAATCATGTACTGAATTTATGGAAACAGTTTGCGCCTGAAAGCATAGACAAGTGGAAATCGCTTTCAAAGCGATTGCTATTTTAGCTACGACTTTCAACGGCATTAACATTAACCTTTCGTAGGTTATGTCGTCACACACATTGACTTTTCAATCATCGTTATCACTGATGGAATATAACTTTATCTAGGACTTCTCGAGCTGTAAGACTTACGTAGCCTATTCAAAACTAGACAAACGCCAATGATTGTCAAAGTTGTGTTTGTTATGGCAATTTTCCTCTTAACCACTGTTAGTTCGCTAATAATTAAATGCGTTTATTGCAAGGTTGGTCAACGTATTTTTCCCAATTTTTTTTTATTTATTTAACCATTTATGTACACTCATAAATATATAAACAGACAAGAAAATGCGTACAACGGTGATGCTAATTTCTAAAGAAATCTATCCCAGCGTACCATTTTCTGTCTACTGGTAGGTTTGGCGTTGTGCGTTTGTTTGTAAATGTGGTTTACATCTAGCCTGCCGGCCACAAAAACCGCACGAGTTCTATTTGAGTTCGACTCCGGTTTTACATCCGATTAATTATATTCCGGATGTTTACCGCACCAATGCGTTGTTGAATTTATTGAAGTTAATATGATTATTTCGGAACATCATGATTTTATTGTAGGGTCTCGATTCTTGGCGAATATTTGAAAGTGGGCAGTGGTGGCTCAGTGGTAATGGCTCCGACTTACGAGATGTAGGTCGTAGGTTCACACCCAAACAGGTGCTTCACTTTATGTACGTAATTTAAACACCACTGCTCTCAAAACGGTGAAGGAAATCATCGTGAGGAATTCGGCTATCGGAATATCCTAGAACTAAAAATTTGAAGACAAGAGACACCTACCATCCCACACTGAGCCTGCGTGGGTGATTCGGGCCCACTTTCTCTAACAAAGAGAAGGCTTGTGTCCCAGCAGTGGGAACTTTATAAGTCGATATCACCACTTTAAAATACATAATCATTGATTATGTTTTTGGACGTGGTGTAGATTTATTATGCTTGAAAGTTATGTTATCCGTATTAAAAGAAATGAGTGGCTCTATAAAAGGTTGAAGTTCCTAACAAGTTTTATCTACTTTTAATATTATTACCTATGAGATTTATGCTCTATTATTCCGTCCCATAGCCAATAAAATTAGCTGTAAGCTTAACTGAAACATAAACCAGTCTCCATCAATTCCCGATTTTCGGAAATACAATTATGTTTAGCACTAATTATATGTAGTAATTGTCGCGTAAGTGTGCCTAATTAAACGATATTGCTAGAACAGTGTACTAGGAATTAGATATTCTAATTCATTACCTATTCCCGTTTCGTATTACTTCAATTTGCGGCTAACCACTGTTCCCGATACATTCCCGAGTACAACACTAACTAGTATAAATAGTGATGTGTCAATGCACTCTGAAACCGGCCTACACCGAAATAAACCGCATATATCCGGAATGAAGTAGTTACGATTCTCGTTTGGGCTGGAACTGATGAATAGGTTAATGTTTTCAGACTCATTGCAAAAGATCAGCTGATTATATTTAGCTGGACGCTTTTCTGCACTCTCTGTGATTATTATTTTTTTAATATTGGAACTGGACTTACTAACTATGAAAAAATAAACAACCGACTTCCAAAAAAACACTAAAAAGTGAAAAATAACTTTAATTTCGGAAGTCGGTGACTTTGGATATGTATTTTAATTTTTTGTCACCTCCTTCCGAAATTAAAGTTATTTTTCACTTTTTAGTGTTTTTTTGGAAGTCGGTTGTTTATTTTTTTGAAAAAAAGTTTTTTATTTTTCACTTTTTAGTGGTTCACATGTGCTTACCCCTTCACAGCGTACCGGCGTGATGTTATGTTATTAACTGGTGTAAACAATTGACAGACATGAGATTTCAGCAATCCCTGTCCATTTGCTATCATTTATTGAGGAGTTCCGTTGCCTATCTCCGAAGTTCTTTATCAGATCTTCACCAAATTGAAATGGAACCACTCCGAAAAAGTACTCTTCCAAAAACTACACAAATTGCTTCAAGTGTGCCTATAACATTTGAAGAGTTCTCTCTATTTCTCCAGGATCCCATCATCAGATCCTGACTTGATGATCATGGGACCACCTGGGAAGTATACCCTTTCGAACAAAAAAAAAATTTTCCAAATCGGCCCAGCCATCTTCGAGTAATCGGGGAACATACATAAAAAAAAATAAAAAAAAAAAAAAAAAAAAAAAGGTTCCGACGAATTGAGAACCTCCTCCTTTTGGAAGTCGGTTAATAAATAGAACCAATATCACTAATTTGGAAATTTTAAAGATTCAAAAACAAATATAACATAACATTACGCCTTGTTTCCACGAAGGCTTGGGCAGAGGTGTACTTATAGTATACCAATGACTAAGTAGGTATACCCACATTTCACCAATTCTGTTTTTATATTGTTTGTCACAATACAAACAACATAAAGATTCTGTAGGTTCATAAGTGAAAGATTTAACCATCTATATTCCACATATTAACTAAATTTACTGACAATAGGTGTAGAATGTAAATGCATGTTTGGCACGTAACGAAAATGAACTCTAAGGAAGGATTAAAAAAAAAATATTTCCTTAATGGGGTTTTATAGGTGATAGTTTTTCTAGAACTTTTTCTGATGACTTGTTTTTCGTAAATTTTTATTTTATCTACCTTGTTTTGGCAGAATGATTTACCTGCAAAATTTACGACACGCTTAGAAAATTATGGTATGTATATTACCAACCTTGATAATGTGTAACTATGCGGGTTTACATTTATGCATTGAACAATGTATGTAACAATTCCGCCAACATAACGATAGATTGAATACGGCACATAAACCCTGTTTAACACCCACCGATTCAGCTCAAATGGCTGTTCTTACTATCATCAGCTCAAACGGTTATGTGCAGCCAAAGAATACACCACATCCACACCTATGTAGGTACAGTGGAGGGAAAAACTTATGTGAAATTAAACAAGGGTTTTCTGCTTTAGTATTTATTGAAATTACGAGATGTCGGGCATAGACGGGTTTGTTAACAAACGTTACTTAAAGTTAAGTAATTATTTGCGACTATTTAACCATCAATTTTTGACGTCCAAACGTTTCTTTACTTTATGCAACGTTTATTAACGAAAGGTATAATATTTATTCACAATTCTGGTATATATAAATGGTAGTTCGTCATAGTTGGTCCAGAATCCGGCTTCCATTTTGGCGCCATCAGTAGCGTCAATCACTTTCTGTAACGTGATGACAACAGAACGCGAAGGACACGATATTTAGTGTTCCATCGTTTGCGTTAACGTTGTTCTTATTACATATGATTGTGTGTCCCAATAATGGGAATAATATAGGCTGATGCCTATGTTCCCACTGTTCGAACACAGGTCTGCTCTCTGTGAGAGGGAGTGGGTCGTAATACGACACGCAGCCCCAGTGCGGGTTGGTAGATGTGTCACCAGTCTTCGAATATTTTTTCTAGACTATGCCGGTTTCCTTACAATGGTGTCCTTCACCGTTTTGAGAGCAATATTCCTTTTATACAACGTGTAACGGAAAGGGTATATACAACGTGTCGTTTTGCATCCTCGTCAAATTCAAGGAGGTAACTATGCTAATGATGCTCGACACGAATCAATAATAAGATAAGTAGGTTTTTTATTTTACGGCTATGAAAATACAGTCGAGAACGCAATGGTAATTGAACCATTGCGTTCTCGACTGTATTTTCATAGCCGTAAAATAAAAAATCGCAACAAGTAATTCGAGGACTGGTTTGTGCGACGAAAACTGTTTGAACCCAGGTTAACCAGTTACAGTGCGGTATCACACGGGCCGCGTTTTAAAATTTAAAAAAATAAAACAAAAAAAATACCTACTTATTTTATTATTGATTCGTGTCGAGAATCATTAGCATAGTTACCTCCTTGAATTTGACGAGGATGCAAAACGACACGTTGTTTATACCAAGGGCATGGCTTCTTTGGATGATACCAAACGATATTGGAAGGGTTTTTAATCCTATCTCTACATGTTAGGAAGTTATGAGAATTTTTAATACATTGATACCAGAAACCAAATCATCGAATTGAAATAAACACATCACTCGGAATAGATTTATCGTGGTATTGGCAAGTAACATGGAAAGATATTGACGTACGTAGGCCGGTGCCACGTTTGTTATGATTTGAATTTAAAATTTGGTAGCAATTCTTAGAATATTTCATTTTGAGCCGAAACTGTGTATAGTGATTCTATGCCGGCTGTTATCTTTAGTGCTTAAGGATAGCAATAGGGTTTCTGTTACACCCTGTATATCCTATTAATATTATAAATGTGAAAGTTTTTATGTTTGGATGTTTGTTACTCAATCACGAAACAACGGCTAAATGAATTTGGATGAAATTTGGCACACAGAATGTAAACTGGATTAACACAAAACATTTTACTTTAGACTTTTTATCCCGGTAGCACGTTCCCCTGGGATAATTTTCGACCTCCGCGCGGGCGAAGCTGCTGGCAAAAGCTAGTGATGATTATTTCATACACAGAGCGAAGCGTTCGAATCGGATTCGTTCTTAACTCATTTCAACAAAATCAGTTTTGCATTTTGCGCGTCAAAATTGCCCTTGACTGTACCTGTTCTCCTGTTTGGTGTATCACAGCAG
The DNA here is from genome assembly GCA_949091785.1 of Polymixis lichenea. Lineage (NCBI taxonomy): Eukaryota > Metazoa > Arthropoda > Insecta > Lepidoptera > Noctuidae > Polymixis > Polymixis lichenea. Next base: position 22,406,134 of record OX420943.1, on the reverse strand, counting down.
TTCAATTTGATGGGTACTTTGAAACAATAGGTTAGACGAGACTGGTGGATGTTAGTAGGTACCTACAGCTGCGTTAGGTTTTATTAGGTCAGTGAACTTGTTTTATTATATACTGATATTAAATAATATGTTGCTCAACTGTGCATTGTTTTGGATGGTGTGCTGTATTTTGTAGGAACCTAGCTGTTGCCCATGCTTATGTCCTTACCCAGGTCAAGGTCTACCTGTGTGCTAAAATTTCATTCCAATCAGTTCAGCCGTTTGAGCGTGAAAGCGTAACTATCATAGAAACTTAACTTTGCATTTATAATTTAGTTACGATTGAAAATAATATGTACCACATATCGTTGATCTAATGACGTAAGTACGCTGCTGTGCAAGTATTACAATGTGAATGGATATTTTTGTCTATAAGGTAACTCTTAATCTGAAGTTTCAATCTGTACCTAACCGGTTCATCACACGAGGTATTCCACTCAGTCACGGCTTTCGAACGTGTTTGTTGTTCACTTCTACCAACCCATTTTGGGAACTGCAAAGCAATTTGTCAGCAGTAGCTTCTCGTGGATTGATCACGAATTTTTGCTTGGTTAAACATAAAAAACTAAATCTAAGTTAAAACTAAGACTAAAACTATGGCTCTGTAGGCAAACAGCAGTTTTTGTTTATTTATTGATTAGCTTTATTTTTATCGTTTTCATGTAGTTTGTGGTGCGTACTTGTTTATTTATTTGTTAGTAATTTTAGTTTTATACTTAAATAAGGTTAGTATTGTTAGGTGTAAGGGCCGCCTGTTGCGGTGAAAGCCTCCTCCAAACCATTTTAGATGTCTCTATCTTTTGGCTGTCTGGACCATAAGTTTCCAGCTATTTGTATAATGTCGTCACTATAAATCTTTTAGAAGGTCTACCCTTCCTTCTTTTTTATCTCTTGGGTACCATGTTGAAATTATTTGTCACCATCTTTCATCCATAGCTCTCTGAATGTGAACTGACCATTTCCATTTCAGTGTCAGAACCTGAAGGCAAACAGCAGTTACCAAATTAAATCATGATGTTACGTATAATCTGGAGTGCTCCGAATCCACACTAATATTATAAATTCAAAAGTAACTTTGTCTATAAGTTACCCTTTCACGCCTAAACCACTGAACGTATTTCGATAAAATTTGGGAAGGAGATAGATGGCACCCTGGGGAAGGCCAAAGGCTACTTTTTGTCCTGGTAGCACGTTCCCGTGAAATAATTTCCTATATCCACGCAGGCAAAGCCGCAGGCAAAGCTTTAAGCAAGCAAAAGTTTCGATATACTATTTTGATTGACTTTTCGTTACGGGTCGCCGACTCGTTTCTTGCACAGAAAAAAATATCACATGACCAACAGATTAATGTTTCAAGGTTTGATGTCAAAGTGAGACAATACTAGCAACACAATATTTATAATTTACAGTGTTGAGTAACTCGGCGGTCGAGTAGTCGGCGACACTAAAATTTAAAACCTCTTACCTAAATTTAAAAAAGTTCTCTACATTTTGTCCTTCAGTTGAAAACAGGTATTGTTTTCCACAGCGGAGGAAATTTTTGCGAAAATGTCAGCAACAAAATAGTGCACTGAATTGCTTAAGATAGATCGCTTAAACAAAGAGCGGTAGAAAATGTTTACCCAGTGTCTTCTTCCTGAGCAACGTCGCTTAACTCAAACTCAAACTCAAAGCATTTATTTCAATTAAACCATTTACAGGCACTTTTGAATTGTCAAAAAGTCGATCAGTTGGAAAGTTGAAGCTAGTTGCCCATTCCAAAACGTAGATCTCTATGGAGAAGAACGGGCAAGAAACTCCACGGACACTCTTTTAAAATCAAGTTAAAATATTACAAAATCTTGGGAACATTATTCTTGTTGCTTCTGTATGTGAGAACAATGTAAAAAAAATGTAATTATAAACAATTCTAAATACAAGATAAAAATAAGCCCTGGAAGTTAGGAGATGATAACTGACTTCTCAACCTTAAAATTTCCATGCTTTGAACTATGTATTCACCGGCATTAGACAGGATTGAGTCACAAATACAGAGGTTCATAGTGAGAAAGAACTGTGTCGTGATCCAGTGGTCGCAAGCGTGGCTGTCAAGTACGTGTAGGTTCGGAGTTCAGAACGAACAAAGTATTAATGAGTCTTCCATTCATTTAAGTCAATGCTTCCATTACAAATTTCTCAGTAACAATATGTAGTCTGGATGTTTGCCTTGCGTTTGTGAATACTAGCAATAGGCTCGCCCCCTATTTTTCTTCTTCGTCGTGCCCTCAACGCTGAAGATCGTGACCACATATGATGCATCTTCATTGCTAAGCAATCTTCTGCAGGGCGGACCGCTCGGTTAATGCCCCCAACAGCCCTTATGATGGCGGCTTCCACCATCTTTCCAGTGCTCTGCCTTGAGCAAGACTTCCCTCCACCTTATCACATGGGACTTAAGTCACAGCTGAGGTAATATAGATGTAATGCACCTCTGCCTACCCCTTTGAAAAATACAGACATGACGATACCTTTATAGATACTACACAGCTTACACTGGACTCACGCACTCTATAAATTTTAGAGTGACCAGAGCAAACCGCACGTTCACGCCGCAAAGTGGACCTAATGCATATTTGATTAGGAACGCCATTAGAACCCTGTAGACTGGAATGTATAATTATTTATAAGCTGCGTGGTTGTTCATTTGATGATTTAACTTTATGGTCTGCCTAGCTTTTTTTGGGAGATGAAACACTCAATCACACACACCATACATTGGCAATTTTATGCAATGTAAGAACATTAGTTCGATTTTCTCCTATTGTCTAGTAAAATTTTTTTTTTTTGACTATATTGTACAAAATTCAAAACTTGCCAATAGCCTCATACGCATTTCTGGAGTTGTCGATTCGCTCACAAAAAAATAAATTAAATTCGTGTGAATCGTCTAATAAGCTATCACATTTTCTAGCATCGTTAGAACTTAAGAACCAAGTAAAGTTTGTCCCACCAATGCTGATAAGTTGGAGGTAAAAATTATGTACCTACTATTATGGAAATAAATTATTTACCTAAAGAAAAATTAGTAAGAATACTTTTGCATCGTAATTATACAATATTTGGGCAAAAATTCGAAGTTTTGGCAAACAGAAAGCGACCAAAACCTTTTCAATACATAGTCCTGAATGGGCTCAACTGGGCTTAGTAATAAAAGAGTAGTGGACTGTATTAAAATAGGTGTAATACCATAATTTACATGTATAACGTTTAAAGATGTTACAAAGAAATGCCCGTAGTGGAGCGCGTCTGTGAGCTGAGTGGTGTGGGGCGCGCGCAGCGGTCATCTTGTCCGTCTTCGGTACCCCGACACCCCGCGCCTTTCCGCCGTTGATCACACGCATATGTGGTGCGCCGACATATTCCCCGGGTTGAAGGGAAGTCTTCAATTTTCGACTGGAAGGGGGCAGATGCAGTTGAAGGCACGACGAATGGTGCCCCGCTTCGTCTTCAGTTCGGCCACTCTCGTGACTCCGTCGACGCCAAGATAGGTCTTCGTGACCCGGCCCAGGGACCACAGCAGAGGTGGCGTGGTTTTGTCCTTTATCAGGACTAAGGACCCCGGCTTTACTTCACCTCTGGAATGAAACCACTTGGATTTTGCCTGCAGCAGAGAAGTGTACTCATTATGGAACCGTCGCCAGAAATGCTGCCTTATGTGCTGGATTCTCTTCCAGCGATCCAGCTGCGTGATTTTGGCTTCAGTCACCTGAGGATGTGGTACTGATAAGAATGGCCGTCCAATTAGGAAGTGAAAGGGAGTGAGTGCCGAATAATCGTTAGGGTCTGAAGAAAAAGGAGTAAGAGGGCGTGAGTTAAGAACCGCCTCTATGTGAGTCAGGCATGTAGCCATCTCTTCGAAGGTGAAATGAGTATGATGCAGTAACCGTTTTAAATGACGCTTACATGATTTTACAGCAGCTTCAGCCAATGAATTAAAATGAGGGCTGTATGCAGGCGTGAAAACAAATTCGATACCTTGCTGTGCCATTTCAGATGCAACATTTGATGATTGCAAGAACCTATACATCTCGTTTGATGCGCCTACAAAGTTAGTCCCGTTATCGGACGTGATGCTTCGAGGCTTGCCACGACGCGCCACGAAACGATTTAGAGCGGCCATGTAGGCCTCAGTGGTGAGGTCGGTGACGAGCTCCAAATGTACAGCTTTCACTGCCGAGCAAACAAAGATGCACATATAGGACTTTGTAAGTTTGCATCCTCGGCCTTTACGATTGGCCACCAATACTGGCCCAGCATAGTCAACATAACTATTTAAAAAAGGAAACTCAAGATTCGTTCTCGAGCTAGGTAGTTGACCCATTATAGGCATCGTAATTAACGGCTCATATCTGTGTGTAAACACACGCGTTGGTTTGGGCGCGCGGGCGTAGGCCGCCGACCCCGGGCGGTCGCGAGCGCATGGACGCCGAGCGCACTCTGAGCCTTATGTCTGAAACATTTAAGACATTTATTAACGACAAACCTAGACAAGTTTCTGCCACCTAGAGGCCAATAAGTTTGTCGAATATGTGACAATAACAACTGTGGACCAGCATGTACAAGTTTTAAATGTTGTATTTGAAATATAAGTTTTGTAAGTATGTGCTTACTGCATAAAACAATAGGATGTTTCACACTAAAATCGTAGGGGGAGTTATCGAGCCTCCCGCCCACGCGAATGAGGTTATGATTGTCAATGAACGGTGTCAAAGGTAGCAATCTACTTTTGCGTGGTAATTTTTGTCCAGACTTTAACAAATTATACTCTTCTGGAAACATTTCATGCTGTGAATAATGTATGATTTTATTTAATGAATTTTGTAGTTCTGTCGTTGATAAATTACCATGCAATTTATTTTTGTTTTTTACATTGTAAATAAAGCGCTGTACATATGTAAATATATTTTGAATTTTTGTTAAACTAGAATACTTTAATAATAAATCATAAATGACTGATGAATGAATGGTTACTTCTGAATGATTACTACTAAATGAATTATTGTCACTGTCGCTACCAATTAAATGAGTCACTACTTCCGGCAGACTATCTTTCCCGCTGTTTGGCATACTGGGCCACTCATGTTCACTAAGCTGTAAAAATGAGGGTCCAGACCGCCACAGAGGTGTGTCTATGATAACGTCGGCCCTGAGACCACGGGAAACAAGATCCGCCGGGTTGTCTTTCGACGGTACGTAGCTCCAGGTATGACCACATGTGATTTCATGTATCTCGTTGAGTCTGTTTCTGACAAAAGGTTTTAATTGGTTAGAAGGAGTACAGAGCCAACCCAGGACTATAGTTGAGTCGCACCAGAATCTAAATTTATGAATGGGCATGGTAAGCGATTCCTGAACCTTAGTACACAGCCTTGCACCTAACAAAGCTATTGAATGGGCTCAACTGGGCTTAGTAATAAAAGAGTAGTGGACTGTATTAAAATAGGTGTAATACCATAATTTACATGTATAACGTTTAAAGATGTTACAAAGAAATGCCCGTAGTGGAGCGCGTCTGTGAGCTGAGTGGTGTGGGGCGCGCGCAACGGTCATCTTGTCCGTCTTCGGTACCCCGACACCCCGCGCCTTTCCGCCGTTGATCACACGCATATGTGGTGCGCCGACAGTCCCGAAATATTGTAGTGCAACGCATGCATAATAAACCTGTAAACTTTAAATCTAAGTATCTCTACAAATTGATGAAAATTCAATTACCAAGTTCGTAACTAATTAAATTACTGGTTTTTAAACAATTTACAGTTAATTATTGTGTCTGACATTCGTGACCACAGCCTGTTTGCGGAATTATACAACATGCCACAAATAGTCACACCAAAACGGATTTAATGAAGCAAAATGTTTATTTTAATTTGTTAACTATTTGCCTTTGCGCTATTAATTTATTTATACTTATTACTTATTTATATGGTAAAAAACATACACAAACAAATTTATATAATATGATACTATGTAAATAAATTTCAACACATCATCATCATCATCATTACTTCAGCCGAATGACGGGCTTATTCCACTTTTCCCCGTTGGATGATCCCCATTGATGGGGATTAGTGAACTTTTTGTTCACTATTCCCCGTTGACCCAAAATTTTTATTTAATGGGGATAAGTGAACTAAAAAGTTCAATAATCCCCATTAGGTAGGTACGTTAAAAAAATAAAATATATGAATCATGTTACATTTATTAATTAAAAATATAACTTTCTTATACCTAATAAAATCACAGATTGTACAATTATTAATTTAAAATAAAAAATATAACTTTCTTATACCTAGTAAAATCACAGATTGTACAATTATTAATTTAAAATAAAAAATATAACTTTCTTATACCTAATAAAGTCACAGATTGTTACAATCATTAATTTAAAATTGTAGCATGAAAATATTTCTTTCTTATACCTTGTAAAATCAAAGATTACACTCACTTAAGTTTTTCTAAACAGTGCCCAATCGTAATTTCATTATTAATGAGTTCCATTTGGACCTCCTGTATATAATTATCGCGATTGATGCTTTTTTTTGTTTTTTCCGCGATACCTTTATTTTCAGAAACCCCCAATGCAAGAACTTCGTAATACGATGCATCTTCAGCCAACGCTGTGAGGAGCTTCATAATGTTGGGTTTCTTTATTTTCACACGCTTTTATAAGAAAGTTATATTTTTTATTTTAAATTAATAATTGTACAATCTGTGATTTTACTAGGTATAAGAAAGTTATATTTTTTATTTTAAATTAATAATTGTACAATCTGTGATTTTATTAGGTATAAGAAAGTTATATTTTTAATTAATAAATGTAACATGATTCATATATTTTATTTTTTTAACGTACCTACCTAATGGGGATTATTGAACTTTTTAGTTCACTTATCCCCATTAAATAAAAATTTTGGGTCAACGGGGAATAGTGAACAAAAAGTTCACTAATCCCCATCAATGGGGATCATCCAACGGGGAAAAGTGGAATAAGCCGAATGACGTCCACTGCTGGACATAGGCCTCCTTCATGCTCCATTTTTTGGGGGGCTTTTGCCATAATCGCCACGCTTGGCAGGCGGGTTGGCGATCGCAGTATGGTGGTAAATGCATAGAGAACGCTGCTGCCCATTCTCTAGTAAGTCCCTTAGTCGCCTTCTACGACACCCACTGGAAGAAATGGGATGGTGCTATTCTGTTTACATTCCGGCACCACACGGAAACAATTCAATACAAATTTCAATTCAAGCAACATAATAATATTTATTGTGTCTTTCCATAAAAACATAACCTTTCTTTTCAGCCGAGTAAACATAAATTGTAACACTTACCTACAGAGAACAAAGCCTATTCACATTCATGACAAATACATAATATTATTTTCCTCAGGTTGTCTAGAACAAGGGTAAAAACAGTTCTCGTAATCAGAATATTCAGTGGACTGGCAATACAAAAGATCAGAGAAAAAAAAACAATTCAGTCTCAGGGATAAATCTCCTCAACTCCAGATGAAGATGACTTTCCAATATTTTTTAAACTATACCTACCCACTTAATAAAAAGGATTTGTTTACGAATTTCAAGACAATCAATCACTCGATTTGATTGATGTTCAGACATAAGCTGAAACTTTAACTGTAAGACTTTATGAAAATATTAATTTTATAATATTTCGTAAAGTTTGGTGATTTTCAATTTTCAGCAATCAATTTATTAGGTTCTGAGTTTAATAAAACTCAGTTTACTGTGTTGGTTCCAGGAATACGAGTATAGTAAAGTCACTTGTTTTTCAAGAGACGAGACATTGAAAAATTTAAGTTTTTTTTTTTTTTTTCAAACTACGCAGAAATAGTATTCAAATATTTTTTAAACTGGTTAAGTTACTGTGTTCTTTTTGGTCTGGGAGTAAAAATTAAGAAATACGTAACATATTTTTAATGTACATTGAATCCAACGTCGGAAGCGTAGCTATAGAGCTACGTATATTATATATATAATATATATATTTTAAAACTTTTATGTTATACAAATTACAATAATTATTATTATTTATTTATTTATTTCAGACAACATTAGTCCATAGTTTTAAACTCATACAAATAACTTATAAACTATTTTAAAATATAAAACAGATAAAATCCAAAATAAAATTGTGATTAACTAAAGGAGAAACCCAAACTCCATAGAAACTTGGGCCTGGCGTTACAGGGCTGGAATTTGGCCATAAATTAGAACATCTAGGAAAGATTCACGCACCCAATTTTCACGTCTCCCAGCAATGGCCAAATTGGTAAAATCAGACGATGTTTAGGTACATTTTAGGTTATGTTTGTTGTAGTTAAAAATATATTTTTGCGGTTTTATTTCCTACGTAAATGTGGAACGCACATACGCTGTGCTGCTGCCTGCAGCATATCATATTTAGGTAGATACCTACATAAAAGCGCTCAGGGGTGACTTCAGATTTATCCGATTGATCTTACTGAAAAACTCAGCTGAAAACTATGTTTATTAGACATGGCCGACTTAGATCACGAATAGCTGGCATTTGTTATTATTATATCTATTAATAGGAGATTTGACGCATTCTCAGATTACAGTACCTAATCCCAAATTGCAATACATATTAAAATAAAAAAACAACATTGTGATAAATGGTTTTATTAATCACCTGCTTCATTAGGATTATCATAATATAACAATACAGTATCCAGCAATTGTGCAGGAGGCAACTGACTACATAGCATCCCTTCCACTTAGAAACCTGTCGACTTATATAAACGAAATACACATTTACATCCTTTTACTAATATGTCTGGATTTTATTCTTCCTCTTCACATCCAGGTTGAGTCTGATGTCGACAGCTTTACTCTTATGTGCTTCTCAAAGTAAGAACAGGCCTGCTTAACTTGGTATGTGTCCAAGCATACAAGAATAAGCTCGCTGTATGGTAGGTAATTCAGAAAATTCGCTAACGTTATTTCTTCCTACATCTATTACTTGGAGCTGTACCCCACATCGATTTATGTTTCTAATCTCATAGTTACTTTATCTATTTTCCACATAAATGTAGTACATTTTCGAAATCCAAAAAAATACAATCAGACTATTTTGAATGAAAACATATTTATCTTGAATTTGATTTGCACTAAATGTGTTCATAATATTATCACTGATATCATTGAGAAATTCCCATGATGTGCATGTTAAATGGATATCACAAAGGAAATGATTAGTAACTGTATTCTCATTGTGATTGTTATTCAGTTTCTTTCATGTCTCCGACATCCTTCCACAAAACATCTACTTTTGGTTTCAACAGTAGGAGCCCTAGATGCAGAATATGTTTCTTGCCTTGTTGAAGGTTCTTCTGAAATGAGGAATGTCCTGACTATTTGGCTCATTGACAGCTGATGAAGATGCACCAGATGTTAACGGGCCCGAATGAATATGCAGCGATGCTCTATTTGCTCGCACCAACAAGAGTGATAATCAACACTTGAAGCAACCCCCTGAAAATAATTTATCTGCATTAAAGGTTGCATTTACACCAGCGGTGTATGATGTGTTATAGCATCGCCTGCTTTGAAAAAGACTGATCTAAAGAAATTCTGTGAATGAGAAATCTTGAAGTAGGAGCTTGACCATTATCATACTGGCTTTCTGATTCACTTAAATGTATATACATACCAAATGACATTTTTATTAATAAACCATGAATAAAACTAATATACTAACGGTGCGTGGTAGGATTCATTCTCTTGTAACTTCATGTATTCTTGCACTGTACCAGTCCTAATGATTTGACTATTAGGTCTAGCACTAGCATAGCATAGTGGCCCTATTACATTCCCACTGCAGGGATACAGGCCTCCTCTCTGAGAGAGAGAAAATAGGCCATAATTAACCATGCAGGTTCAGCACGGATTGGTAATGTCACATGTCTTTGAATATGAATTTGTTTCATATTCTGGTATTATTTTATAAAATACAACTACAAACAGACAACTGAACATAAGCAATAACACTATTTAGTTTGATTATATTAAATAATTACATAGTACAAAAATGTTGCGTTATAGAAATATCGGAAACTAACCGTTTGGCTTGCGACCCATTGCTTTACCGTTATAAGAATTATTTCATTTTCCAATCTTCGCTTTCCTATTGTATTGCAGTGGTCCGTTGCTATTCCGAAATTAATACACACTCATGTCATGATATCGTTTTTAACCAGTCGTCAAAGAGCAATATACAGATCCGGTTGTCCAGCAAAAGTGGCAGGTTCCAGTGTCCAATGTTCAAGCGAGGGTTAGTTAAAAGGCAATCAATTACGGAGTCCAGTATTCGAGCAGAGGTCTAATGAAATAATAAATCCTAAGAAATAAAGGAAAAATCATTCACTTGCACAAAAATACGACGTGTATGACATGACATTACAATCATGACAATTGACCGACATTGACATTTACCGTTTACTAGTGTAATCCGTAGTGTAATCGATTTTATCGATTATTTATTTCTTTTAATGATTTCTTAATGATGCTTACGTTAAAAATCAATTAGATTCCTGATTTTTTTATTTAACATTAATTTTAATACCTAAAGAACAATTACACTAAAACAATGGAGTATTATTAATTATTTTACCCAGTATCGATTTCCGCTAAATCGATCTTATTTTTAGGGTACGCTCTATTGATAAAATGGGAGCGTTTGTGAAGTAAGTGACGTTTATTGAAATAAATGATACAATTATTTACAAAGGTCGATTAGAGCTAACAAAACAGAAATCAACAATTTTTCTATACTTGGCCATTGCTAATGAGGCTAAGATTTAAATGGGTTAATTAAGAAAAATAGACGAATTTTTAGGTACATATCTGATTCGTGTAACGGTTGGGCCCAGAAACGGGTTTCTCCTTTAAAATATTCAACACCTGGAAAAATTATAATAAAAATTGTCAAAAATTTATGAAAATGTCAGAATCGAATAAAAATAAAATGTAAAATATAAAAATTGTCAAAATGTAAAATTTTACAAAAATGTCAAAATATTAAAAAAAAAAACAAATAAAGATTATTTGTAAAAATTGCAAACAAAACATGGTAAATACTTTACATTTTTACCTTCCCCAAGCCTGATATACGGGTGCATGTAAGGCCTGCCAGTGCCGCCTGAAAGGCCCGTCCAACCTGTTGGCAACAACGGTAAGAAGACTGTTATCGCTGCCCCGCACTCCACTCGTCATTGAGGTCGCCCTCTTACGCATACTGGCATAAAAACAGTCAATGTGGACGCTCCCAAACATTCCTGATGCGCTGCAGAAGCAAGGCAGCCGCAGCAGCGCCCTCAGCGCGTTATTATATTGAACGCGGAGAGCGCTTATAGGATTTCTGCAAATATGACACCCACAGACTACTCGTTTAAAAAGATGTGCAGTATGCTCGAAACAAGGTGATCTTCACATCCTTGGAGCTATGAGCGAACCTGCGGGCAATCACATTCGCCCTCACCGACAGCGCCCTCCTTTCTCGCTCAGTATCAGCGTCATCCTTCAGGTCGGACGTCAAAATATGGCCCAGATACTTAAAATTATGTACCCGCTCCAATGGCACCCCACATAGCCTTACTGGTGGAACCTCAGTCGGACACTTGGAACCCGTATTGAAAACCATAAACTCGTTCTTTTTGATGTTATATTATGTATATCGCACAAATTGATAAATCAAAATCAGTACTCATTTATTCAAGAAAGACTTAAATAAATAAATTTAAAAAAGACGGAGAATCAGCATTTTCGAACATCAAAATTACATAAGGACAGCCCCCAAAACGCCTGCCCTTCACCACTTTCTAGTGCATTAGCTGGAAAAAAGAAGTGGTGCAACAGACTCCCCAGCAGCACAGCTGTCCAATAGAATTCTATTGCTCAACTGACCCCTCATACTCGTTTCGCATAAGGCGGGAGGAAACACCCGGGTGTTTCCATTGCGAAGATTGCCCTGAGGACACGGTGGAGCATACGGTGGAGATCTGCCCGGCTTGGGCGGAGCACCAACGTGTCCTCGTGGAGGCGATCGGCGGCGGCGATCTCTCGCGTCCGGCCCTGGTCCAGGCCATGGTACGGAGTGAGAGTACATGGTGAGCTCGCGAAGAGGGAGGCATCGCACGTGAGGGAGAGGCAGTACATGCGCCCTCACGACCGTAGCCTCGATCGTAGGCGCGGGCTTGCGGACGGTGAGTAATGGGTAGCTCGCTGTCCGGTAAGGACCAAGCCCGTGTCGACGGCGCGTTTTGTTCCACGCGCGCCTCAAAGACATGTCAGCACCAACTAATGGGGCCCAGAAGGGCCAATGCTTGCCAGGGGTACGGGTTGTTTGAAAGAGATACCGCGGCCTCTGGCACACAAGCGGATTTTAGTCAGTAAAAGTCTGACATGCCCTTCTGCTCCACCCAGAGCGGGAGAAGTTATTTGATGATTTCCCACACAATTATATTTATACGCCATTAATTTTTATACGCCAAAGATCGTGACTTACAACAACGTACATAAGTAAATACAACACCACTTTGGCAAGCTTGTCCTTCTTATATTACCTCAAAAAAAGCTTGAATATTCACGTTATCAATAACTTTACGGTTGAACGAACAAAAAGTGAGCTTAAAATGTTTAAAACAATAACGTCTTTTTGTAAAACACTTGGAGCGTATGATGAATGGGTTTTAAGTTAGAAGATCTAAGATGGCGGAGATATTATGAAAATGTTAAAAAATATTCTGTGGTACAATGTGATGTATAGAAGGCTCGTGGCAAAGTACTAACGCTACCCTTGCCGGGGTGGACCATCAGTGGGTGATCATTCACTAGGTACATATCGAGACCCTTCCGTGCCTTGAAAACCTCATTCAGCTGTTGGTCCAAGCTGCCATTTCGTAGATTTTTGACAATAGTAACCATCGTATTACCCAGTTTTCTAAGTTGTGGAAGTCAGATAGGCAGAATGGTTTGGCACCATTTCGTGCTACTCCGTCAGCGAAATTTTCGTAAAAAGGGTTTTTTTTTGGGTGGGAAATCATCAAATAACTTCTCCCGCTCTGGGTGGAGCAGGAGGGCGTGTCAGACTTTTACTGGCTAAAACCCATCCGTGTTCCCTCAGTTGCTTGTGTGCCAGGGGCCGCGGTATCTCTTTCAAACAACCCGCACCCCTGGCAGGCATCGGTCCTTGCGGACCCCACCAGTTGCTGCTGACATCTCTTTGAGGCGCGCGTGTAACACAACGCGCCGTCGACCCGGGCTTGGTCCGTACCGGACGGCGTGCTACCCATTACTCGCCGTCCGCAAGCCCGCGCCTACGGTAGTCGGGAATCGGCCTGGAATTCCCAACGCCCGGGGCTTCTCTTGTGGCGACTAGGGCCATGAGAGTGCATATATTGCCTCTCCCTCACGTGCGCAGCCTCTCTACAAAGATTTGCTTCACGTATTAATATATACAGGGTAATTTTTTAGTCCCGTCCAAATTTTTCAGGGTCATAGTACCCGTGAAATTGAACAACTTTGTCCAAGGAATATGGGTCGAAATACGAAAAAAAATTGCAACTTCCGATACAAAATCGATCAGCTGACTATTGATTTTGCATGCGAGGTTCGATTTTATTTTTCATATTTCTACCCATGTTCCTTGGAGAAAGTTTATTTATTTATTTATTTATTTACGCAAATCTTACCGACTACTACCATTACAGATCTGCGATCCAATGTGACAGAGTGGCCTTACATGCTAATCCTTAATCTACATCCTATACAAATACATAGTACATCCTAAATCTTAACCTACATCGAAATAACATATTATATATAATGCAACTCTTGCGAATTCACTTAAGCTGCAACACAATACATCAAGCCTCTCATGAACCTTGTTCACCACACGGATGGCTCTAGTGAGAGGAGTCCTCTCCAGTAGGTTGGTTCTGGCTGCAGGCACAGCAAGTAGGGGCGGGTGTCGCCGCCTCCACACGTACCGGTCAGGCACGCAAAGTTCCAGATGCCGCAGCACTCCCGGGTTATGCGCCCCGCCACGCAGTAGCTTCACTACATACGCTGCGAGTGCAAATTCCCGTCGCACCTTTAACGCGTTGTACCCTACTGCACCCAGTACAAAGAGTGTAGGGTACATCAATGGGTAAAATGGATATACCCCATACAGCTTGAAATACAAGTGTCTAGTGAACTTATTTTGAACACGTTCCAACATGACACTATATTTCACCTCGTGAGGAGCCCATATGACTGCACTATGTTCAAGGTGACTCCTGACTAGCGCGTCATACAACACCTTGAGCGTCGTGATGTTGGTAAACCCCTTAGCTTGCCTGAGTACGAAACCTAGGTTTCAGTATGCCTTCTTGCATATCGTAATGATATGCTCACGGAAGGTTAGTTCCTGAGTGAAGACTACCCCTAAGTCTCTTACCTGCGACACCCGTTGCATCGGCGCATCCTCTACCTTGTATTGATAATACAAAGGAACCCGGGCGCGAGTGAAAGACATCACCGAGCATTTGGATACATTAAACTGAAGTTTGTTGCCAATGCTCCACTCGACCACTCGGTTGATGTCGTCCTGCAGGCGTTTACAATCCGAGTGATTCCTAACCTCGAGAAGAGATTTCAGGTCATCTGCAAACAATAAACAAGTCCCATGTCTGACGACCTCCGGTAAGTCATTTATCATTATAATAAACTCAAGAGGACCTACATTGCTGCCTTGGCTCACGCCGGACCTAGTATAATACGGGCGAGATTCACAGCCATTGTAATCTACATATTGCTGACGATCCCTCATGTAGCTAGCGAAGAACTGCAGCAGAGGCAGTGCACATCCAATTTTCGCAAGCTTCCTTAATAAGACGTCATTATCAACCGTATCGAAGGCCTTTTTAAAGTCGAAGTACGCAGCATCTACCTGTTCTCCAGAGTCTACTGACGGTACCACCTGCACCATAAAGTTGAGCAGGTTAGTGGCAGTGCTGCATCCCGGCCGGAACCCATGCTGCGCATCTGATAAACGCGCGCGGACTTGTCCCTGCACGGAGCGCTGAATAGCTGACTCAAATACTTTAGCAGGCGTTGATAGCACAGCCACCGGTCTGTAGTTAGTGAAATCTGGACCAGATTTTCCTTTAGGGACCGGAATAACACGCGTGATCTTCCACCTAGGTGGGAACGTCGCTTGTTCTAAACATGTATTAAAAATGTGAAGTAATGGACCCGCCAGTACCCTCCCACAGTCTCAGAACAGAAACGCTGGTATGCCGTCTGGGCCAGACGAACGTTTAGGCTTGAGACTTCCAAGCGCCTGCTGAACTTCCGAAAGACTCAGCGTCTCAATATGCACACGCGCACTGGTCGCGCCGACCTCCGCTGCCGCCGCGCCCGCGTCCAGTTGGGGTGGCACCTTGCTGTACACAGACTCAAAAAAGTCCGCGAACTGCCCAGCACACTCATCATCCGTTAGACGTTGACCGTCTTTTATAATACTGTACTTATTAGTATTTTTTTGCTTTGACCTAATATACTGCCAAAACGATTTTGGATCCTTTACGAATTGAAATTGAATTTTATTTCTATGTTCTATGTGCGCAATTTCCATTGACTTTTTTATACGAGTTCTACATTCCGCAAATTTGCGATAATCACTATTCAATTTAGATTGTTTGAATTTTTTATGAAGTCTAGCTTTAATTTGTATATTTTTTATTATATCGCTTGTATACCATACTGGGTATACGTACCGTGAATTTCCACTACTAAGTTTTTTGCGCGGCACGCACCCATCTATCATATATATAATCTTATCATAAAAGAATTTCAACATCTCTTCCAAATCATGCAAACCATACAACATACTCCAGTCAGTAGAAGTAAGCCTAAAATATAACAATTGAAAATCGGCCTTATTCCAATTCCACTGAGGTCTAATATAGTGAGCACTAATGCCGCAGGGGTCGGCGCGGGTTGTCGGCGGGGCGGGGGCGGAGCCGGGGCGCACGCTAATCGCTAACGGCGGGTGGTGCGTGTCAACAGGCACCAGCGCCTCGTCCGCCGCCACCACCGTCACTCCTCCGCTAATGCCCGCACTCAGAACCAAATCCAACTGACGACCTAAACAATTGGGTACTGTGTTGCTTTGAGTGAACTCGCAATATGACAAAAAACATTCGTAATAGTTACTAATATTAACAGGACATGAATACAAGTTAAAATCACCGATCACAATAACTTCTCCATATCTATCACACATTCTTTCTATTATTCTAAATAACAACAAATAATCTTTTTCGGAGCTACCTGGCAGAATATAGATTACACAACACATAAACAAAAAACGTTTATTTAAATGAACGGTTGCACAAACCATTTCGAACACACAAGTGTCTATCGACGCGTCCAAGATAGGTAGTTGTCGCAGCTCGAACCGGTGCGTGGCCACGAGCAGCGCGCCGCCTTGCTTCCGCCCATCCGCTCGATCACATCTTAGTATTTTATATCCCCGTGGAGCAATTTCCGCGTCTTGTATGGACTCACTGCAGTCTGACTCAGTAATGGCGAATAAGTCCGAGCCGGACGACACTAGGTTATTTCTGAAGTTGTCCAGCTTGGTTCGAAGACCCCTTACATTTTGGTAATATATTTCAATTAGACCATTACTAATGGATCTGGCTCTTGTTGTTCAATTTCACGGGTACTATGACCCTGAAAAATTTGGACGATGACTAAAAATTAACCCTGTTTAGATAATAATTACAGAGTAGCAGGGGCTCGCAAATTGAAACCATCACCAATTCAGCGCATGATTCTAGACAGCCTAGCGTATATATTTTTCGTAAGTAAAAAAAATGAACACTAGTTTCATAGAAAAGTGCAATACCTACGCAGTCAAAATGTACAGCAGAATTCTTAAAATAACCGACGAATAATTTCAACACTGGGCATTCAGAACCACGTACTTGAGTACATGGTAATAAATAGATTGTGCGCAATGGAAGACATGCCTACGCTTTACATATACGGCCATATACATATCGCAGCCTTAGTAGCCCACTTCTGAGAAAACCATTAGGTCACGCCAAGCATATTCAAACCAGTAACATTGTCACAGAGCTTTGATATTAATAGAGCTGGAATATTGGATATTTGCATCACCATTTTGCGTCTAAACCTCTTCGACTAGCCAAACAAAAGGCTTCACGTTCATGAACGAAGCTTTGGTCAATAGTAGGATTTACATATAAACAAGATCTAAATATAATTTCTAACCATCTTTGTCTTGGTACAGAACTTTCATGCCTAAAAAATTATGAATTAGAAGTGAAAAATAAAATTATAATAATAATAATCATTTTATTATCAGGCAACTAAGGCCCATACATAAAATACACAAAATAATCTTAAACAATAATGACATACTAGTACATATTAAAAACCAGCTTAAAACTATAACTAAACACTGTAAAGTTGACGGCGACGTGTTTCGCTGCGAGGTGCGACGTGTTTCGGCCAAAAGTCATCTTTCAAGCAGTACTGTAGATGGTGGGTTGGAATTCGTACCACGAATGACTTAAAGTTGATGTCGTGGCGCGACTCCAACCTTTCGACCCTCAGTGTCCAGTTGGTCCATTATGCCACAGCACATGAAATCTGAGAATAGCTCAGTGCGTGGAATCAGTCGCAACTTATGAGTTGTATGTCTTAGTTGCCCTGATAGGTGCGCTGTCCTTTGACTAAATAATTTAACCATTTAATAATTTAAACCATAAATTCGAAGACCATGTGAGATCTACCAACCCGCACTGGGTTCGTCTGGTGGATTATGGTCCACTCTCTCTCACAGAAAGAAGTCTTGTGTCGCAGCAATGAGAACTTATAGGCTGATTATGTACTGGAAATTCTTATTTCTCTACAAAAATCTTCAAATCATAAGTTGTACCAAAAGCTTTGGAATTCCTTCCAATACATTACCCTGGGCAGTACCATACATCACCTTAACTCGGACTTATCAATCTCCAATTGAATTTCAACTCTACTGTCATAAATTCAAAGCTGACAAAAGAGTTTTCCACAAAAGCGAGGTCTAATTCCCATACATCACACATTTTACGAACTTTGTCGAAGTTCGTCGAACTTAGCCGATGTTCTGGAGTTTGGGTCCTATTAGAAGCAAGTTTGGCTCTCAACGTGTTTCGTACAAATTAATTCCTGAGGAATTGTTATGTTCGTGCAGTGAACTGAATATAGTTTTCCTAATCATGGAATTGATAGTACAGTCAACCTTAAAAAGATACTTCAACAAGAATTCATTCGATTGTCTACAATTTGTGTTCATTATACATCATAGCGGAGCAGTGGTGACCCAGTGAGCACGAGGTGTAGGTCGTAGGTTTGAACCTATGCAGGCGTTTCACTTTGTATAAATTATTTTATAACCACTGCTCTCAAAACGATGAAGAGAAATATCATGAGAAAACGGACAAAATCAAAAATCAAAATCAAAATATTTTATTTCACATAAACCTGCAAGGGCACTCATGAAACGTCAGAAGCTAGGTGCACGGTTCCAATTTGTCGCTTCCTATGGAGAAGAGCCGGCAAGAAACTCCACGGTTACTCTTTTAAAAATAATTGGCTTTTATAATGTTTTCAAATAACAGTGATAATAGGTATGGGAGGACAGTGCAGGCCACGTTTGGCTCCCAGACTGGAGCGGGCCGGGGCTGCCTTGAAGCGGCTCCTGCCCAATCTAGGGGGGCCAAACGCCTCCTGCCGGAGGCTCTACGCGGGGGTCGTGCGGGCCATGGCCCTATACGGGGCGCCGGTGTGGGCGCCTACATTGAGGCGCCAACCAGCACGTCGGTTGAAGGCGGCCCATAGGGTCATGGCCATCCGGATGATCCGGGGATACCGCACGATCTCCGGTGAGGCGGCGGGCCTCCTTGCCGGATTACCGCCATGGGATCTGGAGGCAAACGTCCTCGCGCTCACTTGGGAGTGGCGCGAGGAGGCCAAACGCCGGGGCGTAACTCCGCTGCCGCGGGAAACCGCGGCACGGCGGACAGAGCTCCGGCAGGATCTCATGGCGACGTGGAAAGTGCGATTGTCGCAACCCAGTGCTGGGCACGCCCCGATTGCGGCGGTAAGTCCCCTCTTTGAGGAGTGGCTTGAGAGGCGGCATGGCGTCCTCACCTTCCACCTGACACAGGTCCTCACCGGACACGGCTGTTTCGGGAGGTTCCTGTTTCGGATAGGGCGGGAGGAAACGCCCGGGTGATTCCATTGCGAAGATCGCCCAGAGGACACGGTGGAGCATACGGTGGAGGTCTGCCCGGCTTGGGCGGAGCACCGCCGTGTCCTCGTGGAGGTGATCGGCGGCGGCGATCTCTCGCATCCGACCCTGGTCCAGGCCATGGTACGGAGCGAGAGGGCATGGCTGGCAGTCGCCTCCTTCAGCGAAGCAGTTATGTTCGCAAAGAGGGAGGCGGTGCACGTGAGGGAGAGGCAGTACATGCGCCCTCACAGCCGTGGCCTTCGCAGGAGACGCCCTGGGCGTCGGGAATCCCAGGCTGATTCCCGGCCACCGTAGGCACGGTTGCGGACGGCGAGTAATGGGTAGCTCGCTGTCCGGTAAGGACCAAGCCCGGGTCGACGGCGCGTTGTGTTCCACGCGCGCCTCAAAGAGATGTCAGCAGCAACAGATGGGGCCCGCAAGGGCCGATGCCTGCCGGGGGTGCGGGTTGTTCGAAAGAGATACCGCCGCCCCTGGCACACAGGCAACTGAGGGAACACGGGTGGGTTTTAGTGATTAAAAGTCTGACACGCCCTCCCGCTCTGAGAGCGGGAGAAGTTATTTGATGATTTCCCACCCAGGAAAAAAAAAGAAAGGACAGTGCAGGCCTGTCAATAAGTACCAAGTACTTAGAGGAATGAAAATAAAGAATAGAAAAGACGACGACGAGATTTATAGACGACGTCTGTAAGGCCTACAACGTTCTCTCATTCACATTAAATATGTATGTATGTAATGTAAAAAAATCTACAGAAGTAAAATCAATCTACTTAAACCAAGTGACACGATTTCCATGAGAATCAAATAGTCGATATTGGAAGTGATGTACAATGTCAAATAATGACGAGAATATGTCAGAAATTGTAAAGTTAAAAATAATAAAACTATGGCAGCAGTTAATAGACTCTCACATAGTTATGCTGTTAATGAGACCAGGGAAGCCACATGTGCAGAAGGAATTAATGCCAAATTTCCTTGTCTTCAACGTAGTCTTATAATTTATAATATGCTTTTATGTCCTAGAACCAAAAATGCGAAGTGTCCTCTACCAACCCGCACTGGGTCCGCGGGGTGGATTACGGCCCACTCCCTCTCACAGAGAGGAGGCCTGTGTCCCAGCAGTGGGAACAATATAGGCTGACTATGATGATAACGATGATAATGAGGTTAGTTACGTTCAAACAAGAGAATAATACTATTGTGACTGAAATCGTCTAGAATGAAGTGAAATAACTTTCAAAACGATTGTTTGCTATTGTTTGACTGATCTAAACTATAATGTAATTTAATAACTTGCATGCTCTGTATGTGTACTCATGTTTCCACAAATAAAGAATCTTGTATCTTGTATCTTGTAACATATTAGTTACTTGCTGCAATACTACAAGTAGACGAAAGTATTATTTTTAGCTGTGTTTTAAGTACCTCAAAGTAAGCAGTTGGGGCTTGGAACTATGTTTAGGGTTCCGAAACCAAACGGAGAAAAAAGGGTCCCTTTTTTCTTCGTTTGGTTTCGGCATTAATAAGGCTGCGCAGTCTGTCCGTCTGCCACATGGCTGTATCTCAAGAACCTTAATAGATAGGCCCTAGTAATGTTTATAGATTGTTTATTTCTATGGCCGCTATAACAACAAAAAACGGGGGTCCCCCGATCTGACCGCTTTTTCTTCTACTTCGAATGAACGTCGTTAACTCTATCTTTAAAATACTCAAACTTTTTTTGACCTCATTTTCAGCTTCACTAACCTCGAAAACCATGAAAACGATACCCATGACGAAAAACTTGGAAATATTTGCGCGTGCCATCTTAGATTTTCATTTTGATCCCACTATTGGATTCAGCGCCCTGGAAAACCACGAAAACTATCTCAGTCTCCCTCTGTCTCTTTCTATTATATACAATAAGACCTGCAACTTTTTCGTCACGTGGTGATTTCTACAATTTTACTCTTACCGCAAGCTGCATTATAAAACTTCGTTCCAATAATAAAAGTAAAGTAAAAAGATAAAGGAGGCCTAAACAAAAAACGGCAATATGTAGGGTTTTGTATGTACAGTGGTACGGAACCCTTCGAGTTCCTTCGAGTTCAGAACCTTCGAGGCAACTTTTCACTTGTTTGTTGGGTTACCTACTAAAAGCAAGTACTTGGCTCATGGAACCATTTTATGGTATCTACAGTGTTGCTATGTTTCAGTATTTCTCGTCTCTCTTTTATTTATCTAACTTTATTTTTAGACTCCACGTGTACTTTACAATTTAAAATAGGTATGCAAACTGTGTACTTGTGTAGCCTCTCTATAAGCTCCATGTTCTTATTCCTGCTGTTCCTTTTAAAGTTTGTTGGGTTTAAACACAGTTTTCTTCACATTTTGTATCTAAAATACCGCTACGTTCATTGCATTACCGTCTCGGCAGAGCAAAGACTTTAAGAAAAGCTTTAATTTTCCGCACAATGCAAAGAGTTTTTGCTGTTCCTTTGCCGACAAGCTTCCGATGCAAAAACCGTTAATTACTAGCCAGGTTTACATAATTAGTGTTCCGTAGTACCTAAGTATTAAATTAACATCACAGCCAGAGGTAAATACTTTGATAAAATTGCTATTTGTAAAAGAAGTACGTAAATCGTTTTACGACATTTTTTTTTATCATTCCTTCTATTAAAACCCCGATATGCAATGGTATCTTTAATTTTACTCTTTATAGAACAATCAATAATGCACGTCTACTACTTAAACTATTTTAAAATTGACAAATTACATGATTATAATATTATTTCAATTTGTTTGTATATAGTCCCCCTATCCAGTCTACCCTAGTAAAAATATAAGCAGCAAATAAACTCCGAATGACAATAAAATTTCAAAAACAAAATAATGAATTTTTAGCAGTTTCTACCTACCCCATGAAATTAAATTTCATCCAAATCTGTTCGTCCGTTTTTGGGTGATTGAGTAACAATAACATCCAAACATCTAAACATACAAACTTTAACATTTATAATAACATTACTAGGATATATAAGTAGAAAGTAGAATCATCAGCTTATTGCACTATCCCACCTCATTTGGAGTCGGCATAGCACATTTTGTCTATACATCTATATCAGCCGCCATCTTAGAATTAGAGCCCTTTTTAGCCATAGAGAAAAGAAAGAAAGAACTAAAAAGTATTTATTGTGATGACAAACTAAACTAAAAATATAAAAACAAAATCGTCTAAAAAGAAGTGAAAGACTGAAAGTCTCAGCATGAAGTGGCAACATTTAAAAGTAAGGTTTTCAGTGCCGCTGTGTTTTCAGGGGCAGTTACAAAAATAAATTAATAAGCACTAAAATGGATATAATGTAAAATAATAGCAAATCAAACAAAATATTACATTTATTTCATGCGCGCGTCAGCATCATTTCACAGTCCATCGATCATTGTACCGGTGAAACACGCCAACATTGCCCACATTTATCAAACAAAACCAGATATTTCAAGATTTTTGTATGCAACCCGGGACGTATTTTTTATCTGTGGCAATACTAAGATCAAATGCATGCATTGGTTTACTAAAATTTAACATTTGTCATCGCTTTCTTGATTATACAAACAATTTTCAAGGCGGTCAAAGTTATCTGGACTTTTAGCCAACATTACCCACCATGATTTTAAGCGGAATTATAACCCTTATTTGAAAGCCATACAAATCATTAAAAGGTTTTTGGTAATACTACCCATAGCCTGAGAAATTTATTCTAAATCATAAATATTTTCTTATTAAAATGAATGGGCAATCTTACCTTATCTTTACAGTAATTGGCCCGCAAAAAATACACTTCGTCCTCAACAAGTGTCGACAGGTAACTGAGTGAAGTAAGGAGCGGACGTGCCATTCTGTGTTGCCACACGTATATTTAATTTTCTAACAATATTATTAGTGTTGTCGTAAGTTTGGTATTTTTTGTGAAATTAGTAAATTTCCTTAGAAACTTTGTTTTGGGCAAAGATTTCCCTGGTAGCAAAGTTGGAGTATTTCACGGTATTTAGTTATTCCCTTCGAAGTAATTTTGAATATTTTTTGCATAATACGACCTATTATGCGATCCTACAAAATCAAATAGAAACCTAACTAATAGGTCCTTTGAGACCTAATACCATTACTTCGAACTTTGTGCTAGGGTACAAAAGTTTACCAAGACCTATTGAAGGCACGTGTTCTGTCTCTAGAGTCAAATTGCTTAACCAATATTGTCACTAAGAATACCTTGAGTACCCTCTCTTGGGATACAAACTAAAAAAATTTATTTGCAATGATTTTGTTTTAATATTTTGTATGGCAATGTGTTACTACCTGTAGTGACGGCGTCGTGGGTCTATTGGTCGCGAGAGCTACTGCGGAGCGTGAGGTCCTTGGTTCGTGCCCGGTTGATGGCAACAAGCTCGCTCCTTATTGACTGGCGAAATTTGGATAAACCCTTCGGGGAATACAGACGTGATTTTATGTGTGTGTGTGTGTGTATGTGTACTTTATATTTTCATAACGTTTACTGCAAATAAATAAATTATCTTTCTTTTCTTCTACAGTTCCGTTTTTCCACCTCGACTACGGAATCACAATTTGCATCCGTGCAACAAATCCTTTTAATTACAGTTCCGTTCAATTCCGGAATAGGTACAATTGTTTGTAAAAGAGAGGATTTGTCTTTGTGTTTGAAAGTAAACGCAGTCTAGCTGTTAATCTGTTTGCAGTTGGCTAAGTTAGTTGACTGAGAAAAACGGCAGTTGCATAATGACGGTCTTAAACTTTTACAGCGAATCCTGGATTTTACGATTTACCAGTTTTTCTGCCTTGCCTAAGTACTCTGCTTTGATAGGGAAGTGATCCGTTCAATAGGTTAGGTATACGATCAATATGTGAAACAGAAATATATAAATAAAAGTTGACTATTCCTTGGTTGAGAGCAGTCGCAATGGTGCTTAAGAGTTGTAGGTAGTGATTTCGAATCCAGGCAGGCTCTTTACTTTGTACAGGTACTTAATTTCATCACTACTGGTCTCAAAATAGAGAATGAAAACATTGTGAGAAGACCGGTATGTATTCGAATCAAAAATTCGAAGACATATGACATCTACCAACCCGCGTGGTGGGTTACGGCCCGCTCTCAATTCTCAATTCTTCGCGTACCATAATGTAAATAGTTGGTGGGGAAATAATTATATTAGTCTCATTTATGGACCGTGCCAGGCACAGCATAGAAGTAGGAGAGAGGAGGAAAAACACTGGATATTTAATGTGATAAATTTTATTATTAGTTAAGTAGTTAGTATGTTATAATAGTACATTATGATATAAGTGCGGTAAGTTGAAAATTACAGCCGAGGCGATATTGCCAGCCCGAGCCGTAGGCGAGGGCTACAAGACAGCAGAGGCTGTAATTTTCAAAGCGCACGTATGTCATACGACGTTTTATAACATATTTGCGAGGAAATAAATAAAAGTCGGACTTTCTTAAACGAGTAAATCTTTAATCACTTGTTAAAGCAGTTAGAAAAATTTGAACAATTTGTAAAATTGATTATTACTTGTTCACAAATTAGCGATACGCGCGCATCAACGCTTCTTTTTTAAGGCAAAGGCACAAAAACAGCCAGTATAACTAATAAAGTAAATTAGTATTTTTTTTGTGTTTGTTACAGGTAAATGGTTGTAATTTATTGTCAAAACTAATTAAATTAAAGAATTAAATGTTTATTTTTTTATATTTTATCTCTCAAAGTTAATTTTATTCATAAAATGTTGACCACTTTTCTGACATAAAAACTCTTTGCTAAGATTTAAAAAAGTACCGTTCGTTTTAGACGGAGCATCTTGATAAACCGTGCGTTTTACATTACAATAACGCACAAGTGCGTAATGACATACATTACGATATTGAAATTGGTGTAATAAGAGACCTTTTACGAGCAAATGTGTTATAAAAATTTATTAACACAGAATTGAATTTAAGAATGATAATTATTGTTTTATAAATTACTAGCACTTCGCCCGCGACTTCGTCTGCGTGGATTTCGAAAATACAGCCCATAAGTATTACTCGCTGATATTGTAGGTTTCTATAGGTGACATAATTTTTATAAAATTTTATTTAGGTAGGTATCTAACTAAGTTAAATAGATATTTAATTTAAAACTTCTCTGTATACAATGTTTGAGGAGGCCGTGTCCCAGAAGAGAGAACATTAAAGGCTGAGTATGCTATTCATCGGTTTGTTGTCTACACTAGCTTGTTTGTTGTATAAGATTTGAATTTATGTAATGTAAATTATAAAAGAATTGTTGGTCACAAAACTATTTTTTGACCAACAATTCTTTAGGGCTTTATTATTCTTTCAGATATTCTTTAGTCTTTTACGTTCGCCGTTCGAAATCCCATATAACTGTTTCCCGTAAGAACGCAATCTCGATTCACTTTATCTGGAACAACTGTATCTTTCTCTGACACTTGCTTTGTTAACCTACTCAGACACTAGATTTTGTTTGCGAATTGGCCCACGTATAAGTCGCAAATTATCCTACGGAATCGTAATACCGAGATAAAATGGCCCTGGCCTAGTCCTAAACCAAGTCATGGTCTATCAGTGTGCCAAATTTCATTCGAATTCGTCCTGCCATTAAGGCATGAAAAGGTATCCAGACATACAAATAGACGAGAGTAAATTGGCATGTATAATATTAGTATGGATTATAATCAACATGTTTTACAAAAAGTATCTTCTAATTAAATTAACTATTCCCAGCGTAATAAGAAAAAATCATACGGACGGACTCCTCCATCTATCTGTCCTGGTTTTCGCCGAAAACTTTCGTCCATGATCGATTTTGATCGAATGCCGGAACAAATAACATCATGTACCTACGGAATCATGGCGTCTTTCCCATCGGTCCTCATTAATCATTATATTAATTTGTGCTCGAGACATATTATGATATGTTACGATGTTTCTTTTAGCTCGACGGCACATTTGGCAAGATATTATTGTTTTGTTTGTTATCAAGAATTTTTTATCATCTTTAGGAGTTTCGTTGTTCTGATTCTCGTCTCGAAAGCTAAATAGTATAGCCACGAGTGTTACCTTAAATAACGTCAAACTAGCCTATTTTTAAGCAGATTTAGGAGTGGCCTAATTAATTTTAATTAACATCACCATAATGTGTTCAGCCTGCCTCGCCTTTTCCCAGCTATATCGGATATAACTGAATACCAGTATTTTAAATGGGGCGATTGTCTATCTGACGTCTATAATCCAGTTACTGGGTAACATGATACCCCTGGGTAGAACAGGTTTTGGGCTTCTAACTACCCGAAACAACTGTGGAAGATCCACGAATAACAGCCGGGATCAACAGCTTAAGAGGCCGTATAAAAAATGTTTCCGATTTTGCAGATTTACATGATTTTATAGTCGCGATTTTACACTTAAAATAAAGTATTTCTATAATTTTCAATGCACCATATGAAAGATCATTTCAATTATGATCTAATGAATGAACTAGTTTTTTGAATGAAAATGTTTTTTGTGTGAGTCTTTATAATGTGCACATAATAATATATCATAATGACCATCTAAGCTTAATTTTATCGCCGAAAAATTAAAAATATCTAAATAATTACTCGTGGATTTTTTTTTAATTTTCGCTACTGTGACCTCAGTGTAAACAAAACGTCTTTTTGAGAAATTTTACGATAACTGTAAACAATTATGAAAAAAAAACAGATATTTGCTAAAAAAAAACATGTTCAATTGACGGTAGTTTTTTTCCACAATTTTCATTATATGAGGACGCCTAATTACTTCCAAACATCATGGAGTTGTTTCATCACGATAGATCATTAAGTTTAAAAGTTACACCGTTTTGTTAACACTGGGGTCACAGTAGCGAATTTTTTTTTATTCCATAGAATGTATAAAAAATATTTACATATACAGCCTATAATGTTCCCTCTGCTGGGACACAGGCCTCCTCTCTGTGAGAGGGAAGCGCCCGTATGCCACCACGAAATATTTAGATTTTAAAAAAATCTGGCGATAAAATTAAACATATATTCCCTCATTTTGATACGTGCACATTGTATAGACTCACACTGTATAATACCACCACGCGGGCCCAGTGCGTGTTGGTAGATATCACATGTCTTCGAATTTTTGGTTCTAGAGCAAGCCGGTTTCCTCACAAAGTTTTCCTTCACAGTATTGACAGCAGTGGTGATTTAATAAGTTACACAAAGTGCGCCTGCCCCGCCTCGCACCTACGACTTACAAACCGTAAGTCGCCTTCGTCAGCACTGGGCAAGCACTGCTCTTCGCCCGCGTAAAGGTCGGAAATCATTCCACGCGAACGTACGTCCGGGATAAAATTGTCCTATGTCCTAACCACTTAAGTCGGGGCTCTCACCTCTGTTTTTTTTTTCTTATTTGAAAGTATCCCCCTGTCCTCATTTGGTAAGTACCTAGTCCTTGTAGCGCATCAACAATGTTTGCGGAAGCCCGTGTAGATTGTTTCTACGCAACAATGCGCAAGCGTAGCACCTCACTGGTGCGGCGCGTGCGGGGGAGCCCAAACAGCATGCTGGCCGCGCTTGCGGAAAGGCTCGATTGTGCTATAGTGACTCATTGTTCTATGCAACACGTAGCACGCGTAGATTGAAATTGAAAATTGAAATATGTAATTGTTATTTAATATGCTCATTTTATTCAAATTTTATTTTAAATGTTTCAAATTTAGATTTAATTTAAATTGTGTGTAATTTTAATCAATGTGACTGTGTGTTCTTGTCTTATTATTATGTTCGTGTCCTATTATTATGAGTCTATGTTACTTGAAATAAATGATTTATTATTACTATTTATATCTTTATAGCTCATTGTTTACTTCAAAGGTTGTTCAACTCAGTTAAGACTCTCATAATCACAGTATCATATTTCCAAGACACCTCATCTTTACAATCTTCACAAATTGTTCATAAATAAAGTCAAACTGCTGAAACCGAATCTGAAAACTCAACAGCGAGTTTATTTAATCAGTTCTTAAGTTACTATGGAAAACGGAAACCGTTTTGACGAAGCAATCCGGTCCATCTGTCCCGTCTCCGGTTCGGAACGAAAATTACTAAACCGATTGAGCGAAACTTCAGCATAATCTCTCCCTTTTTACGGAAAATTTAATGCAAATAGGGCTCAAGATTTGCGGCCATTTTGAGGGGGGAACTTCGGAAGACAGGTAGCTTAGTTAAATGGGTTTTTGTGGTAAGAATTATATGAGAAAATCATGGTATTACCTTACCGTAATAAATTGCTTTTTTAAGTATCAAGGACATCGCCGCAATATCCATGCACATCGGTGGTAACTATTTGAAATGGAGAGCTCCTTTATATCGTAGTA
The DNA here is from genome assembly GCA_949091785.1 of Polymixis lichenea. Taxonomy (NCBI): domain Eukaryota; kingdom Metazoa; phylum Arthropoda; class Insecta; order Lepidoptera; family Noctuidae; genus Polymixis; species Polymixis lichenea. The sequence goes on along the minus strand of OX420943.1, from coordinate 22,377,286 downwards.
TTAAGCGCGATTTTCGCAGTGAAACTGTTTTATATGCAGTTATTTTATATGCGGAAGACTACACTGTACCTAACTAATCCTTTGGTCATGTTTAAAAAACTTACGCCTGCCAAAAAGGGTATTGAATTCTTTGTCGGTACCCCAAAAAAAGGAATAAGTAATGTCATAAATCTTTTCAAAATATTCCTACCTCAAAAACCAAGTTTTAGATTATTAAAACAATAACTTCAACTAACAAAAGCTACTTCCCTCAGGCAAAAAATAAGCTAGAAAAAACATAATTCTTAAAACATTTCCTTGCGAATAAAAACTTCCGCAGACAGGCGCAACGCAACACCGATTTCTATGAAATCTTCATGGAATTCATTCTACTAGAGCCACGTCACGCCTATCTGCGGGATCTTTCATTTCGGGCTACATAATGAGTTGCTTTTAATTAAAAGTAATGATTTTCATTAAAAACATTATCGGAATCGATTTGAATTTTGCTTCCGACTCAATAATGACTATTAAATATTCATGATTGGACGAGTCGGTTGGGTGTAGTTGGTCCTATGAATTTTGATAGCCATAATGGCAGAGGAACTGGGAACTTTTGGCACACTGCTATAATTATTAATTTCTTCCGCCGATAGCCAGACAGATACTGAGATTGGTTTTGTTATAACTGTGAGAAAGTTTCGTTTGGAACAGCTGGTTTTTTAATTAAAAGGAAATTTATTTTTGCTTTGGAAATATTCTTGGGCACTCGTCCATTATATTTTCGTTTTAATTAGACAACTTTAATCTTTTTAGTTACACATTGAAGCCGATTCTTTTGTTAACCACCTAAACTAAAATAAAAGTATTGCCTTCTCTGCTAACAGAACGCGAAAGAAAAAGATAAGTGATAATGTCAAACTAAATCACGTTTCGATAGCTTTGAATGTGACTTGATTTTAAGCATGATGAATTTAGTTCGTCATAGTTGCGTCGAAAAAAATCTTAGTTGATCTAAATTTGACTGCTCCAATTTATTTCCATCTCTTTCCTGTTTCATTAGAAGAAAAAAGAGAGTACTAGCCTAATTTAAGTTGGTGGACAACAGAATCATCACCATTATAGCTTCTTTAATTCAAGAGAGAAAATCAATTAAAATAATCTTCAAGAGACCACCGATATTAGAAAAATATAAGTTGCCTGTATTGTTTGAACGTCAAAATTACAAAAGACAGTCCCCAAAACGCCTGCCCTTCACCACTTCCTAGTTATTCAGCTGGGAAGAAGAAGTGGCGCAACAAACTCCCCAGCAGCACAGCTGTCTTTTCAGTTTGGAAGAACTTGATCCTTTACTATAGTAAGTAACGAAGCCATTTTTTATTTTAGAAGTGAATGAAGCCACTGTTTATTTAAGAGAACACTCCACATGTAAAATAAAATATGCCTTTTATAGCACAAGAGATAACGTATATTTCATAGACCAGTGTTCTGCAGGCATTCGGTACGTATGCATTCAAAGGACTTGCAATAAAATTAAAGAAGAAACCGTTTCCTAATGAGCATACAGGGTACATCTTCCTTTTAAACGTAGGTAATGAAATGCTGCAGGTTACGAGTTCTCTCATTAACCCCAATTTTTCCTGTTTAGCTCTATAAAAATAAAAATAAATGCTTTTGCAGCGTATTTAATAATGTCATATGTGGGCAACATGAAGAAAACACAATGCATGTAAACATGACAAGTATAATATTTCCATACGTCGAAAATCACAATTTAACATTATCCAAAAACTATAATGATAGTAGTAAGTATAATATTTCCATACGTCGAAAATCACAATTTAACATTATCCAAAAACTATAATGATAGTAAAATGGTTCTATTTCACAAATAAAACGTTATTTTTACTGTGAGTATGTTACGTCTCCATCTTCGTCTTCTTTGTTACATCTTCTTAACATCATATCAGCCGAAAGACGTCCACTGCTGGACATAAGCCTCCTCCAAACGGGAGGAGGTTGCCATAATCGCCACGCTTGGCAGGCGGGCTGGCGATCGCAGTGTGGTGGTCAAATGCATAGAGAATGCTGCTGCCCATTCTCTAGTAAGTCTCTTAGTCGCCTTCTATGACACCCACGGGAAGAAATGGGATGGTGCTATTCTCTTACCTCCGGCACCACACGGAATCATCTTCTTATATCTTCATATTAAACAGAAGAAAAACCATCAAATACGTTGATTTTACCTGTATATATCCAAGTTAGCATGTGGCTAAGTAAAAACAGCCGCTCGGGTCGATCGATCAAGTTAAGTTACACTTGCCGCAGGTGGTCCGTGGATGGGTGACCATCTTTACATACCAAGACCTCCCGTGCGTCGGGAAGCACATTAAGCCGTTGGTTCCGGCTGTCATTCCTGGATCTTTGACAGTCGTTACGGGTCGTCAGAAGCCCGAAAGTCTGACAAGCAGTCTTACCAAAGCGTACCGTATTACGCAGAAACTAGTTTTCAGTTGCTTCCGGTTTGACTGAAAGTCTTCTCCAAGATAGTTGGGAAACCTCTAGACAGATGATCATGATATCCAAGTTACCTCTTCAGACACTCTAAGAAGCATAATTATCCATGACCAAGTTCCAAAGATAACACAAAATCCTTCTCTCCTTCCGCCTCATTTCATCCTCTCTTATCTAATCGTGTCACAAAAGTTTAAAACCAAACTCGTTAATCAACATTATAACACGATAATACAGAAGTTTGACGCAACGTCCCTCTGTGCCGTCGGCTAAATTATGAAGCGGTTACTTACCAACATTGTCATAGTTAAGGGTTAAAAGTTAAGTTACGTTGCGCTGTTTACTTAATTTGGTTAACGCCTTTGATGAGTTGATGATCCTAAAATACAGTCAGCTGTTCGTAGATGGTTACAATTTTGATATTGACATCGCCTTTATTTCGTTGTTTTAAGGGTGGTTTTTGTTGTTCAAATGTGGTTGATTGTACTCGGTTTTGAAATTTCTACATTGTTGTTTTATAAACTTAGTTTGCTTAACATTTCTCTTCATTATGATTTCGTTCTAGTCATGGACGAAATATAATTGGTGTTAAGTTTAAGCATTGTTACATAATTTCAAGGCTATAGAGTCCATTGTTGCCCGAAAATACTTAGTCTTCCTAATTAAGGGTATCTTATAACCCAGTAACTGAGTTGTGGAGGTCAGATAGGCAGTCGCTCCATGTGAATTACTGGTATTTAGCTGCAACAACAACACAATTGTGAAAAAGGAGGCTAGGCAGATTTATTGAGAATCGATTGTTGCTGTAGCAGCGATGCAAATTAAACTATCTATTATTGTTCCAATCATACTAGTATTATAAATGCAACATAACTCTGTTCGTCTGTTAGTTACTCAACCAACCAACGAGCTCTGATAAAGATAATGTACTTTAAAAATAAAAGATATCCTACTGATATCTTATATAAAATTAGTGATCAACTTTCCGTAAGAAAACTGTACATTGTCCAAATAGTCTTGAAAAAAACATACAACCCCGCCATCTGATCCAAAGTTGTTACGGAAAAAATAAACAACCGACTTCCAAAAAAACACTAAAAAGTGAAAAATAACTTTAATTTCGGAAGTCGGTGACTTTGGATATGTATTTTAATTTTTTGTCACCGCCTTCCGAAATTAAAGTTATTTTTCACTTTTTAGTGTTTTTTTGGAAGTCGGTTGTTTTTTTTTTTTTTTTAAGTTTTTTATTTTTCACTTTTTAGTGGTTCAGATGTGCTTACCCCTTCACAGCGTACCGGCGTGATGTTATGTTATTAACTGGTGTAAACAATTGACAGACATCAGATTTCAGCAATCCCTGTCCATTTGCTATCATTTATTGAGGAGTTCCGTTGCCTATCTCCAAAGTTCTTCATCAGATCTTCACCAAATTGAAATGGAACCACTCCGAGAAAGTACTTTTCCAAAAACTACACAAATTGCTTCAAGTGTGCCTATAAAATTTGAAGAGTTCTCTCTATTTCTCCAGGATCCCATCATCAGATCCTGACTTGATGATCATGGGACCACCTGGGAAGTATACCCTTCCGAACAAAAAAAAAATATCCAAATCGGTCCAGCCATCTTCGAGTAATCGGGGAACATACACAAAAAAAAAAAAAGGTTCCGACGAATTGAGATCCTCCTCCTTTTGGAAGTCGGTTAAAAAGAGGATCGATTTTGTTGCACGAATTCCAAAAACTAAAACTATGTTTGCTTGTAGGCAATTTAATAAACGGTCTGCCCAACTATACAACGAAATAAACAAACATAATTACATATGTATACACAAAAAAGTTATGAATGTAAGAAAATAATAACTAGTTGGATAAAGACACACATATGATGAAACAGAGGCACTTTTGGAGCACATAAAGTAGCAGATACACACACACATACACTCTAACGTACACTGTCACAGACACTCTCATATCCAGACACACTACGCACAGGTATTCACACTCGAATCTCACTCTCACGAACATACTTGTTTTTATTTGTTACTAGCTGACCCAGCGAACATCGTACCACCATATTTTATTTCTCCAGTCGCGACTGGTAAAATCAAATCAGTCGGTCGATTGTTTCGTCAAAGATCTGTCAAAGTCTTCTGTCACATACCGTCAATCACTTTTTGTATTGGATTGTATAAATTAATTCTGATCAAATCTAAATACATTTTTTTGAATTTTCTTATATACTTACAAACCTTGTCTTGACAATAAGGAACACATAAAAAAGAATCATTAAATTTGGTGCAGTCGTTCGGAAGTTATGTGCGTACATACATTTCGGCGATTCATTGTTATATATATAGATAGATAGATTTTAAGTACCTACGGATCTCTTGTAAATAATTTAATATTATGCTGTACTATGGAAGAGCGGAGTCTCCTAAAACAGGCATTGTTTGCTTAAAAAGAGGCTCCAAACACGAAACCCTGTTTTGTAAACTGAAGCATACATAAAAACATTTATTATTATTATTACTATTAATTTTTCACGCCTAAGCCGCTGAACCACCGCTAAACTCAAACTTGAATGATTAATTTCAATTACACCACAGAGGCACTTTTGATTGGTCAAGGAGTCAGTCAGTCAGAAACGCTTACTTCGTATTATACCTACCTAATGCTCCCTAAAGTTATCAAATGCAAAACCACACTATTTCAGAATACTATCATGGAAAGTTCTAAGAAAACATATCAAAATGCAACTGTGGAATACCCCTTGAACAGAGATCCATACATTTTTGTAGAACAAGACGATAACAAAGACATGAAAAACAAACAGAAATAAATTACCGTCCTCAAATTTACAACCTCATTTTCAGAGAACGTATTTTTATGTGATGCATGGAATGTACATTAAGTACAGCTTCCGTTTCCGTTAACCCTAACTAGAATTTACAAGAATCGGAGTTTATTCAGAATTTACGAGGATCAAACTGACTCAAAATGTACGACAAACAAACTGAATCAAAATTTACGAGAAACGAAACCACATACCGAACTATCATTCAAGAATAGGAAGTACTATTTCATTGGGCCATAAGAATAAAGTACCATTTCTCTTCCTGTATACTAGCGATTTTCTTGCTTATCCAATTTTATCACTATTTCAAGAAAGATATGGTTTATTTTCCATTGATGTAGTCCGTAGATTTCATGATTAGGTTGTGTCTAACTTTCAAACAAGTCTAGACAGGAAAATTGTCGAGATTTGTTTCAAACTATCAAAGTTTTCGTTGGTTTCGGACCTAATTGATAAACTGAGAATAATGTCTCTAGAATACCATTAATTTCTACCATATTGTGAATGAAATAATGACGTTTATTTAGACACAGCTCGTGAAACACGCAACAAATAAAAAAGGGAAAATATTTTTTTAACAACCTCATGGTTGCACCTAAAAGGACCATTTCATAATATTATGTGTGTGTGTGTTTTTGTAAACACACACACATAATATGTTTGTTTCCGGGTGTGTAAGGTTGTATGTGTTTATACACATATAACCTTTCAGAACCGGAAACACAGTTCCGTGTATTCTGTAAACACATTCCATACAAATATTTACGCAGCGCGAAAATCAAACTTGTGTAACACGGAAGCCACTCATAACGAAACTACATTTAAATTTTGAAGTATCCCACGATACAGCGAATTTTGTGGTCAACACTAACTTCAAATAAGGTGATTTGACAATGTTGATGCGGGTTTTGTTGAAGAGATAAAGCATTTTCTGAAGGGCTTTTTACGATTTCAATCTTTCCAATAACGTGACATGTATTTAAACCTTTTAGACCTTTTTCATAGTTACAACTGTTTAGCAAGTGTATTTATTTTATTTTATTCGGGAAACTTGCAGTTAACATAAACATTGTTATGTAACTGAAAGCCTATATAAACACTTAACTTGAAAACATCAAAGAAAATGTCGGTATAAATCATCTATTACATAGCTTAGGAAAGGACATCTACAAATAAAAAATCACATAGAGCAAACAATTACTTTTCTGTAAAGAAGCTTTCCACCAACAAATGCTTTAGCCGAGAAACACTAATAGTATGGAATACAATTATCCAAATCATGGTCAAAAGACAGTTTATTAAAAATTCTGCTCGCACGAATTAGAAATGAATTCTGAATCCTGTACGCGGACTTGGAATGAGGGACGTGCAGCAAGCTAGGTTTGCGAAACATTTATCAGTGTGTAACTAATTCTAAGCTGCCTAACAGCTCAATATTCAATTTAAAATTCGTATTTTGTATTAGAAGTCACGTTTTCTTTATTTTTAAGGGGCTCTCGAAAATGTTAGGCTTTGTAAAAGCGATGAGAGTCAAATTATACGAATAAGTATAAAATATAGCAGCCTGAGAGATTGCCATATTGTTTGATCGTTAAATCTAAGCGTCAAAAAGATTTAAATGTACTTTTTGCTGTCAACAATCATTTGGGAGCTGAAGGACATAATTATAAATAGAATGTGAAATAATGAAAATAAATAATTCAGTGTAATAAAAACTGCCTTCTCGTGTCGTGCCGGACGTAAAAGAATAGCACCATCCCATTTCTTCCCGTGGATGCAGAGGCGTCACTAGGATGGGGCACGCAGGGTACGAGTCCTGGGCGCCTATCGAAGGGGGGCGCAAAATGTCGCCAATTATAAAGTAATAAAAAAAATGCAAACATCAATAAAACATTTCATACTGTTACCTATATCTAAGAAATTTGAAGAGCTACTTGAATATATTGTGCAGTATGGGGATGAAAGTGTATTTCCTAATCTGACTATTTCTATTCAAATTCTCTTAAAATTGCAGCATAGCAAGCGATTTTTTAGCAAGTTGAAATAATATCTCTGTAGCAGTAGCGGTGAGGTTTGGTGAAAACCAAGGTGTATGTATGGTAGATTGTGTTGAGGATTTTTATAATGAAAAACGATGCGTTAGGTTTAACGAGTAAAATATGTGTATTGGCCATTTTGTTTACAACATTCAAGGAGATGGGTGTGGGAACAATATTTTGAATGAGAACCAATCACGGTCGAAAGATAGGTATGACGTAGCATGTCGTATTGTTTCCTGCCTCAAGATGTCGCTGATAGTTCTCGATATGCGTTTATGGAGCAGAAGTTCACAACAACCTCCGTTATTGAAGGCTATAACTGGCCAAGAATAGTTATGCGACCTAGCTTTGCTCAGTGTAGACCGAAAAGATAATTTATGAAAGGGCGCAAATGTGATGCGTGTCCGAAGCGCCATTTTTTATTGGTACGCCCCTGCGTGGGTGTCGTAGAAGGCGACTAAGGGACTTACTAGAGAATGGGCAGCAGCGTTCTCTATGCATTTTCCCACCATACTGCGATCGCCAACTCGCCTACTAAGCGTGGCGATTATGGCAAAACCCCCGTTTGGGGGAGGCTTATGTCCAGTACTGGAAGTCTTGTGGCTGAAATGATGATGATGTTGGTGTAGTGGTCTCAAGCGCTACTGTTAAGCATGAGGTTTTGGATTCGATTTCCAGGTTAGTCAAAATGTTGTACGGTTTTTATATAATTATGGAATTTCTCAATAGCAGCCCGCAGTCAGGATTTGTGCCTGGTCGATGCCAGAAAGCAATGGCATGCCCTCTGTTAGATTTAGCCTATGCTTTTGGGGCAATACAGGCGTGACGTATTATGTAGCTTTTCATATGTATGGTATGGTTAAGAAAAGTAGTCACTCTTCGCAATAACCCTAATGTGGGTAGTTTCAAAGGTACTTGAATCTTAAATATTTCCAGCTATTTACTATCTAATTCAAACTCGCAAGATATCTAACCCAATCTAAATATCACGTCCAGGTGCTCAATTTCCGTAACCAACCGCCACATACCTCCACAGCCAATAACTTAGACGCATCAAAAGAAAATAATAAATCAGGCTGTTCCGTGCGCACATTAACTGCCCCATACACTATCCTGATCCAGTGATTTACACGTAATGTACCAAAAGGTTGTTAAGACTTGTAGTTCCAAGGAAATATATGTTAAATAGGGTAAAAACGTACCTATTTGGTAAAAAATAAACATGAATGGCGTCTAAAGGTCGGTAAAGACAAAGAGGGAGGCCGCGCACGTGAGGGAGATGCAGTACATGCGCCCTCACAGCCGTGGCCTTCGCAGGAGACGCCCTGGGCGTCGGGAATCCCAGGCTGATTCCCGGCCACCGTAGGCACGGGCTTGCGGACGGCGAGTAATGGGTAGCTCGCTGTCCGGTAAGGACCAAGCCCGGGTCGACGGCGCGTTGTGTTCCACGCGCGCCTCAAAGAGATGTCAGCAGCAACAGAGGGGCCCGCAAGGGCCGATGCCTGCCGGGGGTGCGGGTTGTTCGAAAGAGATACCGCCGCCCCTGGCACACAGGCAACTGAGGGAACACGGGTGGGTTTTAGTCAGTAAAAGTCTGACACGCCCTCCCGCTCCACCCAGAGCGGGAGAAGTTATTTGATGATTTCCCACCCAGAAAAAAAAAAAAAAAAAAAGCAAACTAAAGTGGCAGTTGGCTCGCCATGTTTGTCATAGGACCGGAGGCATGATGGTAGCAAACGAGTCCTGGAGTGGACAACGCGTATCAAGAAGAGTAGCGTAGGACGTCCCCCAGCTAGATGAACCGACGAGACTGGGACAGGCTGGATACGAAAGACGGAGACGATAGGGTGTTGTGACACAGCTTCAGAAAGGCCTATGTCCAGCAGTGGACTGCAAAAGGCTGACTTGATTGACTGATTGGGTACGCTTTACACCTCTGTCTACTGCTATACATACACGATGTGTTGTCAAGTGTTGATTAAAAACTTCGGCGAAAATAAAAAAGACATTCGTCGCATCAGGCTGCCTTTCAATAAGGAGTTTCAAAAACAAATGAACGTGCACTCACAATGGGTACTCGATATTTCTCTATCTGTCAGATCAACCCGCATTTATTCATTCCTTCGTTCGGGAAACTTCAGCCCGCATTCATTCATTCATTGCGCGATGAAAAGTTTCGTTACGACTTTCCGATAAAGTACGGGGACATCCTGATTTAAATATACCTTTGAGCTTCTCAATCCTAGAAATAAAATAAATTTCAGTGAATTGAGTCCACTTTTTTACTGTTATTTCTACTTGTGCATAAAGTTAATTTACCTATACATCTATGTGTAGGTAGTTTTTGTTTGTAATGTCAAAATAACAGCTTTTTACTAAAGGCTTAAGATTTATACAGTACTTAACACAAAAAAAAATATTCTTGTCTGTCTGGCTGTCTAATTGTTGGGCTAATCTCCGAAAAGGCTGAACCGATTTTAATTGGAGATAGCTGATATTGTAACTTTTGTACTTTTGTCTCGATAGCACGTTCCCTTGGGATAATTTCCGACATCTACGCAAGCGAATACGTGGGCACCAGCTAGTTCATAAAAACATTTTTGGGGTACATTTCCAGTAATGTACAGAAATAAAGTTACTTTGTGCTGTTTCGTGACCTGCTCTGCATTGCATTGTATAGATTCCATTATTATGCTTTGAGGAAAGTTATTGTTAGGCGTTTGCAATAGCAACTAATGGTTCAAAGGTTCCCTGAAAGATTATAAAGGCTCGTGCAGACTAGCGCGACGCGACGGTCGCGTCGCGACACTCGTAGAACAATTTCTATGAAAACTTAATGGAAATCGTTCTACAAGTGTCGCGTCGCGCTGTCGCGTCGCGGCTGTTTGAAGAAGCCTTAATAGGTATGCAGAGAATTTGCTTTGAATTTAATTTGTCTAATCTCCACAAAAGATGCATCATAATGAGTAGCTGCACTTTCATATTTTCAAACATAAAGAAATAGTCATTCAAAATAATAATGGGCAGTAAAGACTAACCACAAATAAGTCAGCCATTAATTATAACAAATGCTCCCATATGGTAACTTTGACACTTCTAATTCCAGTTTAAATGGAATGCGACGCATATATGCGGCGTTGCAACTAATTCGGGAATTTCGCGTAGAGCTTGAAAGTTAACGGGTAAAACTTACGCTTACGGCGGGTAAAGTTACCATGACACAATTTAACAGAGCCTACTCATGTAGGACATTGATTTATTTTATTATTAGATAAATTTATTATTATTAAAAAGGAGGCTAGGAATGAGGTAATGCAATGAGGTTGTTCTAGAAAAAGTAGGTAAAGTTTTGAGTGATACGATTTCATAGTAAGTTTATAATATTTATGGTGTCTCTGGTCTCTATAAAAATATATATAATTTTAATGTTGTTCAAACTTATGTCAAATTAAATTATAGGTGTTGATTACCCATTGTTTATTTAGAATTAAAATGAAATGAACATAAAGAACAACTTTAAATACTCAATTAATTAGTATTCATAACAATATATTAACCAAACTTAACTAAAACTATTCCTAGACTAAAACATGGCGTCGAAAAATTCATCGAATGGTAATGCACCTAAGAGACAGGCGGCATTGCGACGTTTTATAATAATGCTCAGCTTCTGGCCAAGATTTCTATCTTGGCCAGCTCTTGGGCCACGGGATGTCTCATTCGTTTGGAGATTTAATTGACCGTCAGCAGAGTGCACACCACGGCCCAAAAGTCGATAGGTGTGATATACTCATTCGACCAGTAAAATGAGATAATGCCAGAATGTACATCAATTTAAGGCACCGGGGTAGCTCGCTATTTTCAAATTTTCTCACGTTTATTACATTTAATTCTATTGAATGACAATTTCATGAAAAAAACATTCAATGGAATTAAATGAGCTTTTTGAATGTTCTAACATTGGGGTTGTTTTGGTGTATTAAATTATTATAATTATGTAAAGCCATGTTTATTACGGTCGCGAATCATATTTAGTTAACATACAGCTTGAAACTGACCTGCAAATTGCAATAAAAGTAAGAAAGTTTGAATTTCGCAGGCATCTTTCACCTGAAGCTTCAGTTTTTAACTATGACTAGTTTTTTCAACAAGAGACAAATATTTCATTACAATAAAAACTACTCCGACAATCGCAGACATGCCCTCCAAAAGGAAAACAAACAAAATAAATAAACTACATAAATGGCTTTGTTTACAATCCTCATTGGAAGCCAACATAACGCTTTGAGTTATAACGAACAAGTTCTGCGTACTGAATCCAAATTCCGATATAATTTAATTAATTTCAAACAATAAATCAGGTTTACCGACTACACGCTGTGTCTGTAAATTATTATAAAGTCGAGGAAACGCGGATAATTTTTGTTGGTTGAGATTTTCGTAGCTTTATGTAAGCATATTTTTATACAAATTTGGAACGAAGTTGTCGTCATGTAACGTAAAAACTTATGGAGGGAAACTATCTCACCCTATAAAAAGTTGCATGGAGCCCATGCAACTTTTAGATAGTTTTCATGGTTTTTGAGAGTGCTGAAGTCAATATCATCATCCGCCTAGTTGGGGTCGGTTTCTAGTCTGACCTGATGCAGCTGAATACTAGTATTTCACATGGAGCGACTACCTATTTGACCCCCACAATCCAGTTACCAAGAGGTATAGTATAAGCGACACCTCGCAGCGTAACACGACGCCGTCACTTCGTGTGCAGTAATTTTATAATTTGTTTAAAAATATGTATTAGTTTATAGTTATTGTTTTCTATACATATAATATATGTATAGTGTTTTATGGGCCTTAGTTGCCTGAAATAAAGGACAAATAATAATAATAATAATAAGCCAGACTTACGACACTCCTTAGTAGGACTGGCTGTCAGGCTTTTGGGTGTCAGGTTATCATGTTTCTGACGACCCGTACCGACTGTCAATGATCCACGAATCTGGGACCAACGGCTTAACGTGCTTTCCGAGGCACAGAGGGGTCTTGATTTATAAAGATGGTCACCCTTCCACGGAGCAACCGCGGCAAGCGTAGCTTAACCTAAGTAATCGATTCGCTGAAGTGCTGAAGCCAATAGTAAGGTCGAAATGAAAATTCAAGATGGTGGCTGTTAACATTTTTAAATCATCATTGGTGTCGTTTTCATGGTTTTCGATGATGCTAAAGCCAATAGTGTCAAAATAAAGTTTGAGTAAAAGCGTAAGGAACTTGAAATATTTTTTGTTAACAAAATCGGGCGTATTTTGTAAACAAAAATAGGGCAAAAAAATTAACTTCCCTGTTTAGACCCCAATCCAAAACCAATATCTTTTAATATGAATTAATAGGCTATAAATTAGATTTACCCACAAACACCTGATATGAATCTATGGTAACGTTTGTAACACAATTTATTAAGGAGCTTATAGACGGTCGATGTTCAAGCTTCGGTAATAATGTATCTTTATTGTATGCGAGATTATAAGAAACTGGTGAGCCATATTTTTTAATAGTTCTGTAAAATGTTTTATCTCCTACTAGAAGCTCTGTGCATCTATACTAATAATATAAAGAGAAAGGATTTAATTTTTTGTATGTTTATTTGTTGCGCTTTCACGCTAAAATGGCTGAACGGATTTGGATGAAATTTGGCACTTGGGTAGACTATGATCTGTATTAGGACATACAATATTTTTTATCCCCATATTCTTACAGGATCGAGACTTAAGCGTGTGCAGCTGGTTAATACAAAGAATTTAGTTATTTTAGTTATGCTTAACTTAGCTTTGACACTATCTTTTTAAAATGTTATTTCAAGAACCTAAAACTAATAATTATTTGATTTAAGGTGGAAGCTAGCAGGGTAACTCGCGAAATTCAAATTTTCTTCCGTATATTGCAATTTATCAATATCAAGCTGTAGGTATATTGAATGAAGTATAAAAAAAAATAAAAAATAAAATATTTTTTATTACCTTAGGTTGTACAAAAACACTAGTATAAACACTATGCATCGTTACAACTAAACGGAAAGAGTGTTTTCGATGAACTCTGGCACCCAAATGTAAGATTTAACTTGTGTCTAGGGTGCCAGTGTCCTCGCAATTATTGAACATATATCAGTAGTTGTGAGACAAGCACAATATATTATTATTATTAAGATATCTATTTACTAATAAATGCAGCTATGATGTGGCCTATCAAAGTACCTATGTATGGGGTATGTGTATGTGATTGAGGGAGATGAATATGGTGAAAAATTGAGTATATGTTAAGACTTTATTGTAAGTATATATAATTTCAAAAATATGACCTTATTAACTGCATTTGGTTAAGCGATAGATATGCGTAGTAAATCTTCAGTCTTATCATAATTTAATGTCGATAGCCACTTTGTAACCTGGGTCTTACATCCATTTAGGCACATGGGAGCAATGGTGCACAATTTATTTATTTTATTATATAAATGGTTAGAGAGAACGTCATAATGACGCTGAGCTAGGGCCGTTCTACATCCACCAGTTAAGCATACCTCGTAGAATCTACGTTTTTTAGCAGCATTCGGTTTGTAAACTACAGAGCGATGTTTGCGCAGAATGGTGCGAAGAACAAAGAGCTGTCTCACAGTGAGGACCTGACATTCGGTGTAAAGAGCCGAGGTGGGATATCTAAACGGCTTCGAGGACATAACCTTGAGGACAGCTCTCTGTGCTCGTTCCAGAGGAAGGAGGGTTGTCTTGGGAGTCCCACCCCACACTGTGATGCAATAGTTTATTATGCTTTGACACAGTGCATAATAAATCGTGACCGTAACAAATATGGCTTTACATAATTATAATCATTAAGATCACCAATTCAACTCTAAGTTCATTTAATTATTTGAATAATTTTTTATGTAAAAGTCGTTACCTGCAAATTGCAAAAAATGTAAGAAAATGAATTTCGCAGGTACCCTGGAGTAATAGTTGGAGTTACAGGTAATGCAGGGTAGGTCTAGAGTAATAGTTGGAGTTATGGGTAATGCAGGTTAGGTCTAGAGTAATTGTTGGAGTTACAGGTAAAGCAGGGTAGGTCTTCCAATTTGTATCAGTAAAGTCGGTTACGTAGCTATTCATTCTTAATTAAGTATTTAGGTAGCAGTAACCACTTTGCACCACGTTAATTATTCCTTTATGATTCAGTACAACATCAAGCATGTAGATTGCAACTACCTTATATGCTTATAATGTACTAGCTTTTGCCAGCGGCTTCGCCCGCGTGGAGGTCGGTGTATTATACATATAAACCTTCCTCTTGAATCACTCTATCTATTAAAAAAACCCGCATCAAAATCCGTTGCGTAGTTTTAAAGATTTAAGCATACATAGGGATATAGGGACAGAGAAAGCGACTTTGCTTTATACTATGTAGTGATAAAGCAAACATATAGTTTACATAGTTTATCAAACATACCAAATTAATATACAAATTCAGGACCCTCTACAAACTGTTATAGTATGATGGAATTATTTTTTCCACGAATCTTTTAGAGCTCAAACGAGTAAAGAGTAAAATATCAAGTAGTAAGCTTTACCTTATTATTTATGTAAGCTCAAATAATGATAGGAAAATGAAATAAGTAGATTTATCTATCCATACTAACTTATTATTTTTAAATGCGAAAGTAGCTCTATCTATCTGGCCGTCTCTTAGCTTTTTACCTTTACCTTTGAATGGTTTTCTATAAAATTATGCACACTGGGAGACCATGAGTTGGGTTAGGACATATAATACTGTTTATACCGGTAGTATGTTCTTGTGAGAAAATTTCCAACCTCCAATCCAAGCGGACGAAGCCGCGAGCAAACGCCAAGGAATATTAATTATGGACATGTTTTTGAACTAAAAATATGCTAGGTATGCCTTGTATCTACCATACGAGTATGTCGTGACTTTGTCTAATCTGCACGCTGTACGGAATAAGTTCTGTAATCAATTTCTTATATCAATCATAAGCTACAAAAATTCAGAGAAAAATCAGCCTACAATGTTCCCACTGCTGTGACAAAGGTCTATGATAGGAGTGAGCTGTAGCCACCACGCGGGCCCAGTCACATTATGTCTTAGAAGGTTTGGTTCTACGAGATTCCGATTTCCTCACGATGTTTTGTTTCACCGTTTTGAGAGCAGTGGTCAAGAAATTATTTACACAATGTAAAGCTCCTGCCTGGGTTCAAACCCAGCCAGGGTTGTTACCACTGGCCCATCACTACTCTGAGAATTCGTAATTAATACCAAAGCTTAATTACAACTAAATCGTCAATTGCACAACAGCCTTTGACTAAAGTTCTGAATAATCCATGGCGAGTGTTCCTGCCGATCAAACGAGGCGTATTTGCACGACACTCAGCGCTGGGATTAGCTGGCTGTTCGTGTGTCCACAATGGTTGTTTGGACAACGAGGGCAAACTACTGTGTTAGCCTGTTAATGGTTTAATTGTTAGATGTAATGCATTGGGATTTTAGTTGATATAAGAATTAGATGTAATAAATAAATAAGATGTCGATAGTACATAAAACTAGTAATTTTAAATCAATGAGATACTGGAAAATGTTATGTTTATTATTATTATTAGGTACTAGCTGTACCCGCGTCTTGGCACAACTGACTGTGTATTCCATTGGCGGCATACGTCAAACGGAAAGTGAACTCATAGTACATTTGTTAATAAAATCAGTTGATCAGTTGATTTTGTTGATTGAAAGCTTGGTCTTTCGGGCCTGTAGGCCTTTGAAACGCTACCTCCACCTCCCCCAAATGCAGCGCGACGTTTTTATTTACGATGAACTGCCAAATATTTAGTGAATAATCCATGCCACAGTATATCATATTGCAGTTGATCAACTGAATCAGTTTCGATTTGCTTAGGTTCGATTTTTTTTCCTTAGTTTTAGGTATAGTTTATGGTAAAACTGAAATTGTTACTTGAAATGCTCTGTGTGTGGTAAGTGCCTTGTAAGGTACCTATTAGGCGTTTTCATATTATCAGATATTGACACCAACCAGACACCGATATGGCGGTAACTGTACCCATACAGATTCGATAATGATATAATTATTATCGGTCCGATGATATTGGTGAATATCGATAACCATCGCGACTCACCAATCGACCACAGTACAGTCGGGGATACCGCACGATCTCCGGTGAGGCGACGGGCCACCTTGCCGGATTGCCGCCATGGAATCTGGAGGCAAAAGTCCTCGCGCACACTTGGGAGTGGCGCGAGGAGGCCAAACGCCGGGGCGTAACTGCGCTGCCGCGGGAAATCGCGGCACAGCGGACAGAGCTCCGGCGGGATCTCATGGTGACGTGGAGAGTGCGACTGTCGCAACCCAGTGCTGGGCACGCCCCGATTGCGGCGTTAAGTCCCCGCTTTGAGGAGTGGCTTGACAGGCCGCGTGGCGTCCTCACCTTCCGCCTGACACAGGTCCTCACCGGACACGGTTGTTTCGGGAGGTTCCTGTTTCGCATAAGGCGGGGGGAAACGCCCGGGTGTTTCCACTGCGTAGATCGCCCTGAGGACACGGTGGAGCATACGGTGAAGGTCTGCCCGGCTTGGGCGGAGCACCACCGTGTCCTCATGGAGGTGATCGGCGGCAGCGATCTCTCGCGTCCGGCCCTGGTCCAGGCCATGGTACGGAGCGAGAGTGCATGGTTAGTCGTCACCTTCTTCAGCGAAGCAGTGATGCTCGCAAAGAGGGAGGCGGCACACGTGAAGGAGAGGCAGAACATGCGTCCTCACGGCCGTAGCCTTCCCAGGAGATACCCTGGGCGTCGGGAATCCCAGGCTAATTCCGGGCCACCATAGGCGCGGGCTTGAGGATGGCGAGTAATGGGTAGCTCGTTATCCGGTAAGGACCAAGCCCGGATCGACGGCGCGTTGTATTCTACGCGCGCCTCAAAGAGACGCACCTGCAGCATCAACTGATTTGGCCCAGAAGGGCAGATGCCTGCCAGGGGTGCGGGTTGTTCGAAAGAGATGCCGCGGCCCAGCTGGCACACAGGCAACTGAGGGAACACGGGTGGGTTTTAGTCAGTAAAAGTCTGACACGCCCTTTCGCTCCACCCAGAGCGAGAGAAGTTATTTGATGATTTTCCACCCAAGAAAAAAGAACCACAGTACAGTAAGTATCGACGTCTCGAAATTTTTCATGGAGCAAATTACAATTTATCGTATTTTGAACCATTAATTTCTCTCAATCAAGGATGTATCTATGCCAATTTTTTTTCAGGGGTTGAAAACACCAATTTAACCATTTAATGTTGATTCTGAAACAGGCAAATTCGGATAACCCCCGTTAATAGTTGTTAGTTTAAGTAAATGAATAATTGGTAAAAAAGTAAATGACGATAGAAAATAATCCTTCACGACAGTAAAAATCGTTCAAATTAATAAAATCCTCATTTGTAATTTCTTTCATTGTTAGGTATAATTGTAAACCCGACGTTGCAGTAGCATGATTCGTAGACCCTTGGCAATGCGCATGCCACGTTGCGTAGCGCATTTTGTTCAGCGTAGCTTGTGGAAAAACAGCACCCTACGTTGTGTAATCGTTTTAAGTGTTTGTTAGTATTGCCTATCATTCAAAAGATCAAAGCATTATAAAGGTTACGAATCTTGGTTCTACTAAATTTTAAGATATGTAATTAAGCAACTGCATTCAGTATTTAAAAAAAAAAGAATTCCTTCCCTCCAGTCAAGTAAAAAATAAATAACAATGCGTAGATTCTAAATCATCTTTACCGCAGTATCTTGCGTCATTAAATGCACAGATCCATTCATTTCCCCTCCTGTCTTACATCTACATTCACCCAAAAGTATAATCCAATTAAACAAGATATGAGCAAGGTTATGCCCGACCTCAACCCTTGTTCATTTTACCAACTAATTAGGGTCAATAAATGACCTACTTAAGACTCTTAACAAAGGTGAGGCTACCTGCTACAAAGATTGTGTAGGTACAGAAATATATTTTGTGGGCCCATTGTCCGTACATTTTGGGCTCAGGTCGAGATGGGGTCTTGGGTAAAAAATGGGTCTATTATGCTTGCTTTTTCTGTAAAGGAATGAAAATTTTGTAAAAGAAGTTGTGAAGAAAATAGGTAATTGTACCGATTGTTTAGCTCGGCTGGAAAACATTTTGGCCAGTTTAAGATAACTGTCGTTTTCTTTCTCAATTGACTTGTATGATCCTGCAAGGCTAGTACACTTTTTAAATTTAATAGCACATGATAGATAATATTATATATTATGTGATCTTTTGAACATTACATTGAAATGATGATATCATCATCATTTCAATCGAAAGACGTCCATTGCCAGCAGTGGACGTCTTTCGCCTATGTCCAGCAGTGGCCTATGTCTACAAGCACCGTCACTTGGACCGGTTTTGTGTTTCTCGTATCCATCGAAGATGACATTGATAAGATTGGTAATAGACAGTTTGGACGAAAAAAATACCTTACTTCCGTGGTAATAAAACAATGTATAGCCAAGAAATTCATTTCTACATTCTCTTATATTTACACCAGGAGCTTGATATCTGAACCAAACAACGGATGCAAATATAGGAGAAGAGATGGAATTCAAATAAAACAACACGGTATAAGCACCCACCTCCCAGAGTGGTATATTTTACTGATATGCATTTGCACACACATCGCTGTCCTGAACGCCCGACTGAAAAAAAATGGTAGTTACTCGGTAAGCTAGAAGATAGTGCCAACTGGATTTTTGAAATAGACAGTCTTTTAGGAGAGTTTGTGAGAAATTTATGAGTTGTTTCAAACATAGAAAGATGTAATCGTACTTGCAAACAAAATGAGTAATTGATCTACAGATTGTATGTATGGATCGACCACAAAAAAGTTTACTAATGAATTTAACTGTGAAAAATTATCATAGTAAATCCGTAATATTTCAATCCAAAACATCAACTCAGTAGTTTTGTCCCTAAGTATCAAATTAAAATTAATAGAAGCTTTATAGTATAAAAGATGTAGTTAAATGTTTGTAAATCTTTGGCTAAAACTCCTGACCCTAGTCAACAGATTTCCACATGATTTTCCTTTGTCCTAAAGAATTTATCAAACAAAGGAGACCGCGGATATGACCCATCTTTCGGTTTAGGATTCATGTAAAATGTTCGTCCATTCCTTTAAATTCGATCTACCTTTCTGACCACTATTCAGGTTTTATTTGATTTCCTACCTGTCTCATACAAATGCCTGGATATACCTATGGATATAACGTACGAAATAAAAGTTTCAATTAAAAGCGAATAAATTAAAATAAAGGCCAAAGAATCTGCTTCGACATCCAACGTGGCAATGCTGCCAGCATTTGGGGTACTTTTTTATAGACAGAGGTGCAGACGAATGTTTTGATGCCCTGTGATTCGTTTTTCTTTTTTATACAGGGTAAGTTTTTATCCAGTGCGCAAACTGTAACCATGAATTCAGCTTATCATTCTGGACCCCCTAGAACAGAAATTGTACGTCGGTTTAAAAAAAAAGTCAGCTGTTTCATAAAAAAGTGCAATACCTACGCGGTCAAAATGTATGGAGCAGCTGATTTTTTTTAATACTATTATGACCCGAATGACCGCATTTGCGCATTTAATAAACACTTATCCTGTATACAAATAAAGGTAAAATAAACATGTTTATTTGGCTTTTGAAGAAGGGGTAAAATATAATGACCACCATAAAATGCTTTGATACCCTTAGTTCTTTTACCAAAAATATAAACTTGACACCAGAAAAATAAAGTCTAAAATTACAATAGTACTAGCTATTTTAGTCACGACTGCACTTTAAATTGTATTCGAACACCAAATGTAGTAAATGATCACCAAATCTTAGCGAGCAAATTAATGCACTATTTCTATCTAAATAAACCATTGTCATAAAATGTAGGCTTATTACCAAATAAAGTATTATGATATTTAGATTGCAAAAATGGTGACAAGCCGTGGGAGACCTTTGACGAATACAAAGCGCAACATTTTAGAGAGTGGGAAGTTATAATGCCCCGAGAAAAGGAAAATTGGTTACACGGCACATGCAATTGCCCAAAGTTTCTCAAAGATTACATTTGCAAGCATCTCGTTGGATTGGCGATTCGGCTTAAGCACGTTCAGCCGCCTTCAGAGGCCAGAGCTATTCCGATTGGCATGAAGCGCAAAAGAGGACGACCTGCCAAAGCTAAGAAAGCATTAATTGTGCAGTAAATCAACAGAAGACTGATTCTTCTTAAGATTTTTAATGTTTATTATTAGCTTAGTTTTAAGATGTTTAAACTGTTTATTATTAGTTTTAAGAGGACTAACTTTTTTATGATTTTTCAAATAATTAAAAGAAGAATATTATTAGAATATTATTGAAGTTGTAAGTTTTATTTTTTATTTTAGGCATAGCATTTGGTTGAGTAAACGAAACGCATAAGAATTATTTTTTTGGTAGTGGTTAATCAATTTGGGACATAAGGTTAGGAACTTATTTACTATGTTTGGCAAAATATTTTCTTTGCCGATGGTAATTTACTTTAATCGGATAACGAGATGTTATTTTTTTTGCATGTCATTTTAAATTGAAATGTGGTTAATAATTCGGTATTCAATGACTATTTTTGGGTTAACAATGATTTTTTGGAGTCAATTTGCTTAAATAGGATAGCAAGATGTAAAAACTTTGGTTATAATGTTACATTATTATGCTGGTTTAATTTTGGTGATCATTTACTACTTTTGGATTAACAATGATTTATTTGGAGTCATTTTGCCTAAACAGGATAGCGAGATGTTAAAACTTTGGTTATAATTTTACATTAAGATGCGGGTTTAATTTTGGTGATCATTTACTATTTTTGTCTGTTATATGTTACTATATCTGGTGGTAAGTTAAACATAAGCCTTTGAATAAGGCGTAACAGTTATTTCAAGAGTAAGACCTAAAATTATTATTTATTTTGGGTACCTATTTACCAATTAATTAAATTAAACAAGCTTCTTATCAAAGTACGATCACAGTAGAACAAATCCTTCTTACAAAAACAGCTTGAAAACGAAGTTATTATCATGTTGTTGACATAATTCCTTTCGTTTCAAAGAGAAAAGATAATCCAAGAAATGATTTAATAACTTCGCTATTTCCAGGAATATTCAGCCTAAAAGGAATCCTATGCACAGCCATACAATGCGGCTGTCGGTCTCACAAGCCTTACAAGGAAACACAATAATCCCTTTGTGAATGGGACGGAGAAAAGCTGAAAAATATCGCGCGCAAATCGCTTTAAGGCGCTGCAGCTGTGTGATGTAACTTTTATAAGTGAGGTATTTTTGTCTTTTGTCGTGTTGGATGTAGGTGATATATGTTTTATTAGAAGGAAATAGGTTAGTTTAAATAATAGTTTACTGTCAGTATTTAATATGAAAACATCATTCATTCTATTCCCATTCGTTTTCTTAACCAGAGAGGTAATTGCGTAAATACACTATCAGTAGGACTCGCTTTTTTTATAGTTACAAAACATTCATGGCGTTATTTACGTTGCAAAGCAGATATTTTTTCGAACATATGAATTAATGGATTAGCAATAATCTTCAAAATGGTTCAGATTATGATTACTAGTGTGTTACGTATTTCGGGTGCTGGGTAGATAAAAAAATATGTGTATGTGTAAAACCACGTCTACCTTTCAGCTTCAATCGACCAATACAGCTGCTAATATTCAGAAAGGAACCACCTTCTCTTAGCAAAATCATGAACAACGACAGTGAGAATTTCTTCAGCGAAGCAGTCATGCTCGCAAAGAGGGAGGCGGCGCACGTAAGGGAGATGCTGTACATGCGCCCTCACAGTCGTGGCCTTCGCAGGAGACGCCCTGGGCGTCGGGAATCCCAGGCTGATTCCCGGCCACCGTAGGCACGGGCTTGCGGACGGCGAGTAATGGGTACCTCGCTGTCCGGTAAGGACCAAGCCCGGGTCGACGGCGCGTTGTGTTCCACGCGCGCCTCAAAGAGATGTCAGCAGCAACAGATGGGGCCCGCAAGGGCCGATGCCTGCCGGGGGTGCGGGTTGTTCGAAAGAGATACCGCCGCCCCTTTTCTGATACCGTCATTATGCACTGACGGATGCGCTGCACTCGCACCATGTTTTGACCAACCAGAATAAGAAGGTAATGAATTTGCTTTTAGATTAGTTAATCAGCAACCGAGTTTCCAGTGTTGTCCTGAAAGGACGTATTTTTTTTTGGAAAAATCCTGACATTGGCTCGTATTAGTTCGGAAATGATTTATTATTAATAGACAAGAAGTAAGGTACAGAAAAAACATACAAAGATCATGCTTATTTCTATCATATGTGCGTCAGGAGAAAATATTAAAACAGATGTAGACAACGTCAGTAATAAAAGGGAAAACTAAATAAATATAAAATCAAAAATACATTTTCTAATTTAAATATAAACGTATATGTTTCTTAGTTTCCAATAATAAGATTATTCAAATTATTCTGCTATCGCAGAATAATTTGAATAATCTCTAATCACACATACCTAGCCTGAATTGTTCTAGCGTCCTTCATTTTAAGTTTACCCAATTTGGGTGAACACAACAATTGTATTGTTGGTATGCCTGCCTGGTTCATGAACGGGCACTGTCGGTTGAGACTGGTCATCTCCTAACTTTCAGGGCTTATTTTTAATCTTGTATTTAGATTTGTTTATATTTTTTTACATTGTTTTCACATATAGAAGCAACAAGAAAAATGTTCCCAAAATTTTGTAATATCCAACTTGATTTTAAAAGAGTGTCCGTGGAGTTTCTTGTCCGTTCTTCTCCATAGAGATCTACGTTTTGGAATGGGCAACTACCTTCAACTATCCAACTGATCGACTTTTTGAATATTCAAAAGTGCCTGGAAATGGTTTAATTGAAATAAATGCTTTGAGTTTGAGGTATATGGTTGATGGCAAAGTTGTCACCACCAACACAACAGAACTACAACTACAGCTACTATTAAACAGCCACAGTTGTGCCGAATTATTCCCGACTCAAGCACGTACTTGAAAAGGATCGCGCGCGTGACACCCCTAACAAAGTTCTGTTAGCCCAGCCGATAGTTTGAAACTTTCCATGCATTGATAGTTTTTGGGTATGTTGTCACTTTGTTATTTTTTATCTAAAGTTGTTGGGCAGTACATTAGGTTAGAATAATGTTCTTATTTGATCAATTGTTTTCTCGCTTCTTTGTTAGTAAATGGAACGAGTTTACTTGCTTACTTACATAAAAACGTATTTAGGTATTCGGTACGTAGGTATATATGCGTACTTCATAATCAGCCTTTAACGATCTCACTGCATAGACAAAAGCCTCCCCTCTCTGAGAGAAGAATGGGCCGTAATCCCACCATGTGGGCCCAGAGCGTGCTGGTAGATATCACATGTCTTATAAGTTTTAGGGCATGCGGGTTTTCTTACGATGTTTTTCTTCACCGTTTTGAAAGCAGTGGTGTTGATTTACACAAAAGTGTGTGCCTGAGTTCGAACCGACGGCCGTAAGACTCGTAAGTCGGATCCGATACCGCGGGGCCTCCACTGCACTCTGCTGCTCATTGCCGTTCTTAAATAATGTCTCTCAATTATGCATGCCTCTTGGTGAAGGCCTCCTCTAGCAGTTTGCAAACGACTTATTCAAATTGTATCTACGTCGGATTACATTTTCAAGTTTAGTATTTCTTAGGATAACTTTCTAAGTTAATGGAAGATACAATTGACTAAAGCAGTCGTATCTTCCATTATCTTAGAATGTAGTTAGATACAGGTGCCAGAATTTGAAACCGCAAACTTTAAGCAGACTTAAGATACAACTTCGTACCCACCACATGCTTGTGTAACGTGCTAACCACAGCCTCCTCGGAACCGAGTAATACCCGAATTTCTCGAAACACGTACCTGGTAGGTAGATGAGTACTTCGGTATGTTGCTGAACGTGACAGCACTAATACAGTTAGTTCTACTCCTACGTGTAGAACCTACATCGAATAGTTTCGGGAACTTACTTAGTTGTTTTGTTCCTAATACCTAAAGGGAATTGGGTCGTGGAAGGGCAAAACATAGGCTGTGTCAGTTCTAATATGTTCTCCAAGAGTAAAGAGTACTACACTATAACATAACTGTCATAATCAATATTATTTGTCCTTATTATCGACTTCTCACTTCCTCTCACAGAGTGGAGGCCTGTGTCTAACGTTGACTTGCGTCGCACACTACCGTCGCTTGTTTATTCACCTTGGTTTTTATTCTCCATCAATCGACTATGTTCTACTTAATGAAATACTTGAATTCATTAATTCTCTGACAGATCCTGCACAGAACAAACGTCTAGGACTAGAAGCACGACATTTTGAACAAGAGTTCCCTAAACAAAAAAGATGAGCGCTCATAAAGTATTTTTGAACAGTCATTCTTAAAAGGGTGAAAGTTATTGCCGCTATTTGCCGATGGAAAATGCTCCACCACAAAACCACAAGGTTTCTTGAAACCAAATGATTTCCAAATTACACCAAAAGTGTACAACGTACAACTCATTAATACGCACACACGCATGATCGCCCTATAATATTCCCAGTGCTGGGACACAGGCCTTCTTTCTGTGAGAGGGAGTGGGCCATGATCCACCAGGCTCGCGTGGTGGATCATGGCCCTGTGCGGGTTGGTAGATGTTACATGTCTTCGAATTTTTGTTCTACATAGAAAATGCCAGTTTCCTCGCGATGTATTTCCTTCCATTTCATCAAGGTGTATGGTATGCCACTACGAGCGTCTTTAAAAGTACTTAGATAGACAGTGTCAATATGGGGAGGCAGACAATCATAACAGCACTGCGACTTCGCTCCGGACAGATACCCTTAAATAAGTTTGCATTTCTAATGGGTAAAGTTGAGTCACCAAATTGTGTGGAATGCAACTTGATTGAAAACGTATATCATATCATCATGGAGTGTGTCCGGAACGAGCCGGAAAGACGAGACCTATTGGTGTTGAATAATAAATAGTATGTGCGAGATTGGAGTATGTAACAGCGTCCTTGCTGCTCCGGCTTCGGAAGCAGCCAGGACGCTGTACAGACTCGTAAACATAGGTATACATCGCAGAGGTAGTGTGTAAGATATTTTGTATTTATGTTAAGTTGATCTGTAACGATGAGGGTGGCATAATCTGTTTAGATTTAAACTCTCTTTAAATAAATAAAGAAAAAAAAAACGTAAAGCACCTGTCTGGGTACAAATCTACGACCTACAACTCGTAAGTCGCGGCTGTTTCCACTGCTCGCCACACCTACAACCCTATAACATGTATTACTAAAGGTTTGTGTACGTGCCCTTAATAAAGTTTGCTCTACATCCGATAGTTCTGAAAGTTTCCATGTTGAGGCTGATTCTTTTCGGGGGTCGTTACTCTGTTTTTCTTGAAGGGTTATAATCGGAGGTTCCTTTGAGGTTGCTTTGTAGTTTGTTTTGTTCGTTCTTTTTTTGTGTGCACGTTTACATTATTATGTGCACGTATAGAACTTAAGGGAACATAGTCGTGGACTCGAATTCAATGATGGGCCTCGCTAAAAAGCACGCTGTCTCACCAGGCATTGTGTCCGACAGAGGTAGTATCAGTGAATAGCAGTTAGAAGCTAGTCTACACGCACAACATTATTGAGTGAGATGCAGGATCATTTATAGTACAACAGGCGCGGAAGATCGGGTTTTATGAAAAAAACCACTGCATAAATCAGTAACCAATAAAGTTTATTGAACTTTTCAATATTTGAGCTTTGTCGGTACCTAGTTGGTTTTTCAGATTTTACACATCTGTTATTACTTAAACACGCCCAAAGTTAGTTTAAATTAGCAGGAAAAACGAATCTTTGTTGGCTCCTAACTTTTTAATGGCTTTTTATTTTAGTACTCTGTTTCGGTACGGACAATATTAATAATAAGACAAAACCGTACTTAATTTTTGATGTACATTATCGAACAGTGGAGTAATACACTCCCGAAGTTTGTATGGAAAAAATGTCGACAAGATTCACCTTAAACATTCCTGTATATCGACTCTCTAGGCGAAGATCAGGAGTTATATCGGATTCCTACTGACTACAACTCTTTGTTGTTCCTATTACAGCCTAATAGCAGTGACCAGGGGCCGACTCTTTAAGTCCGTCGACGCAGATACGGGTCCTTCTGAAAGTAGTTCGAAACGTAGAAATGAACCCTACTCCCGATTTATTAACTTTATTAGACGGTCACTGTCAAATCGTGTTGTCATACATTCTTAACTTAAATTCCGAATTCCTCTTAATTCCGTAGGTGATACAGGGTAGAAAACGACCGTAACGCCAGCCGTAGACCAGGGGTCTACTCTCTAACCTTGAAGTACACAGTTAGCAGAAGTAGTAGTAGGAAGTCTAAGGAGGCTGGGTTACTGATATCGATATATTAGTTACGCAGCCCTCCATGCACCTATGTAACTTAGTTCTTTTAAAAGTAAAATACATCCCACCAAAAACATTTTCATGTAAGATGTTTTTGGTGGGATTTCACTGCGTCAAAATTGCGGAAGTCTCATACAAACTTCCATTCCCTATTTTAAGGGGTAGGGATAAAAGTTCCAAGTTTTTGAATTTTTTATTGTTTTTGTACTAATACTAGTTTACATACAAAATTTCAGCTTTCTAGTACATTAGGAAGTATCCTAAGAATGTTGATGATCAACGGTGAGTCAGCGACGAAATCAGGGTTTTTTAGATATCAATAAAATCTAAAGCAATTAAAACTTTATATGTTTAATAAATCCGCTATTGACAATATATCCCGATAGTTTTGTTCATCTGGTATCATTCAAACCCAAGTTATAAGGGTTAAAAAAAACGATGAAGGGCTTCGAGAAAAGGTAGGTATTGTCTTTGCGCTCCGCTTAGCTCGTCTTGACGGGGGCACTGCCGGCCGTGGCCCCAGATACCTTTGAGATACCAGATGGTTTTGTCAAAGCTTCTGTGGAGAATATTTAAAAAAACATGTATGTTTCTGTATCATTTGAGGAATGAGTGAATAGGTGAAAAAGTGTTATAGTTTTGTTTACAAGTACCAAAAATAAGGAGTTATTCTGCTAATTTACTTCTACGAATAAAATCATTTTTGTTTTATACGCATTCCTCTCTTATTTGTCCACGACAAGGACAAGAAATACAAATAGAATTAAACAATCCCGAGCTGGAGTAATGAGAAAGCCTCCACAAGACACAAGACTGCTCTAAAAGAGCTCTTCTACCCAAAATTAGTCTCTTATAGACGAGTCCCTTGACAATTTTTATTTTCTTTAAACCTTCGCCATTTAAGTTCCGCTATTTAAGTTTTTTTTAACATTTTTTTCGTCTCTAAACACTATCTCTACTCCAGCACGTACAATTTCTGTCACAAAGCCAATTCCCACATATTTTCTTCTCAAACGTGATGCTATTAAGATTGTCTCGATAACGGCACTTGGGCTAGTCTTATGAGCTATGACTACAGGACCTTAAATTATGTGGATAAACCTTAGGGAATCTTCCGGGTAATTTAATCTTGGCTTGTGTAATGAGGCTTGAAATGGTAGGTCGATAAATAATTTTGACTGATTAGGGAAAGAGGACAAAGTAACATTAAAAAATGGTACCTATTAGTTTTACTAGTAATAATAATTTTTTAACGTGTTAAGGAATCCGGAAGCTATGATTAGACATTGTAAACAAGCCGGGAGTTATAAAAGTACCTATTGATGATTGTCATGCCTTTTTAGTATCGGACCAGCTTTTTGCCCTGTAACTTCGAAATATCCGCGAAAAACATAAATTTGCGTGTAATACAATAATTTTCTTCTTAAGTTTATCTGACGGCGTCCTAAAAACAAACATGTACTCGTAAATGGGTGATTTCATTTAAGGCCCTGGTAACTTTAAATATTATCATTATAAGCGATAATAGTTCTTATTGCAATCTATAAAATCGAATAAAATCTGTTGTAATCAATTCGAATAACAAATGAGCAAGCGTATGTCGTAAAAATGCAAATAAAATAGTATAAAATTAGATATTTACTATTTAATAAAAAATAATCCTACTACTGGATGCAGTTTGGCATTTGGAATTTTATGATTTTTTGTGAATTTGATGATTTTTTTGATGCATTAAAGTGTGTTTAATTATGTTTTGAGTTCCATCACTGTATACAAAAAAGACTTGAATATATCTTATATTTTTTTGCTTTCAAAATTATTTACGGTTACAGAGATAGTGCCTTAAACAGGGGCCACTTGCAGATAATTTGTCTAAATTTTATTTTGATGCTGTTTATTCCCCACTGCTTACCGAGTGATTTATTCATTATGTCACTAGTTTTTATGGCACCAGCGGCTTCGCCCCGTGTAGTTCGGAAATTATCCCACACGAGCGTACTACCGGGGTTAAGTATTCTATGTTTTAATCCAGCTTCTTATAAATCTATATACTAAACATCCAAATCCGTTCAGTCATTTTTGTGTCATTGAGTAACAAACATTCAAATTTTTACGTTTACATAGTAGGATGTTAGAGTTATATTTTGTAGTATTTAAACAATAGAACAGTTAGTACAAGGCGTGATTTTATGTTGTTGTTTGTGAAGATTGTTCTACACTTCTATTAGTGTTTGCCTATAAAGTCTAAACCACGAAACACTAACGGACGGCGAGTGTCAAACTTTTAATTGTTCAAAATAACAATTTGGCGCGACACATTATGTATCAAACTCAGGTGTTCTGGAGTTGAACAAAAACTTTTCGATACATTTAACTACCCGAAATTGCAAAAGTTTGGCGAAATTGCTGTGTGAAATGTAAATAAAAATAGTTGGTATGTATTTATAGTTTGACAAAATAAATTTGGTACTTTTAGTATT
The DNA here is from genome assembly GCA_949091785.1 of Polymixis lichenea. Lineage (NCBI taxonomy): Eukaryota > Metazoa > Arthropoda > Insecta > Lepidoptera > Noctuidae > Polymixis > Polymixis lichenea. The sequence continues at coordinate 22,347,850 of OX420943.1, read as the reverse complement.
AAGATGAAAAACACAACCAAACTCGCGGAAAAAGTTGTATGAGTTACGTACCTATATTTCTTATTACTCTGAGCAGTGGTGGCCTAGTAGCCGGCACGACTTACGAGTTGTAGTCGCAGGTTCGAACCCAGACGCTTACTATGTGTATTATTTCCATCACTGCTCCCAATACGGTGAAGGAAAAAATCGTGAGGAAACCGGCATGTGACGTCTACCAACCAACACTGAGTCAGCGTGGTGGATTACGACCCACTCCCCCGTGTTTAAACAGTACATTATAGGCTTATTATGGTACTCTTCAAACTGAGACAGAACGATGTTGGTTGGTGGCAAAATCATAAGGCGAAAGCAAGTATTGATTATTATTTAATCGAACGCGAAATAATTCCCAGTTGTATTATTTAGGTGCCAAAACATACGAATGAACACTCTAATATAGTAAACGAGGGGCTCGTGGCTAAATAATATCAGCCGCAAAGGTTGATCGAAGGTAAAACTACGCTTGCCAATGTCGGTTAGTGGATGGATGACCGACCATCCATTACATATCAAGACCCTTCCGTGTCTCGGAAAGCCTGTTTATGCGGTCCCAGTAGGTCTTTGACAGTCGTTACGGGAAGTCAGAAGTTTGAAAGTCTTAGCATCAGTCTTACTATGGTGTTTCGTGTTATTCAGTAAATGAGTTGTGGAGGTCAGATAGGCAGTCGCTCCATGTAAAATACTGGTATTCCACTGCATTCGGTTAGCCTGGAAGCCGACCCCAGCATAGTTGGGAATCTACATCTAGAAGCCCAATAAGTTTCTAAGGACCATTTATTTTCAAAAGCGCAAATCGATAGAAGTTTGTAACAAGATCAATAAAACATTTTCCACTAGAAAACGGATATCCAGACAAGAAATACCAAATATCACCATATTATTATTGTCATGCCCAAAACAAACATTTGCAAACATTCATAAACATTGTCTAATGGCTGTCAAACTTTGAAATACTTACAACGTTTACATGAGACAACTTGTGCTCAAACGTTTTGTTTATTTCAATAACAAACAAAATGTTTAGGAAACTTGTTCCAAACTTTTGTCCAAATGTTCCAAATATTGGTGAAACATTCTTGTTAGCTTCCTTAAGTGTGGAATGACTAAGTTTAGTCATTATTCTACATTGAATTTGTTTAAGGAAATTAATGTGTGTTGTGTGCTGAAGTATTCAAACGTAGGTCTTGGGATATTTCGTTGTAAGTTTGCTTAAATCTTCTTCTGTTTATCTGGCTATAAAAGTACTCTGTTGAACTTACGCCCCCTGATAATCAAATCAAATCACTTGTTGTGATAGGTGGTTAGAACAATAGGTACCTACTTAATTAATGATAGAAAATGATTTTACCTTGAAGATAGTGAGATGACACTACTGCCTGTGTCAAAAGCCTCACTCAAACAGGGAAATATGGATCGATGATAAAAACGATCTTTAACCAGGTGTACCTGAACCTGAACACCAGTATTTTACATGAAACAACTGCCTATCTGAAGGCCAATTCTCGTTCTGAAAACCGTTCAAATTCAAGTTGCTATCTCACCTAGAAGTCAAAAACTTGTCAGAAATGAAGGTAAAATAAAGACTATTTTGTCAGATTGGGAATGAGATTAAACTGTGACTGTTCTTAAAAATACGGGAACTGCCACTCTGACCTCCACATCTCAGTTACTTGGTAACACGACGCCCCTTAGTAAGACTACAGAACCCAGCTCGTTGGCAAATCATTGTAGATTCCAATGTCCAGCAGTGGATTGAAACAAGCTAATGGTACCGGGTCCGTAAAATGAAATTGCTTAATAGAACTGAATTATTAATCTGCAGTTTTTCCATAGTTCTGTTAAAAAAGCGGCAGTAGAGCCAACATGGCTGTCAGTATACTGGCTAATTGAATTTTTAACTTTTAATCAAACTGTAGTTTGATTAAAAAATTGTTCGCGTACCTGAACTGGACACGAATTCATACCTAAAAATAGAAATACAGGTAGAAAATTTGTTAATAGTTACCCTCAGCACATTACGAAAAGATTACGTGGTATATACTATATACAACGTAAAACTCGTGGCTAAGATATGGAGTGATGTTATAGGGAAACAGCGTTAACGCAAGTGAAGTATTTATAATCCAAAAAAAAAAATATAATACTGGCCCATATTGACAACACCCAAAGATGTAAGCCATATTTTATTAAAATAAAACTCCTTACTTTACCTTCTATATATATATTCCTTCTATCTATATATATATGACTTTTGTATATTTGTATTTAAAAATATCAACATTTTTCCAAAACCAAAATATATTCATAACTTAAACACACGCCATTAAAATATATTACATCTTCCACCCTCTCGGATAAAAACTCTTTACCATAGCCCATATTACATGGCAGTCAAAATTTTTAACAAATTACCGGAACAAATAAAAGAAGAACCCATATTCAACAGATTTAACAGAAAATTAAAAGAATTCAATATCTAACGCAAAAATGCTTTTACTCGGTCGCAGAAAACCTAGAATAAAATATTAGAAAATACGAAAATTAAATAATAATTACAGACTATACTACGGTCATGTAATAATACACAAAAAAAACACAATTGTGTTTATTTTTATTATGTTAAAATTATTATTATGTTGCCGTGCCCTAACCGGGTTTCATGTTGGAACTTACTTATATGTACTGTAAAACAACGAAATGTACACATGAATTCAATAAAAGGATTTGATTTGATTCGATTTGATCTACTTATTAATCCTACGTATATATTATATAGACATGGTTTTTTTTTGAGGGTGGTAAATCATCGAAAAACTTCTCCCGCTCTGGGTGGAGCAGGAGGGCGTGTCAGACTTTTACTGACTAAAACCCACTCCACTACAGTTGCCTGTGTGCCAGGGGCCGCGGTTTCTCTTTCGAACAACCCGCACCCCTGGCAGGCATAATTATAGACATAGTTCTAATGACATGACTTAGCTGTAAGTAGGTATATGCAGCTCAGGCTACCTTTAATATGATAAATCACAGTCATACATACTTCCCATCACGCATCCTTTGCCCTAAGGGATGAGCAGAGGAATACCTATATTGCACCCATATTTTGCCAATAAGTCCATGTAATAGAGAGCGACCCTATTAGTATTAACTGGGAAAAAATCCAGACTCCGGGCTGCTGAAATGGAACCCAGGACCTCATGCTTAGTAGTAGCGCTGGCGACTTCTAGACCAACGACGGAGACACACATTTATGTAACTACTCTTTACGATTCTTTACTCATAGGAGAGATATATGAAATGTCAAATGATTACATAAATACATAGGTATTTGACTATTATCATCATCATTTCAACCGAAAGACGTCCACTGCTGGACATAGGCTTCCCCCAAAAAGGGGGGTCTGCCATAATCGCCACGCTTAGCAGGCGGGTTGTCGATAGTAGTATGGTTCTAAAATACATAGAGAACGCTGCTGCCCATTCTCTAGTAAGTCCCTTAGTCGCCTTCTACGACACCCACGGGATGAAATAGGATGGTGCTATTCTTTACGTCCGGCACCATACGGAACGACTTTTGACTCAAAACCAAAAGTCATTTATTCAAAGTAGGCTGAGAGTCAGCACTTTTCGAACGTCAAAATACATGAGACAGTCCCCCAAAACGCCCACCCTTCACCACTTCCTAGTGCTTTCGCTGGGTAGATCATGTCAATAACTAATGACATAAATAGATAATAATAAAAAATAAAAATTACTTAGACAGGCAATAAAAATAATAAAATAATTATACATATATATATGAACCCATATAACCTGTCACTAGGTACGCCAATTCTGGAGAAAGAACATAAACATTGCCTTGAGTTAATCACAGTGACCAACTATTCTTGTCATTTAAATAGTCGTTGATGGAATAGTAAGCCTTTAAACAAAGGATGGATTTCACTTGAGCTTTAAATGCATCAAAAGGCAAATCTAGCAAAGAATAGGGAAGCTTGTTATAAAAAGTTATACCAAGCCCAACAAATGAGTTATGAACCTTATAAAGCCGATGAAAGGGAGCACGTAGTTTGTCCTTATTTCTAGTGTTAACGGTGTGAATATCACTGTTTTTAGTGTACAAGTGTATATTTTGCGTAATATATAAGATGTTAGCGAATATGAATTGTGATGCCGCCGTGAGAATACCAATATCTTTAAAAAAGTCCCTCAAGGCACCTAGCTGGTATATTGCCTGATTGAAAAATTAAAAATTAAAGTCGCTTTTCGCCTCAGTCTGTGAGTCCGCGTTGTTTGTCTAATCTAAATGATACAAGGGATTTTGATGCGGTTTTTAAATTATTTATTCCGAAACTTTTATGTGCATAAGAAATCTCGAATTTTGTCAAGTCGTTAAAACAGTGCGTATGTATGTAAGTTTATAGGCTGTCATTTGTTGATCGAGTCGTCAGAAGCCCGAATGTCTGACAACCAGTCTTACCTTGCTAAAGGCTATCGTATTACCCAGTAACAGGGTTGAGGCGGTCAGATCACCATTTGCTCGTGTAGAATACTAGTATTCAGCCGCATTCAGTTACACTTAAAGCCAACCTCGACATAGTTGGGAACTGGGTAGGTGGGTTGATGTAACTTCATAACAGTATGAATAAAAACTGACTACGTACATACATACATAATATTCCCTGTTCTCAAAAGGCAGCACACTCCGTTTACTATGCATGTAACATAAAACTTATTTCCTCTGCTAATATTATAAAGAAAAATAGCTACTGGAGAAGATCTTCGAGAAGAGTGCTTTTAGAAAAATACCTATATAGTTTTATTATATTTCATCCGCAGTTGTTTTCTTTTTAGAAGGAGTAATAATTATAGTATATTGTAATAATGTGTAAGCCAGAAAGTGAGGAACCGTGGTTAAATAATAACAGCCGTACAGGTCGATCATGGGTTAACTATTCTAGCCGCGGTCAGTTCTGGTATGGGTGACCATCCATTACAAATTGAGGCCCCTCCGTAGCTCGGAATGGACGTAAAGCCGTTGGTCTCAGCTACCATCGGTAAACCTTTGACAGTGCCAGATGCCAGTAGTCAGAAGCCCAAGTCTAACAGCCAGTCTTACTAAGGGTATAGTCGTACCCAGTAACTGGTTTATGGGGCAGTCAGATAGCCAGTCACTCCACTCCATGTAATACTGTTGGAAGCCCCAAAGTCTGACAACCAGTCTTACTAAGGGGTGTGGCGGACATCTATAATGCCCCCGCATACGAAACTTCAAATCAACAAATGTGGAAAACACAAAAAGTAAAGTGGCGCCATCTACAATGCCATATGCGAACTACTCAAGACTTGACGTCACACCGCAACTACATCAACTATATCGCGCAAGCAGAGTTTACCGAGCGATCTACATTTATACAAGATCCCGACATCAATCGTCGGGCAGTTCCCCACCAGACACAACACCAGTCTGGTCGGAGGATCCTCCTTTACCAATAGAGTATGAGTGAACATTACACCCTGTTCCTTACACCTCTATAGGGGTATCTTCGTACACAGTAGCTGGGTTATGGGGCGGCCAGATAGCCAGTCGTTCCGTGTAATATACTGTTATTCAGATGCATCCGGTTAACCTGAAAGCTGACTTGAACAAAGTTGGAACGCTAAACGGGTTGTACTGGCCAAATTAGCCTGCCGAGTTAAGGCTCTTAGAAGAGCTAAATACTCAGAATGCTTAGGTTAGTTTCAAAGCATTTTTATTTTATCCGGAAATAAGTTTGTGGTGGTAAGTAGGTACTCTATACTGCTGTAACCAGAAAACATTTAGAAAACAACTCGTAAAAATTGTAAATTTGGGTCTTAAATTATTTACTATTACTCGGTAAAGATGTAGCTTTCTAAGGGTGACAGAATTTTTAAAATCGGTCCAGTAGTTTTTAAGTTTATTCGTTACATACAAAATTACAAAAATACAAATCTTTCCTCTTTATAATATTATTATATTATTTAATTATAGATTTATTTCTTGTAACCTAATGAATATGAATTTCAAGTCAAATGTCTATGTAACTTATCCTTTCAGTTGTGCCCTATACAAATACTTATGATGAACATTGTACCTACCAAAAACGAAATACCCTGCGACATTTTCTGTCGACCGTACACGTATTAATAAACTTTCTCCTAACTACGTTGCACTCAAGTTTCAGAGTAATGCACTTAAATTGTAGTATTACATCGAACTACTAACCAGACCTCTGCTAATTAATTAGTGGGTATTATATTTGAAGCTAGACTGGTGGTTAGACTTCCAGACTTCGAGACTTCGAACTACATGTAACGGAAGTCGGGACAGACTTGGGACTTGGGGCGCCGTTTTAAGTTAAGTACACATGGAGGATAAAGTTTTCACAAGCTTTTCTTTAGTTTTATCTGTCCGATGGTATTTCTGGATCTGGATCTGTTATCAAATCTTGCAAGTTAAATTTATTTCACATCCCGGTTTCCGATTGAGCTGAAATTTTGCATGAATGGAAAAGCTTTAGGCTTGAACGTCCTTCTTACACTTAATTGTTGTGATTTCCAAATATTAATAAGATTTTTAAAAATAATATTTATCATGTTGAAAGTCTCTAATTTGCCTCTAATGATTTTGTATCAGTGTAATGACGTTTAAAAAGTATCTCATTGAACAGTTATCGAAAAATTACAAGTTTTTTAACGGAATGGAATGGAAATATGATGTTGGGGGATTCGCCTAGTTTCCTAAGTTAATTCTCTCCGAGCTTTAAAATTACAAGGTTGTCTCAAGAAGTCTATATTGTTATTATGTTGAATACCTAATTAGTTTAAGACAATACTTAAGTTCCATGGTCACCTACCTACCTACGTACATTTTATTTAGTTTTTCGTCAGTCATTGCTCTCAAAACGAAATATTTTTTTAATTTTTTTTTTATTGAAGACATGTGACATCCACCAACCCGCACTGGGCCCTCGTGGTGGATGATGGCCCGCTCCCTTTCACAGGGAGAAGGCCAGTGTCTCAGCAGTGGAAACGTTATAGGCAGATTGTGTGTTTTTAGGGTTCCGTACGTCCGAATAAAAAAACGGAACCCTTATAGAATCACTCGTGTGTCCGTCCATCACAGTCAATTATCTCCGAATCTACTAGAGCGACATAGTTGTAATTTGGTACACATATCAATTTCTGTGACCCTAACGCAGAGGTGTGACGTGAATAGACGAAATTTGTATATGGGCGTCACTTTTGGGGGTCAAGATGGAAAATGAAAAAAAATAATACAAACTACATCGTGTGACATATCAAATGAAAGAACTTTTTGTGAGGATCCTTGATAATTCAAAAGTGCCTGTAATTGGTGTATTTGAAATAAATGCTTTGAGTTTGAGTTTGAGTTTGAGTTCGATCTCAAATATTTTTTTTTGTAATTTTAAAATAAATAGTTTCTAAGTTATTTAAGAAAATAGACGAAAATTTACCATTCCCCCTTACCTCCGAAACTATTGAACCTAATTTTATTTTTAAATACACAAATTAGTTTTCTACTTATAGATTCTGGGAAAACCTATAAGAAGTCCATGATATTAAAATAACATGGTAAATCACTCAATATTGTGCGTACTAACTTACATTTGCAGTTAGAATGTGTGGGAGAACATATTTTTCAACTCCAATGTTAAGTTTTGTTAAATCGGTTTTTATAGATAATGGTACGGAACCCTTCATACGCGAGTCCGACTCGGCCGGTTTTTTGTTATTTTTTTAGCTTGGAACTCAAAGGGCACAAATGTCAGTCGCTTCCAAAGTAATTTGGAAAGTTGTATATTTACACAATTACTTTCAACAGGATTTACTATGGCATGAGACGGGACCATGGTATGGTAACGGATGGTTGTCTGTCCCATATTTTGTTTGCTTTTCCGTCATCCTATTTTCTACTAACATTATAAATGTGAAAGTTTGTATTTGTGTTTGTTTGGATATTTGTTGTTCAATCATGCAACAACGGTAGATCGGATTTAGATGAAATTTGGCACACAGATAGATTATAACCTGGATTAACACATAGAAAATTTCTATTCCGGTAGTACGTTTCCCTGGGATAATTTTCGACCTTCACGCGGGTGAAACCACTGGCGAAAGCTACTCGTTAATACTGCTGACTAGCTGTGCCCGTAACTTCGTCCGCATGGAATAGTTATTTTTTTATTATTTATATTAATAAAAAATAAATACAATTTCTAAAATAAAAGTAGCCTAAGTTTCTCCTTATTAAATCAGCTATCTGCCAGTGAAAGTCCCGTCAAAATCGGTTCAGCCGTTTCAGAGTTTTAGAGATTAGCCGGAACAAACAGACAGACAGAGAGACAAAAATTGTAAAAATGTTATTTTGGTATATGTACCAATGTATACTATCCATATGCATTTAGTAAAAAGTGGTTATTTTAATATTACAAACAGACACTAAAATTTTCTTTATCTGTATGTATATAGATGGAATATTACTTTATCTAGATCCCCAGGTCGAAAATTATTAACATTGTTGCCCTTTATTTTGATTCAATTTGCATTCTAGGGCACAGCATAGATCAAGTAGGAGAGAGGAGGAAGAACACTGCGTGTTTAATTTGATAAATATTACAAGTCCATAATTCAGGACAGGGTCCATAATTGTGACTAATATAATTCCCTACCAACTTTATACATTATGGTACGCAATAAAGAATTGAGAATTGAGAATTGAGAATTCTATTTAACTTTGCTCTGTAAAATTAGTTTATTTTCAGCAAGTTCACCGCTTAGTGCAATAATTACAGAACTTTAATTCTTGCAAAAACCTTCGTGTATTGTTTTTCGGTAAAAAAAAACCTTTTGTATTATTTAACCCATTTTTATTTTTACTACACACTTTTACATTTGTGTTATTCAAAGACTACCGGTGTTTGAATAACTTTTTTCGTTTACCATAAAATAGGTTTCTATTTCACTTTCTATTTCATGTGTATTAAGTTTTCGCCTTGCTGATGCTGCAGTCCCATTTGGAAATATCATCATAAACAGTATAATGTAGGTAGGTACTCTGATGTACATTATTATGAAGGAAACCCGGACCTCTCAGCGGAGTTATGGTCCATTTGACCCGGTTCCACTCCCTTATCTTTGATATTATAAATCTGCAAGAGGATGCCGCGATGCATGGAAATGTTTATTAAAATATATTACTTCGCTAATAGAATTATTAATATGAAAAAAGATATTTCATATTAATAATTCTAATAGCGAAATAATGCATGATGAAAACTGTCTACACTTCAAAATCAAAAAATTACTTATCTAGTAGCAGTAGTAGTAGTCTCCTATTTGAGGAAGTAAGGAAACTAATCTGTGTTTTTTAATTTAGTTTCCAAACCTGTAAATAAATGAGTTTTTGAGAAAATAACTTAAATACTTACACATAAAAAATCATTTTTGGGAGCCACTACTTTATTATTTTAAACATTTTATTAGTCATTCTTAAATCAACTTAATTTAGACTTTCAGAAAGTTAGTATTTTGTTAAACTGATAAAAACTTATGCTCTATTCAACTGCTTGTATAAAATGATAACAAAGATTTGAATAGACCATAGGTATGTTACTCCAACGCACACACTGCAGAACTTATAATCCTGCTTATACCCACATCAAACAATAGCGTGACGTATCCACGGAGTAAAAGATTTAGATCTAAACACATTACCGACCATACCCCAATTTGTATGGACTCAAGGCGTAATTCAGTTCAATCACAAACGCCTATTACCGAGGTAGGCAAAGATTATAGAACAAAATGAGATGAGATTTTATCTCACAATACTTTATTGCCTACACGATGGTAGTAATGTGTTTTTGTGAGAAAACACGCGATAAATCCCTGTGTTTTGGCAGGGAATATGTGAATTTGATGTTTGTTTTAGCTTTTAGGGTTCCGTACCCAAACGGGGTTAGGTTAGATAGGCTCCGCTGTACATCCGTCCAATCGTCTCCGTGTCACAGGGTTGTAACTTTGAAACCGTAATAGGCAGACACTTGAAATTTTTACCGGGTATGTACCTACCTCTATGGTCGCTATAAGAACAAGTAATAAAAATAAAATAAAGTTAAAAATAAGGGGATCCTCCCTAATACCAGAACCGTGTTTTTTCGGCGGGCGGCGTTTGTTTAACCAAAAAAAATGTGTGAAAAATATGTACCTAGTGTTGAAAAAAATAAGTACCTAGTGTTGAATATTGTACGGTGATACGGAATTCATCGTGTGTGAGTCCTACTCGCACTTGGCCGCTTTTTGTTGTTTGTTAAGCGTCATAAGTTAGTGAATGTTGTTGTGAATAATGTGCTGCTGGTTTTTCGCTAGTATTTAAGTATAAGTTGTAAAGTAGTTAGTATTATAAATGATGACTTAGGTGGTCGTTTGTAAGTCGATTTATTTAACATAGCTCGTAGGGGTTAAGGTCACCTATTGCTCTAACTGTTGCGGTTTTGTTCGGAGTCGAGTATCACTAAAACATAATTTGAATACCATTCAAGTTTAGCTTTGGGAACCCCGAACAATTTTATGGTTTTGATTACAGAGTGACAGGGGACATCAAAGCGCAAATTGAAACCATGAATTCAACATAATATGATTCCAGACGGGGTCTGCGGAGGGTTAGGGGTAGCGTAGAAATTTTAGTTGATTATGCAAAAAGAAACGATTTTTTCTGTTGTTTCATAGAAAAGTGGTTGTACTTACTTAGAACACCTAAGCGGTCAAAATGTATTGAACAGCCATTTCGACGGGTGTGCAGAACTTCAAATTTTTTTTTTTTTTTTTATGAATCTGAATATTTTTAATGAAAAATAATTATTTCGAAACACAACTATCGAAATGTGGGTATTCTAAAGGCACACCTCTGCTTAGACCCTTTGGGGATTGCAGGCGTGATCTGGTGTTACGCCACTACACCAATCTAAATACGTTTATTTCCCAGTTACCTACATGTAGTTGCGTTTTCTAAACTCGCCAAGAAGTCAAAATAAAACATATGTCCCTTCTATATGCCAATTCTATGACATGAATATCGCATGCGTAGAGGGGCGATCCTGTCAAGTGGTGCTATTAGGTGTCATTTCCTCATTGTATTAAAACATTGAACGATCACGATATGGTTTTGTATAATAATGGCAGGAACTTTTGGGTGACGTTGATTGTAATGGATATTAATATAATATACCTATACAGTTAAATGTATATAGTTAAATGAAACTCACATTAGGGCCACTGATGTATGAACGTGCACGAAATAAAAGGAGTTAAGTATAGTATAGTAAGGAACATGGCTGCAGGTGTAGTTTTGTAGTTTTCACCTACCTGGGAAGAAGACGTGAGCTTAAGTATGTGTAAATATTATTTGTTTCACTTGAATTTTGATCGTTTTGTGCTTTACGTAATAATAATTATGCATGAAAATGATGATTTAGGTTATTTATTGAGTTCGCTATAGCTATAGCGAACTTTATTTATTTATTGAAACATTATGCACAATTTAAAAAAATACTGTCTTAATGCCTAATGCTTTTTCTACGAGTCCACTCTATAATAGTACATAGCTATGGAAAACTCTGATCATATTATAGTCTTCTTGCCAGTTTTTGTGGTCGACGCATCATGTCTTCTTCTTCCATATTTATCTATCAGCCATATAGTATATTTTCTCACAATGTATAATATCGTCGTTTTTGGTCTACTTTTCCTTATGAAATAAACATTCATACTCAAAACGTTCCTCACGACATGTCTCTTATTAGAGTGACGAATATGACGTGTCGGTCTGGCATCAGTTTCTCCGATTGTAGCCAGTGCTCATCAAGGCGTACCCTAACTGCGTAAAAAACCATTAATCAGAATTTAAATAATTTTAAATGTTATTTCTAATCCATTGCTTCGCAAGTTCCAAAAAAAATCTGTTCAACAACGTATATAACACAATGAAAGTTGTTGAACTGTCGAAATGAAAGCCAATTCCTTCTGTTAGTGTGACACGCAGTTACCCCGCTGATCTGAACTGGCTATAATTTAAATTTACCTAACCTGAACGGGCAGTAAACTGGTAACATAAACAAGTAATACGAATTAGAATTGAGTCAAAGTAACACGACAAACTATGTTCTTACGAGATATACTTCCTTTCAATGTGGGTTAAGCAGATGATGATTAAAATGACCATCACTTAATAGGTTAATAGATAAATGATTTTATTTCTGTAAGTAGGTTTGTACAAACACTTTTACACGTCAACCATATTTTTAAACTAGATGAGGTCGGCGTTTCCTATCTGACTACTCTGAGAAGAAAGGCCGAAACAAACTCAGAGGTCACAGTCTCTTTTAAAGTCCAGACATAATCTTGGTCCGATCATGTGAAGACCATGTGGATTGGTGTCTAAAATGGTTTTTTGAGAAAAGAACCACACAGATTGAGTATCCATTCAGTGCACACATTTATCAGTAATCATGCAGCTCAGCTCAGAACTTGAGGAGCTTAACGATTTGACGAACAACACCAAAGAAAGGACATCTGGGTAGGCCGCATAAAGTACTCAAACTGCCAGACCACGACTAAATGAAGAAAGAAAAAAAAACACCCACACAGTCATCACATTCACAATAATTAAAGCAATATAATACTTTACAAAGTAAATATTCATGTCTTTGTTTAAATAAAACTCATAATGTCAATGTCTATATAATCAAAAAATATGAAAATAATCATGGTGAAATCATTTGAGGAATACGAATACGGAACTATATAAATAGAATACGGACTAATATATATATTTTTTTTTATTAATGTCCACAACTCCACGTCAAACCGCGGTAAAATAACCATTACGTCCATTATATTTTCAGTATCAAACATTAATTGATTCCGATGTAGGTATTTACTGTATGGCGCATCAAAATTAATGATAAGTGCATTGAATGTTACATCAAATATCAGTCTGTTGTCAGTAATTATGTGGACTAAAAATGATTGTAATACTGTTGAAGGTACCGTCAGCAGCTAAAAAGGTTTGATATTTCAGTTTTGTAACTGAATTTGACAACGGCAGCCTAGTTTGAATAAATGACTTTTCATTTTGATTTTTTGATTTTGCATAGATGAAATAACCAAGTAAAATAATAAAAAAAAATCGTAAATAATCGTATAGTAATATCTAAGTTTTTTAGTTAGCTTCAACAATACGTATTGTTTCCACTTAGTGTTTGTTGATGATATTATAATAACTTTTATTTGTTTAGCTTACTTATGTATTCGAATATTTGTGATGTAGGCACAACAACTAAAAAGTAAAAAAAAAAAATATTATTACAAAAAAATACTCAGAAACGCAGCGGCAGAAAAACATAAACAAAGACACTGACTTCCGAAATAAATGATTTTTTTTTGGAAATCGGTGTTCTTTTTTTCAACATACTTTTTTGTGTCAATTATGATATTATATAAGTGTTTTTAAAGCTAGTACAGACTTCAGTTGCCGACTGTCCGTTAGTTTTATTGTGGAATGCATGAGAGCAGAGAGGCTGTGACACAGCTTTTAGTTTGCAACTGCTGCGATAATGTAACCTGTTGGGTCTTGTGATATACAAATATGATAATTGTAGGTAGGTACTCCTAGATCTGCATAATCAGCCTACAACGTTCCCACTGCTGGGACACAGGCTTCATCTCAGTGTAAGGAAGTGTGCGTAACCATCTCCACGCCGCTCCGGCCACCATAGGCACGGGCTTGCGGATGGCGAGTAATGGGTAGCTCGCTGTCCGGTAAGGACCAAGCCCGGGTCGACGGCGCGTTGTGTTCCACTCGCGCCTCAAAGAGATGTCAGCAGCAACTGATGGGGCCCGCAAGGGCCGATGCCTGCCAGGGGTGCGGGTTGTTCGAAAGAGATACCGCGGCTTCTGGCACACAGGCAACTGAGGGAACACGGGTGGGTTTTAGTCAGTAAAAGTCTGACACGAAGAGCGGGAGAAGTTATTTGATGATTTCCCACCCAAAAAAAAAAACTATCTCCACGCAGGCCCAGTGCGGGATGGTAGATGTCACATTTCTTCGACTTTTTTTATATTAGGACATGCCAGTTTCCTCACGATATTTTCCTTCACCGTTTTGAGAGCAGAGGTGATGAAATGATTGTTACAAAGTGAACTGCCCAACTGCTGTAGGTTCGATCCCAGGCAGGGTTCGAATCCACGACTTACAACTCGTAAATCACGGTTGTTACCACTGGGCCAGCACTGCTAAGGTTTTCTGTCACTAAAAGTCATTGAATGCGTTAAACGCTATACCTACATAATTAAAATAGCATTCTGTCTCTGCTGTCTTCAAATGATTACTCTCTCTCGCTCCGTACCATGGCCTGGACCAGGGCCGGACGCGAGAGATCGCCGCCACCGATCGCCTCCACGAGGACACGGAGGTGCTCCGTTCAAGCCGGGCAGACCTCCACCGTATGCTCCACCGTGTCCTCAGAAACACCCGGCCGTTTCCTCCCGCCTTATCCGAAACAGGAACCTCCCGTAACAGCCGTGTCCGGTGAGAACCTGTGTCAGGTGGAAGGTGAGGATGCCATGCCGCCTTTCAAGCCACACCTCAAAGAGGGGATTTACCGCCACAATCGTGGCGTGCCCAACACTGGGTTGCGGCAATCGCACTCTCCACGTCGCCATGAGATCCCGCCGGAGCTCTGTCCGCTTTGCCGCGATTTTCCGCGGCAGCTGAGTTACGCCCCCTCGTGTGTGCGCGAGGACCTTTGCCTCCAGATCCCCTGGCGGCAAACCAGCAAACCGGCAAGAAGGCAACCCGCCGCCTAAACGGAGATCGTGCGGTATCCCCGTACCATCCGGATGGCCATGACCCTATGGGCCACCTTCAACCAGCGTGCTGGCTGGTGCCTCAATGTAGGCGCCCACACCGGTGCTCCGTATAGGGCCATGGCCCGCACGACCCCCAAATAGCAGTAGTTACTTAACAATACGAAAATAGAAGAAAACAGTGGCCCTAGTGTGAGTTTCATTTAACCATCTTGATCAAACACAGTGAGTGCGTTCGGCATTCCGATTGGCTCTGGATTGGTGACGAAACGCGCTCACTGCGTTTGATCGAGATGGTTATATGAAACTCACACTAGGGCCTCAGTCTTCTGTATTGTTTTAAGAGCAAAAGTATGCACAAGACAAAGTCATCACTTGCGTTTTACTAATCAAGTTGTAAAACAAAATAAACTAGGGAAACAGCTGGTGACCACTAGAACATAACCCTTTTAAATGTATTAAAACGAGTCACAGCAAAAGAAAGTAAATTTTGAATTAATTTTAAACCACATTTAACAAATAAAAGTGCAAACTCACCAATTGATTTAATTCATTTCAATTAATTCCGTAGCGAACTGAACTCAATATAAATTATTCATATTCCGACCATAAATCTGAATTCCAATTTTTGAAGCAAGAATTCGGTTTTTGAAAAGTTTGAGATCAATTTTGAAATTAGAACGCATTAATTTTAATTTATCCTTTAGTAATTTATGGTTTTGCATAGTTTGTGGCCCCTGGCGTGACCTATGACCTCAGCCGGCAATGATTACTTGACCTGACCTCGGTTATCTTGCCCACAACGGCTGTGCATAATATGGGGCAGCTTAATGCAAAGGGTACGGAGGGTATAAATGAAATATTTCGGACAATGAGGTCAACATTTTGCCTTCAATATTGTGTTTGTTATGAAATTGAACTGAATACTCAGTGCAATTTCTACTCATAGTTGATCTACGAATTTCTTCCTCTTCAAACTGAGAATAAAATGGTAAATAAATCTTATAGAATTTATTTTATTATTTAACCAACAAATTGCGGAGAGTACCTACGTAACTTGTTAATACGGGAATCAAATCAAAATTAAAAGTAATTTATCCAAACTAGGCTGGGACTCAGCTCTTTTTGAACGTCAAAATTACATATGACAGTCCTCCAAAACGCCCGTTCTTCACCACTCCGAGAGTCCGTGTCTACACAGTAAGACAGTGATCAGGGGCAGGGCTTATCTAAACCGCCCCTATATTTGTGTGTATTAAAACTGTTATGTGTACTAGGTGTAATAAAACGAGAACTATTAGAAGTAGAAGACCCAATGGGGGTATTTATCGTGGTATTCAAGCCGATGTCTAAAAAGATAGTCATATTCTCTATAAACCTATTTTTATACTTTAATTTAATTAAATTCAAGTGGAATTCCACTTGCTACAAAATTAATTCAAATGTTTGTAATTGAACCTTTTTTAGGACTCATGATTGAATCATTAGCAAAAAGTTTACCCAGACATCTTGAAAAAACGTAACAAAAAAAGGGTTCTCGTGTTTCTAGGCGTAAAAATGAGTTTCTTTTTCTAGAAATAGAACTGCTAAGCTTAGACATTTCGCTCAGGATTCACTGTTCCGTCCCTTTGAGTAGCTCGTTTGTCTTTGTGTCCGTCACAGGCGGGAATCAAACCGAAGTCTATCCGTTTTGGGAAAGAATAGTTCTGTATCAAAATAGTTTTTTCAATAACTGATCTGACAGGTTAGTTTTGTTTATGTGTAACGGCCATTTTGCACATCATTTATTGATGGCCGTATTGATTAGGTACTTATGCGTTCTTCATTTTTTTTTTCGTACTTATGCAACTTTTTGAACAATATTCTATGAAGAGTCATGTATTAATCACCTAATTATGTCTTCGATGTACCTTCATCATAATCAGCTGAGAGGGAGTGGGCCATAATCCACCACGCGGGCCCAGTGGGGTTGGTATATGTCACATGTCTTTGAATTTTTGGTTCTAGGACATGCCGGTTTCCTCACGATGTTTTCCTGCACCGTTTTGACAGTCAACAACGACAACGATAAGTTTTTA
This sequence comes from Polymixis lichenea, assembly GCA_949091785.1. NCBI lineage: Eukaryota > Metazoa > Arthropoda > Insecta > Lepidoptera > Noctuidae > Polymixis > Polymixis lichenea. The sequence goes on along the minus strand of OX420943.1, from coordinate 22,330,826 downwards.
TTATAAGTAAACCTTACTAACAATAAATCCTAGCCTAGCCTTTTCCCAAATATTTTGTAACCGGATGCAGCTGAGTACATGGTGCGACTGCCTTTGTGATCTCCACAACCCTATTACCTACTATGTAACAGCAATAGCGATTGGTAAGACTGTCAGACCTTCGGGCTTCCGACGACCCATAATACCTATCAAAGATCTACGAATGTCAGCTGGGACTAACGGCTTAACGTTCTTTTCGAGGCACGGAGGGGTCTTGGTAAGTGAAGACGGCAAGCGTAGTTTAACCTGATCGATTAACCCGTACAGCTGTTATTGCTTACTAACAAGCCCCTCACAGATAATGTTCGCTTTCATTATTTCAATAACTGTACGAAACACAGTACTTACATCATCATACAGCTTTCTACCTACTCAAAGTAATCTATCGTCTTTGTAAATACACCTACGCAACTTCCTATTTGCGAAACAAACACCACATAAACATCAGTATGCAATATATTCATGTACTAGCTTTTGAAGCACGGAACCACTCGAAGTGGTGGAGCTTGGGGGAGGCCTATATCCAACAGTGGACGTCTGTTAAGTCCACCCATCTCAACATTGCCGCGCGCCAGCTGCAGTGAAAGAGGAATGAGGGGACAGTGGCTCGTCTACCGGGCGCGGGCCCCCGCGCCACGACCTATCGTCGCGATCATCGGTCCTTCGAGCCGGATCAATGATCGCAATGATAGATCGTGTTGGAGCAAAATTAAAGCTTAAGTGGACTGAATAACATGTTTGATCAGAAATATGCAATAAAAAACGGTTAAATGTTCGGTTTAAAATGGTAACAGAGGCGTGCAACAGCTGACTGTGGTGTGGCACGGGGTCCCTCTTTCACTGCTGCTGACGTGAAGCGATGTTGAGATGGGTGGACTCAACAACGTCTTCAAGCTGAAATGATGATGATGATGATGACTAGCTTTTGTCAGCGACTTCGCCCGCGTAAAGGTCGGAAATTATCCCACGGGAACGTACTACCGGGATAAAAGTAACGTATGTGTTAATCGAGGTTATAAACCATTTGAATGCCAAATTTCATCTAAATCCGTTCGGCCGTTTTTCCTGATTGAGTAACAACCATCCAAACATACAAACTTACACATCCTACTGATATTATAAATGTGAAAGTTTAGATGTTTGGATGTTTGTTACACAATCACGAAAAACGGCTGAAAGGATTTGGATGAAATTTGGCACAAAGATATTTTGTAACCTGGAATAACACATAAGGTACTTTTTATCCCGATAGTATGTTTCTGTGGGATATCTAATTTCCGACCTCCAAGCGGGCGAAGCCGCTGGTAAAAGCTAATTTATAATATTGGGAGGATACTAGGATATATTCTTTCGAAACTTAACAGTACAAATCTAAAGTAGATCTACTTACTCAATTAATATAGGCGTCATTTTGTAACCACCTTCCGGTAAACAACTACCTATAAGTATAAAAAACCCTCCAACACTACTAGTTAAAATTTACAGCTCATCTACTCAAATATAATCCCACAAATAGCTCTTAAGTCTCTTACAAAGAGATGAGATGGATTATGTTGTTCAGAGGTACCTCAAGAGCGTCTTAGTGGTCTGTTCTTATGGCATGTTCGACTAGATGGGGGATTATATTGTTTCACAATAGGAAGAGGCTATAGAGGGAATATTGCTTAAAAATCAACAAGAGTTGGTATTTAATTTATGGAGTCTTTGAATAACGATTGCTTCTTCTTCGGACACAGAGAGGTGGAAAAAGACTTGGGACGCCTTTGCTCAGCGGTGGGACGAATAACCTTTTCTTGATGAGAACTTAAAGTTGATGCAATTTTAATATAGGTAATATATTTTTCTGTCTTTAAAGATGGACATCCAAAGCTTAAGCAAAATATAGCGTTTATGTTGAAAATGATGAATAATTAAAATTCACATGTTGGTCAAGTAATAAGATTTAAAACCACTCATTACTTAATTCCTAGAATTTAAGCTTCTATCCATCCTCGTCCCGAAGCAAACAGCTTACTCTAAATGAAATCATAGTCCAAAGCAAAACATTTAAAAGCAGACTGCAACTGGTTTTAATCACAAGATATTTCTGGAACATTCTGAGAATTTTGATCAGGAATTTCATTCATTTTCGTACCTCTGAATACGGATGTAAAAGCGACATTTACAAATGTTATTGGGGTGAAAAATTTGTAGATCCAGTGGTAAGAGGGATGGAAGGTATTAATTACAGCTTCAATTTGAATGTTGGTCCGATTTCAGTTTTAGAGGAAGCGTTTCTACTTGGGTAGTGTAATCCTACTAAGATTATAAATGTGGAATTTTGTATGTTTGGATGTTTGGATGTTTGTTACTGAATCACGCAAAAACGGCTGAACGGATTTGGATGAAATATTGCAAACAGATCGTTTATAACCTGAACTAACGTATAATATAGGTACTTTTTCGTAGTACATTCTTGTGGGATAATTTCCGATCAGTTCCATATCCATGCTAGATTTTGTGTCAATTGTTTTATAGCCCTGCTCTCCGCAGTAGTGGCACTTGAAGCTATGAAGCAATGCAATGATCTTTAAAAAAAGTCATCGTCCCTCCCTGCCTTTATCCCCTGTTACTTAGGGCCGGCGCACCACGTTTTACTTCTACCATTCTCCCCCGTCAATCGTCACGCTATCTTTAACTTCCTTGTCGTTCATATCATTCCTCACACAATCTATCCATCGTTTCTTTGACTTTCCTTTCCCTCTCCATCCATTAAAATGTAAATTCATCTTATTAAATTGTAAGTGTTTTCTCCATACTCATCAAAAAACCATACCAAGGCAAACGATATCCTTTCAACTTCTCTGTCTTTGGCGCCACTTTCAAACTTCCCTTTAGATACCTACATACAACTATTTTGCAAAATAAAAAGTAAGAAAAGAATAAATGGAACTTAAAATGACACTAATATAAAAAGATTGGAGTTATTAATACCGCACGAAGCAACAAGTAGTTGGAAACTTTGAAGACTCATAAATATCTATATAGGCTCCAGACAGATTTATCGCTCTATTTTGGTTAAGAAAAGCAAAGTTATGATTATTTAAGAACCGGGCGTCAGATGAAATTTTTAGGCCATTTTCGGAGCACTGAGACCAGCTGCAAATCATCATCTAGGTTGGGGTGGTTGTGGGTGTCTAACCGAGTTAGCTGAATACCAGTATTTAATTTAGAATGGATAACACGACCAGCGATACAGTAAAAAATAATTATTAATTTTCTAATTAATAATTATTAATTATCAATTATAAAAATAATTATTGTTTAAATTATTTATTTTCTACTTTTTAGTTTGGCTTTTAAAGCGTGTTTTTTTAAACTATTATTTATTTTTCTATTTTTTGGTTTTGCTAACTAGAAAAGCGTGTTTTTGTCTATTTTTTTTTTAATTATTGAATTGTCATAGGTCCTCGATAAGTTTAAATGAAATCTGACCGTTTAAAGTGGGTCAAAATAGCGTCCAAAGGAGTCGATTAGATACAAACATACAAACAAACAAACATACAAGTGAAGCTAATATAAAGCGTGTAATAAGAAAAGTCCGTACTCACTCATGACTCATCAACTAACCCATACCGTTGGACTTAGAAAGCTGAACTTTTGAACATCAACAACCCTTTATGCTGTAGATAAGATAGGGAATATATTTAAGGCTAACTAAATCGCTAGCAAAGTGCTAATAGCTATTATAAATCCTACTCATCATCATGATCATCTGCCTAGCCTTTTCTCGTTAGGGTCGGCCTCTCAGTCTAACCGGATGCAGCTGAGTACCAGTATTTAACATGGAGCGACTGCCTGTCTGACCTTCAAAACCCAGTATCTGCGTAATACCCCTTGGTAAGACTGGTTGTCAAACTTTGGGCTTCTGATGACCAGTAACCACTGTCAAAGAATACTCATTAAAAATACTACTATCCTGGCGTTTTCTTGTCTTAGCAATTTAAAGGTTCTTGATAAATCCAGTTCCAAGTTTTTCCTTTTTAAAAAGAACTCGTGTAAACGACGCGGTGATAAGTTCCTCAAAGGTTTTGTTTTCAATTCACTGCTCAAGTGAGGGTTCTATTCTAGAACCACGTGATATTTTATACCTTTTGTGTTTTAAAAATGGCTGAATCCGGATCGTTCAAGAGTCTGGACACGTGGAAGGTTTTGTCGCTATTTTGTATGAAGTTACTCGTGCGTTTATTGGCAAATGGATGACTATAATAGATACTTCCTACACTTTTCAAATTAACACACACACTTGGAAAATATTTGTGCCTATTTCGGAACTGTGATGGTCATAAAAGTTAAAGGTTCTACCGAATCCCAAAGGACCCGTTCCTTTGTAGTTCCATGCATGCATGACTTAATAAGTGGGATTCATGATTTTATAAGTAACTGATACACTAAGTCACCTTCATCTATCTGTATTAGAACATTATGATTACAACCTCACCTTAACCAAAGCGATCACGTCGTGAATATCGTCGCGTTCATTTGACGCTTTTGTTCACAAAGGCGTTCCTGTTTTCCAACAAAAATAAAAAAGCGACGTTCGCTTTTTAGGTTAGGGCGCGGTGAAACCACCAACTTTGTCAAAATTGGATGAAACTGAAACAGAAACATAGAGATAGCAAGAATCAAAGGTCTAGCAGTAGGTAGAGTCGGTTGATGATGATGACGACGAACCGACAGTGCTATAGAAGATCTGCATAGAAGAAGTGCTGAAGGGCGGGCGTTTTGAGCGACTGTCTTATGTAATTTTGACGGTCAGAAAGAGCAGACTCTCAGCCTATTTTGAATAAGTAAATGACTTAATTACACGCTTTATATTAGCTTCACTTGTATGTTTGTTTGTATGTTTGTATGTAACTGACTCCTTTGGACGCTATTTTGACCCACTTTAAACGGTCAGATTTCATTTAAACTTTGTAGACTTATCGAGAACTTATGACAATTCAATAATTTAAAAAAAATAGAAAAAAACACGCTTTTGTAGTTAGCAAAACTAAAAAATAGAAAAATAAATAATGGTTTAAAAAAACTAAAAAAACACGCTTTAAAAGCCAAACTAAAAAGTAGAAAATAATTTTATTCTATTAAAAAGCTTGGGGTGCTTGATATTAATTGATTATAAAAACCCCACGCTTTTTAATAGAATTAAATTATTTTCTACTTTTTAGTTTGGCTTTTAAAGCGTGTTTTTTTTTGTTATTTTAAACTATTATTTATTTTTTAGTTTATGGTTCCTTTTTTCTTTAACACCACATGACCATAAAACATAATCAGCCTATATTGTTACCAATGCTGGAACATAGGCCTCCTCTCAGTAAGAGGAAGTGGGCCACAATCCACCACGCGGGCCAGTGCGGGTTGGTTGATGTCACGTCATTTCATTTTTGTTTCTAAGACATACTGGTTTCCTCACGATGTTTTCCTTCACAGTTTTGGGAGCAGCAGTGACGAAATAATTACATAAAGTAAAACGTCTGACTGAATTTGAATTTGCCCTGCCCTGTGAGCATAAAGCTATTGCCAAATTATCCACGACCAAAAACAAACAGTTATCGTTAAGCTGATAGTAAGGCATAAAAAGTTTATTCGTTTGCCGTAAAATAGGTTATAAAGTTAACAAGACGATGTAATAAATCTGTCTGATTTATACAAACGATTTCGTTGATAGTTAGTATTGAGTTGAAGGCTAAATGTGTTAGCTATTATGCCTAGACAAGTTTTTGAATTGTAATAAATTCTTTCGTATACACTTTGGAAAAAGAAATAAAACTTCGTATTGACACTTCCGCTCCGATGGCGAAGTCGAAATCTTGTTGTAAGCCAACAATTTCGGGCCGTATCAATCAATCTGCTTGGTTTTTTCCTAACTGTGTTAGGGTCGAATTCTGGTGTACCCGAACGTTGCTGAATACCGGTATTTTATATGAAGCGACACAACCCACAACCATAACCCAGTTACTGGATAATACGATACCCCTTGGTAATATTGAATGTCGAACTTCGGATTTCGGGGCGTACGTACGATACGCCAAATTTCGCCCAAAAGCCTTCAGCTTCAGCTGATGTTGTTAACTATTTTATCTGTGCCAACTTTAATGTAGTCTGTCGTGGAGCTGTTTGCTACTTGTGGCATTCCAATTTGTCAATATGTTGGCCCATAATGCGACAGATGTTTCCCGTCTACTTCCATTTCAATTTCGCGGTCGTTTAGCAGAAATAAGCCAAAATATTATAGAATCGTTACGTGTTCTTATATAAAAATGTTATAAAAGCTGAAGACTGTGAATAGCGCCATCTTAGAGATTTTTCACAGATGATAATAATATTATTGTACTCTGTTGTATAAGAATTTCTTTTTACGATTTCCGCTTGGCAATTACGTTTTACACAGGTAAAGGAATATCACCATTCGTGCTTTTTTTCTTCCAGACGGTTATACATTTTTGTTTTCATTTGTACATTGATAAACTTCAGTCGGCAATAGTATACAAGGCACTCTATTCGGCTAGAGATAGGCAGAAGTAAATAGAATCAAAATAAAATAAAAACTTTCAAATAAAACTAGCAGGCGAAACTTTACAAACAAAAAACAACCGACTTCCGAAAAAACACTACAAAGTGAAAAATAACTTTAATTTCGGCAGTCGGTGACTTTGGATATGTATTTTAATTTTTTGTCACCGCCTTCCGAAATTAAAGTTTTTTTCGGAAGTTGGTTGTTTTTTTTTTTGGAAAATGTTTTTATTTTTCACTTTTTAGTTATAGTACCTACCCCACCAATACGAAATTTTATCATCCTTGGGGTCAAAACAATGCATATTTATGCGATAGCAGCAATCGCAGTTTAGGCGGCGGCGGTTGGCGCAGTGGTTAAGCTATTGGCTGCTACGCTGCGTGTCGTGGGTTCGATTCCCGCACGGAACAAATATTTGTATGACCTACAAGTAGTTTTTCTGGGTCTGGGTGTTTGTGCATGTGAGTTTAAATGTTTGTAAACGCACCCACAATACAGGAGAAATTCCTAGTGTGGGGCAACGTTTTTAAAAAAAAACAAACAAACAAAACAAACAAACATTTACTGTAATTTTTTTAAGAGTTCCGTTGTCTGACGAATCATCATCAGCTCTATATGAGATTAAAATGGGACCACACGGAAAGAACTAGCTTTCAAATAAAAGCAGAACCATCAAAATCAGTTCACCCAGTCGAAAGTTATGAGCTAACACACATTTAAAAAAAAATACAGTCGAGAACCTCCTCCTTTTTTTGAAGTCGGTTAAAAAGTAGGCAGTCATAGGGACTGCCAACAGAAGTCAAAACTTAAACTTAGGAACTTTACTTTACGATGTCGGTGACATAAGTTTGGTCCCTAAAACAAATCGCTCAATGCAGCTAAAGTAGTTTTCACTTCAAAAAATATAATTTCAAGTAACTAGAAACAGCTGATGACAAGATCAAAATATGTTTTCTGGTAATATAGTTGTTTCAAATTTAAAGTTTAAAATATTTTTTTATTTATAATATATATTATCATGTATAAATATCCCATCACGTTTTTAAGGTTTCGCCAACTAATCTATGTTTACCTTGTATAATAATACAATAGTATCTACACTATGCCCTACGTAAAACAAAGGCTAACCACCAAACATTAATAAGTCTAATAGATTTACAAACACGACAAAGTATTCAATGTAGTAAAGTTCAAGGTATTTGAGTTACTTTATTGTTTTGATTGTAATCTTGCGTCGACTTTCCATTGGGCTTTCATGTTCTAGAGACGTGAGTTACTCCGTAAGGGGCGAGTGGTGTAACGTGTAAGATTTATGGGCCATATCTTGATCTAAGACTTACGTTTTTAAACTTTTAAATTGATAACTTGAATATTTAAAGGAAATGCTCTCCGGGATAATTGTCGTTATAATAATTATAAGGTCTTATGCAATATTGTCGCCTTAGACGTGAATTACACGGAGGCGGCGTGGGGTGAGGGCGCGGCGCGGGCGCAGCGTACCTGCGCAGTACAATATGTACTGCGTACGCTGCGCCTGCGCCGCGTCTTCACCTTGCGCCGTTTCTGTGTAATTCGCGCCTTAGGAAGAGGACGAAAGGCAGTCATTATGACGAAACGTATCTACCGTACGAGACATGATCTTGTATTTCTCAAAGCAAGTCTTCTGTTTATGTACGTTTAAATGGCACACGGACAATGATCGAATACGTTCAGTTACTATTATCCACTAATGATCAAATACGTTCAGTTACTATTATCCACTAATGATCAAATACGTTCAGTTACTATTATCTTTTGCAATTGTTGACATGAAAACATATGTAATGGTAAATAATACATTCGTTATAGAAAATACAATATCTATTGATTTTCTGAGCGGACTTTCCTGTGTGACACTATAATATTTACTATATAGTGCTGTAACGATAAACAATTAAACTGTTTTTCCCAAGGCCCATTTTCCATTGGCCCATAGCCGAAAAATAGTGCCTTAAGGTAGAAGATAGTAGATCTATAGTATTTGACAGACTTCATAGTGTGTAACGCAATTAGACCTTTAAAATACGTTAATTTCAAAAAGATTATGTGGAAACGAAGATTTATGGCACCAGGGCAAGGGCGAATGACACTAAACTATAATAGCTAAGCCATTGGTTAAGCGTTGCCACGCTTGTTTAACGCCGAGTAATCCTAGGGGACACACAACATACTAAGAATAGCTGAATAGCTCCCATGAGGAGGCCTTCTAATGGTTGAGGCGTAGCGTATGAATTTAGACGGTTCATGCATGGGAACGTTTTTCTATTTTATAAGCATCATGCGTGTATTCCCCAAAGGAAGGAGCAGCAGTTATGTTTTCAAGTGCCATGAAGAGGGTTACCCCCTGTTGTCATACACTGGGACAGGACTCCATTTGTACTCTGAACTGCTACTAAGAAGTTTGCTAATGGAAAAACTCAGTAACTCCATAGAACAGCACAAACATTTAGTGAATTTGCATAATATATTCGCTTTAGATCGCCAAAAATTTTGGAAATATTAAGTGAATATAACTTGCATGATGTGTAGTGTTTTTTTGTTTGTTTTCTCAATATTGTCAGTGGTGATTATATCAAATACTTTTTTAATATAATTAATCCCTATTTGTTTTAGTTTAAGAGAAGTACATCCTCTTTTTTCCCTTCCTGGCCTCTGCTTTTCTTTTTTGTTACTTAAATATTGTGTCTTCACTGTATGCTTAACCTAGGTAATCTGTGGAAACATCGTGGATTGTACATTTACCCACTTCCCGTTATATAACTGTTTGTATTCCCTAACAAAATAAATAAATACATAACTCTGCCTGATTTTCGAATTGAACCATCCCTGGTAAAATTTCCACGCTCATAAATCGCAGTTTCTAAGAAGACTAATCAGCAAAACAGTCTAAGCAAATCATAGCTTAAAAGTACGAATTTAATTTTGACATTGGTGGTGCAATCTACCAAATGAAATAAACTCGTTACTATAAATCCTTACTTTAATTAAGTCCATTTAAATCAGGATTAACATTAAAATTATTTACTTCTAATAAACCTTGCAAATAAAGGATTTTGCTTAATCTCCCAAAAGTAATTTGCAAAATGCTTTTGTTAAAGGAAAAAGTCTATTTGTGATCATGAGGCTGAAAGATAAAGGAAAAAAGGAAGGATAAACTGGGACAAATGTCGGGAGAGTTAAATTTTAAACAAAATTCGCCCTTCCAAAAGGTCTTTGGGTACAAAAAGAAAAACATGAAGTGTTGTACTGAAAAAGGGTGCTAAAGGAAACTGAACAACATCCAGATTTGTGAAGGTCTAACTGTACAAGGGTTTTTTTTTGAGGTTGGGTTATCATCAAATAACTTCTCCCACTCTGGGTGGAGTGGAAGGGCGTGTCAGACACTTACCGACCACCCGTGTTCCTTCAGTTGCCTGTGTGCCAGGGGCCACGGTATCTCTTTCGAACAACCCGCACCCCTGGCAGGAACTGTACAAGGGTCATACCTAACAGAATACTGACTGAATAAAGCTTTTCTTTCAGAAAAGTCTACTTGTTTCCAACTCAATCAATTTGCCTAGCTTTTGCCCAACTATGCTGGGGTTGGCTTCCAGTCTAACTGGATGCAGCTGAATACCAGTATTTTACATGAAGCGACTGCCTATCTGACCTCCACAACCCAGTAACTGGGGTAATACGATACTCCTTGGTAGGACTGGTTATCAGACTTCCGGGCTTCTGACGCCTTGTAACGACTATCAAAGAAGCAACAGCCGGGACCAATAGGGTAACATGCTTTCCAAGGCACGGTGGAATCTCGATATGTTAAACAACGTGTAACGGAAAGGGTATATACATACCAAGGGCACGGCTTCTTTGGATGATATCAAACGATATTGGCAGGGTTTTTAATCCTATCTCTACATGTTCAGGAGTTATGAGAGTCTTTAATGCATTGATACCAGAACAAATTGAAACAAACACATCACTCGGAATAGATTTATCGTGATTTTGGCAAGTATCGTGGAGAGTCATTGACCTACGTAGTTTTGACGTTCAAAACATTCTAATTTTCAGCCTAATTCGAATAAAACATTTTTTTTATTTTTATTTATTAGTTGGTTGTATTATCTTGAGTCCAGTGTTGTTACGTTTGGCATCAGTTAGTAAACGATTACAACTAAGACGAAGTGTTCACCTGTAGAATATTTAGTGGGTAGTATTTTTTTCTAAGTTACTTCCATTTATTTTTATCAACTGTTTGTAATGTAAGGATCGTAACAAGTGGCGTCCATTAGTTTCTGCCTATCCCGTGGGAAGAAGTCATGAGTTTATGTATGTATTATTAACTACTGTCTGTTTTCCTATATAAGATAAAATAAACACCACTAGGTACTGTATTTCAGTCTTCGTTTGAACTGCGAAATTAATTCGATCACTAAGGTCCTGTATTAAAAGAATTTAATTAAAAGGTAAGGGGACACTGTCCTAAGCTAGCTCATTCTTTACTAATTATGTGAAATTACTCTTGGGGGATCTTTCTTGTATACCTAGCTGTATTACATGTATTAGGTTATTTGAGGAACATTCATTTTACAAAGGTCACTGGTCTAAAAGAAATTGGATAAAGTTTTAATTCGGTACCTCGTGTCTATTTTGTTCTTGCGTTTTTATTAAAAAAAAGTATAGAATGTGGCGTTTTCTTTTAGGGTTCTGTACCAGAAGGGTAACCAACAGGACCCTAATACTTGCCTCCGCTGTCCGTCCGTCCATCTGTCTGTCAGCGGACTGTATTTCAAGATCCGTAATAGGTAGACAGTTGAAATTTACACAGAATATGTATTTCTGTTGCGGCTATAACAACAAATAAAATAAAGTTAGAAATGAAAGCGGGTATCAATACAAGAAATGTTTTTTGTCTTGTGGTATGGAAACCTACGTGTGCTAGTCCGAATCGCACTTGGCCGGTTTTTTCCATTTTTTTTTATTTCATCACCATTGTTTGTATGACTTCATCACCATTTAAATCATTGTTACATAAATTCTTCTACTCACCTTAAGTGAGTTAACGTTAAACTACGTTGTTATTAGATTAAATCCACTCGTTTTATGCAATTCAACATTAGATAAATCCGTCTTTAAAGGGTGAGGCGCATTCCGTACAGTAAAAACAATAAATATGGTCAGTAATGTATTGACCATTGGTCCTAATGACCTCATTGCACTAACTTACTTCAGCAACTAATTGATTGCTCACACATCGTCTTAATGCGAATTCTGCAGCGATCTTTTATCCTAATGTGGTATATGACTGAGAGATAATAGAAGTACGACTTAGTGAGAAATTAGTAGGTTTCTGTTATTTAACTCGTAATTAAGTTAAATCGTACCTTTAGCAGACGCCACAAGTTAAATCGTACCTTTAGCAGACGCCACAAGTTAAATCGTACCTTTAGCAGACGCCACAAGTTAAATCGTACCTTTAGCAGACGCCGCAAGTTAAATCGTACCTTTAGCAGACGCCACAAGTTAAATCGTATCTTTAGCAGACGCCACAAGTTACCTTTGAACACTCTTAAATTAATACCAAGAAATTATATACAGGGAGAGATGAAAAATTTCGGAAAAAAAAACCGGCACAGTGCGTGTCGAACCACGTATGATGAAGGGTTCCGTAGTTGGGATGAATTTATAACATGACTTCGTAGTAATTTTTTTTATCCCTTTCATCTATAAAATATGTCACGGACAATCTGTGCTCCTACTGCACATGATCGTTTGTCATCGCAAAAAAAATGCTAATATTATACATGTGAAAGTTTGTGAGGATGAATGGATGGCTGTTTGCTACTCTTTCACGGAAAACCTACTGAACCTAGTATACTTTTAATCCCGGTAATACGTTTCCGTGGGATCATTTTTGTTAAGCTAGTGCGATGCGATAAAAGCATCTACAAATAATGATTGTCAATTTCTTTTTTCACTTGTGCTGTAAGAACTTGCTTCTTGGCAAATTTCGTGATTCTAGGTTAACGGGACGTAAAAGTTTTCCTGGAAAATACAACACACGCTGCGACGTAAAAAGGATTACCCTTTGATGTTGCTGGTTTTCAGCAACGGGAACTATTTTCCACCAGGTATGCTACCCGTCGTCCAACAAAATAACTTTTAAAAAATACTGTGTGTTGGCAGGAGCAGGGATTACAGCGTGGCAATGTGTAAAAGAAGTAATTATTATTTTACACTGACAACCTTAGTTTTGTTTTTTTTTTTTGTTGTAGGTATTATTTAGCTAAGGTCATAAATCACATAACTAATCATACAAAAAATTTACACGTGTAAAAGTTTATTAAAAACTGCTGATGATAAAAAACGTAGTTTTGTTTAGCTCTTTTTTTAAAGCCTGCACACACTGGCTTGCTTCCTTAAAATTCCATCCTGACAATTTGAAACTGTGCCTCTAAAAAACGAATTTCATTAGTATAATTTAATAATTAAACCAAATATCATAACATCATCGCCATCCTTGATAGCCTGACTTCACCTATTGCTGAGCATTAGGCTTCTGTTTTCATGTGCCAGTCCACACGGTCCTGTGCCATCCACATTCAAGTTCTACCCAATATGGTAACAATGTCGGCGGTCCATCTCACCGCTGGATAACCAACGTTTTGTCTCCCAGTTCCCAGTCCTTAGACGCCACTCGGTCGCTGCTGATCTCCATTTGAGTTCCATGACTCATTTTCCGATATTGAAAACTTCGTATGCTTGCGGATCTCGACGTTTGCGACTCGGTCCATATGTCTTATGCTAAGCATGGAACGCTTCCTGGCTCTCTGTGCAACTCTCACATTGTGGACAGCCTCCTGCATGAGCATCTACGTCTCAGCACCGTACGTCAAGGTGGACAGAACACACCGGTTATAAGTATAGGCGGGACTTCAGAAACTTGGAATTTTGGCTAATTTCAGAAGGTACCTAGCAAATTGGATGTTGCTAAATGCTGCTTACTCAAGCTGTATTCTGTGTAGATAATTAATCGATAGTAATTACTTGTCACTGAATAAGCATCTAGACCAGATTCCACCTCCTAAAAAAAACAACAAAAACTTTCAGTGACAATGTAGGAAAATGTAGTTTCTCCAGATTTATAATCCACTCGCTATATCTGTACCTACCTAAAAGGGTAGTGACGTGAATATCTCTCCTACCCTCAGACATAAATTCCGCCTTTCTATCGCCGATATAAAAACAGTGATAACCCAAGTTTCGCGATAAATAAATCTTATATAACGAAAGCTTTTACTATAGTTCGCGATTTATACCCAGTGTCATGTGTTTAGGACACTTCTATGCGCTAATAAACCATTTTGTTTACTTTAGGGGATACTAAAGTTATTATTGTTATAGGTATATTATGTTTAAGTTTATATCTATCTGAGGGATAGGACAAATAAAAATTCTAGGAATTATGCATAAAACTGGACATTTAGGTATAATGTTTCATTAATACGAGATAGCCTTGTAGTTTTCATGTGAGCAGTATAAAAAATAATACGTTAGACTAAAGCATACTAACAAAATGTTTGTGAATATGAGGGTACCGTACCAGCTCGATCAAAACCTACTGAACTTAAGTCTGCACATTACATTTTTGAGGAGACACAAGTGCAATCAATTATCCAATTATATTTTATTTATTTATTCATTCTCTTGTACTTAATTCTTAGGAAGCGAATTAATTGCATGCCGTCTCTTGGGACAGGTTAGCTCAAAGCTGCAATGCTTGTTTCTCTCTTGATCTCAGCTCTTTCTTCAAAAGGCCCTTCCAGACATAGCTATGCATTGTTAGCCTCATATAAATCTCCAATAATATAATGTTTGGATTTTAGATGAGATCATGACCTCTGAGTTTGTTTTGGCATTTGTTCGCAGGAATCACCACTCAGCTAGGAAAACCGGCGCCATCTATTTTTAAATATTGATCAACGAAATGTATGGCCAAAAAGTAGGTTGCGGTGAGGTGCATCGCAACTGAGGCGGGCCGCGATGTCGAATGGGAGGCATCGCGGCTGAGGGTTACAGGCTGCGGCGGAGGAGGAGTGCCGGTACTTCTGAGTAGCGCTCTTCCCTTCCGTAGCCTGGACGGGGCCGCCACCGTTTGATGGCGGACGCGGTGGGGCCGCAGGGGAAGAGGAGTGTCGGTATAGCGTTGGCCGCTCTCCCTATCCCCTGCGGCCGAAAAGTGGTTGGCGGCGGGGCCACTGTACTGACCCGTCGCAGGAGGACGTCAGCAGCAGCTGGTGGGGCCCGCAAGGGCCGATGCCTGCTAGGGGTGCGGGTGGTTCGAAAGAGATACCGCGGCCCCTGGCATACGGGCAGCTGAAGGAACATGGGTGGGTTTTAGTCAGTAAAAGTCTGACACGCCCTCCTACTCCAACCAGAGCGGGAGAAGTCATTTGATGATTTCCCACCCAAAAAAAAAAAAAAACGAAATGTACCTATGTCGTGTAAAAGTGTCTTACAAGAAATAAACAATTAATTTAATTTTGATAATGATGAGCCCAGCTACTGACAAACAAGATCATTTTTAAAAGCAAACCGCATTGTACACACGGCTACATATCAAGCTATAATTTTCCAGTATAAGCTGATCTCGCATTGTATAGGATTTCCGTACAGTGCCCCAGATCAGCGTAAACTGGAAATGTATAGCTTGATGTGTAGCCGTGCGTACCAACACTACTTCTACAATTTACGAGCGTTCAATTTCGACGCTTACAGTTCTAGCAGCACAATTTGTAACAAGCACAGTTCTTATCGGAAAGCATTTCGCTCAAACAGGTGTTTCAAATATCCCACATTCTCTCTAAATAACCGGTTAAAGAAAACTTTTTGTTTTAAAATTGGTCATAACATCTCGAGCACCTGCACACAAGATATATAGGTATTGTTGAGCCAAGATTGGCGTAGCTACTATTAAGTTTAATCTGCCGTAAATAATGTTTTAAACTTCATAACTTTAGCTAGGCAGATATATAGCTTTCTGCGAGACATAATTGTCCGTATTTATGCAAAATGGAACCACACGACAAATTTCGTTTTTTCCGTTTTTGTAAGAATCTTATTTAAAAGTGGTCTAAAATTCTAATAGAAAAAAGAACCACGTGATTTTCCCTTTGGAAACAAGGTTTACAAAAAGCAGAAAAGAACCAACAGCAAAAACAAACATTACATATAAAGCAAAACCGAACCACAGGACAACGGGACTCGATTGTTCAAATAAATAGACGATATTACTACCATGTCATTTTATACAAAACAGATCCACCTATACTTAGTCCCATTATACATTACACATGTTTCTATTACTAACGATTATTTTTATTACACGAAATGGAACCAAGTTTCTGTGGTTCCGTTATGCGTAAAATAAATTCATAATTTAATTGCTAATATTTTTATGCAAAATGGGACCATTCGGTTCTATCATTTATAAATAAATATTGTAAAACATTAGAACCACTAGTATGTGATTCCATTAAGCAAATAACGATATAATAATGTACTCTGTGAAATAACGTTTTGAAACCCATCATCGCTCAAAGCTGTACCAAATGAAATGACATGTTACATGCATCTCATCTTTAAACAACGAAATATTTGCTTCATTTCATTGAATTTATGGCTCAAAGTTTTAAAGTCAAACATCTGTCAAAATAGGTGACATTCAACAAAGTAGTTCAAATGCGTGACGACCGTTTTTTTCTCTGCGAAGAAAGTTCTATTGCTTTTTTTTTATTTCTTTCAAAATAAAGCGGGTAAATGTTGAGTAGAGGTAAGCAATTGGTAAATAAAGCATTGGAGATGAACACCGAAGAGATGAACATGAAAATAAAACAGATAAGCAGTTTTATTTAATGCATTTATATACTTAATGAATCTGAGATGTACGTTTTATCCACATTTGATTAATTCCCGATTGTGGAGTGATAAAAAGATTTTGCAACAAGTAAGTATATAGGTACAAGAGATGTTCACTGCGGATTAGGCAAACACGATAAAATTGGAGCGATAGTTTCGTTAAAATACGAGTAAGTAAATGTCTACTTACTCGTATTTTAACGTGTGGTTGTTTAATCTCACGAAGGCGGGTTACGTGACTTTTATGAAGTCGACATAAGAGTAATTTTGTTATGATTCATCTGCTTTCGTGGGATTAAACTACTATACCGTATTTAAAAATATTGGACTGTCGGAATTACCGACGCGGTTTGATCGATATTTTCATTTTTTTTAAACTGTCGATGGTTTAACAGTACTGTTGTGGATCAGCTAATTATCCGTGGTTTACTGCGGTGGTGAGACAGCTATTTAATTATTTGTTTGATTTTATAACTCGCGAGGTCACTGTTTTGTGCGGAGCAAGGTGGATTGCTACGCCCTAGCCCACGAAATTCAAAATTTTAACAAGCTCATTTAGTTTTTTTGCTAGGTTTGGTCACTGTTGCTTATGATTTTGGTACATGGCGCATGTACATAGTACCTACTTTCTGAAGTAACTTAAAGCCACGCCCCCATTAGACGACATTTGACGATTGGACACAAATGTTGTCCGATGTCTCATCTTCGTCTGGCAACGTCGTCACCCGATGTCTCCGGGGACACTCGTTGCTCGGCAAATGTCGCCTAGTGGGGATACAACTTTATAAGAACTGATAATATTTTGCTGTCGCCATATACATATAAAACCATGCGGTTTTGTTGTTGTGATTTTAAAGTTTTAGTTTTATTTTATTACAGCAGGTAGAAGAAGAAGAAGCATTTGATGATAACGTCGAATTATTATTATTGTCTTCATGTATTATTTGTCATTTTTTGAGAATTAAAGCTTAAAAATGATAATATAAATACATAATTTCATTTTTAACAGTACATCCCTGGGTTGTGGTTCTTTTTTGTGTATGAGAAAACCCATCAATTAGTAAATGTTAAAAGGAACCACATGCACATTTTCTTAGTTATCTAGAAAATTTAAAAGAATTCACAGAAAAATTGTATACACATACTTAAATGAGAAATTTATCAATAAATTTAAACGAAAGAAATAGTAATTTTACTTCATCTAACTGAGCTGCACATGTTTTTGTAAATCGTTTGATATCTCAAAAGTGCCTGTTTGCTGGGTGGTTCCTTTTTGCATAAATACGGACAATTTAATTCGACCTGGTAGTTCAGTGATCTAAACGATTTATGGATTAAGAAAATCTGACCTTCACGTTTTAATATAGTACCTGTTTAGTTAAATCATTGATTTAACTAATTGCAAAATTGACGTGAAATAAAAAGTAGGCAAAAAGACGTATCTAACACTCAATACAGCCATTGTTATAATTATATTCCATCATAACATGCATTACTTAATGTAACCAGTATGTAAAACAAATCGATTTACGACAGCTGCGCGCAGAGATAACTTTAAACCGGCGCGTGCGTCGTTGCCGTGCCGACTGAAGGGAATTTGTTGCGATTTAATAATTTAATTGTATCGAAATGTATAAAGATTTAGACTTTGTATTGTTTTTTTTTTAATTTCTTATTTTTTAGTCACGCTGCACCTGTTAACTTCATGACGTCAACGCCAGCGCTGTTTTGCGTGGATGTGATGCATATTTTCCCTCAACTTGTGTAAGCGTTTTTTCTTCGCGTCATGTTTTACAACAATTAAACGTATTTTCTTTATTTTTCTTTCTAGTTTCTAAGAATACATATTTTTTTCAAAGTAGTTTTACGCGTTTACCCTCTAGGAGAACAGACAATTACATCCATGCTAACCAATATAATTTTCATCCTTTGAGGGTCTGCCGTTGTCGGGTAAAAAGCTGTTAAAGATCATAACAGCTTTTTCTTTTTTTTTTCAGTGACTATTCTTAAATTTGACATTCTATAAAACCAGCCAAGCTATCACGTATTGGCTAGTGTATCATTTCTATTTTCTTGTCTTTAATTCAATTTATTTGGGGCCGGCGCAGCATGTCTTTTACTTCCATATATCTCTTTTAGTTGTCATCTCGGAAATCACTCCCTTTCTAGCCACATCCATCCAGCGTTTTTTTGGTACTTCTCTACTCTTAGAGCCATCGAGATTCATACTTACAATTTTCCTCATTCCTACGCGTTATCCATCAGCGTAACACTGCACCTCCCTCTTAACCTTCTCATCTCAGCTGCATTTCTCACCTTTCATTCATCCCTTTTGAGGTTTTTGTGGAAATAGCTAGTGTTTACTTTTCTAATATTCATTCATAAGTAAGATCATTGGTAGCATTCTGAAATAATCCAAAATACTAAACTAGAAACTATAATGTAGGAGAGCTTCATACAGGATAAGTTTTTATCCAGTGCGCAAACTGTAACCATGAATTCAGCATATCATTCTAGACCCCCTAGCGCAGAAATTTTACGTCGGTTTTACAAAAAAAATCCGCTGTTGCATAGAAAACTGCAATACATACGCGGTCAAAAATGTATGAAACAGCTGATTTTTTTTTTGTATTACCGACGAAAAATTTCTGCGCTAGGGGTCTAGAATGATATATGGTGAATAAAAACTCGTATGTAACTGATACATATTGCCGAACTCAGCAACGATATGTACCGCAGTCACATAAATTAGGCTATTTCGAATATACTTTGCCCATATTTTAACTTCATAGTAACTTCCTTATTTATCTCGTCTTTAATTAAGACGGCTGTACTGTAGATTAATTGCTGAAATCTGAATGGTTAGAATCCCATTCAGAGAATAATAAATATCAAGTGCCTCTAGGAAATATTCGGCCTATATTTCTAGACAATCAAATTATCTTCATCTAGTTTTCAGTTGTTAATTTTAGGATTAGGTATATAAGCGAAAGTGAAAGGACCTTCGTTTCAACCGACACCCAGTTCAAAGTAGAAAAATGAAGCAATTTAATGAAAGACATTTTAATTAATGAAATGCTATTTTCTGAATAATGTAAAAAAACTTTTTTCAAAAAAATTAACAACCGACTTCCAAAAAAACACTAAAAAGTGAAAAATAACTTTAATTTCGGAAGGCGGTGACAAAAAATTAAAATACATATCCAAAGTCACCGCCTTCCGAAATTAAAGTTATTTTTCACTTTTTAGTGTCTTTTTGGAAGTCGGTTGTAATTTTTTTTGAAAAAAGTTTTTTTTTTCCCTTTTTAGTGGTTCTCATGTGCTTACCCCTTCACAGCGTACCGGCGTGATGTTATGTTATTAACTGGTGTAAACAATTGACAGACATGAGATTTCAGCAATCCCTGTCCATTTGCTATCATTTATTCAGGAGTTCCGTTGCCTATCTCCGAAGTTCTTCATCAGATCTTCACCAAATTGAAATGGAACCACTCCGAGAAAGTATTCTTCCAAAAACTACACAAATTACTTCAAGTGTGCCTATAAAATTTGAAGAGTTCTCTCTATTTCTCCAGGATCCCATCATCAGATCCTGACTTGATGATCATGGGACCACCTGGGAAGTATACCCTTTCAAACAAAAAAAAAATATCCAAATCGGTCCAGCCATCTTCGAGTAATCGGGGAACATACATAAAAAAAAATAAAAAAAAAAAAAAAAAGGTTCGGACGAATTGAGAACCTCCTCCTTTTGGAAGTCGGTTAAAAAAGCGTGGAGTATCTAGAATTTAACCCTTAACATTATCGCCTGTTAACATTTTAACAAAAACCTTATTCTTCTCAGATAAGTACATTCTTTTTTAATGGAGTAGAAAATAAATAATTTTCTATGTAGCTTCTATCTATAATTTTTCAGAATTCTGAAAACCCTGTTCATATAAATTATAAATACTGTAGGATACCTACTCCTTTAAAAATGAGAACAAGATATCCTGAGCATATACCTTGGAGAATATAATTTATCTCGAAGACGAAATTAAAGGAAAACAGAAACTCTGTACAAGATATAAGATTTATGTGAAATCCCTGCGGGTTGGGTAAATTATTATCATCATATTTGTATGTTCGCGATATTTTATTCTTGCCTCGCGTTATCTATTCTTTACGAATAAATGGTAGCTGTGGAGTTATATGCCTACCTATCTTTAGATTAATACATCTCATTACCTAGTAAAAAGTACTCCTTTTGTTTAGCTGCCTTCAAAACTCCTAATTATAATGTATTTGATCTTTAATCATTTTAGTAAAATTAGGTAATTCTTAATGAGTTCCGAGAAAAGACTGAACATTTTAACTAAAATGGGAAAAATATTTAATTTTATTTAATTATATTGGGAAAAGATACAATAGAGTTTCAAACAAAAAGTGTTGTAACTAAGGTTTGATTGCTATTTTTGTCCCGAAATTAATATTAAGTATCTAAACAGGGTTTTTCTGTGTGAGAAATCATCAAATAACTTCTCCCGCTCTGGGTGGAGCGAGAGGGCGTGTCAGACTTTTACTGACTAAAACCCACCCATGTTCCCTTAGTTGCCTGTGTGCCAGGGGCAGCAGTATCTCTTTCGAACAACCCGCACCCCTGGCAGGCATAGGCCCTTGCGGTCCGCACCAGTTGATGCTGACATCTCTTTGAGGCGCGCGTGGAACACAACGCGCCGTCGACCCAGGCTTGGTCCTTACCGGACGGCAGCTACCCATTACTCGCCATCCGCAAGACCGCGCCTACGGTGGCCGGGAATCAGCCCGGGATTCCCGACACCCAGGGCGTCTTCTGCGACGACTAGGGCCGTGAGGGCGCCTATACTGCCTCTCCCTCACGTGCACCGCCTCCCTCTTCGCGAGCATAACTACTTCGCAGAAGGAGGTGGCGGATACCCATGCACTCTCGCTCCGTACCATGGCCTGGACTAGGGCCGGACGCGAGAGATCGCCGCCGCCGATCGCCTCCACAAGGACACGGCAGTGCTCCGCCCAAGCCGGGCAGACCTCCACCGTATGCTCCACCGTGTCCTCAGGGCGATCTACGTAGTGGAAACATCCGGGCGTTTTCTCCCGCCTTATCCAAAACATCTAAACAGGGTTGGTTTTTACTTTGGCAAGAGGCTAAGCATTGCCATGTAACGTGGTAATTCAGCATGTTTCTTGGGTACATTACCAGTCGACAGCGATGCGCATGAATTTCTTTTTCGGCGGTATATCTTAATTTGTGAATAGTTTTCGTTAAATATGGATATAATTTTGTTATTTTATAAATTCATTAGTTATTTAAAATCTATTAAAACTAGGCTGACAGTCAGCACTCTTTGAACATCAAAATTACATAAGAGAGTCCCCCAACTCGCCCGCCATTCAAATTAGTTGTTTTATTAACGTACATTGTGGTCGTTTTATCACACAGGGTTACTTTTCAAAGACTGGCCAAATTTAAGGGTGTGATACAGACCATCAGAGTGAACAATTGACTCCATTAGGTCAACATCGTAATTGCGAGAAAAAAAATCAGCCGTTCCATCATTTAGGTCGAGGCGGTGTTGAAGTTTTATATGGGAGAGTTGATCTGGGGACACGGCAGTGCCCCCGCCAAGTCGAGCAAAAAAGAGGCACGGCCGTACCATCCTTTTCTCGAAGCAGTTCAGGCCATTTTTGACCCCCTATAACTTTTTTGTAGATAAAACTAGAAGCCTCAATTATCAGTAATTAAGCAGGCATTGTATAAGTATGCGGCATGTTTCAAATTTTATTCAATTTGATCCATTAGTTTAAGAATTATAACTAGTTAAAGTTTCATAATTTTGTCACTCACTGACTGGTCATCAAAACTCTAAGGCACTTCTAGTAGACATAGAAGCTTCAAATTTATAATGCAATTAGTGTGTAGTGTATAAATCAAGGAAAAACTAAAATATTTTGCAATTTCGGTCCAGTTTTCTAGATACATCAACTGCATAAATAACTTTGTAATCCCATATAAATATAAAGGATTATAAAGTTACATTTCCAGTGAATGAATCAGTGTACCTTTATATGTATAATCTGGGGCTATATATCTACAAAAAGAAATGAGATCAAAGATCAAAAACATAACTTGTAAAAAAAAACAAATCTCGCAATTCAGTTCTTTTACCGTAGAAAGTTGTGAGATTCATGTAATAACCTAGTCTGTTAATTTATTCAGTTCCTACTTAAGGGTCCTTCTGTCTTAAGTTATTACGTAATTATATATATGTTTTTTAAATAAAGAAATATTCTATTTTATTCTAATTAGTTAACCTAACAACATCTTACAGTGACCATTTCAATATTAAAAATCTTTTACCTTTTAAATAAATAGATTGACTTGGACCATCCATTACATGGATCTCAAAACTTTCTACGGTAAAAGAACTGAGTTGCAAGACTTGGTTTTTTTACAAGTTATGTTTTTGATTGCATAAATATTTCACGATTACAATATTGATCCCATGTAGAAAGTTATTCAGTTTGATGATTTACAGACCAAAAACAAAAACTTTTGTTAATACAACATGATGAACTACAACACATTACTGTATGGTATGATACATAATTTACTCGTAAGTTGTGGGTAAACTTACATAATTTCACTGCGCGTTTAACACATTGTCTCAACACCAATTTATCTGGTCTACTTGACGTCCGTATATCGCTGCAGTGATCCAGCAGAATATCAGCGTCAGGTATATTTGCCTGACACATGCTGAGCTGGACCTCCATTTGGTGCAACATTGAGACACGCACTGCACCTTGTTATTTGATTTGAATTATGTAATAGTGTTACTATATTTAGAGTATGTTTTTCTTTTTGTAGATATGTGGGCACCTTCTTTTGATATCAATTCATGTCCTTAGTTATAATTTAATTCTACTTTTGTGTGTAGTGTTATGTCGTTTGTGTGCCATAAATAATGGTTTTATTTATCTATCTATCTATCTATCCATACCCTAACATTTGGCCGGTGATAGGGGTTATTCCCCTCCGAGGAGGGTCCGGTGACGGACAGCCGCGGCGGGTTCGCGGATCGCTTGCGCGTTTCCGTGTTTCCGCCTCAAGCGGCACTGGAGGACACCGTGGAGTTTTAGTGGATTACAGTCCCACATAACTGCGCTAACTCCCCGTGGTAGCGCAGTAGGCATTTCTCCACGTTCAACGAAAAAACATATATATATGCGCGGGTCGACGGCGCGCTGTGTTCCATGCGCGCCGTCAGAGATGTCAGCAACGACTGGTGGGGTCCGCAAGGGCCGATGCCTGCCAGGGGTGCGGGTTGTTCGAAAGAGATACCGTCACCTGGCTACACAGGCAGCTGAGGGAACACGGGTGGGTTTTAGTCAGTAAAAGTCTGACACGCCCTCCAGCTCCACCCAGAGCGGGAGAAGGCATTTGATGATTTCCCACCCTCAAAAAAAAAACCCTGTATATTGGATTAATGATAAACTTATTGAAATCGTAGAGAGAAAAAGTATTGAGGAAAATGAAATATGTAACTAATAACTAGTTTATTCGTGCGTTTATTAGCTGCTAAACAAATCCATACAGCTTTCATACACAAGTCTATCCATGCATATAATACAGTTTGCTTCTGCTCCACATATTCACTGAGAGTTGTAACTCTGGCGTGCTGAGCTAGTGAGCACTAATCGCGAACTTTGTACGAGTTTCACTAGATTTTCTGTAATGTGATCAATTTAGACGGATGCTGGTAGAATTGTGCCTTCTGTAACATACAAAGAGGCTTGACTTGAAATAGTTAATCGTTCAATAGTAGGGTTTTTTTTACGGGTCACTCGGAAGCTTGAAAGTCTGACAACCAGTCTTGTCAAGGGGTATTGTGTCACCCAGTTACTGGGAGGTTAGATAAGCAGTCGCTTCATGCAAAATACTGGTATTTAGATGTATCCGGTTAGACTGGAAACCGACCCCTTTATGGTTGAGAAAAGACTAGGCAGATGATGACGAGTAGGTATTTTTCAAAGATGATTTTAATAATCCAAATGTCCTTTGGTATTGTTCATTGAATCGTTGAGCTCTTTAAGCTCGGAGTTGAGTTGTATTATTACTGACATATTCGTGCACTGACTGGACAGGTCCACTCAATCTGTGTGGCTTTTTT
Organism: Polymixis lichenea; assembly: GCA_949091785.1. Taxonomy (NCBI): domain Eukaryota; kingdom Metazoa; phylum Arthropoda; class Insecta; order Lepidoptera; family Noctuidae; genus Polymixis; species Polymixis lichenea. The sequence continues at coordinate 22,306,103 of OX420943.1, read as the reverse complement.
CTCTAGTGACCATTTCACACACCAATCTAAATGGTCTTCACTCATGATCTGACCAAAATTATGTCTGGACTTAAAAGAGACTATTACCTCAAAGTTGGCTCCAGCCTTTCTTCTCAGAGTAGATAGTTAAGGAACGCCGACCTCATCTAGTTAAAAAAATATATATGATTAACATGTAAAAGTGTTTGAAATTAATTTATCATTGGTCGTTTTGAATTTTCTGTGAAGACGCGTATGTTGTAAATTCATAAAAAGTTTTTGGTCCGCTTAAACTTTTTCAAGGAAAAATTTAACATAATTTTATACCAAAAGGATTTTCTGAATAAGTAAAGCTACCAGAAATAATTCTTACTTCTTTAAAAAATCCACCATCCTTAACTTCGCATTATCATACGATCAATCTTAAGATATGAATCCCAGCTGCAGAGAAAAGAACTTGGTACAATACAGCGGGTAAATTATCTTAGCATAAATTGTGAACCGTTTTGTCTTAAGACGGCAAGGAAATGGTTTCGTAAAACGGAACGTAATCGCCTCTGCTTTTTTTAGAAATATTTATGGACGCAGTTTTTTATGTTTCCGAGGCTAACTTAGCAGAATATTATTTAGGAAGGAAGGTCTCGCTTAGTCGAAATTCAAGCTAATCTTATAAATCTTTGCCTAAGAAAGTTCGGCAGGTTACTTAAACAATATAATAAGCCATTTAAAAATGGCTATTATATTAGATTAGAAAAACAAAATGAAATCTTCAAATTAATGTAATTGAAGATAGCAAGGGGTATCATAACCCAGTAACTGGGTTGTGGAGGACAGATAAGGCAGTGGTTTTATATAAAATACTGGTATTCAGCTGGATCAGGTTATACTGGAAAATACCCGACGAAGACTATGGAGAAGCCTTTGTTCATTAAGGATTTGTGTAAATTGGCATAAATATGACGAAGATAATTGAAGATGTCGGAAAAAATCACGTCTGAAAACAATGTATTAATACAATTACATTGACATATACAAAAATATATCAATGATTACGGTATTAATACATTGTTCACGTGGACAAACACATAGGTATTTTTTTTCGGTAGTACGTCCCGTGGGAAATTTTCCTACAACCACGCGGGCAAAGCTGCGGAGAAAAGCTACTGACATAATAATTGCCTTGACACCATGCTCCCAGCCTGTTTTAAAGGTACACAAGTAATCATCATCACTTTAGCCGAAAGACGTCCACTGCTGGACATAAACCTGACCAAGCTCCGCCACTTCGACCGGTTCTGTGCTTCTCGCATCCAGCTGATTCCTGCGACCTTCACAAGTTCATCGGTCCACCTTGTACACAAAAGCACGGTTCTCACACCGTTCACAAAGCATGGAGAAGCCTCGGCAGGTGCCGCTAGAAGTGAGTGTATTAAGAGAGCTAGCTTTCCATACAATCCAAGCGTACTACCATTTACTCGCACTTTACTGAAACAAAGAGCAGTGGTGGCCTAGTGATAACGGCCGTGACTTATGAGATCGTACGATTACGATTGTAGATCGTAAGTTTGAACTCTGACAGGCGATTTACTTTGCATAAATGATTACTACTGCTCTCAAAACGGTGAAGGAAAATATTGTGAGGAAACCACCATGTCCTAGAAACAAATGGCGTATAGAAATTTTCGCCGTCACGAATTTAATGAGTGCCTTCTTTAGACGCTGCCAGCTTGGCGATTTTGTGCTCTGTGGAAGCATGTTCTTACACCATTTTTTTTTTTTGGAGTAACATCATCAAATAACTTCTCTCGCTCTGGGTGGTGCAGGAGGGCGTGTCAGGCTTCTACTGACTAAAACCCAAACGTGTTCCTTCAGTTGCCTGTGTGCCAGGGGCCGCGGTATCTCTTTCGAACAACCCGCATCCCTGGCAGGTTCTTACACCATTCCGCACTTTTGATTCCATAATCCCGACAAAACAGTCTCCTACTCAACTCATAAAACACATAAACTTCAAAGATACAACGTAGCCTCAACAATAAAGCCATCTGCAATAGCTATAAAGAGGCTCTAATTACCGCCTCATCATCCCAAGACATGGTTGAAGCTAAAATTTTGTCAATTAATTCACAAAGGAGACACTTTGCGGATTCTGTGGGCTGTAAACTCCTACTTGCAACACTTAGAGAGTTTTTTTTATTAATCTCTTTGCAGATTACTTTGGTGACTTTAGAAGAATAATGTTCGTAGCAAATTAAAGTTTAATGAAGGCCGCCTGAGCTTTGTTTTGATGTTTTTGATTCTTGACGGCTACTTTTTTGTTTGTGATGGTAATCTTGAGATAATCCTTTCCTGTGAGAAGTAATATTATAATTACTTTGATGAATATAAATGAGCATTTTCTTAAAATACATGTCATCGTGCCTTGCTTTTCCGAAGGGTTTGCGCAACGGTGTACTTACAGTACGCCCACATTTCGCCAGTCAGACTAGCCCGGAGTCTGGATGTGGGCTACTGAGAAATTCCAGATAGAAAAATCCAATAACACTTTGCCCAACCTAGGAATCGAACCCAGGAACCTCATGTTAAGCAGTAGCGCTTGCGACCACTAGACCAACGAGGCAGTAGTAGATAATTGTGGGAAAATCGTTTCTTATGAGAAGTACTATTAAGGTGATCTTACACGGGCAAATTTTTGTGCAATTATTGTTCGGCAACACTAATGGATCAATCTGGATCAATTAAGTGAACAGTCAATCTGGAGCAACAACAATAAATTGCGGATATGTTTCGGGAATATTGCTTTATATATTTCATGAGTTGCCGAATATCCAATCGTTTTGGAAATTATGTTCGTAATCTCGTCCTCATTTAGTACTATGTAGTTTGCACTTTGCACAACTCGCTGTATCACAATTTTTAAAGATGAATGCAATCATCAAAAAATATTTGGTACTCTGTGGTCCGTCGTCTTATGTGTGCTCTGTGGATAACTGTCATGTTCATTGTACTTTTTTGTGCCGCTCGCTGTGCATAGAATTTCGATTCACTAATCGTTAAGTTTTATTTCTGCAAATTAAATGGGAAAAAACAAACGGAAAAAACGGGATGAGGCCATGATCGAGCTAAGTGACGGTCACGAGATCTGAAAAAGCGGTTAAACAGGAAGAGTCGTCAGAACCACGCCGGACGACACCACTGTTGAGCTTTCACGTAAGGTTAGCCATGGTACCTCCATATTACCTAATTCTGACTGCATCTTATGAGCTTTCACGAGAGGTTAGCCGATGACAGTTTTCGTCGACAAATAAAATGCAATTCCACTGCATCATTTGAGCTTTCACGAGATGTTAGCCGATGACAGTTTCGTCGACAATTCAAAAGCAATTCCACTGCATCATATGAGCTTTCACGAGAGGTTAGCCGATGACAGTTTCGTCGACAATTCAAAAGCAATTCCACTGCATCATATGAGCTTTCACGAGAGGTTAGCCAATGACAGTTTTCGTCGACAATTAAAAAGCAACTCCACTGCATAATATGAGCTTTCACGAGAGGTTAGCCGATGACAATGTCGTAAATTGAAAAACATATCAACCGTATCCTAACAGCTTTCACGTGAGGTCGTCTATGGATTTATCAGTTTGAGCATAACACTATGCGTCTGTTGCTTAGATGACTACGAAAGTCACTCCAGCACAGCACGTTGAAGAAGTTGTTCGTCGTATGAGCAAAGCCGACATAGTCAGACTCAAAGGAGCCGCACGCCTCGATGTCGCAGGTTATTATCTTCCTCACCGGATACTGAATACAACGGTCATAGTATTTCACCTAATGTTGACACTCAAACAAAAAGGAAGGGGGGGGGGGGCAGACTTGGAAGAGGCACCTCACCTCCCAACGGTTACCCCTAAGGTAGTACCGGAGGAAAACGCAATACCAGCCCACATCGAGGGCCTCCTGGGTCAAGAAGGCGTCCCACCGACCAATAACTCGATTGAGTTACATGAAAGTCTAACGAAACGTTGGACGGCCATTCTTCTAAACGGCCTTGAAACTGAATCTAAAACTAGCATATTGTTAAGACATAATCCCCCAAAGAACTGTAGCCTATTAGTTCCACCACTTCTAAATGAAGAGGTAGCAGCTGCAATGAACGAGAATGGTGTTAAAAGAGACAAGAGGATTACCGGAAACTAAACTTTGCTATCGGCAGCGATCACTACGATTGGCAAGAACAAGGTCAATGCTGTTAAAGCTGTCAAGAAATCAGGGTTGGAGCTAAAAAACACACCTGCCCAGCAAAAAGTTCCTAAAAGGAATAATTTAAACTACCGAGGCCCACAACGACCACAGGTGCCACGTCCGAGTGGGCAGAAGCCGAGACCAAAGCAAACAGCACACCAGACATACTATGTCAACAAGCTGCTGACACGGGGCAGACGCTCTTTACAGAAATTTTAACATTCACGTCAACAGGGCCAGGATCGTCGCGGCCGCTAGATCAGGTACAAACCGGCAGACTTAAATATGAGAGCTAGCAGAGGCTATTCCGTATCTGTAACTAATGTTCCTGTCCAAGCCATGGTGCCACAGAACAATCAGTTTACGGAAAAGGAAACCAACATTATTTCTATAGAAATAGACAAATTGTTACAATTAGGTGCTATACAATGGTGTTCAACTGTAAATGGCCAGTTTTTGTCTAGTATATTCTCACACCCTAAGACAGATGGTTCCTGGAGATTCTAATGAATCTGAAACTATTTAACAAATTTGTCCCTTCTACTCACTTTAAATTAGAGGACTTAAGAACAGCAACAAAACTCTTATGACCCCTGGATGCTTTATGAATAATTGACCTGAAGAACGCATACTATTTGATATCAATAAAAATAAAAAATAAAAATGTGATAGGAAATACTTCCGTTTCCTATTCCAAGACAAATTGTATGAATTGAAATGCCTTCCCTTTGGTCCTAGTACAGCACCTTATGTCTTTACTAAAGTTATGAAACCAGTAATGTGTCACCTGAGGTCATTCGGTCTGTTGTCAGTCATTTACATCGATGATATTCTCTGCCTTGCTGACTCATATGAAAGATGTTTACAAAATGTGTTTACTACCAAGAAATTATTAGAAAGTCTGGGATTTTTAATTAACATAGACAAAAGCTGCGTCCAGTCTAAACAATACTGTCAGTATCTAGAGTTTACACTAAATTCTGTTCAGTTCTCCATAACACTACCACAAAAAAAAAAAAAAAAATCTATATGTAAAACCTTGGGAAGGAGTTAAGTCTAAACAAAGATACAAAATAATTGAATTCTCTCAACTCTTAGATACCCTTATAGTTGCATGCTCGGCTGCAGAATATAAAGTCATAAAACAATAGCCTGAATAAATAATAATGAAAACTACGAGGCATACCTTACTGTATCAAACGAAATCAGATCAAATTTGGAATGGTGGTTATCCCATATCCATAGATATCAATATAAAATTAAACAATTTAATTTTTCTCTGGAAATATTCTCAGATGCTTCAAGAACAGGTTGGGGTTCAGTCTGTAACGGACTCATGGTCACTGGACAACAACACCACTACTATAGTCTATTTTAATAGAATGGGGGGCACCCGCATTCAACATTACACGAGAGCACGACACATTGCACGAGAGTTATGGCAGTGGTGTGAGGAAAGGCAACTATGGGTATATGCATCCTACATTAGCTCGAAAGATAACGCTGTGGCTGACAGAGAAACAAGTCAATCACTAAATTGCGTGAACCAGGGATTGATCTGCTTGCAAACAGATATAACAACAAGTGTAGAAATTATGTATCTTAGTTACCAGACCCGAATGCACACTCTATAGATGCTTTTACCATTAAATGGAATGGAATATTTTTCTATGCGTTTCCACCGTTTATCCTTATAAGTAAGTTGCTACAGACAATAATGACTGAGAAGGCAACGGGCATTGTTGTAGTTTCATGGTGGCCTGCACAATCATGGGATCCACATCCTTTACACAAGAGCCTCAAACTGATTGCCACCACATAATCAGGTGCGCGATCCTAAGGAAAGGAATACCTCCTTCCTCAATGGACATAATGTTAGCTTTCTTGTCTAATAAAATCAGAAAACAGTACGAATCGGCACTGAATCAGTGGATAATCTTCTGCAGGAGTCAAGATGTGCATCACTTGTCGGACTCAGTAACCATGGTAATTTCGTTCTTAACATCTAAGTTTTAGCAAGGACTATCAGCTCACTGAACACCTTAAGGTCGGCAATCTCCTTAATCTAAGGCTTTCACTTGGGAACAGATAAGAGAGTGAAACAAACTTCAACCTTTTAATATTACCATTTTTCAAAGATAATATGAGCATCTGTCCGGCTAAAACGTTACTTTGCTCGTTTGTATAACAGACAAATCGTCAGTGATCCAAACGTCTTTGCTAAAGCGGTGTGTTCAACAGATATTTCTTTGTACGTTACTCTAAAGTGTTTTGGTTAAGTACCTACATTAATACCTAGACAATAAGTCACTATTGGGGAAGTAATAATAATAAGTAACCATTGAGACTGATTACTCTATAATGATGAGAGGACGAAGCTACCTCCTTATCTGTTTATCAAATAAACATGTTGATTTATTAACACAACTTCCTTCTTTAAACATCTACATAGTACTAAATGAGGACGAGATTACGAACATAATTAAATAGATCGAATTAACTTACCTAGTGACATCCGATCCTCAATTATGTGAAGTAATCTCGTCCTCATTGTATCCCAACCCTTCCCAGATTCTCATCTCTACCCCGTTCGGAAGTTGTGTATAAAAAATGTATGGCTATGTGTGTGTAATACTTTGAACTAATGAACATGACAGTTATCCACAGAGCACACATAAGACGACGGACCACAGAGTACCAAATATTTTTTGATGATTGCATTCATCTTTAAAAATTGTGATACAGCGAGTTGTGCAAAGTGCAAACTACATAGTACTAAATGAGGACGAGATTACTTCATAATTGAGGATCGGATGTCACTAGGTAAGTTAATCCGATCTATTTAATTTTTAGTCAATTTTCTTTCTATCTCGTTTGTACGTATAACTACGTCTCGTTTTTGCGAGAGGTACCCGCTAGCGGCGGAGGTGGCGGAGGCGGAGCGTATTGCCTAGTAGTTGCCTAGCAGGTTGCTACATGTTGCTATTGCCCTAAACTGCTGGATGTACTCGTAACGTTATAGCTGACGAGAATTGACCAGGATGGAGCAATTTTAGTTGCTCGTCTAAGCGCACCTTTATAATTACTATGAGAGATTAGTGAGGCCCTAATTGGCGATGAATTGCTTAAAATTTGTATTTATGTCTGATCATTCGGATGAGTACTATATCGGTTTCTCGTTTCTCTACCGTGAATACTTTTCATCTCTGTATACTTTTCTAAGTGGTGGATGTCGCTTCCCGGCTTCCTAATCCCTCACTTAGATGTCTTTTAAATAACTAATTCTGACAATATTATCCTTATTTTGCCACATGTTGCCAAACATTATTCAACTTGAAATAGTAGCATCCACACTACTTTTGAGTGTCTATATCTACACAAAATGTAGATAGAACTAACGCTTTAGCACCGTTGAAGGGTAACGCCCTCACAGAATTAACTACAACGGCAAGACAAGACCTGACTGGCTTGTTTAACATCGCAAACTAAATGCAATTCCTGCGAAAATAAAGTGCAGCGTTGTACTGAAACTAAACGATGTTGTCGATCTTTAGTATGCTGGCAATACCGCCTTTATTGGACCGTTCCTAGGGAATGCTTGTTCTGGGATATTGGATGCCAAGGATAGTGATGTACCTAGTTGAGTTTGATTATAGACTAAGGGCTAGTTCAGCCGATCTGTTCAATAAAATCTCACCGTTCACTCAACTGAGGTGAAGTGAGATATCATTCCACCCGATGCGAGGGATTGATGAGCTCCTTTAGTTCTGAGTTGAGCTGCACGATTACTGATAAATGCGTGCACTGACTGGACGGGTCCACCCAATCTGCGTGGTTCTTTACACGATCTGACCAAGATAATGTCTGGACTTTAAAAAAGACTGTAAACCTGTGAGTTTGTTTCGGCCTTTCTTTCCAGAGTAGTAGATTAGAAACACCGACATCGTCTAGTTTAAAAAATATATTTGATGTGCACACGCGTTTGGACAAAACCTACTGACAGAAATAAAATCATTTATCATTGAAACTATTGACAGCTAACCTCAAGCTCACTTAACTTACGTTTTAGCAGCAAAAATTTAGCTTTTTATTACTGAACTGTTTATACTGAATTGTTTGGATCAAAGACTGCTTTGGATGAAGAAAAAGAACAATTAAAAATCAAAGATACCTAAGAAAATTGTTAAACTTTAATTGGATTTAAAATAAGCAATATTGCAAAATGTTCTAAAATCCACTGACAGCACTCTACCCAATTAGAAACCTTATTTCGTATTGTTAGAAATAACACAAAACAGATTGCTTAGAAATCTCAAAAATTAAGAAGCCCCTTTTATTAAATACAGACAATGACAACGGTATGACGCGAATATCTTGCAAATGGACGAGATATTCAATATCATTTGATTTGAAAAAGGTCTGACAGAACTCAAGCACCTAAGGAGCCATTTATTTCAGTTTTAAACTCTTGATTTTACGAATTTAGATAAAATACGCCTAAGGCTGTAGTAGAAATGGTAGGAAGAAACGCTTATGTTCTACCTTCGATTCGAATTTGGCCTATCATCAATTTAGAATTTTTTTTTTTTTTGGGTGGGAAATCATCAAACAACTTCTCCCGCTCTGGGTGGAGCGGGAGGGCGTGTCGTGTCTTTAATCATTTTAGTAAAATTAGGTAATTCTTAATGAGTTCCGAGAAAAGACTGAACATTTTAACTAAAATGGGAAAAAGATTGAATTTTATTTAATTTTATTGGGAAAAGATACAATACAGTTTCAAACAAAAAGTGTTGTAACTTAGGTTTTTTTTTTTTTTTTTTTTCTGGGTGGGAAATCATCAAATAACTTCTCCCGCTCTGGGTGGAGCGGGAGGGCGTGTCAGACTTTTACTGACTAAAACCCACCCGTGTTCCCTCAGTTGCCTGTGTGCCAGGGGCGGCGGTATCTCTTTCGAACAACCCGCACCCCCGGCAGGCATCGGCCCTTGCGGGCCCCTCTGTTGCTGCTGACATCTCTTTGAGGCGCGCGTGGAACACAACGCGCCGTCGACCCGGGCTTGGTCCTTACCGGACAGCGAGGTACCCATTACTCGCCGTCCGCAAGCCCGTGCCTACGGTGGCCGGGAATCAGCCTGGGATTCCCGACGCCCAGGGCGTCTCCTGCGAAGGCCACGGCTGTGAGGGCGCATGTACTGCATCTCCCTCACGTGCGCCGCCTCCCTCTTTGCGAGCATTACTGCTTCGCTGAAGGAGGCGACTGCCAGCCATGCCCTCTCGCTCCGTACCATGGCCTGGACCAGGGTCGGACGCGAGAGATCGCCGCCGCCGATCACCTCCACGAGGACACGGCGTTGCTCCGCCCAAGCTGGGCAGACCTCCACCGTATGCTCCACCGTGTCCTCTGGGCGATCTTCGCAATGGAAACACCCGGGCGTTTCCTCCCGCCCTATCCGAAACAGGAACCTCCCGAAACAGCCATGTCCGGTGAGGACCTGTGTCAGGCGGAAGGTGAGGGCGCCATGCCGCCTCTCAAGCCACTCCTCAAAGACAAGTTGTAACTTAGGTTTGGTTGCTATTTTTGTCCCGAAATTAATATTAAGTATCTAAACAGGTTTTTTTTTGTGTGAGAAATCATTAAATAACTTCTCCCGCTCTGGGTGTAGCAAGAGGGCATGTCAGACTTTTACTGACAAAAACCCACCCATGTTCCCTTAGTTGCCTGTGTGCCAGGGGCCGCGGTATCTCTTTCGAACAACCCGCACCCCTAGCAGGCATCGGCCCTTGCGAGCCCCATCAGTTGCTGCTGACATCTCTTTGAGGCGCGCGTGGAACACAACGCGCCGTCGACCCGGGCTTGATCCTTACTGGACAGCGAGCTACCCATTACTCGCCGTCCGCAAGCCCGTGCCTACGGATCAACAATTTAGCTTAGCTTTCTTCTACCCAGCTAAAGCACTAGGAAGTGGTGAAGGTCGGGCGTTTTGGAGTACTGTCTTAAGTAATTTTGACGTTCAAAAGTGCTGCAGTTCATAGCACTGTATTCTCTTAGACTTTTCTTTCTATTATTCATATAATATTCAGTACCAATGGGGTAACTTTGCACCTTTTTAACCGAGTTCAAAAAAAGGAGGAGGTTCTCAATTCGACTGTATGTTTTTTTTTAATGTTTGTTACCTCATAACTTTCGACTGGGTGAACCGATTTTAATGATTCTTTTTTTTAAAAGCTCGTGCTTCCCGTGTAGTCCCATTTCAATTTCATAATTATAGATCTGATGATGCGTTTCGGAGACAGACAACGGAACTCTTCAAAAAGTAACAGTAAATAAACCGCGATTGCTGCTATTGCATAAATATGCATTGTTTTGACCCCAAGGATGATGAAATTTCGAATTAGTGGGGTAGGTAATATAACTAAAAAGTGAAAAATAAAACCCTTTTTCCAAAAAAAACAACCGACTTCCGAAAAAACACTACAAAGTGAAAAATAACTTTAATTTTCGACTTTTTGGCGGTGACAAAAAATTTAAGTACATATCCAAAGTCACCGCCTTCTGAAATTAAAGTTATTTTTCAATTTGTAGTGTTTTTTCGGAAGTCGGTTGATTTTTTTATGTATTTATATATAACAATAAAGCCAATAAAATTACCCCGTTCAATCGTCATCATCATCTGCCTAGCCTTTTCCCAACTATGTTGTAGTCGGCTTCCAGTCTAACCGGATGCAGCTGAGTACCAGTATTTTACATGGAGTGACTGCCTATCTGACCTCCACAACCAAGTTGGCTGACTGGCTGTCACCTGTAACGAATGTCAAAGATCTCGGGAATGACAGCCTGGACCAACAGCTTAACGTACTTTCTGAGGCACGGGGCAAAATTACTCCATGCATTTGGGGCTTTCGGGACTAAGTCTGCATAAGAAAAGGAGGTTCCTAGTATTTGATTGATTAAGAGGTGAAAAAGCTGCCATAAGTCAAAAACCACCCAAGTTATCGGAGATATTTTTTTTTTCAAACTAAATTATTCTAGTATATTCTAGCAATGCACCGAATTACCAATCATCCCGCGCCACAAAGTTAAGACTTCTCGCTAACCAATAATCAATTGCTTTGTTGATAAGGCTTCTGATGTCTTTCTATCTGCTAACATGATTCCGGATTACTTACGTAAGTAAATAGGAATATAATAAGGAAGAATACGTATAAAAAATTTATTTGAAAAAAAAGTAAATTGATGTGTGCCTATAAATTAAAGATGAGAAGGAATCGACAGATCTTCCCTTCTCAAACAAATAATTTTTTAGTCGTAAATCAAATGTAAATTACATCGGACAGATTCAGAAAGAGAATTCAAAATATAACGTAAATTTCCTTTAAAAGTATGATTAATTTTATTTGATTTAACTCTGTTCGGTTTGAATGAAAGAAAGATGAGTTATCGACTTATCTTTCGTAAGATGGAAGTCAAGTGGTGGGAGGATGATGAATGAAAATAACGTTGTGGAGTTGTAAAGTTGAAAAAAAAATCCTGTTTAAACAAAGAATATTTTTTATTTCACTGTACGCAGGGAGGCGCGAAATCTGAAGCCATGATGAATTCACCACATGATTTTAGACGTCCTGGCATAGAAATGTTTCGTTGGTGATCAAAACAAAAACCAGCTGTTTTATAGAAAGGTGCAATACCTACGCGGTAAAAATGTATGGAACAGCAATTATTTTATTAAATCACCGACACAAAATTTCAACGCAGCGGCGGTATTAAGAATCATGTACTGAATCCATGGTAACAGGTAGCGCTTCGATGTCCCTGCTAACCCATACACAAATTGTGCTTCAAATTATTTCCTCGTCTTACTGGTTAATAATCACGGAATAGAAAAAAACATTGGAAGTGCCTACGCAGCTGTCCCGCGTGTCACAAATATGCGGAAAATATGTAAAATAATAACAAGATTCGTCAGATGGTATAAGTCTTAATTTTGTATGAACAACAAACTCAGCTTTGACGAAAACCTTATTTGTTGGCCATACAGAATTACGACTTATTACAACTGACGACGGTGGTTATTCTCTTACATATATCTCCGCATAATTGTGACACACGCGGTGACACGCGTGATAGCTGCGTGGGCAAGTGCCCACGCAGCTATCTGATAGCGTTACTAACACGGAATAGAAAGCCTGTGGAAGTCCACAGGCTTTCTATTCCGTGTTAGTAACGTTATTAACATAAATTAGATATTCTTGCCTACTGGAAAACTTCTCATAGCGGCAACAGTTATCTAGTGGGTAGCTAGCTGTCCATTCTTAATTTATTGTGACTCAAAACTAATATTGATATAACCTAAATTAAGAGTGGTCAAGGAATTTCCTAGAAACATTCCCAAAATCCCGATACATATAAGGCGTAAGTTATTATTAATAACTAGCTGTGCCTGTGTCAGCCCACGGTAAGGAGTTAACGAGACATATAGTATAGCTTACGCTACTCTTTATAACATCAGCTATCTGCCATTGAAAGTCCCGTCAAAATTAGTTCAGCCGTTTCGGAGATTAGCTGGAACAAACAGACAGACAGACCATTTCCTTTAACACCGAATATACTTTCGCATGCTTTAACTAAGTAAAAATCTATTATTTTCACATTGCAAACAGACACTTCGATTTTATTTATTTGTATTGTATTGTTGTACTTATGTATATGATTCCTGTTTTGTTACGCCACCACATTATAACTTCCCTTTTCCAAGCCTGACGTTTCCCCTCCATTAAAAACTTGTACATCAACATCATTCCTTAAAATTAAAGACAGAAAGCTCTCTGCTTAATTTCGGCACACGTTTATATGGTATTTAGGCGCACTCCCACGCAAATGACAAGGATTTACAGTCTACTGGAATGGTTACGATGTGACTGACAGTTTGTGTCGGGGTAATGGAGCATAATGTGGTGGGGGAGTGGGTCGCGTGTGTCGTTTTATGAGTCTGTCACTTCGAAGTTTAGTGATGGATGTACTTAAGACAATATTTTGAGCTACCTAATGTTTTACATTGATAATTAAGTAGATGTCTTCGTTTCAAGACAAGTAACTTTAAAAAATAAAAAAAGAATTATAAATACAGTTACACTGTACTAAAAGTCAGCATAGCTATTCACAAGCATTCGTCAAGCTATCTTATCGAAAATGACACAATTCGATAACCTGATTTGCCGTACCCCCAACAGGACACAGCTGTCGGAAGAATAGCGGTCGTGTATTTGATTTAAACTGACAAACTTTAGGATTTGGGAACACCGTTTACAACATTTCAATATTGTATCTTTGATTATTATAGTGTAGATTTCCTGCCGTAAAGACAAATCTCTCATACACAAACGCTTTTCCATAACATCGTAGTTTCTCATATTATGCCAAAAACCGCAGTGAAATATTTACATACAAGTTCGCGCAGCTATCCCTTTATCCCTATCAATCAACTCAGCCCATCGCAATCCACTGCTGGACATAGGCCTCTCCCAGGCTGCGCCACAACACTATCTTCCACCTTCCGCATCCAGTCTGTCCCAGCCACCTTTGTAAGGTCGTCGGTCCATATAGCTAGAGGGCGTCCCACATTATGTTTGCCGATTCGCGGTTACGGTTCGGTCGATTATCTGTATCGCCTGCACAAAAATATCAACCGTCCTTAACCCGTCAATGGCACCGGCCACAACAATTTAGGAATATCTTTTTAATAAAAACCCTTTAATAAACATGAAACATTTTACAAACAAAACCAAACTCATCAGGGAGCGCTGAAAAAAACTGAAACCTATGTCAGAAACTTTATTACAGTCTGTGTGTATAAAAATATAAAATTGTTGACGATAAAATCACAAACGGCCTTTAATTTTAGCGTTAAATAAATCTTGGTACCAATAAATTTATATTTCGTGACCTTGACAAGTTTATTCTTCAGTCATACTTACCATCACTATTCAAAGGATTTTTAAGGAAATTCATTGTCCATTGCTCAAAATTTTGGAAACATTCTTGTGCTCGACAACGTAAATAACGCAATGAATACTGTTGAATTGTAAAATAGTGAGTTACGCTAAAAGGCTGCAGATCTTGAAGTTTTAAGAAATGTTTTCTTATAATGTGTTTTGGTTGATTTAGTATCTACGTATCGCGAAGTCTTTTGACATATTTAGGTTTGGTTTTTCTTGTTTTTTAATCGACTTCAAAAAGGAGGAGGTTATCAAATCGACATGTTTATTTATATATATTTTTAAGTATGTTCGAGCATAACTCCGTCATATATAGACGGATTTGCAAAATTTTCTTTTTTGTTCGGATGAAGTTTATTCCGAAATGATCTCATTTAAATTTCATATAGAACTGATGTTGAGTTTTGGAGACAGACAACGGAACTCTTCAAAAAGTGACAGCAAATCAACCGCGATTGCTGCTATCGCATAAATATACATTGTCTTGATTGGATTGACTTTGAGAATACCCCAAGGATGATGAAATTTTTAATTGGTGCGGGGGTACTATAGCTAAAAACTAAAAATAAACACAAAATGCTTAAGATAATTAGAATTTTTTTGGCAAAATGTTTTTTTTTAATATAGCTTAAAAAAATTAAAACTTAAAAAAAAATACAACCGACTTCCGAAAAACAATACAAAGTGTGAAAAATAACTTTAATTTCGGAAGTTGGCGTCTTTGGATATATATTTTAATTTTGTGTCACCGCCTTCCGAAATTAAAGTTATTTTTCACTTTGTATTGTGTTTTCAGATGTTCTAGATGTAGTTCAAGAATTCTAATTGTCTTAAATTATTTGCAGGTCAGTGGCAGGTTGTATGTTGTTTTAAATATGGTCGGGAATTTTGCGGGATACCCTGCTACTTTCCTATTAAACTGATGCTCCAATCGGCAAATCCATCAATTTGATAAAACGAAAATCTAAAAGAGATTTTCGTTTTCGTAAAAGTTTACCAAAAAATATTTGCAGGGTTGTACTGTCTCCTACTTTAGACAAATACAACTCCACCTAAACGCTCTCGTATAGTTCCAGCCTACCAAACAATCGAGCTAAACAAACAGAAAACAGACCTAAAATGATTACAACGTCTGGTGGCCACGTAAACATTATGTAAATCAGTAAAACTTTTGCAAGTAATCGCTTGTTGTTTAATTAAACCGTTAAAGTTGGGAGTGAAGTAACATGAGCTGAGCTGAGTCGAGCTGAATTATAGCTCGCTTAGCTACGGAACCAAATATTTTGGACTTGAAATTGGATATATTTGGATTAGTCGTTAGTTTGGGAACATAAGCAACAAAAGTAGCGAGAACATTTTCATCAGAACTTAAGGGGGAAGCGTTTTCTTTTTGAAATTTGACAGCAAAATCGTGGGCTACTTGACCCCCTCTAAGTAATATTTGTCCCGTAATTATATGAATCAACTAGCTATATTTTCCTGAAAAAAAAGCGTTAATATTAGCTACAAAACAAAAAAAAAAATTTACCTAAGATTCGAAAATACTTTACAACTTTTCTATTTTGTTAACATTATTTCCTCAATCGGCAGCAGTGGTGGCCTAGTGACAATGGCTTCGACTTACGAGTTGTAGACAGGCAGACTACTTTGTGTAATTTATTTCTTCACCACTAAGATTAAGAACTTAAACCGATGAAAGAAAACATCGTGAGGAAACCGACATGTTCTAGAACCAATAATTTCCGGCTGGTGGATGACGGCCCACTTCCTCTCACAGTGAGGATGCCTGTGTCTTAAGTGTGGGAACATTATACAGGATAAGTTTTTATCCAGTGCGCAAAAGGTAACCATGAATTCAGCGTATCATTCTAGACCCCAGCGCAGAAATTTTTCATCGATAATACAAAAAAAAATCAGCTGATTTTTTTTTTTGTAAAACCAACGTAAAATTTCTGCGTTCATCTAGACCCCCAGGTCTAGAATGATCTGGTGAATTCATTGTTACAGTTTGCGCAATGGATAAAAACTTATCCTGTAGATGGTTATGCATGCATTACGCATTGCCTCAATCTCATTTTATCTTTATAAGTTTTGTATAAATTAGCACTTCTCAAAAAGAGTTTGAACTTTAGCACAATAGTCTCAAAATAAAAACTGTTTGTTTACATTATGATTTTTTATTATTTAGTCCTAATACACCAATAGGAATGTAAAAATCTTCTAAAATAACAACACTTACATAATCATAGTATATACATATATATGACACCACTGTTCCAACTAAATATATTTTTATATAAGCAACTATTATTATTACTTAGTTAATTCGAAGAAATATATTTTTTTTGAGGGTAGTAGTGATTTTTGTTTTTAAACTGACAGTATTGCGAGTGACGTATCGAAAAATTTGTAATAGTGTTGCGTTGATTCGGTTGTGTGTCGTGGTCGTGTTTAATGGTAGTTAAATACATAAACGTATTCTCATAACCATTTCTTCGTCAGTTAAGCAGCGAGAATGATGGATGAAGAAGATTTACAAAATAATACCCATCATAAAGGTGCTGTCACTCTTTTATATGACTAACAAAGATATTACAAAAAGAAGACAAATAAAAACGGGACCATTTTGTGGCAACGTGTAAACAGAAAGAAGTGCAGTGCTTCCATAACATACAACGAAACAAGGAAAACATCATTAGACAATCTAGGCATACTTGTGAACAAGAACAAAATATTTCAAATAAAATACGTCAACGTACGTCGTCGTATTGGTTTTCTAAAAAGGCCAGTGTGCGATGATTGCCGGACAGTACAAAAAATATTTAAAATTACAGGAGGAAATACCACCTAAACATTATAATTTACTGCTATCATTTAATTTAGTCAAGGACACATTATAAAGGGGGCAAAAAATTATTAAACACTAGTTTTATACACCATACAAGCAAATGGTTTTTATTTTGACCCATTGTGGTAAAATTCACACTCATTTAGAGAACTGCTAATTTTGAGAAGTGCACATTTTGCATCAAGTGCACATTTTGCGAAAAACACATTCTGCGTCAAATCCCAATTACTTTTCGCAGGAGACCGTAGGCGCGGGCTTGCGGACGGCGAGTAATGGGTAGCTCGCTGTCCGGTAAGCCCAGACCAAGCCCAGGTCGGCGCGTTGTGTTCCACGCGCGCCTCAATGAGATGTTAGCACCAATTAATGGGGCCCGCAAGGGCCGATGCCTGCCAAGGATGCGGGGTGGGTTGTTCGAAAGAGATACCGCGGATCCTGGCACACAGGCAACTGAGGGAACACCGGTGGGTTTTAGTCAGTAAAAGTCTGACACGCCCTCCTACTCCACCCAGAGCGGGAGAAGTTATTTTATGAAATCCCAACCAAAAAAAAAACTCCAATTACTTATTTAAATCCTTTTTCTTTTTGCAGGTACAGGAGAGTCCTTAAAATTACAACATCTTTCTAATGTAAGTACCTAACTAATATTTCACTAGTCTTCCTAATTCTCACTGGAACTAATAATGAACCGGCCCTAAGATAGGTCCTTGGTGAAGTAACTTTTGTTGACAATCCTATTCTTACCTTTTTTTTAGGATCTGGATGTCACGAATCTAATTCCAGGTAATGTACTACATGTAATCAGGAATAGACTAATAAGAACTTAATCTAATCTTGTCATCAAAGTAGCTGAATTGATGACAGACCTAATCTAGTTTATTTTGTGGACCAACTTTTATTGGACTATCAATGTAGTTTTGTTTAGGTAAGGAGTAAAGTCTGACCCATTTCTTTCATAAATTCGCAAAGTGCGCCTACCAAGGATCTTGTTTCGGTTAGAGTAGTGAAGGTCGTCCATAGTACGTTGCTGAAAAATTGGTTCCCTACACACTAGTAAGTTGTAGTGGAAAAAAATGGTATTGCTTTTTGCCCTGTGCTGAATCTAAAGGCAGTACCTAGGACCCTGGTAAGTCATAAAACAAGAAAGACATGTTATTATACCTTCTTCAATAGGGTTATATCGTGCAACGTAATCTTTAAGATACGTTTTTAAAACATTACATACTAGCTTTTGTCAGTGGCTTTGCCCGCGTTAACCAATTTAAACAAAAACTTAACAAATTATACACTTAAACCTTCCTCATGAATCACTCTGTCTGTTGGTGAAAACTGAATGAAAATCCGTTCAGTACTTTTTGAGTTTATCACGAACAGATAAACGCGGCGGGGGACTTTGTTTTATAATATGTAGTGATGATAATAGTATTAAGACTTGTTTGGTCTGTCTACGAAGATTATTTAATTTAGTAACCAACTGTTTCGAAACCGATTCTAGCTTATTTCCTTTTTACACGCTTTATATTAGCTTCACTTGTATGTTTGTATGTTTGTTTGTATGTAACCGACTCCTTTGGACGCTATTTTGACCCACTCTAAACGGTCAGATTTCATTTAAACTTTGTAGACTTATCGAGAACCTATGACAGTTCAATAATTTAAAAAAATTATTAAATTATTAAAAAGCGTGGGGTGCTTGATATTAATTGATTATAAAAATACCTCAAAAAGCACCCCATGCTTTTTATTAGAATTAAATTATTTTCTACTTTTTAGTTTAATCAATCAAAATCAAAATCAAAAAGTCATTTATTCAAACTAGGCTGAGAGTCAGCACTTTTTGATCGTCAAAATTACATAAGACAGTCCCCCCAAAACGCCCGCCCTTCACCACTTCCTAGTGCTTTAGCTGGGAAGAAGAAGTGGCGCAACAAACTCCCCAGCAGCACAGCTGTCTGTTAAGTTAGAAGAACTTGATTCTATACAATAGTGGGTAATTAACATTATGAAACACAAAAACATTAAATTTGCCATATCTCAGCTAGCACAGGCTTATATACCAACAAAACATTGAAAACATAGTACAGGCAAATAAAATAAACCAACACATGAACTAATATAATTATATAACCTGTCAGTAGTCAAGCTAATACTGGTGAAAGAACATGAACATTGTCTTGAGTTAATCACAGCGACCAACAATTATTATCGTTTAAGTAGTCGTTGACAGAATAGTAAGCCTTTGAACAGAGGGTGGATTTAACTTTAACTTTAAACGCATTAAAATTCAAATCTAGCAAAGAAGAGGGGAGCTTGTTATAAAAAGTTATACCAAGACCAACAAAAGAGTTATGAACCTTATGAAGCCGGTGAAAGGGAACACGTAGTTTGTCCTTATTTCTAGTATTAATATTATGAATATCACTGTTTTTAGTATACAAGTGTATATTTTGCCTGATATATAAGATGTTGGCCAAGATGAATTGCGATGCGACTGTGAGAATCCCAATATCCTTAAAAAAATCTCTCAGAGAAACTCTAGCACCTAGTTGGTAAATGGCTCGAACAGCTCGTTTTTGAAGAACAAAAATATTTTGAATGTCAGCTGCTTTGCCCCCCAGCAGAATGCCGTAGGACATAACACTATGAAAATAACTAAAATAAACTAACCGAGCTGTATCAACGTCAGTGTATTGTCTTACTTTTCTGACGGCGTAGGCAGCCGAACTGAGCCTTCCCGCTAGGCTTGATATATGTAATCCCCACTGAAGTTTGGCATCTACTGTTAAGCCCAGAAAAACTACCGAGTCTACAGTTTCAAGCACCTCATTTTCTAAGACGATGTTAGGTCCTAGATTCTTAACATTCGGTAAGGCGAACTTGATACATTTCGTTTTCTTGGCATTGAGAACTAGGTTATTTGTGGTAAACCAATCCGTAACCATTGAAAGTGCACTGTTTACGTCGTTAAAATCTTGTCTGTTCCTGTCTACTTTAAAGATAAGAGAGGTATCATCAGCAAACAGCACAACGTCACAGATACTCTTTAAATAGTATGGTAAGTCATTAATATACACTAAGAATAAGAATGGTCCTAGTATTGAGCCTTGAGGTACACCTAACTGAACTGGTAGCCCGGAAGATTTCACACCATTAACATCTACACATTGGTGCCTATTTTGCAAATAAGAACTTATTACATTGAGAGCATCGTTTTGAACACCGTAATGACGTAGTTTACGCAATAGCGTGTCATGGTGCACGCAATCAAAGGCTTTGGAGAGATCACAGAAAACTCCAACAGCATTTTGCGAGTTTTCCCACGCGTTAAAAATGTGTTTCAGCAGAGCAACACCCGCATCTGTAGTCGAACGACCTTTTGTAAAGCCATATTGATCATCATGAAGGAGGCTATTTAAATTAAAATGTCTTAGCAACTGCTTGAGTATTAACTTTTCAAATATTTTACTAAATGCAGGTAAGATAGAAATAGGCCTGAAATTACCAACGTCATTTTTATTACCTGATTTAAATAATGGTATGACTTTACTACTCTTCATGAGGTCAGGAAAAGATCCTAAATCAACACATTTATTAAAAGTAACAGCTAAATAGGGGGCTACGATGTCGATTATATTACTTAAAAGCTTAATGGAGATGCCCCAGTAATCTCCAGTGTTTTTAGACTTAAGTGTGTTAAATATGTTAACTACATCCACAGGCGTTACATGTTCGAAACTAAATAAGCGACTACATTTAGGCACACTACTGTGTAAAAGATTTTCAGCTTTAGACGGGGACGAATTTAAGGTGCGAGTCGTAGTAATAGGTATATTAGCAAAAAACTCATTAAATGCCTCAGCTACGTCAGCAGCTTTATCAACTAATTTGTTGTTAACCATAATCTCTAATTGTTTATCCTGTTTAACCGATTTACCTGTTTCATTGTTAATAATTTTCCACGTGGTTTTTACTTTATTATTAGACTTTTTAATAGTATCGCTTAAAAATTTAGATTTAGCAAAAGCACAGATCTTTTTAAATAATTTTGAAAAATTTCTGACATACTCTAGAAAAGGACTATCAAACCTGTATTTTTTCAAACCATATAACTCGTATAGTCTCGCTCTACTTTTATAAATACCTGGACTGGCCCATTGGTTGAAGCCAACGGAGGTGCCATTAATGTCAATGGTTTTGGTCTTGAAAGTAGACTGGAATTCTTTATGCACTACATCAAAAAGGTCTCTATAGATTTCATTAGGATTCTCATGTTCTATTATAGATGGTGTAACTATACGAGCTATATTATTTTTAAATTTGTTGCAACGACTAGCTGTATAAGGCCTGCATTCCATTTTATGCGGCTTTTTATGTAAGGGCAAAGGGAAGCTAGCTAATAATCCGCAGTGGTCTGACGTTAAGTCACTTAACACTAATTTATTTTTGGCATCATAATCACTAAATATATTATCAAGACAAGTCGACGAAGATGCCGTGATCCTAGTAGGTTCAAAAAACAAGTTTTTTAAATTAAATTTGGTTTTAAAGCGTGTTTTTTTAGTTTTTTTTTAACTTTTATTTATTTATGTTCATATTCATTGAATCTCCAAGAGAGGCTGCACAATTACTTGCATGTTAACTTACAAAAACTGGGACAAACACAAATGTGCACTTCCAATTATAGGAGACCCTATTATTCACTTATAATCTATGTTACGTACTTTTCTATCTTAACCCAGTTCTCGCATATCTGTACCCATTCCTCGCCGCGCTGCTTCTTCAACTTCACCTGTATCGTTTAGTGTAATTAACTTGCTTCCTACCCCGACAATTTGAACGTCGATTTACAAGTTTTGCAATAAAGTATTCTTCCGATGCTGATAATGACGACCATTAATGGAACTTTATTAATAATGGCGAATAGTAGGAAAAATACGAAGAGGCCAGAGGAAAAGCGAATAAATGTGAGTCAACACGTTATTGAGTGGCGTACCGGTGGGATATGTCGAGTTCCTTTCCTTATTCTTTCTTATATACTCGATGTTAATCATTTTATTGAAACACAATATAACATCACATCTTTATTCCTCGTATACGCAGGTTTTTCAACAATGTTTTGACATAGGGATCTAGCCTATTTCCTACCATCAACTGGAGTCAAATCCCAACTGACAGACACCGTGACAGAAGTTGTCCGCTCAACGCAGTTTCGGCGCCACGAATTAAATTGTTACTACCGCACCTAGTCGTTGCCAGTGCGGTGATACTCTTTGCCTTAGATCAAAAGTGTAAGGCGGATAGGCATGTGATTACATACTGTAAAGTCGTCAAAAGCCCTGGTCGAGGTACCCAGGATAATCAAAAGTTTGTTTTTCCTAACGCAGTCTCCGCTTGCCTTCCCAATCCTATTTCATGGCATCGTCAAAACAAGTTTGGATCGCAAGTATCAAAGGAACATGGATTTTTTTACTTTACGTGCATCGTCGGATGTATCCCACCCGTTCAAAGGTTTAATTTTTTCCCGAAAATATCTTCTTCAGGTGTTTCGAAACGTAAAATTTTCTGTGCGGGAAAAACTGAACATGAATCGACTTTTAACCTATTTCTGATTTTTGTTGTAATTTTTTCACAATGAAAATCATTCCAATAATTTTGTGTAGATTGTTACCTGGTAAGAAACATTATTATTACTCTCAAATTTATCAATTAACATCGTTATTTTGATGTTCAACAAGTCATTTTAGCTATATATCTAACTATATACTGGCTATGATTATCGTGCGTCCTATGAGTAGTGAAACTTTTGAATGTTTGTTGCTCAATGACGCAAAAACACAAAAACGGCCCTACAGATTTGGACGAAATTTGGCACACGTATAATTTATAACCTATATTAACTCATAAGCAACGTTTATCCCGGTAGTACGTTCCCGTGGCATAATTTCCGTGATTTTTGGATAAGCCCCAAGAAAATACTAGTAACATACGCTAGTGCCGTGAACGCCACGCACCGCTATCCCATGCCATATTGCCTATCTATACCTTACCTGAAATCTCGAACATTTCCACCCTAAAACCAATTTTCTAAAATATCTAGCACCTCAAATAAATTGCGATGACACAATTTCAGAAGCGTAACAGAAAACAATATACAGGTAGGCAACAAAAGTACCTCAATCCGTACCTCGGATCTGCGTACCAAAACGTAAACCACGCCAGTTGAGGTTTTGTGTCCATTTTGAAACCGGTCTTGTCACGTTACATAAATGTTTTTTAGTAGACTCCATCTGCCTCGTGTTATTTGTGAGGGAAAAAACTGATGATAAATTGTCTTGGTTTATTTATGTTTAGGGATTATGGAAACGGTTTTTTTATAAATTTCCTTGAGCGATTACCGCATTAAAATAAATCATTCCCGTGGGTTTTGTTAACATCTTAATCATTTCCAAGAATGAACGTCACACTGTTTTTTTTTTCTGATTTTGCGTAGATTGGAGTAAGCGTTAAAAAAACCGGCAAACTGCATGTAGGACCACCCGTGTCTGTAGTTTTATTGCATTGACTTAGAAGCTTGATAATTTTAGAGCTCCACGGGACCGTAGAACTACGTATTTGATATTAATTTCAGCTTGAGCGTAGGTACGCAACTCAAAAAAGATGTTTAAATGAGACAATAAACTTTCTAAGTTTATCTTAGACATCACTGTTATCGGTGTAACATCATGAGAAAACCTGCTGAAATCACCAACCCGTCGTGAGCAAACGTGGTGATCAATACTCGTGCCTTCTCTGTATGAGAAGAGGCCTTTGCTCTGAAGTGGGGCACGAATAGGCTGACAGTCTATATATTTCACCATAAAATTGTAAATGCCGTTAGATTATAATGCATCTCGCATTCAATTTAACGCATTATTTTTCGGTAGATTATAATGTATCGAAGTGAAACCGTCAAATTGTGAACTGATATCAAGACGGATAGTACCTTGCGCTATTACTAAATAGTCAAGTAACTGCCACTAACTTGGAAGTAGCGCTCGCCAGCCGCTCCCGCGGCACCGCTCGCTTCGCTCGCTCGGCTCACGCGGGGTTGCTCGCAATTCTAACCTAACCTATTCTTCGGTAAGCAGTATGGTGCAGTTCACAATTTATCAACAGTTAACAATCTCGCGAGATAGATTATAATATAAAGGTATTTACAATTTAACTTTGACATATATAAAAGTAAAAGGTAACTCATTCATTCACTCACTCACGAAATCTCACAAACTACTGGCCCTACGAAGCTGAAATTTGGCACGGCGGTAGACTATGAGTAGGAGACGTCAGTTAAGAAATAATTTTAGAAAAGCCTTGTATAGGGGTGGGAAACTTGTATTAAACTTTTTATCAATGTTGACACGGGCGGAGCCGCGGGTAACAGCTAATATTATATATTTTTTATATTAAAAAAAAGCTTTTTTGTGCATTGACACGATAAACAAACGTGTATGCCAAATTTTAGCCCGATAGCTTCAGGGAAAGTGGGTGAAGTATTGATTACAAAATGCCAGGGCATACAAGTGAAGTTAAATAAAAGCTTTTAATTTAAAAATAATTGAAATAGTATAATTTACTTTGAGAGAAACAAAATATAAAGCAGCGAAAAGATATACTCACCAACATTCATTTTTAACCGACGAAAACACGGAGGAGGTTCTCAAGTCGACGCGTATATTTTTTTTGTATGTATGACCACGCATAACTTTTTACAGAGTAGTGCGATTTTGATAATTCTTTTTTTATTGGAAAGGGTTTACCCCGAAATTGGTCCCATATAAATTTGGAAAAAAATCCAGTAGGAAAACAGGGGATGATTGATTGTTCACTCACAGATTTTAACGCCGAGTTGTGTATTACAAAAAGTAATCAAAAATTAAGCATATAGTTATTATTAGTAGATTATAGCAAAAAAAAAACGTTTTGACAAAAAAATTAAACCGCCGAAAAAACTGAAAAGCAAAAAATAATAAAGCTTCTTTGTTCAACCTTAATAACTAAATTCGGAAGTCGGTGACTTTGCATATGAATTTTAATTTTACGTCACCGCCTTTGCCAACCGTACTATAATATATCGTATTGTACTATATATTATAGTACGGTTGGCACTATATACTGTTGAAAAATTATATAGTATGCAAAAATACTATATTTTCAACACCAAAAACGAATAAAAGAAATCCTTTATTAAAAAGATATACGTACGCGCCTTTACATTGACTTTTGACTGATGCCATAGCATGTATCCGAAGAACTCATCTGTCTTGTTACATTCTGAACTTTCCAATAATGTCAAATTTAATAATAATCTGCTCTTTATTTTCGCCACTTCGGCATTCACAGAAAGGTTATTTTCGGTTATGAATTCGAAATAGCGAGAAAAAAGAAACAGAAGTAGTAGGTATGTATCTCATTAATAAAAACTGAGCTTTTGATTTACATTTAAAAAAAAAAACTAATAAAGCATTATGACACTCCTATGTATTTTAGACAAAGAATTGTTCAAAATTCAAGAAGTAAAAAAAAAAATTTAAAAAAAAATGAATAAGTAACAAGCCATCCTTGTGCTTATCTTTGTCTATTTTTTCTTTATTATAGGTACTATATTTTTTTGAAGTGTACTAATTTTTTTATAGCTTATTTCGAAACATAATATATTTCGTCGCAGAAATGTTGGCAACCCTAGCTGCATCTGGTTACACTGGACCCTGACCCCGACATAGTTGGGAAAAGGCTAGGCAGATCATGATGAACGCGCTCAGTCTACTTAGTCAGCAGCAGCTGATATACTTACAAAGGGAAAGCGTCCACCTATATTTCATGAAAATCAATTGCCAATGAAACAATTCTAAAATAAGTTGGAAAAATGGTGAATTTCTTCAACAGATTTAAAAAAAACTCAGTCTACCCTGTGACAGTGACATAAAACGTGATTTTTTAAGACCTGAGCAGGAGGCCTTAAAAAAAACGTATAAACAGCGTAGGTAGTTTGTTCTTTGTTAGTAAGTCGTAACTCTTATCTATAGGACTCGTAAAAAGCGTTTTTACTGCTAAGAAAAAAGAGTTCTAAATGGTTTGAATGGTGGAAATAGCAACTCAAGAGCAGAATCATTTGAAAATGTAATGTTACTGTAACGTGTTTGCGTTGTTTTTAGAGACCATTTTCGAAATGGATGTCTATAGCGACGCAAATGAAATGTGGTTTTAAATTAGAGCAGGCTTTTAGTGGGTACTGTTTGATTAATAGTGCGTCCACCAGTTTAATTTCTAAAATACAAACCGCTTTTAACATTACCAGACCGAGAACGAACACTTTTGAACATACGAACATTGAATATAACAGAAGATGTGGAGAGAATATGGTCCAATAGTCAACGAAGGTCGTACACGGCCTTGTGCTCAATGTTGCTTTTACGTAATTGTCATCTTAATTGATACAAAATGTTTCGATTAATTGTTTTTCAACATTTTTTGTACTTAATAGCTAAGAGTTAATTAATACTCTTCTTATTCATAAACTGTTCAATAATCATCTGCCTAGCCTTTTCCGAACTATGTTGGGGTCAGCTTCCAGTCTAACCGGATGCAGCTGAATACCAGTACTTTACATGGAGCGACTGCCTATCTGACCTCCACAAATTACAGCCGTGATCAACGTCTAAACGTGCTTGCCGAGGCATGGAGGATCTTGGTATGTAAAGATGGTCACCCATCCACGGACCAACCGCGTTAAGCGAACTTAACCTGATCGATAGACCCGTGTGGCTATTATTACCCTTAATAGACTTTAGTTGCTGACTGTACCTCAAACATGCTTCCTTGATCGTGTTCCCATTGCAATCGTCTGATAGCTTAACAGACTCGTATTCTGTAACTTATCTATTTAAAAAATATACGGATTTACTCTTTCATTGGCACAACTTTTATTCCACACTGTTCAGTGAACTTTTTTTTTTTCTTTTTTTTTCATTTTGGCTTCACACGGTTTGTGCATTTAGCCAGTGTCAAGTAATTTTTCTTTTAGATCAAGTAAATGGCCCGATATCGGGCACGAAGTTACAAAACAGTCACAGTCGTCGTTAGTCAGTCAAGTCAAATCAAAGTTATTGTAAAGCGGTAGTAACTTTACAACAACCTAATAGGAGTTTTTGGGGGGAACACGAAAAGTCCACGTTAGTCACTTATTTTCACCTTCACTACACTTGTGCACTCACACGTAACTAAATTGAATAATTCACTATCAAAATTATACAATTTAATTCGCTATTTCACTAAATTCCATGAAAATGAAAATTCGTGCTACATGTTCCAACGCGATCCCGCCAAAAACTCTTCAGTGAACTTATTTAACAGTACCTGGATGACATTTTCACATTTTGACATTTTTTTGACATTTTCGGTTTGACGTTTTCTAAAATAAAACCTAGCTAGATCGATTTATCGCCCCTGATTCCCCCTGCATGCTAAATTTCATGAAAATCGTTGGAGCCGTTTCCGAGACACAGATTTTATATGTACAAAAATTGCTCGTTTAAAGGTATTAGATTTACGCCATGAACAAATGACAATCCGCTTACAGAGTCATCGTTACACCAATAAAACAATAATATCGAATACAGGTTACATCCCAGCCAGAAAGCCGGACAAACATTAATCAATTTTAAACACAAAACAAATATATAGACTGAATCATTTGCTGGTCGGCTAGGTCGGCTATTCTTTTAATTAAAAAGAAGGGGAACCCCAAAATGGGGCTTGAGAACAACCCAAATGGGCTGAACGCCAAAATACATGTTCCTTTCAACCAAAATAAAAAGGCAAAGTAGTTTGTATCCGTTTCTGTCAACGGATATATCGGGCAAAACTAGTATTTTATAGTTGACCAAAGCAAACAGTTTTGTTTGGCTTCCTGTAGATGTTGTGAAATTAAACGTGACCGTTAAGACAATGGGCCAAAACGCTACGTTGTGTATTGTTTCATTTGTATTTTTCGGTATTTTTTTGTTGCTTACTTGAGTATCTAATAAAAATGTAGGCTACCTATTGAAGTATCGCAATGAAAAACGTGAAGCTAGGTAAAAATGCCTTCAGTGTGATGAATTTAACCAGTTTTGCATAAGTTCCGGTAACCCATGGTTCATTCTGGACTGGTCTACTCAAATCTGTGTGGTTCTTTCCTCAAAAGACCATTTCAGAAACGAATCCTCGCATGAGCTGACCTTGGTCAGATCTTGATCATGACAATATTATTTTAATAGAGATTAACGTAAGATTATTTTCTTTTAATAGAGATTAACGTAAGGTTATTTTCACATCAATCTTCCGTTACTTTGAGAATTGAGTTTATTTCGCCATTACTTCTCAGGGGTAGTACGATAGGAAAGGTTGACTCCCTCTGGCTTATTTAATTTTATGTTAAAATATGACGTATAAAAGTGTTTTCGTTAGCTTTTTTACAATTAAACAAATTCATTTCATTTTATTCATTTATTGATCGACGTTTACATTGATCGGCTCTTAGTCTTTCTCCGTTCACTACCTTCAGAATAACAAACTGTTCCAATCTGATCACAACTTTGTCTGCGCTTCAAATTCACAATTCCAAGATTTTGTGGAAAACTTTAATAAACTCTCCAATTCCCGCCATTTCTTTGGAATATCCTCATATACCATCTCAGAAGCCCTTTTTCGCTCGCTCCCACATTTTTACCTTCTACGAGCGAATCCATTAGATGGAGTATAAAAGGCTCTTTACGTTTCCCGTAATATGGAACGTTCTGTTTCAAGATCTTTATTTATTCGATGTTTTTCACGTGAATGCTGAACATTACTGAATCTTTTGAGAGGAGTTGGGAGCCGAGGTTTTTCTGAATTAGTAAAATTGAAATCATTGTTTTAAGATAGCTTATGGGGTCTGGGCAGTTCATGGTTGGTATGTCGAGAAATTTGTTCATATTTAGGTTAATTTATAAGCCACTTAAAAATATATGCAAAACTTTCAATGCAATGCCGAATGCTAAGTGTTTGTAGCATGTTCGCAAGTAATAAAATATCCGATGTATTTATATTACTCTACCTATTTTCCCAGAATACTCTTTGTGTCAGTATAAATGCAAAACGGCGTAAAAATTCATATTTTTCAGTGTTCGTAAAAAGTTTTTATACTGCTTATTCACTGTATGCCTGATAAATTTGATGAGAAATCAATTTTAACGTATTCATTTGAACTGAAAGACGCCTGCCATCAACAGATTTATAAAAAAGTTAAGCTTATAAATGATTGTTTTTGTTTATAAAAAAAAACTTTTGTTCAAGTTTATTTTTTCAATTTTGTGTTATGTTAACTAATAAACGAAAAAATAAAATGTATACAGAATTGGCAATAAACTTCATACTTTAGATCCCTGGAGAAATCTATGGACTGTTTGAATTGAAAATAAACATAAACCTTTACGTAGGTAGGTACTCTGTATTTAATCGAGGAATACTATAAAGCTAACACCCTTTGGTATTAACATTTCTGCTGTTTAATAGGGATGGGCTGATGTGAGGTGGTTTACTTATCCGTCATGTTAAATAAAACCTAATATTTTGCATCTTAACTGAAAACCAGAGTCTTAGATTGGATGTGTCTGTATCTTGAACCGTTCAAGTTATGCTTTCAGGATATAGACTGTTATTGAATATATTTATATAGTATGGTATATTGTTATTTTCCTTGAGGCTAAGTAATAACATCGATGGATCAGGTTAAGCTACGCTTGCCACGGTTAGTACTTGGATGGGTGACCATCTTTACTTGCCAAGACCCCTCCATTCCGAGGAAAACACGTAAGTCTCGGCTGTCATTCGTGGACCTCTGACAGTCGCTACGGTTCGTCAGAAGCCCGAAAGTCTGGCAACCAGTCTTAACAAGGGGTGTCGTATTATCCAGAAACTGGGTTGTCGATGTCAGATAGGCACTGCTCTAAGTAAATCATCGGTATTCAGCCGGTTAGACTGTAAGCCAACCCCAACATAGGTGGGAAAAAATTGGGCAGAAGATGATTTAATGTTTTATTTTTCCATGGTGAGGAAGGAAGGAGGTAAAAAGCATGAATATATTTATCCATCTGAAATGAAAACAGAGCTTTTTCAGTTGCCTATTGAATTCCTATAATTGTATCGTTCGTTATACCCCCACCTATAAACCCTCAACTACTTACGCCAAATACTATAAAAAACCATAAGTATAAGTACCGAAAACTAATATCCGCAGATCCCAAGCTACCCCATCCCTACGCCTTAGTGAACCAGGAGCGCAGAACATTTGGCATGCTGTTGATCGAACAGGCACGTTGGAACGTTCAGCTCGAGGCTTATTGACTCACGGAATTTTTATCTACACACTTTACCGACAAATTGTTTAGCTTCCATTACAGGCTGTAAACATTCGCTACTGGATATGAGCCTCACGGAAAATCGTGAGTATTCGAATGTTTTTGTGTCATATTGATGTAGATCATTTTTGAGCTTCAACTGGAGGTAATATATTTGTATGTATGCTTCATATTTTATTTTGAGTAAATAACAGGGAATTAATTGTCTTTTGATCAGTCATAAATAGAAGTCTAGTTTTTTTTTTATCACTTAATTTATCGTTATACCAACGCAGACTTAAGGGGCATAAGAAGTTCACAAAATGCTGACTGTTCTCTATGAGTTAGACCTCCTACGCCTATTTGGGTGTGGTTTGAAGGCAGTGTGCCAAGCCAAGTTCAGAAAAGACTGCCTATCTAGTTAACCAGATTTTTTAACTCACATTTTGGCCAAACATTATACAGCCCGAAAATTTTAAACAATATACTATAGGACACCAGGATAATTACTCTTGTTCATAATTTTATTGTGGTTTAACTTTATCTCATTCACACATTTTTTCTCTTCACATCCCCATGAACATGATTGGAGGATGGATTTTCTCTGCATTCTCCGTCTAACAATGGCAAAGACAAAAGGTTTTTAATGTTTCCCGTTTCACGTCAAAGGAATGTTTCGACATTTTTGTAGGAGCTAGTTCGCAAGAACGGGCGAAATAATCGATACGTTATAGTGAACATTTTGTTGAAAATTACCACAGTGAGACAGCTGTTGAAAATCTTCGCAGTTTGTACTTTTAATTGTATTTCTTACTTTTGATAGTTAGCGTTTTCTTGTAACAGACGAAAACTTAATTACTTAGGTGGAGATGGCACCTCCCAAACTAGGCAAAAGCTAGTCTTTTCTTTAATCAAAATCAAAATATTTTATTTCACATAAACCTACTTGGGATTAGGAACTTACGTAGATTTAGAAAGCCAGACAACCAGTCTTGCCAAGGGGTACCGTATTACCCAGTAACTGGGTTGTGATGGTCAGATAGGCAGTCGCTTCATGTAAAACTTACGTAAGGTTTCACAGGAAACTCCTCAACAACCTCAAAATAGTTGGGAAAAGGTAAGGCAGATGATGAGTTTTAGAAAGCGGCCCATATTCCTCACGCAATATTAAAACTATCAAGTTTTGTCTCTCCATCATCCTAAGATGGACTGCTAGAAAATGCCTAATGCATTAAGATTGTTTCCCCCTCGCTGGCTGGCAACGGCGCATTTATGGCGGTTTTTCGTGATTATTTCATTAAATACAAACAAAAGTAAACATTTTTTTTCTGCCATGCACTAGTTGATATTTTCAAGTTTGTATGCTATTTTTTTACAGTTATTTTGGTATTTACTTATAAAAATAGACATACCGTCAATTATTTTCTATTTGCATTACTATATACAATTAAATGTTTTTATTAAAGAGTAAATGTTAAAAATAATTATAAATAAGTATTAACGATCTAGTGCTTGGCTGAAAAATTGTACTTTTGTTTGTATATAATGAAATAATCACGAAAAACTACTATAAATGCGTTGTTGCCAGCCCACGTGGAACGAACGCTCTTAAGTCAATCTTTGTACGTAATTTGTTAGTTGTGATAAAATATATAAATATTTAGATCTATTGCGATTTTTTTTTCGATAGATGTAGTAACCTTGTTCTCTGTGCGAACATCATAAAAAAGACCATTTCAGACACCGATCCACATGGTCTTCACATAATCTGACCAAGATTATGTCTGGACTTTAAAAGAGACTGTGACCTCTGAGTTTGTTTCGGCCTTTCTTCTCAGAGTAGTCAGATAGGAAACGCCGACTTCATCTAGTTTAAAAAAAATATGATTGACGTGTAAAAGTGTTTGTACAAACCTACTTACAGAAATAAAATCATTTATCATTTATCATTTATCATTTATCATTTATCATAAAAAAACATAAGAAAATCGCTGTAACGAAGAACGTCGACCATGAACCATGATCGGCCATAGATTCCTTTTTATTTTGTGGCGGTTTTGTCCCAAGGCCAGGCTTCCAAAAACCCTTGTTTGTCTGTTATTGGGTTCCGATAAAACCGAGACGAAGGTACTTAGCTACGTAAGCTAGTATTATTGAGCCAGACAAATCGGAGGCAAGGAGCTCGGCGATATTTTTGCTGAGCTTAATTTTTGGTACCTATGTTTTTTTTTTTTGAGGGTGCGAATCCATCAAATAACTTCTCCCGCTCTAGGTGGAGCAGGAGGGCGTGTCAGACTTTTACTGACTAAAACCCACCCATGTTCCCTCAGTCGCCTGTGTGCCAGGGCCGACGGGATCTCTTTCGAACAACCCGCACCCCTGGAATCGGCCGTTGCGGACGCCACCAGTTGGTGCTGACATCTCTTTGAAGCGCGCGTGGAACATAACACGCTTTCGACCCGGGCTTGCTCCTAACCGGACAGCGAGCTACCCATTACTCGTCGTCCGCAAGCCCGCGCCTACGGTGGCCGGGAATCAAACTGAGATTCCCGACGCCCAAGGCGTCTCCTGTGGCGATTAAAACCGTGAGGGTGCCTATACTGCCTCTCCCTCACGTGTACCGCATGAGTGTGTGAGCATTACTGCTTCGCAGAAGGAAGTGACAGCTACCCATGCACTCTCGCTCCGTACCATACCCTGGACCAGGGCCGGACGAGAGAGATCGCCGCCGCCGATCGCCTCTACGAGGACACGGCGGTGCTCCGCCCAAGCCGGGCAGACCTCCACCGTATGCTCCACCGTGTCCTCGGGGTTGGTACCTATGTTACGTTACACCTACCCTTGTGAATTTGAAGTTGATAACTTCTCAAAACCTACTTAAGGTTTACATAAAAGGGAAACGCCAGGGTAGTCCACGATATTCTCCTTAAGGTGATCCCAACAGGCTTTAGGATCACCTTAGTGAGAATGAGTTTTCCCTTAGGATTAAATTGTAATTTAGATTTTTTCTAATATCTGTCCAGCTGAATACCAAATGAAAATGATTTTATTTCAGTAAGTTTC
The DNA here is from genome assembly GCA_949091785.1 of Polymixis lichenea. Lineage (NCBI taxonomy): Eukaryota > Metazoa > Arthropoda > Insecta > Lepidoptera > Noctuidae > Polymixis > Polymixis lichenea. The sequence continues at coordinate 22,272,591 of OX420943.1, read as the reverse complement.
TTCAAATACTTTTACACGTCAATCATATTTTAAAAACTAAATGAGATTGGCGTTTCCTATCTGACTACTCTGAGAATAAAGGCCAAACCAAACTCAGAGATCACTGTCTCTTTTAAAATCCGGACATAATCTTGGTCTGATCATGTGAAGACCATGTAGATTGATGCCTGAAATGGTCTTTTGTGGAAAGAACACAGATTGAGTGGACTTGTCCAGTCAGTACACCTATTTGTCAGTACTCGTACCACAGCTTTGTAGTTTTTATCAAACTAACGTTTTAATATTATAAAAAACTATGTTAAACTATGCAAGTCCAAACCCGAAGCAGGCGATGTCGCTACTATTTTATATGAAATGAATTCTGACCTGACCTAGTATTTAACGCAGTATGACAAACGATACTTTTCGTTCTCGTTACATGCCCATTCAGAAAGCGACACAAACGCACAGACATAGGGGCACAGCACCAACAATGTACTGTAACGCCTTTGTACGTGCGTAGAACTTCAGCCCTCCCGTACCAACCAACTTTTTTGTTCTGAAAGCAAAAATTCCCTTTTGTAACGTTAGCATAGGAATTCTTTTTAATGCCTCGTGGAGGGTTTTTTGTAAAGGATTTTGTTCTGTTGTATCTTTAGGCTGTGTCGTGGTTGGTTTGTTACTTGCTATAAATTAGAGTGGAATTTAACGAAGTTGATGTACTTAACACCAATTGTTGTTTATTTTTAAAGTAATCCATAAAACCGTATAAATTGAAAATCGTGTATAGAAAATACGTGTTGACATAAAAAGTGTTTCCGCCTTTGTTTTTCTTTCTCACAGAGAAACAAATAAATAATTCATTCCATCACAATTGTATTATTCCGCACAAATCGTGCGATACAAAACTCAATCCGAAAACGATATTTATTAGTAAATCTGACCACGAACACAAATCCTAATCGCATCGCAAACAGATAGAGGATTAGATAAAGCGTTCGCCATTTTTTATCGAAACTCGTTTGGAAAACAAACTTCGTTCATTTTGAACCGTAATGTTAAAATTCGGGCCGACATTGTTGATAAAAAAAAATGTTTTAATCAACTTTTTATGCTGATGGTACACAGTGTTCCGTACGGTAACGTATGTAAGTGTGTTCTAATTTTTTATAGCAATTTTCTCTTTGTGATTTTATCGCGTGGAACAGTGGAGTTTTAATATGTCTAATGTGTGTGCCCCGTAAATCTGTAATCTCATTTAGATGCAGATTAAAAAGTTGTGTTTTGTACTTTCTTCTACCGTGTCGAGACAAGCCAGCCACAAGATGATAATGGCAGAGGCGATAATCGTAGAGAATGAATGATATAGTACATCACCATTATCGTAATTACAGCCGAAAGACGTCCACTGGTGGACCGAATTTTATCGAAGGCTTTGTTGTCCACAAACGCTAAGCAGAGACGCAGGTTATACTCTTCGGCCTTCTGTATCGTACTAATAATAATCCCATGTATTTCTTTATCCTTGAAGAAGCACATAAAATTATTTTCCACCACGTGTTCGGCGCCGCGGGCGCAGCTATAAAATATCACAATTCAATCACAAGATTGAACTCTAAGAGGATCTTATTTCTTTATAGTTTTCCTCGTCGTAAAATTTTTATGTCTTTCTAAAGGATCGATTGGTGAATCTCATAGGATCTGCCATAGTAGATTCTGTTTTGAACCATAACAATATTCAATACCATTTTGTATCGCATATCTTTTTTATTTTTCGCAGATCTCTCATAACGTTACGGAAGTCAGAAGCACACAACTCAGAGAACCAGTTTTAACATGGGGTATCGTGTTTCCCAGTTACTGGGTTGTGGAGGCCCGATAAGTTAGTCTGGAAGCCTACATCAGCATAGTTGTGAAAAGTTGAAAATGAAAGTTGCTCTTGGCTTGTAAAACTCTCTGCTGTAACGCCACTTATTCCAAATTTACGAGAAAATGGTTTATATAAAAAACTAGAAGTCGGCAAACAAGTAATATTACCATATGGAGCGAGGTTCGCAAGTGAATTCAGCGACACTACACATATCTACAAGTAGCGAACATGAACTGATATATATTGTGCCACAGACGCCACAGCATACACATACATAGTAGGTGAACTCAATAAAATTAAGAAGCGTGAATTTCGATAGGGGTAAATAAAGATAAAGACTATTGAAGAGGCTTATGTTTTTTGTTTTCGTTTACGGATTTTGATTTTGGAATCGGTAACAGAAGCAATAAACGTCCATAGTTGAACAATAGCTTGGATCACGGCCAAGAGTTGCGCAAAAACTGACGGATTCTCGCTCATTAAAATACCTATACTAAAACGGCTGACTGCCTCGTTGGTTTAGTAGTCGCAAGGGTTTGTGCTGAGCATGAGGTCCTGGTTTTGATTCCCAGGTCTGGTGCTGATCCACACGTCATGTTCGTGAACTGGCGCCGCCAGTAGGGACTGGTCATCTCCTAGCTCTCGAGTTGTTATTTTATTTTTGTTTTAATTACGGACGCTTTAATGTGCACGTCTTTTTACATCGTTCTCACATTGATAATTTCAACATAATGATGTAACCAACTTTTTGTAACAATACCATGATTTTAAAAGAGTGTCCATGGAGTTTCTTGCCCGTTATTCTCCATAGGTACCTACGCTTTGGAATGGGCAAATAGCTTCATCTTTCTAACTCACCGACCTTGACAATTCAAAAGTGCCTGTAATTGGTTTATTTGAAATAAATGCAAAGCATTGTTTGAGTTTGAGTTTGAGTTTGAGCAAATCAAATCAAATCAAAATATTTTATTTCACATAAACCTGCAAGGGCACTTATGAAACGTCAGAAGCTAGGTGCACGGTTCCAATTTGTCGCTTCCTATGGAGAAGAGCCGGCAAGAAACTCCACGGTTACTCTTTTAAAAATAATTGGGTTTTACAATGTTTTCAAATTACAGTGATATTAGGTATGGGAGGACAGTGCAGGCCTGTCAGTAAGTACCAGGTACTTTAGAGGAATGAAAACAAAGAATAGAAAATCGTCTATAAATCTAGTCTGTAAGGCCTACAATGTTTTGGGTTTTTCTATATGGAATTCCTCAGAAGCAGCCTGGAGTGAGGAGTCTGGATTTGTACCTGGTTGCTGGCAATAGGCTCGCCCCTATTACATAATATTTTAACATAACTGGTGAAATGTGGGTGTACTATTATTATAGGTAAACCTCTGCCAAGACCTAATTTTCTCCGCGCTACGCGGGTCTACTGGTTCCGTTTACACTGTGGCGGCTTAGTAACTTGAACCACAGCAAATCAATGTTGAAACTTTCAGCTCTGCTACAAGCTGTTTCAGGTTCCAGTATATTTTTCTACAGAACTGCGATAACGTTATTTTATCCGAAAATTTTCTAGAGTTTTGTACTTTTTGTACCGTAAGTTATTTTTCCCAGCTGTTATTGATGAATCACTTTTATGTGTCTGATAGTTAAAGCGTGTTTTGGAGGATCATTTAATTTTAATAATAGCGGAAAAATATGGGTCTCGGTGTTTTATAAAGTGGTCTTAATAAAAGTGGAAGAAAAACACTAATACCAAAAATAAAAATACAAATAAAAATACTATACCTAAGTCAGATAAAAAACTTTTTAATGAAAAATTACAACAATTAGAAAATAAAAGGAAAACAAAAACAATACCTTTTAGTCTAACTAAGCTCCTACATTAATGTAAATTACTCACTTTAAATTGGCGGCAAACATAAAGGCGCCAAGTTCCAATAATAACAGAATTATAAAAATCGGCTAACTCAGCTTTAAAAAAAAAGAAAAATATAGGTATGCACGTCGACTTCAGAACCTTCTCCTTTGTTTCGTGGGTTAAACATAAGTTGTTAAAGCTGTGCATCTTCCATGTTTTATATGTTTATGGCAGATAAAACGAAAAATATATTTTTTACATTTTTATGTAATTTATGATTTAAAAAAAAGATTGTTGAATAATACTTAACGCAAGTATTATCAGCAAACTGATGTGTATTGTGAATTATTGTCACTAAAATCGTCATCAAAAATCTTTCTGACCAATTTTCTTCTGCTCAACGTAATACCGACCTGTTGCTAGCCATTTTCGACTGAGCCTTTCCGCTTAGCCTTGAGTCGGTTGTTACTTTTCAGGTTTTTATTTGTAACTCTTACGGTGGGCTTTGCTGAAACCAAAAACTTATTTACATGCCGTGCGATATAATTTCCCGTCGGCAAAAATTACGGACATCCATACAAACGCTCGTCCTGTATTTATCCTGTTTAGGGGATGAATTCTAATAGACCTAAATAAGTTTAATGCCATATCAAAAACTTCTGATTGGCTCATACAACAAGACTATATTAAAACAGAATCTTTACTATCATACATCGCTTAACATAAAAACAACACTTAAATACATACACACTTACTCACACACACACACAGACATACATTCACACTCCCTCTCCCTTCTCACGCACACGCATACACACCCCTCAACACTCTCACTTATTTGATTTTTTGATTAATACTACTTAATTAATATATATTATAATGGTGAATGGTCACACTTTCACTCTTGTAAACATCAGTTTTATTAAATAAAAATTTCGGCCGATCACTGTCTCTTAAGATACAGGTATCCGAGTTTAAGAGAGAGAGTTCATAATTTTTTTGTATGCATAGAATTTGTAGACCTAAATGCTGTTGTATTGTTAGCACACTGTTTTGAACTGTGTCTGTGTGTATTATTTGGATAAATAAACAATTTTATTGTTATTATTATTTTCTTAAAACCTTCCTTAGTGCTCACTTTCGTTACGTAAGAAACTCTTGTGCAAAATTTCATGTTTAGTGAAACAATACTGAAGAAGGTGACAATCAATCAATCAACTCAGCTTATCGCAGTCCACTGCTGGACATATGCCTCTCCCAGGTTTTACCACAGCACCCTGTCCTCCGCCTTCCACATCCAGTCTAGGAAAGTGACAATAGCATTCTGAAAATGATCGGAGCCAGAAAGGACTGTCCCTTTCAGGAACACTGCATAACTTCGTTCATAGGACTGAATAAATTATTAAATTGTGAAATCTAATCATTTATAATGTACTAAGTTGTACTGACTGAAATAAACTTTAATTTTAAAAAAAGTTAATAAAAAAATTAAATTAAAATTAAAAATAAATTTTACTTTTAATTTAAATTTCAATCCATGCTAGCATTTTACACTTACTATTTAGGATTTCTGTGGAATTTATATAAACTCAAGAGAACTCAAAGGTAACATTTCAACAACTAACTTAACATACCTATCCAAACTATAAGCACTAAGGTTATTAACCCTTCTGTCCCCTGGGCAGTACTTACCCTGGCTGTACCCTGTACGTCACTGACTCATGTTTTCATAATGGAGCATGTGTTAACGACCCTCATCCTTCACACAGCTTGGAAAGCACTTAGTCATTACTTAAAGTTGAAATATGATACACTACCTACAATATAGACAATACCTAGTACTTATGTTTAAGCTATTGTTTGTTGTTTAGTATTAAAATGAGAATGTACATGATCTAGACTAATATTTTGTATGTGAAAATGTGTCTCTCTGTCTGTTTGTTACTTTTGACACTTTATCTTCAGAAATAATTTCAATGGATTTTGGTGAAGAGCTAAAAGTCAGCCTTTTTTTAAGAGAGAGAAATCGTCAAATAACTTTTCCCGCTCTGAGCGGATCGTGTCAGACATTTACTGACTAAAACCCACCCGTGTTCCTTCAGTTGCCTGTGTGCCAGTAGCTACGGTATCTCTTTCGAATAACCCGCCCCCTGGCAGGCATCGGCTCTAGCTGACCCCACCAGTTGGTGCTGACATCTCTTTGAGGCGCGTGCGGAACACAACGCGCTATCGGCTCGGGCTTGGTCCTTACTGGGCGGCGAGATGCCCTTTACTCGCCGTCCGCAAGCATCTAATAACAATGTACTAACAATAAAACCTCGTCCTCAATGAAAGACGTACCTACAGTGTACAGTCAGCCTCAAAAAAAATTATACATCGACAAGAATTAATTTGACGGCGCAGCAAGTGGCGCCACCTCGTTTTGTTACGAATTTACTGAAATCACCGAAAAGGTTGGATAAGAGTAACCCTGGCTGTTGACAGTCACTCTAGCAGAGCGTCGCATAGATTATTGCGTGATGGCTGTGTTTTGATGACAGAGATGATCCCAGGCAGCCGCCGTCGTACCACGTCTACGACGAACTGCTATATTACGGCTCAATCCTGATATTGAGGCTGCTGTACCACTAAAACGATCACCATTTCTTGTAAAGGCCATCCTGCGCCATTCTATGTCTGTTACATATCTAATATTTTATCAAGCTGTATCCACAAAACAAATTAAGGATTGGATAATTAATTGTAGCTACACATTGATACAGTAAACACAAATTGTAGACAATCAAATCAATGCTTGTCTATGTATATTTCTTTTTGAGGCTGACTGTGCCTATCAGAAAAACTAGTTACCAAACAGTACTCTATGATGTTATATTTAATTGCAATGACATGAGTTCATACAAAATAAATAAATGTGCAAATAAAATACGTAACTAACAAACTAACTATTTCTAATATTAATATTTTCTTTGCATTTATTTTACTATTCACGGTTTATCTTTAAAACATTTTGCTTTTGGATCTTAGAAGAAAAATATAAAACGCGAGATAGCTTGAAGGCAATGCAGTACCTACCTATATTTATAATATTGTTTTCCAAGTAATGTTTTGTAATATACAGACTTTTCTTCTTTTTATTTTCCCTGGCAAATTCTTGGGTGTCCTGGTATACAATAATTGGGGATGAATGAAAACTTAACCAGTCGAATGAATCAAATAACTTTTTAATATTTTTAAATTTTATTTATGAATATTTTTTAATATACTTATTTTACTTTTACTTTAAGACCAATATAATATTAAGTACTAGCACCCACTATGGACCAAAAGTTTTCTTCGAATAACAAAAAAAAATGTGTATGTAATTTGTCTGCGACGATAGAACGGATGGAAATCTATGCAACACACCCACAAAAATAGATTGCGGACAAATTGGCCATCTTCTATTCATCAGGTAAACATAGAGCCAAACCACAAAACAGGCTCTTAAAGTAATGTTTTTATAGTATTAAGGATTGTATGGGACATAAAAATTTAAAGTTAGTGTAATAAAATGACTACGATATGAACAAAATAAATTTTAAAATTAAATTGGAATAGAAATTGTGGTAATTATATTTACTATAAACTTAATTAAAATTTGCACGCTTGCTTGCAGGCAGAATACAATTACACTTAGGTTCTAAGATCTCACCTTCACCAACAATGTATTTCTTGCAAATAAACATTTGATTTGATTTTAAATAAATCTATTTTTCTTTCTTTCACTATTCTATAATGATCTAATTTAACGTCTTAACAAATACAGCTTTCATTTAAGATATTGTCTTTGGATGCTGTACTTTCATTACATTAAACAGTAGAAAGGTGCTTTACAATAAAATTGAAAAAAAAACTACAAAAAAGAAAACGATCACATAACTTTGCGTATTACAACTTTTCAAAGGTTTTTTTAAGAGAACGTCGCTTTTATTAAAAAGTGACGTTCTCTTAAAAGCTTTAACAATCATTGCTTATAGTCTAAACCCTGGACAAAGCAAAAAAAAACAAATATCTTTTTTAAATCTTTCTTCTATTTCAACATTTTTCAGCAACGAATAGTAACATTTTTCAGTTGCCATTTTTAGATAAAAATAAATTTGTTCTGGTGCGCGCTTTTTGTACTGCAAACGAAATGGTCAAGTGCACACTTCAGGTAAAAATATTTTGCAATATAAAAGTAGCTAGGTGTATAGGTACGTATAGAGCGGTAAGCAGAAGTGTTCTTCACAATTACTCAAGTACGGTATTCATTCTGTAAGGGGCGACTGGTGAGGTTTTTACCATTTACAGGACACTTTCCAAATTTCTGATGGCTGTTGAGGTCTTTTACTTAAATCTGACCGACCCACGCCTTGTTACCCAAAAGGTTTGAGCAGAAGTATAACTATAGTACATACATCCACAATTCACTAGTTATATTTACTTAAGTCACATGGAATAAGGAACGCGCCTATTGCCTACAACCGGGAACAAATCCAAGCTGCTACGGAGAAATTCACACATAATAATAGTCCACCAGACCGTATTTTGGGCGCGATGACTAATCTCCACAGACTAGCCTTCGGCGCGAGACTTATTATAGCGCACAAGCGTGTGCGTAGATATAAGGTGCACTCCTCTTCCTTCTCTCTTAGTCCGATGGGACAGGACGTAATCCGACACGACTGGAGGGAGATCAGGCGCAGGACCAACGCCTTAACGTGCTTTCCGACGCATGGTGTATCACAGCTCCAACTTCCAAACTCCGGGCTATTACTAAGAAATTCCTAATGGAGAAACTCAATAACACTTTGCCCGAACTGGGAAGCTCACTCTCCACAGTCGCACAAATGTACAGAGAGACGGACTTAACACGACATATTGGCGTGACGATAGTTTTCATCTCTTTACATGTGTATGCATGTAATATACTTTAAAAAAAATGCGTTTAGCGTTTAAAGACACAAAAAACGCAACAAAATTCGTAACGTAATTTACAAATTGTTTCCTGATTTCAACTATTTTATCACATTCAAGGTGACTGATGTGAACCACACTCTTTTTCCCTACCCGCCAGCATTGAGAAACATTTGACACCTGTTTCAATATCCAATAGTAACAAATACAAGTATCTTTCATATATTTATGAGACAATTTGGAAAACAAGAATACCTGACACTCTGGTTTCAGTATGATAGCACTAACTCAAACGGGTGGCAGGTGATAGGTATACTATCAAACCCCAGCGGACGAATATAGACTAAAAGGAAACATAATATTCACAGAACGTCTCGATAAATTCTAGTCTACTATTGCAGAGATATTCTGGTTCAACTTTCAGTCTAACCATCTGCCGTTAACTTCAATAAAATTGCCATCTCATATTCACAATCGAATAACCATCACTGCCATTAAGGCCTAATTCCGGGCATAAAAGATCTAAAAGTAAGATAAGTATATTTTCTAGTCTAATTGTAAGTAGTGTAGACGCTATTTACTTAGTGAAAAACCTCACACACATACTGGCAGCCGATGATTAGGCCGTGTCTATGTTCGAGCATTAAAACAACAACATTTTAAAATAAGGACGTCAAATAATTTTAGAGGTTTTGTTCCGTAAGCTTTCATTCTAATGACGGGCGCGTCTTTGTAAGCATTTGATTATCTTCCAAACTCTTGAAATAAACGTGGAGTCCCACAGTTTAAGCGCCCCTAAATGTTTCAATTTATATCCTCTACACACCCGGTACCTGGAGGCTCGTCTGAGCCTCCACAGTAGCGTGCCTATTTGTAAGCAACCGAGGACATATCCAGGAGTTATCCTGGATAAGTTGTGAGGTCTTGATTTCATTCGCCAGTTAAGGAAAAGTGTTAACGGATAAACTTTTCCTGAACCAAGGATTGAATCCTAGACCTCAGGAGACTTAGACTATGTGAAATGCCTCAGAAATAGTCTTAGTGGTATCACGGTCTTTGTGAGTAATAAGAAGAAGAATTTGATCAAGACGCTCTTAGTATGAGACTATTGTCAGAATTACCTTATGGGTAAGAACTATCACTCATTTAGAACTGCAAGGTTTGAAATCTAGCTATTAGCTCCTTTGTAGAGGTTTAGTAACTTTCTGAAGCCAGTAAAACAAACAATAAAACAACAATAAAAAGTAGCTAAAGCAATTAACTTGTTTTTGTCTGATTAAAATGCGTATGGGCAAACTTTAGAACTTGTGATGAGTTACAAAACTGTCATTTCTGAAATGTAAAATACTTTGAACATAAATACGATTCGGTAAATTACACTTTTGTTTTTTATTATCTGTTCTTTGTTGGCAGCATTTATTGGATTCTGTTTAAATTATTTTATTCTGCTTTTCGGAAAAAAAAAAAACAATTGTCCTTTTGTAAACTGCTCGAGATGTCTCGAGGTCTCACAATAATACATAGATACATAGAGTGTTAGTGTTTGATGTTTTTCAAACGTACAACGTACGAAAAACATACAACGAGCAGTGGTGGCCCAGTGCTAACGGCCGCGACTTGAAGAGTTGTAGAATGTAGTTTGTGTAAATAATTTCTTCACCACGGCTCTCAAAACAGAGAAGGAAAATATCGGGAGGAAAAATCTAAGAAATACGTAAATACTTAGAAGAAATATCCGAGAGCCAAAATTTCGAAAACATGTGACATCTACGGAGTCACACTGGGCATGGTGGATTACGGCCCACTCCCTCTCATTGAGAGGAGGTCTGTGTTCCAGCAGTGGGAAAATTATAGGCTGATTATAATTATGATGAATATCGTGAAATTCGTATCGTATTTTCTTCTCGTGGGTGTTTTAAAAGGCGACTTTCAGGATCATGATACAAAAACTTATGGGCAATAAACAATGACTGAATGAAAGTATTGTATCAATAGTATAACTATCCGTAGGTACAATCAGGGATATTAATTAATTGAACCAACGATCTCAAGCTTAGCACTTGTAACCAGACCAACGAGGTAATTTTACTTGTTAGAACAAAATCCGTTCCTTTCCTTACTCCACAATATTTTCCTACAATAAACCCATGTAAACTAGAGAGCAGTAACCTAATAATGTGTTTACACGTAGCTCAGGGCACTTAAATATTATAATGGATGTGTTTTTGCTATTGTTGCGTTGACTTCAAGTTGTTGAGAGCTGAGTGCGTTAATAATAAATTGGTTGTAACACAGCTAGTTAGATATGTAAAGGGTTGTTTTGGAGTTCATTGTCGAGAATAACAGACCGCTGAAAAACTCGTTTTCATTCATGTTCTGCCTCACTCTTCGGAAAAAAAAACAATTGTAAAGTTATGATATCTATAAAAATAGGCAAAGATTATCATGTTGCGTTCATAAACAAGTTAATTCACTAGGAAATAGCAATGACTTTTGGGTCAACAAATTGTCCATACGATTGATAAAAAGTGACGACTTAACTTGAAGTACGATCTCCCAGAAAATGTATGCGCTTCGGACTTGATCGTCTATCGAAATCGAAATTAGAGTTTTGTTTTAACCTGGATTTACTTACCAACTAGAGATAATCGATTTTATACAATTCAAACAATCTTTTTACAACTCTTGAGTGACATGACGAGGTGTCAACAGATTACCACCCAGCAGACAGTAAGTTTTATACAAGAGGGCAATTATATCTCTACTACAATCAAAGCAATACTAATCTTCGAAGTTTTGCCTCTGTGGCGGGTTACTCTGTGGTGCGACATCCCACTTAATATTATAAATACGGAAGTTTGCATGTGTGTATTTTAGATGTTTGGATACTTGGATTTTCGTTACTCTTTCCCGCAAAAACTACTGAACGGATTTCGATGAAATTTGGCACACAGATAGCTACTCATATGATACATTTACCCCTTTAGTACGTTCCCGTGGTATAATTTCCTACCTTCATGCCACAGGTAAAGCCGCTGGCAAAACCTATTTTATAAAAAAAATCGTTTATAATATTCTGAAACACGAAGCTTACCGAAGCGCATACCCACCTGTTCTCGTTAAACTGTACTGCGCAGCCCCATAATAGGTAATACCGGCTGGTGTCCACAACTCCAGGTTAATGCGCGTACTTTGCGTATGGATGGGAAAAGTCAGCCCCTTACAAAATAAACAAAGTCCCAGCAAATCTCAAAAGCAAAACAAAGAAAAATAAACTCGAGACATTTCGTCTTCAAAACATGACCTTTCTCTCAACAGTCGCCATTTCATGAGGGCGTTAACACCTGCTGACGATTCTCTTTGCATTTTACTGCCTTTTTATTTGAATTCAATTGAAGAATGAAATACGACTGGGAATCTTGACATTTACGGTTTTATAGCGCTTCGATAAAATGATTATGTGGGATATTGAGTGTTTGATTTATTGGAACGTACATCTACATTTGTATCTTTAAACCTTTGGAATGTATTATGATCATCATCGTTCCAGCCGAAAAACGTCCACTGCTGGACAAAGGACACCGCTTCTTCTACCAGTTCTGTGCTTGATCAGGTAATCGGTCCACTTTGTGGGAGGCCTTACAACGCTACCTCTTCCGGTAAGCGGTCGCAAGGCTAGAACCTTTCGGCCCCTTCGGGCATCTGTTCTGCGAGCAATATGCCCCGCCAATTACCACTTAATTTTGGCTGTTCTTCGGGCTATGTCGGTTACCTTGATTCTCTTATGGAACTCTTTTCTGTCTTCGAAACTCCAAGCAAAGCCCTTGCCATTGTCCTTTGGAATATGTATTATAATATTATTAATATTTTAACCTCATACTTTTAACAGCTTAATAAGATGAAGAAGAACCTGTTGTCACTTGCTGTCAGCTCCTTATAATTATGTAGTAGTTGTAGATATACATTGTATCTTATTTTCTGTTAGTATTTGGCGTGATTTCGCATTTTTCCGCATGGAGGTCGAACATTTTCACACGAAAAGGTACTAACGGGATAAAAGTATTACATGTCCTGTGTTAAATTTCATTAAAATCCTGTCAGCTGCGAAAAGTTAACAGACAGGCAGACAAAGGTAATTTCGTATTTATAATACAAAGTCGAAACGACAGTACAATAATAAATGAAAACACTGGTGATGCTAATGCATAGGAGTAATTTGAAACGACCAAATAAATACTAGCTGCTGAGTAAAATTTTTAATGATTTCTTTGCTATATTGGCGTGTGCTAGCTGACATATGGCAAACATTATAATTTTATGTTTTGTGTTTCGTAACGTTAATTACGTACCTACCAATAGAATCAAGTTCTTCTAACTTAACAGACAGCTGTGCTTCTGGGGAGTTGTTTGCGCCACTTCTTCTTCCCAGCTAAAGCACTAGGGAGTGGTGAAAGGCGGGCGTTTTGGGGGACTGTCTTATGTAATGTTGACGTTCAAAAACTGCAGACATTAGCCTTTGATTTTGATTTAGCTTCGAAATTAAAACCGTGGTTTTTTTCAAAGAAACGAAATACTAGTGCCATCACTACTATTTAGTTTCTTTGAAAAAGTCATAGTTTACGCCGACTATAAACATTGCCAACCTTTGACTAGCTATAGTGACTAAAATATTGGATACATTTGGTCGAATTTTTGAACACAGACTGGAAATGTCATCAGTTATACGCAGTTTTATTTATTGTCGTACTGTCGTCTTCCGACTTGTATAAATAAAGTAAGTAGTATTAGTATGGATGTCATACACGGACAGATCTACATCTTTAGGAGTAAATTACATACCATTCTTCGAAATTAGAAATGGTGGTCAACTCATAAATTAAACATTTAATTCCCAAATTAAACCGCACTACCACTTTAATAATGTACTACTCGCAAAACCTTCACGAAAGCGTATTAAATGAAACTTTAATTTAAATCCGAGTGTTGCATTGCAAAGTCTACGCCACAGCGTTTCGGTTACATTTGAAAGAAGATGGATGATGCTGAATGCATTAGTTTTGAGTGCAAGGCCCTGGGAATGCGTGTAGAAGTGAAATAATGGACGTGCTACACACGGAAATATGGGACTCGAGAGTTTTGGCTACGATGCACTATATTCATTTTGCGCTTCGTGCACGAGAATCGGATGATCCTGACATAGGTGATGGTGTATTTTTCCTTATTTGTCTGTCTTTTTTGGTAAATAAAGCCGGTCCGAAAATCACGAGTACTCGCAAAATCTCACGATCAAACTTTAGTATATAAGCGTTACGATCTTTGTGCGGCACGCATACCGTAAACGGTATGATTTACATAAAAAACTGCTTTGAATTATCCATTTAAAAAGATAAAAAAATTACAGTACGCCATTTTTGTTCAAGACTACAGTGAAAAATAATTTCTTTAATTTTTTGTCTTTGATTTATTTACATTTTTTGCCACAGACTTCCGAATTTAAAGTGATTTTAAACCGTTTTTTTTTAACTTATTATTTATCACTTTTTAGTTGTGGTCCCTATAAATAACGGAGTTTTGATGTTAAAAACTTTAAAAAACACAACCGAAACCTCCTCCTGTTATTGAAGTCGGTTAAAAATCCTTTTTAATTGTGGTCACAATAACGACTGTTACAAGACACAGTCTGGAAAAAAAGGGAATGAGACCATTCTTTATTCATTCATTTACCTTGCCCTTTCTTATTGCAGAGCAGTATTTACCAAGAAAAGTGGTTATTTTAATCACAGAAATAGTTCATGAAGAAAGGAAACCATAGACACTGTCAGACAAAGCTCTCAAAGTTTTATTAAAAGAGGTCCAATCTAGATAGTGACTGCAAACTCCACTGTTTAAATCTTCAAACCGCTTTGTAAGTTATTATGAATTCATTTTACGAGATGAAGTGATTTTTTTGCATGTAAGGTAGTTTATAATGCAAATGCATGTATGTATAGAATCAAGTCTATCCGACTAAACAGACAGCTGTGCTGCTGGGGAGTTTGTTCCACCACTTCTTCTTCCCAGCTAAAGCACTAGGAAGTGGTGAAGGGTGGGCGTTTTGGGGGACTGTCTCATGTACTTTGACGTTCGAAAAGTGCTGATTCTCAGCCTAATTTGAATAAATGACTTTTGATTATGATTTTGATTTTGATTTTGAAAAAAAAAAAATATTTTGCATGTAAGCTAGTTTATAACCTGGAAGGGGTGTGGGTTGTTCGAAAGAGATACCGCGGCCCCTGGCACACAGGTAACTTAGGGAGCACGGGTGGGTTTTAGTCAGTAAAAGTCTGACACGCCCTCCTACTCCACCCGGAGCGGGAGAAGTAATTTGATGATTTCCCACCCAAAAAAAAAAGATAATTTATAATTATTACTTGCAATATGGACACTTTACTCTTTTATTCTTTCAAACTATCCTAGCTTCGATAAATATTGAATATTGTTACTAATTAATAACAAGCCACACGGATCGACCGATCAGTTAAGCTACGCTGGCCGTGGTTGGATGACCATTTTTACATACCAAGACCCGTCCGTGCCTCGGAAAGCACGTTAAGCCATTGGTCTCGGCTGTCATTCGTGGATCTTGGACAGTCTTTACGGGTCAGAATCTCGTAAGTTTGACAACCGGTCTTCCCAATGAGTGTCGTGTTACCAGATAACTGGGTGGTGAAGTTTAGATAGGCAGTTGCTCCATGTACAATACTGATATTCATCTGCATCCGATTTGACTGGAAGCCGACCCCAACAGAGTTCGGGAAAAGGCTGGGTAGATGATGATGAGCCTAGATAAATATTGAATCACGCACGATACGTAGCCGTAATAACCGGACACATAGCGCTCGCAATTTACCGTCAAATGACGTCATTGAAACGTTATTTAGGGAAATAAGTTGGTTTATTTCCCTAGAGAGCGTTTCAACAAACGAACCAACTTTTTCATCACCGTAAAATTAAACCCCGGTAGCATAATATCCATAACAGCCATCATGCGGTGGTCTAGAAAACCGTAGCAGAACCACAAATCGAGTGAGACCCAAAACCACACAATACAATCATTTTTCTTACGTAAACAAAATTTGTTGAGAATGCACAATGCCAACGCGCGCGGCGGGTTCAACGCGTCATCCTTGGCACGCTGACTCACGGCGCGGCAGTGACATGGCTCGGCCCAACGACCACTCGCTTCCACAGACTGCACCGCAATCGACAATTCTCCTCTCTAATATAATTATTGATAATTGTTTGTCTGGGACAGTTTTATAATTTGTACTAAGCGCGTCAATGGACCGTTGCCTAAAATACACTCCACTATTTAATTGTTCCCCGATCTAATAACTTTCATTTCCAAATTTCAAAGCTCACCTCCTTTCAACAGACTACATTAGGTTCAAAGTTAAATTGTATGAAATAAATACTAAATACCTACTTATATACACACATAAAGTAAGCCAAAACGAGCTCTGAACAAGTCGACAGATTTCCCCAGATTTTCATGAAACCTCTCACACAAAGCTGACTTGTTATAATTAAAAGGGTTTTAGTTTTCAGATATATTGCTGTTGGTAACTGCTATTCATTCTCAGCACCTAACTTATGAGCGTTTTTTAGAAGGACATGTATAGGACATATTTATATTACTACTAGCTTATTCCCGCAGCTCTGCTCTGCTCTGTTGTTCTCCATATTCCAGGCTATATCTCTGCCAAATTTCATGACAATCGGTTCAGCAGCTTAGGCGTGGAATCATAACAGACAGACAGAGTTACTTTCGCATTTATAATATTAGTAGGGATAAATTAAAGTGCTTTTGTGTGCGTCTGTCTGTGTAACCACGTCGTTATTCTAAAATACACAACGTATTTTGACGCGACTTTCACCATAATTTGGAGAATTAATTTTTGACTGTTTACCGCAGTTTCCTTCTTTTCCCGACCCCACGGCGTCGCATCGCATCGCCCACTGGCGGTAATACTTCATTTTTGCTTCACGTTCTGTCTGCCTTTTTTACGCGCCTCCTAAGGGACGTAGCGTGGTGTCAAAAATGTTTCTTCTGATTATATAAAAGTATGGAATAATATCTACTAAACGTACAAGTAGGTTAGTTTTATCCTGAATCGCGGACAGGAACACGCAAGCTATCATGAACCAGAACTGAACGAGATACACCACACCATTTGCCCACCCCAATGATTTGATCGCAGTTGTTGGTTTTAAACAAACTTCGACAGCGTTATCGTTGGCCTTCCAATGATTTTCCATAGTGCAGGTGTTAGTGCACAGAGAGCACGAACTTACCTGGTGGTAAGATATTACTGTCGCCAATGACATCTACAATACCATAAAATTCGCAGATCCATCCCAGAGACAAAACACAAATATCCCATGAATGTCGTCATTTGTTTTGGTTTCACCCTTTATCAACCAACCGATCTTGGCACATAAATACCTTAGATACCAAAACGTATATCGGTCGACTTAAATCTTACGATACCCGAGAAAAACTACGGCAGAAACCTTGCACTTAAAGAATACAATAAGAAAAAATCCCGCCAGTTTCCGAAACGAGCAGATTTTTATAAATAGGTCGTAGAATTTGAATGCAATTCATAATCCTGTTATAATAGAATATATTCTATTCAGCTGGGAGAAGCAAAAAGGGTATGTCTCAGTAGTGTCATGAAGTGGGTAGGAGCGCAGAAGATTTATGAGTGGAAAATGTAAAAAAAAATGATTAAACGATGAATGTCGGAATGAAAGATTTCTGGTTTAGTGAAATGTTAGGCGGGTTATAAAAACACACAGTGCAATATCATGTTTATGCTTGACTTAACTTAAAATAAATAAACTGTGCTATGAAATATAAGAAAAAAGTTTCCTTCAACCATTTGGAAAACATGGAGCTTACACAATTGTACGCGTAGCACGTAGTATGCTACACCGTACCTCGTAGCGCGCTACGCCGTAGCAAGAAATCTTCGCTACGTCACGTCGTCGTCGTAACTTTTTATTTGTAAATCTTGAACTAAGTCGGTCTTGCTTCACATATTTTTCATCAATATTAAACCTGAATAAGTTATTTTATTTAAGTTTATCATCACTCTCTTGCCCTCATTACAGTTGATTCGGGGACGCCGAATCATATCTTTTTATTCCCTACTTCTCTATTATTTGTCATCTGGGTAGCCTTTCTACCCATATCATTTTTCACACAGTCAATTTATCGTTTCTTTGGTCAGCCCCTACTCGTATAGTCACCTCGTCATATATGTTAGAACACAGCTGTCAAAAAACATTGAACAGGAAACCTTTAATTGGTCCCTAATCTGGTAAAATAAACTTTGCGGACGAATGGATGGCCCTTATAACACAGGATTTTCCTAGCATAGGGGTCATTATTCACAAAAATTGTGCACAAATGTAATGTCATAATAACGTAACATGCATTGTATTTCTTGTTTTTGCTAAAATAAATAGTAGTTAAAAAAAAAACTAAAAAAACACGCTTTAAAAACCAAACTAAAAAGTAGAAAATAATTTAATTATATTAAAAAGCGTGGGGTGCTTTTTGAGGTTATTTTATAATCAATTAATATCAAACACCCCACGCTTTTTAATAGAATTAAATTATTTTCTACTTTTTAGTTTGGTTTTTAAAGCGTGTTTTTTAGTTTTTTTAAACTATTATTTATTTTCTATTTTTTAGTTTTGCTAACTACAAAAGCGTGTTTTTTTTCTATTTTTTTTTTAATTATTGAATTGTCATAGGTCCTCGATAAGTCTACAAAGTTTAAATGAAATCTGACCGTTTAAAGTGGGTCAAAATAGCGTCCAAAGGAGTCGGTTACATACAAACAAACATACAAACATACAAGTAAAGCTAATATAAAGCGTGTAAAAATATCGTCAAGTCTAAATGATAAAGTTAATAAACTAGAAAACAATTTTAAAAAAAATATTTGAACCAAGTTTCCCTTCTGTACCTCATAATTATTGTGGGGTATTATTACTTGAGCAGCTGCAGGATTTAATTTAATAGTAATGGCAGGGATTCTTGGTTCCAGTTTAAGGTAAGGATTTATTGGAATTGTGGATTAAATATTGACTGAATAGGTAGCAGTGCCAAAGACGTACTTTGTAGTCGGCGACTTGAGCTGTAATCTGCATTCTGGGAGATTAAAATTTTGCTATTGAAGAATACTTAATTGGTTTAGTAGTTATTTTGTGCTTAAATTGTGGTCTCATTTTGGAATATTAATTAATACTTCTATGTGCCTTTTATGTTTCTATCCTACTAATATTATAAATGTGAAAGTTTGTGAGTATGGATGTATGTATGGATGTTTGTTACTCTTAAACACAAAAATGGCTGAAGAATTTGAATGAAATTAGGTACACAGGTAGTTTGTAACCTGGAATCACACATAGAATACTTTTTATCTCGGCACTACGTTCCCGTGGGATAGTTTTCGACCTACACGCGGGCGAAACCGCTGGCAAAAGCTAGTTTGAAATAAATGCTTTGACTGTTCTATTATTGAAGTAAATTATTATTTTTGAAGAGTATAAGAATAATATTTAAGTCGTAAAAATATATTGATATTATTTCTCCACTAAAATTACATTCGAATGAAGTACATGGTAATTTTTAGTTGGTTTATAAATTATGGAGTCTTGAAGTAAAAACAAAAAAAACTGAATTGATAACCTCGATTTTTTTTTTGAATTCGTTTAAAAAGATACAACAGATGTAATAGTAGAAATACCTAAAGAAACTCGATTACTTATTTCACCCTTTCTATTTGATTTACGACGGTCCTCCAACCCAACCTAGACCACAATGACACCGCTAGAAGAAATGGATACAATAAAAAAGGATACTTATTATAGTTATTATAAATGGTGATTTTCTTTTGAGTTAATATTATTGACCTGTCTTTTTTGTGATAAATTTCTTTGAATCCAATATCATATTTTTTTACTGATAATTGTTTGCAATAGTGAATCATATTTTTGGTTTTTATAAGGGTACATTTTTAGGGATCCATACCGAAAGGGTGCCAAAGGACCCTATTACTAAGCTGCTGCTGTTCGCCCGTCCATCCGTCTAACACAGTTCTGTAAATCGTAATTGTATATTTTCACAGTGTCCTACTAAAGCCGCTAAAACAACAATAAAAAAAAAAAATATTTTAACCCATTCTATCCCACTGTTGGACAAAGGTCCGTCATACTTTGCCATTCATCTTTGCCTGATGTCTTTTCCGGCCAATCAGTCAAGAAGAGTCATCGTGCCAGCGTTTCTTAGCCCTGCTTGAGGGATATGGTCCCATTCATATGGATGAAAATAATTTAAAGTTTAAATAAAGGGGGATCCCACACAAGAAACGTATTCGAGAAATATGCATGTATTGTTACATAATAAAAAAAAAAAAACAAAAGTCATTTATTCAAATTAGGATGAGAATCAGCACTTTTCGAACGTCAAAGTACATGAGACAGTCCCCCATAACGCCCACCCTTCACCACTTCCTAGTGCTTTAGCTGGGAAGAAGAAGTGGCGGAACAAACTCCCCAGCAGCACAGCTGTCTGTTTAGTCGGATAGACTTGATTCTATACATACATAGGCAAAGTAATCAACATTACGAGACACAGAACTTAAAAATTTGTCATTTATGTCAGCTAGCCATGCCAATATAACAAATAAAATGAAAAATTAACTCAAGCATAAAAAATAAAAAGTAAACAAAGCATATACCAAAATAAAAGTCTCCTGGTATAAATGGCGTGATAGCTTATTAATAAACTAATGTACGGTATTCCGAAACCCTTATGAGTCCGATCCGCAATTGACGCTTTTTTCTGTACCCATGTAAAAAACTAGCCGAGGAAAATTTATTACAAAACTTCAATACTCGATCTAAATGAATGGCACGGCAATTTTTTTCTTCGCTATTACGATGTTGGTTCCATAGAGAACATTGTTCAGTGTGCTGGTCTGTAAGACATCCTTAAATTTGACAGGATTTTGAGAAGTAGTTTTTGAGTTAGCTTCAAAAATACGTATTTATTCCATTAAATACCTATACGTCGATGATAATGTAATAGCTTCTTGTCACTGTTATTTACTTCATTCGTACATAACCGTGTATTTTGCTAGGTATAGAAAACTTACTGAAAAATATGAATCCGTATTTTTTTTTTGAGGTATAATATGAGTATATTTAGTTTTAGTTGAATAATAATTAAATACACCACTTATTTGATAGCACCTACCACTGTTTGTCTCTGCATCGCCCAAAGGTCGATTGGTAGAAAATGCCTATGGCATTAAGTCCGCCTATGTACATTTCTGTGCGTAAAGTATTAAATAAATAAATAAATCCGAAAAATTGGTAATAATATTTCTTCAGTTTGAAAGTAGCTATTTTTGTATCACGTACTCACGAGTGGTTTTTGGAACAATCACTTTTACGTCTGTCGTTCATTACTTGAGTCTGACTTTTATGTAAGCTAGCTGAAAAATGTACTGGCTTTTAGCTAACTTATTTTTATAAGAAATAGTTTTCTTAGACTTTGTATTGATAATCGATTTGTGATATTTTTAAATCCTATATTTTTATGAAACATTTAGTGGATCATCATGTATAAAATATAAAACTATGAATGTTTATTTGCACAGAACAAAGGTACGTAGAATATATGTAATGGTTTCGTGTGTGGAATTCGTAAGTTATAAGCTTTTTCAGCCTCAATTTTACGTGAACAAAGCTGTAAACTAATGAGGCCGCGTTTAAAAACTATTACCTAAAGTTATGTATCATATTTATGTAAGCACAAGGACTAATAAACCTATTATACGCAAAAAAAAAGCAGAAACCCACGCTTTTTAACCGACTTGGAAAAGACGGAGGTTATCAATTCAACATGTTTATTTTTTTTATGTTTGTTCGGGCATAACTCCGTCATATATAGACGGATTTGCAAAATTCTTTTTTTTTTCGGAAGATACTTCGAAATGGTCCCATTTAAATTTCATATAGATCTGATGATGCGTTTCGGAGACAGATAACGGAACTCTTCAAAAAAATTACAGCAAATCAACCGCGATTGTTCCTATCGCATAAATATGCATTGTTTTGGCCCGAAGGATGATGAAATTTCGAATTGATGTGGAGAACTAAAACTAAAAAGTGAAAAATAAAAACTTCTTACAAAAAACCGACTTCCGGAAAAACACTACAAAGTGAAAAATAACTTTAATTTCGGAAGGCGGACCCAAAAATTAAAATACATATCCAAAGTCACCGACTTCCGAAATTAAAGTTATTCTTCACTTTGTAGTGTTTTTCCGGAAGGAGGTTTTTTTTTGTAAAAGTTTTATTTGTAACACCCGTTATCTAGACTATGTTCGTTTATAAAATTCAATGGATAGAAATCAGATGAATAGTTTAGGTGCTACGATAGAACACACGTAAACACAAACACACATATGACTGCTAAAAACATAAATAACCCTCCTTTCTGCTTTGCCGTAGTCGGGATTATATTCAACGATATCGGTTGAAGCAGATAGATGTTCACATTCGTTAGTATTGACATTCGAATGTCAGACGCACCACATCGTTAATACCATATTTTTCAATTTCTTATTTTTTATTCGAACTTACGAGCATTGAACACATTCAGTACGCTGTAGCTCACTGCTTTCTTGCGATCGTACCAGATCATAACGTCATCAGTATCAGTACGTCTTTAAAAAAGTATAATTAAGAGGGAAGTGCCAGGGCAGGTCACACAACTTAAAAAAAATAGTTTTTTTTGCAATTTGCAGATCAGCAGTTCATTTAATCTCATTTAATGACATTTTCTTGATAAAGTCATTCAATGGGATTCAACGAACTTAGAGAGTTGTTTAGATGATTTTTATAATGTTATGGTCGCGAATCATTTGTTAATCTACATACAACTTTGAAAATTGCAAAAAAAGTAATAAAATTTTAATATCACGAGCTACCTTACTGCACCCACCATAACCGTCTGTACATCCGTTTGTCACAGTTCTATATCTTTCGTACGTTAATAGGTAGAAAACTTGAAAATATTTGCGTTCTGAAGTCGCAAGAAAGCAGCAACAATGGGATTGGATCTTGTGGACACCACTGTGTTCTTAGGTATTACTTCGGACTCAAAGCTACAGTGGGGCCCACATGTAACTAAATTGTCGAAGCGGCTAAGCTCTGCAGCCTACGCGGTCTATAACATCCGTCATTTGACTGATGTAGAAACAGCTCGATTAGTATATTTTAGTTATTTCCATAGTGTAATGTCATACGCCATTTTGCTGTGTGGAAATGCAGCCGACATTCAGGCTATATTTGTGATGCAGAAACGAGCCATTCGAGCAATTTATAACCTAAGTTGTAGACATTCACTGAGGGATAAATTTAAGGAAATAAATATAATGACAGTCGGCATCTCAATATGTATAAATGAGAACCTAATTTATGTTAAAAAGAACATTAATCTATATTCTAAACACAGCGACGTTCATAGCATAAATACTAGAAATAAAGATTTACTTATTGTGCCCACGACTAGACACCAAAAAATTAGTAATTCATTTAAGTGCCAAAGTATCCGTTTTTACAACAAACTCCCAAGCCATGTTAAAGAACTAAGCGTCAATAAATTTAAAACATTTATTAAACAGAAACTCTGCCAAAAAAGTTTATATAAAGTTAAAGATTACTTGGATGACAAAAAGGCTTGGGATTAGTTAAGTTGCTCCAATGTACCCTCAAGCAATAAACTATTATATAAGCAAAGTGTATTAGAATACTGTTGACATTTTATATTTAAGTATTGATCTACGTGACATTATTTTTGATGACATTTAAAGAAAAAACTAACTGAATGTGAGTACTATGCAGGCTAGACTGAACACATGACTTTATAACTCGTCTGGTGGTTTTGAGTATTTTGTAAATGGCCAACGCAAATGACCTGCAAATCTGGTAGCATCTTGTGACGGGTCGTTGAGCTCCCTAAAATAAGGTTGAGCTACACGGTGACTGCTACATACATGCCGTCTGTTGAGACAGGTCAGCTCAAAACTGCAATGGCTCTTTCTTCAAAAGGCCCTTACAGACATTGCCCTGCATTGTTAGACTCACATAAAATTCAAAGTATATAATGTTTAGACTTTAAAAGAAACTATGACCTCTGAGTTTGTTTCGGCTTTTCTTCTCAGGGAACAGTCAGCTAGGAAATGCCGGCGCCATCTAGTTTTTAAAATATTGACCAACAAAATATTGACCTGTGAAAGTGTCTTTTAAGATCTACTTATATAAATAAACATTTCCTTTCAATTAAAAAAAATGTTAAACGCGACATTTATCAGAACACATTATTGCATACTTATTTCACAAAATTATGCCTATTCTTATATCAACATTCAACAATCTTTAGTTATATAAAAATATACATAATATTATATTTACACTGACAATACCCGCCCTTTTCATTTGATTTCTTTCCCCTAGTATTTTACACAGTAAATAAATCGTCCAAAAAATACAAGTTTATCCTCCATTAACAAAATTACCATACAGAAACCAAAAAGGCAAATAAAATCACGGAGAAAAATCAACGTAATATCTATAAAATGTACGAAACCTCTTATAAATATTTGATCAGTCACTGGGCTCAGCGGATTTTATTCCATTTATCTTCGGAAAGGAACCGTGCTACCTGTCTCCGGCGCCGGCGTGTATTATGTAGAAAAGGGTGAACGTTGCCAACTATAGTCTATTCGCGTTAAGAAAACAGTGACTCATTCTTGTCACTCAACTTAGCCACGCCCCTTGACCAATTAGATCATAGTAAATTAGAAAGCCGTGTTCAAATTGACCAGTTAAAGTAAGCCATTCAGACATGCACTATAATTTACTATGATCTAATTGGTCAAGGGGCGTGGCTAAGCTGAGTGACAACGATAAGTCACTATTTTCCTTACGCGAATAGACTATACAGCTTGGCGTAAACTGAGTTAAGTCAGTTCGAACACATTTGACATCCACCAACCCGCCCAGGGGCCCACGTGGTGGATGGCCCACTCCCTCTCACAAAGGCCTGTCCCTGCAGTAGAAAAATTATAGGCTGATTGTGAACCACTCAGGGCGGGCCGCCGCTTGTTGGCACGTACCATATAATATATTTAAAACCGACAAACAAAACTGTTTTGACTGAGGTCTACGCACAGCCTTGTCAAACACAATGTCAGTCAAATGTGACCAGACAGTCGGATTTGAGGGTATTTTTGTTATGTTAACGTTTTTAAAACAGCGCGTTCTGGACATTTTTTATTGAAGGTCATCGTGTCTGGTTTGTTTGTGAATTTTACAGAAATGTTTGCAAAAACTTTTGGGCATATTTATTCCAATTTACATTTTATATATAATCTCGGCAGTAAATTATGTCTATTTTTGAACTAACTCCACAATGTTTTTGGGGAAAATACGACATTGTTAATGACAGACCCTTTTTTCATTCACTGTTCCGGTTTAATGTTTTTAGTCCTAAGTTATTCAAAAACTTTTAGACTTGCAAATTTGTCGCTCTTTTATCTATGTCGTAGTAACCTTAATAAACTGGCCAATATCTAGCAGGCAGCGGATTATGAAACTAAATTAATTGCATCATTTGTCATAGTTTTGGTCTATGTATTGGGGTATTCAGTTCATAGCCTACTGGCCATTTATTAATTAAGCATTGCTAGACATAGATTTACTGGAATAAACAAAGATTATGGATCGTTACAGTATTTTAATCTCACACAGCAACGCGCGCTTTACTTGTGATAACCAAAAATTCAAACACGCTGTGAATGAGTGCGTCACGTTGAGTAGAGTCTGCACTTAGCACACATATGCATTTGCACATGCACACTTCTGACTTCGCCATTGTCTCGTGCGGTAACGAGAGCGTTAATACACTCAATCACAGCGAGTGTGTATACTTGGTAACCACAACTCAAGTGCGCGTCAGGTCGTGCAATAAAAATATTATACGTAAATTAAACTATTGTGCCTGCGGTGGAAGTAAATTCCAAGGCAAGATTCCATTTGCAAGATTTAAATTAATGTTAGGTACAAAATAATTTTAAAACATGCACATGAGAGATTCGTCAGCAAAAACGATCCTTCAATAATTTTTAATTAGTAGTATACAAGTTATTCCAAAATTAAAAGGTAACAATAGAATAATAAATAATAGAGAACTCACAAGAAAATCTCTTACAAAGTATTACCAGTCGTTATCCCGAAGCACAATGTATATTTAATCAAGCTTATTTAATCCCACAACAGAGAAAGCACTTATCTCATAAATATGTAAGGAGGTCAGAATGCTACCATTTTTACGCTAAGGAAATGTTAGTCACAACCTTAACCTAGGAACAGTAAAGGGGTCTAGAATATAGATAAGCCATACATTATCCTGACAGAGGTTTATAAAAACATCTTTCTATTTTCCCAAAGGCCTAATAGAGTATAGCCGATCATACCCGACCGATCACATCTATCTGATGACACAGAATAGTAGGTGCAGAAGGCCGACGCGAAAACAGGCACACACACTGATAGACGTGTATGTGCAGCGATTTCAAACAAATGACAGTCGCGTCAGGTGTCTCTGTGAGTGCGCCTGCATTTGCTGTACGTGAAGCTCGTCTATGTGTGCTTGCATTTTTGCTCGTTGTAGGAGTCGACCCTCTGTACCTTCCTATCTATTTTGTGCTACCGTCTTAAAACACTCACAATAGTTCTCAACTTTGGCAGAACAATAATTTTCATTGCACTGTTGTGATTTGGAATCTCGACAGCGAAATCGGTGAAATGAAACAAACCCACTGAGTCAAAACATTAAATCACGCCCCTATATTCTCAGAAGCAGCGGCGGCCTTACCCATAGCGAGGCTCCGGGCGGCAGGTCTACGAGGCCCTTTGTCCTTCGTGAAAATTATGTAATGAGAAGCCACCCGTGTTCTCTCAGTTGCCTGTGTGCCAGGGGTCGCGGTATCTCTTTCGAACAACCCGCACCCCTGGCAGGCATCGGCCCTTGCGGGCCCCATCAGTTGTTGCTGACATCACTTTGAGGCGCGCGTGAAATACAACATGCCGTCGACCCGGGCTTGGTGATTACCGGACAGCGAGATACACATTACTCGCAACCCGCAAGCCCGCGCCTACGGTGGCCGGGAATCAGCCTGGGATTCCCAACGCCCAGGGTGTCTCCTGCGAAGGCTACGTGAGGGCGCATATACTGCCTCTCCCTCACGTGCGCCGCCTCACTCTTTGCGAGCATCACTGCTTCGCTGAAGGAAGCGACTGCTAGCCATGCACTCTCGCTCCGTACCATGGCCTGGACCAGGGTCGGACGCGAGCGAGAGATCGCCGCCGCCGATCGCCTCTATGAGGACACGGCGGTGCTCCGCCCAAGCCGGGCAGATCTCCACCGTATCCTCAGGGCAATCTTCGCAAAAGAAACACCCGGGCGTTTCCTCCCGCCTCATCTGAAACAGGAAGCTCCTGAAACAGCCGTATTTGTTGAGGACCTGTGTCAGGCGGAAGGTAAGGACGCCATGCCGCCTCTCAAGCCACTCTTCAAAGAGGGGACTTACCGCCGCAATCATGGCGTGCCCAAAGATACATACTACAGTAACGATTTTATAACTCATACCGCAAGCAAAATAATTCCAAGGTGACAAGAGTTGACGAACGAAATGAAACACGGGATTCCCCGAGCGATAGAGGAGCAGAACATTATGTCTTGACTCTCGAGCCTACCCGAGTGATATGCGATTAAAGAACCGATCTTCAAGTGTTTCGAGGCGCGATATTCAAGTACTAAGAACATAATGAATATTTCAATTATGTTTTGAATGAATGAATTAGTTAAGTAACTAACTTTATTTTAATTTACCGTAATAAGTAATTAAGGACCAAAATCAAAAGTTTTATTTTAAAAAATAGTTATAAAAATCTATTTTTTTTTAAATTCGCTTGGGTAGTTGCGTGAGGCCCCTGCAAGAGCGAGGCCCCGGGCGATTGCCCTGTTCGCCACCCCCTAAGGCCGCCGCTGCTCAGAAGGGTATGCAGATTTGTACAGCCTTGTATTTCCTCTAGTATTTCGCTAAGTCTCATTAATTAGGAAGTAGTGAAATTAATGTTATCGATAAAATCAAAATCAAAAGTCATTTATTCAAATTAGGCTGAGAATCAGCACTTTTCGAATGTCAAAATTACATAAGACAGTCCCCCAAAACGCCCGCTATTCACCACTTCCTAGTGCTTTAGCTGGGAAGAAGAAGTGGCGCAACAACTCTCCAGCAGCACAGCTGTTTGTTTAGAGTTAGATAGATTTGATTCTATACATAGTTAAGCAAAATTAATCAACATTACGAGACACGGAAATTAAATAATTTGTCATATGTCAGCTAGCCATGCCAATATACCAACAAATAAAATGAAACCTTGACTCAAGCACAAAAAATAAAAAAGTAAACAATAGCATACTACCAAAATAAAAGCCTCCTGGTAGTATAAATGGCGTGATAGCTTACATATGCAATACTGGATTATGGTCACAAATGATAACCTAGGACCATCGACGTAAAATAAATAAACAGGTAGGTAATATT
The DNA here is from genome assembly GCA_949091785.1 of Polymixis lichenea. Taxonomy (NCBI): domain Eukaryota; kingdom Metazoa; phylum Arthropoda; class Insecta; order Lepidoptera; family Noctuidae; genus Polymixis; species Polymixis lichenea. The sequence continues at coordinate 22,244,211 of OX420943.1, read as the reverse complement.
AGCAACAATAACAAAATCATTAATATTGCTAACATTTTACCTGTTATTGTGAAGAGATGTGTTATGTTCAGTGTAATGGAACTAATGGTATGATCGCCTGATTTCTAAATCCCAACTAATAATAATATTATTAGTGCGAAAGTAACTCTGTCTGTCTATCTGTCTGTTCTGATCGTCATGAAATTTGGCAGAAATATGGCCTGGGATATGGAGAAGGACATAGGCTACTTTCTTACGCGATAACCGACACCCACGCGGGTGGAGACGCGGTAAAAAGCTAGTTATTGATATCTGGCATTGTTGTACATAATTTGAACTTGTTATTCACAAAACTATGTAATCTGTCTTGCTTATTTAAAAACAGACAGCCGTTGCGTTAGTAATCAGTAATTACCTACGTAAATAAAAAACACGGTTCAGAGTTCTATAGCAATCACTTTCTCCGAGACACTTGAAAACTGTTCATTGAATCTCATACTTCAAATCTTTCTGAATCAACTTGACTGTTCAACTACCAAATCAAATAGATTGTGAGTGATATCCAACTACCAATGCCTAAAACAATAAAGTTTCGCAGATAAAGAATTGTCTTTTCTCTTTATTATCTTCCCTTCTCCATATTTCAAAAGTCTGGCCGCATATATCCTAGTCCTACGCAGATTTGTATGTGAATTAAGTTTTTTGCAGCCTTATCTTTTCGTTCCATTTCCAAAACTTTGTCTTTTTAAATCTTTTCTTTTATTTGCACAACAATGCAATGCTTCATGAATATACAAAGTAGAACATAAAACTTCGTGGTTGACAAGATTATGCCATCCCACCCAGGGGAGTCGTTAGAGGCTAGTTTAATAATGATGATAAATTGCAAAACACGCTGGGTTTTATTTACTTGAAAGACGTTTATTGTAGAATGTAGGGATGAATAATAGTAGACTGAAAAAAACATAATAATCAATACAAGAAACTTGTTCTCTTCGGTATTTTTTATTTTACCGAAGTATTCAAACAAAATATGCTGTGTTAAATATTGTATCGTCGATCCTTGTGTCTCGTGTGCGATTTCAATTCACAATGGACTGCTCTTTGATGTTTAATATAGGCGTCAGAAGTCAGTGAATGTTGTTGTAAATAATATCATGTAAAACATTTTTCGCCAGTTTTTGAAAAAATAAATTGCTACTCACAAAGGTAATAATTACGTCTCTCTCTTCTACATCTTCATAACCTACTATACAGCCTCATCTTGCTATTGGTACAGCCATCTACCAAGGTATAACAACACGTAACTGTAAAAAACAATTGTAATCCAGGATATAAAGAGTTACCTTGAACGAAGAAAGAAATCACCTTGGACAAGAGAAAAATTTCAAAATTAAAATCATAAAAAATGGATACAACAATCAGCCTTAACCTTTGCTGAAGTTCAGGAGAATCCTGTTTAGAAGGCAGGAGCTTATGTGCAGAGAGATGAAATGCATAATTGAATATCATGAACCCTGCTCCGGAAAGATCTTAGCCTTGACCGAAACAGAGAATAAGAATACCTGACGACCTGCAGTGCTATTCTGTAAAAATCTCACCGTCATAATTTGGGTGAAGTGAGCTTAAAGTGAGCTGTCATTAGCATTAGCATCAATCCCTAGTGTTCGATGGGATGACAGCTCACTTCAACTAATACCTCACGGTGAGATTTTAACAGAATGCTGGCTGTTCTATAAAAATCTCATCGTGAAAACTTAGGTAAAGCTTCAACTGGGCTGTGAATTGTGTTAATTCCTAGGTTTAGGTAGAGTTACACTTCCAGACAGCTCAGTTGACGCTCGTTTCACTCATATATTCATGGTAAAAATGTAGCTGTTGTATGTAGTATTCTGGAAAGTTTATTCAGAACCTTGACTGAGCACAGTACGAAAGCGAACTCACTTGTTCTTTTATATTCGATATCTCGGATTCATACCTCGACTTTGTTCAAACAAAGTGGTATTTAACACTACTGGATTTAATTCTAGGATCTTTTAAATCTTTAATTTTCACATGCGTCGCCTGATTTATACTTTTGGTGCTGCTTACCTTCAATTCGCAAATAAGGTAAAGTAACATCTGCGTTGTGTAGGTCTTGAGAAAAAACCTCTGTGTCAAACTGACCAAAGAGATCAATAATGTTTTTTTTTTTTGGGTGGGAAATCGTCAAATAACTTCTCCCGCTCTGGGCGGAGCGTGAGGGCGTGTCAGACTTTTACTGACTAAAACCCACCCGTGTTCCCTCAGTTTTCTGTGTGCCAGGGGCCGCGGTATCTCTTTCGAACAACCCGCACCCTTGGCAATGATCAATAATGGTTCCGTTTTCATTTTTAAGGTCGGTCAATAAAAATAACAGTTACATGTAAAGAAGCTAGTTTATACTTTTCACACTAGCATAATCAGCTTATAACGTCCAACCTATAACGTGGCCTCCTCTCTGTGAGAGGGAGTGGGCCATAATGGGCCATAGTGAGCCACGCAGGCCCAGTGCGAGATGGTTTCCCTTTTCGTAAGTCGGGGCGACTACCACGGGGCCACCACTGCTCAATTATCGCATTACCTAGGTAGAAACATAACATAAATCACTTCTGTAATCCCCGCGGTGTTAGGCAGAGGTGAAGCTGTAGTTCACATACATTTCTACGGGTTTTTTTAAGTCCCATGTAATAAAGGGCGCGCCCGTTGCCATCAATCGAGTTAGTTAGAGGTAGTATTAGAGTTATTACTGAGAATTGAACCTCCAATTTACAACCTACAAACATTCCATTAGGCATATAACCACGTAGAACCTACATTTAGCACTCAAACGCGCAGTACCTATCCTCGTTAGGAACCAATCATCAACCTCAGGCGATACGAATTAGTACTAGCAGAACTCTGTTAGATAAATAGAATGTAACAGAGGTACAACTCCGATTTCAAAATGTGAATTCGTCAAATTGGAATACCAACTTCCATTGGCATTTCCGATGCTAGTGCGCCGTCCGGTTTGGCTTTAATCAGAGCAAATTTTTGATTAGATAAATTTATAACAGGTTTTGATTGTTTATTGCAACCATCAAAACGCTCACGAAGTTGGGGAACTTCGTGAGCGATTTAAGGGATTGAAGGGACCTGACGAAGCTAGTTGCCCATTCCAAATCGTAGTAGATTCCTATGGAGAAGAACGGACAAAAAACTACACGGACAACCTTTTATATAAAATATTCGTTACACCATTAATATTGACCACAAACTTCCGAAACTTACTAATTATTTGACAACACTTTTAGCAGTGATTTGTTTGTCAAACTAGTTGTTTGGTCAGAAAGGAACCTTAAATTACTTATATTTTTATTTACACACTAGATATAATATTCGTAAAGTAATTGAGAAAATGCTAGTCCTGTGTATCGAGTGTAAATGCTCCATAAATTGATTAAATACAGAATGGCAGGGACGCGCTACTTATTACTATGGATTTAGTACATGATTTTGAACCCCTTTGCGTTGAAATTTTCCTTATTACAAAAAAAAGCCTTACCATACATTTTGACTGTATACAGGAACTTTTTACAACATAGCAGCTATTTTTTTTACAACCGACAAAAAATGTCTCGTTCTACAATCATGTTCTGAATTCATAACTACAGTTTGCGCGTCATTATATTTCTGTCACCTGTATAATTTTAAGAATTGAAACCAAAAAAATAGCCATTCTTAATTAGGATCAACAACCAACTCTATAGCTACCATTTGATTCCTAATTGCAAAAAGCCGTTCCACTCCATAAACCCGATTTAACTACAATTACTGTTCACGAATTCGGTAGTTAGTTCCGCCGGTAACCACCATTATCAGGTAGCGAACACCACCATGTCTTAATGGGAAAAGAAATTCTACCCCCATTAATTGAATAGTGCTTCTGTGGTACAGACAACCGAGCATCAACTTTGAAATGACCTTTATTTCGTTGTAGTTTGGTAGGCGGCTTTCTTATTGTTGACTATGCCTGATGTTTTAATGAGGTGCTTATACATTTTAGGAGCTATTTAAAAAGGACAAAAAAAATAATTGATTATTTGAAAGCTTTTTTGGTAAACAAACATAACATCAAGCCTTGTTTCTCCGAACGCTTGGGCAGAGGTGCATTCACATTTCGCCGATTATGATTAAGTCTCATGTAATAGGGGCGAGCTTATTGCCATCAGCCGGGCATGAATCCAAACACCGGGCTGCTACTGAGAAATTCCAGATAGAAAAATCCAACAACACTTTGCCCGACCGGGGAATCGAACCCAGGACCTTATGGTCAGTAGTAGCGCTTGCGACCACTAGACCAACGAGGCAGGAAGGTAGATTTTTTGGGAAATCGAAATGCGAATACTAGTTGAGTGGTAGAATGCCATGCCAAATTAGATTACAATATATTTTTATTCGTTTGGGAGGCTCCTGGGTAAATATCTCCTATCAGAATACCAGCGCTGCGACACTTTTTAAATGACGCAGCACCATGCTGAGGTAGAAGCCTTTTGGCCTCGTGCAGGACTTTCTGTTTAATTTTTTTAATAATTTTTACTTCCAAGAAATATGTTCTTTATAATTTTTGTACCATTGTGTGTTTATTTCAGTATGTGATCTTCCTGTGCGAGTCACAATAAATACTTTTAAGTTCTTTCTAAACTAGCCCACGGGTCGAAGGTATGCTTACCGCGGTTGGTTCATGGATACGTAACCATCTATTACATAATTATCGATATCCTCCGTGCCTCAGAAAGCACGTTAAGCCGTTGGTCCCGGCTGTCATTCATAGACCTTTGACAGTCGTTACGGGTAGTCAGAAGTCAAAAGTCTGACAACCAGTCTTTTCGAGTCTTACCTATCGTGTTACCAACTAACTGGGCTGTGATGGTCAGATACGCAGTCGCTCCACGTTAAATACAGGTAACCAGCTGCATCTGGTTTGACTGGAAGCCGACCTCTACATAATTGGGAAAAGGCTAGGCATATTGATTGATGTTTTTATTAGTAGGACGTATTTTCAGATACAAAAGGTTGTGTAGTTTTTGTCATGAATGTTGAGTATTCAATAGGGTTAGAATATTACGGAATTAGAGGGTTTTTTCTTTTTGAAGGTAAAAATCATCAAATAACTTCTCCCTCTCTGGGTGGAGCAGGAGGGCGTGTCAGACTTTTACTGACTAAAACCCACCCATGTTCCCTCACTTGCCTGTGTGCCAGGGGCTGCGGTATCTCTTTCGAACAACCCGCACCTCTGGCAAACATCGGTCCTAGCGGACCCACCAGTTGGTGCTGACATCTCTTTGAGGCGCGCTTGGAACAACGCGCCGTCGACCCGGGTTTGGTCCTTACCGGACAGCGAGCTACCCCTTACTCGCCGTCCGCAAGCCCGCACCTGCGGTGGCTGGGAATCGGCCTGGGATTCCCGACGCCCAGGGCGTCTCCTACGGCGACTTAGGCCGTGAAGGCGCATATCTGCCTCTCCCTCACGTGCGCAGCCTCCCTCTTCCCGAGTATTACTCTTTCACAGAAGGAGGTGACGGCTACCCATGCACTCTCGCTCCGTACCATGGCCTGGACCAGGGGGCCTACTCCCTAAGCGAAAGCCGTAGTATCGGCCGTCGTTACGAGCGCTTCGCTCTCTGTCTAACTTACGGTAGGTCCGTAAGTGAGACGGAGAACGAAGCGCCCGTAACGATGGCCGATACTACGGATTTCGCTTAGGGAGTAGGCCCCCAGGGCCGGACGCGAGAGATTGCGATGAGCCGCCAAACGCCTCTACGAGGACACGGCGGTGTTCCGCCCAACCCGGACAGACCTCCACCGTGTCCTCAAGGCGATCTTCACAGTGGAAACACCCGGGCGTTTTTTCCCGCCTTATCCGAAACAGGCACCTCCCAAAACAACCGTGTCCGGTGAGGACTTGCGTCAGGTGGAAGGTAAGGACGCCGTGCCGCCTCTCTGCCATTACTCGAAGAGGGGACTTACCAACGCAATCGTGGCGTGCCCGGCACTGGGTTGAGACAATCGCACTCTCCATGTCGCCATGAGATCCCGCCGGAGCCCTGACCGCTGTGCAGTGATTTCTCGCAGCAGTGGAGTTACGCCCCGGCGTTTGGCCTCCTCCCACCCCACCACTCCCAAGTGTGCGCGAGGACTTTTGCCTCTAAATCACATGGCGGCAATCCGGCAAGGAGGTCCGCCGCCTCACCGGAGGTCGTGCGGTATCCCCGAACCATCCGGATGGCCATGATCCTATGGGACGCCTTCAACCGGCGGGCTCGTTGTATCAATGATTTTAATGATCATAATTCTATAAATTCATACTTGTTGCTGAAAGGAATAAAATGTTATTCAACGTACAACCTGACACTGACCTGCAAATTCCCAAAAAACGTTAGAAAATATTAATTTCACGGGCTTCCCCCTTTAATTGATAACTTTATCGACTGAATAACTAGAGAGAATTTATCGATCGATTATCATAAATGTCTACAAAATTTTGTAAGACAACTTTGCACAAAAATGATAATCAAAGTAATTAAAACCACATAATAAAGTGACAGGTTGCAGCTCTACGCTTGTTGCAAGTTTAACAAACTTCCCTTAAGCGGAATTTTACGACTTCGTGCAAAATTCTTAGAAATTCATTGTAAGGAGGATGGAAACTTTCTTGCGTCGCGGTTTTGTGCCATAAAACGCTACGTTCGTTTGATTTCCTGAAACTTTCTCTACACATATAAGATTAAAATTCAAACCAAGACATGGTTTCAGTCTATGATGCAACGAGCTTAAATGATGGACAGCCATTCTTTGGATGATGTTGTGACTGAAGAAAGAAAAAGAAAATGGTTTATTGGCCATAGAAACAATAGTTAGCTTGGATACTTGCATTGCTTGATTTGACGGCACGGTCGGCGCAGTGGTTAAGCGATTGACTGCTGCGCTGCGTGTCGTGGGTTCGATTCCCGCACGGAACAAATATTTGTATGACCTACAAGTAGTTGTTCCGGGTCTGGTTGTTTGTGTATGTGGGCTTAAATGTTTGTAAGCGCACCCACAATACAGGAGAAATTCGTAGTGTGGGGCAATGTTTAAAAAAAAAAAAAAATTGTCATTGAGATGTCAGAAAAGAAAACAGGGTTAGAGAAAGATGAGAAGGCACAGTGGTCCACTTGAAGGAATAAATGCGAAAACCAAACCCACTAACATAGAACATAGAGAAGATGTGGAGGAAGTATAGGGAAGAAAACCACAGTAGTGGCAAAACAGAAAACATTTGTAGAAAAAAAAAACCGTGTCTGTTTTCTGAGAACCGAATATAGTATGTACCTGACTAGAACAGCCGTCTCCGCCTAAGATAATCCCTTAATTCCTGATTAGTGATAAAGTGTAATTTTATTGTAGATAATTAGCTCATGATTCGAACTTAATCGTACATGCTAATAGTAGTCAGCTGATCGGCTACTGTTAGTATAGACATTTTAGCTAATCGTTCCCACTGCTGGAACACAGGCCTCCTCTCGGCGAGAGGGAGTGGGCCGTAATCCACCACGTGGGCCCAGTGCGAGTTGGTAGATGTCACATGTCTTCGAAGTTTTTGGTTCTAGAACATGTTTCCTCACGATGTTTTCCTTCACCGTTTTAAGAGCAGTGGTTATGAAATTATTTACACAAAGTAAAGTGCCTGCCTGGATTCGGACCTACGACCTTACAACTCGTAAGTCGCGGTCGTTACCACTGAGCCACCACTGCTCTCTAATTGTTGTAGAGTGAATTTTCGGTCGAAATACGATATCGAACAATGATAGCATTATAATTAAGAACTTAGAGGGAAGGGTTACATTAAGCAAGGTTGCAAAGCAAGAGAAGAAAGATGAGTTTTTGAATGATATCCAAAAATCTTATAAATGTTGTAGGAACTATTTAAACTAATGGCGGCAGCCTTTAATGGACTTGGAGATTTTTGAATGGACGTTATTAAAAAAAGACAATACTATTACAATATTATTCCATCAATACAGTTTCTCATCGGAAAAGGGGTCAATTTGGATGATAGCAAATTATTTGATGAAGTTACGATGATAATTCTGATGATTATATTTTTAACCAACTTCAAAAAGAAGGAGGTTATCAATTCGACATGTTAATACTTTTTTTAATTTATGTTCGGTCATAACTCCGTCATATATAAACGGATTTGCAAAATTCTTGTTTTGTTCGGAAGGGGTTTATTTCTGGGCACGCCACGATTGCGACAGTAAGTCCCTCTTTGAGGAGTGGCTAGAGAGGCGGCATGGCGTCCTCACCTTCCGCCTGACACAGGTCCTCACCGGACATGGCTGTTTCGGGAGTTTCCTGTTTCAGATAGGGCGGGAGGAAACGCCCGGGTGTTTCCATTGCGAAGATCGCCCTGAGGACACGGTGGAGCATACGGTGGAGGTCTGCCCGGCTTGGGCAGAGCACCGCCGTGTCCTCGTAGAGACGTTTGGCGGCGGCGATCTCTCGCGTCCGGCCCTGGTCCAGGCCATGGTACGGAGCGAGAGTGCATGGCTAGCAGTCGCCTCCTTCAGCGAAGCAGTTATGCTAGCAAAGAGGGAGGCGGCGCACGTGAGGGGGATGCAGTACATGCGCCTTCACAGCCGTGGCCTTCGCAGGAAACGCCCTAGGCGTCGGGAATCCCAGGCTGATTCCCGGCCACCGTAGGCACGGGCTTGCGGACGGCGAGTAATGGGTAGCTCGTTGTCCGGTAAGGACCAAGCCCGGGTCGAGAACGCGTTGTGTTCCACGCGCGCCTCTAAAAGATGTCAGCAGCAACTGATGGGGCCCGCAAGGGCCGATGCCTGCCAGGGGTGCGGGTTGTTCGAAAGAGATGCCGCGGCCTCTGGCACATAGGCAACTGAGGGAACACGGGTGGGTTTTAGTCAGTAAAATTCTGACACGCCCTCCCGCTGCGCCCAGAGCGGGAGAAGTTATTTGATGATTTCCCAACCAAAAAAAAAAAAGGGGTTTATTTCGAAATGGTCCCATTTAAATTTCACATATTATATCTGATGATGAATTTCGGAGACAAACAACGGAACTCTTCAAAACAATAACAGCAAATCAACCGCGATTGCTGCTATCGCATAAATATGCATTGTTTTGATTTGATTGACTTTGAGAATACCCCAAGGATGATGAAATTTCAAATACGTATGGTATAGATAATTAGTAAAAAGTGAAAAAAAAAAACTTAAAAACGGCTTCCAAAAAAACACTACAAAGTGAAAAATAACTTTAATTTCGGAAGGCGGTGACAAAAGATTAAAATATATATTCCGACTTCTGAAAATAAAGTTATTTTTCACTTTGTAGCGTTTTTTAGGAAGTCGGTTGTTATTTTTTTGTAAGTATACACCGTGCCATTTTAGTCGGTTTACAACGGCAGCCCACTTCAAGTATCCAATGACTACAGCTATACTTTTAAATACAATTTTTTTTTTTTGAACATGTGAATGATTTAAAAAATTAAAATTTCATTCACTAAGATCCATGACGTAGTTTGAAACACCCTGATATGAAGCTGGAATGAATAACATTTTGCTCCTACATGCCTTTACAAAAAATTAAAATTAGGTTTAGACCGATGACATGTAAAAATTTAGAGAAATTTAATAATTCTTTGGCCAGTACATTATGTGTTCAGAGTTTTAGTAACGTATGTGACCCAAATGAGTTCTACGCCGAGTTCTTCTCACTATTAAACAAGAAATTTAATAACACTTTCCCACTAAAGACTAAAACTATTTGCACAACGTTCTTATTTAGTGATTGGGCTACTCCAGGTATTCGTAAAAGCAGGGAAAAACTTTTTGAACTTTATGGCCTAAAGCAACAAATGAATAATACAAGCTTTGATCAGTATGTTTCAAAATATTCAAAAACTTTTAAGTCTGTGTGCAAATTAGCTAAAGCGCTTTATATTAGCAATAAAATAAAATCAGCTGATGATAAAATTAAAACGACCTGGCAAATAATAAATAATGAAACAGGAAGAAATAAACAGCGTAATACTGAATTTAATTTAGAGACTGCAAATGGCTCCATCAACTCAGATGTAGAAATAGCTCAGGAATTTGAAAACTTTTTCGCGAATATTGCTGTTAAAACTACTGAAGCTTTAAATTCCTCACCCGCGCGTTCTGCTGCCTTACTCAGAAAGAATGTAAGGGCATGTTCTTTGGAGTTTAGATTTCAGCATACCAACCCCCAAGCTGTTATAAAAGCTTTTAAAGATCTTAAAATTAAATCAACAGAAGATCTTTGGGGAATGTCTGTAAAAGTCTGTAGTGCTATTATCAAAACCATTGCGCCCTATTTAGCTTTCATATTTAACACCAGTATAGACCAAGGAGTCTTCCCGGATCTCATGAAACACAGTAAAGTAGTTCCTTTGTTCAAATCGGGTGATAGTAAAGAACCTAACAATTATAGGCCTGTGTCAATTCTGCCAGTTCTCAGTAAAGTGTTTGAAAAGTTGATTCTCAATCAAATGTTACGTCACTTTAATAAAAATGCCATCTTTCATGAACAACAGTACGGTTTCACCAAGGGGCGTTGTACGACTGACGCTGGTGTCACCCTAATAAAGAACATTTTTAACGCCTGGGAAGAAGCAAAAGATGCCATTGGAATCTTTTGCGACCTCTCCAAAGCATTCGATTGCGTAAATCATGAGACACTTCTGCTGAAACTGGAGCACTATGGGATTAGAAATACAGCTCTTGATTTACTAAGATCATACCTGAAAGACAGAAAAGTTAAAGTTCAAGTAAACGGCATAAACTCATTAGGGTCTGAAATGGCAATGGGTGTTCCTCAAGGTTCAATATTGGGTCCATTCCTCTTTTTAGTTTACATTAATGATTTACCCTATTTACTTTTAAATCAACCGAAGATGGTGTTATTTGCAGATGACACATCATTGATATTTAAAATAGCCCGACGGTCACAAAATCTTGACGACGTGAATAACTGTATTCTTCAGGTCCAAGATTGGTTTACGGTAAATAATTTGGTACTAAATGGCACAAAAACCAAGTGCATTAGATTTCAATTACCAAATGTTAGAAGTAGCGAATGTGACATCATATTAAATGGAGAAAAACTGGAATTTGTTAATCAAACGGTGTTCCTAGGAATCACGCTAGACGAGAAATTACAATGGGGACCTCATATAACATCTCTTGCGGGGCGGCTAAGCTCCGCCGCTTATGCTGTTAGGAAGATCAGACAGTTAACAGATGTAGAAACCGCGCGTTTGGTCTATTTTAGCTACTTCCACAGCATTATGTCGTATGGCATTTTACTGTGGGGTCGGGCTGCTGACATTGAATCCATCTTTATTTTGCAAAAGAGAGCTGTCAGAGCCATTTATAATCTACGTCGCCGCGAATCTCTCAGGGACCTATTTAAAAGGATTAATATTATGACGGTACCTTGCCAATTTATTTATGAAAATATCATGTATGTAAGAAAAAATCTACATCTTTTTAATAAAATAAGTGATAGACATAATTTTAATACTAGAAACAAAGACAAATTAGATCAACCATTTTCCAGATTAGCTAAAGTACATACATCTTTTATGGGGTACTGTGTTAAATGTTATAACAAAATACCTTGTGATATATTGCAATTAAATGAAAGGAAATTTAAAACTCATATGAAAAGTACACTTTGTAAAAAAGCATATTACAAATTAGAGGATTATATCCAAGATAAGAATGCTTGGAAACATGCTGGTCCTGCTCCATAGGACAATCTAGAGTCTAGACAAAATCAAACTGGTTGCTAATTGAACTATGTAATTAATTATATCTATGACATTGATTACACTCAGTGATTACTTTAACTCACACACTGACAGATTACATACTTATTAATATTCTAGGAAATTGTATATTTACTTTTACAATGTTTGTAAATGTGTGGGCACCATGTATCTATCATAAAATTAATTTATTTGTAATTGCTTCAATTTCATTCTTTTTACCAATTTGGGTACAGTAATTTTGTTCTGGATGCATCGTTTTCACACATAATTATACAATGAATGTATGTTAAATATTGTAGTTAAATCATTTTTAAAAGAGTAACGGTGGAGTTTCTTGCCCATTCTTCTCCATACGAAACTACATTTTGGAAGGGGCGACTAGAATCAATTCTATTTTAATGTAAATGTTGACGTTCAAAAGTGCCTTTTAAGTGCCTATTTGAAATAAATGCTTTGACTTTGACTTTGACTTTGAATGATGGAACGTAATGGTATAGGTATCTTCTACCCTTTGATACGTATGCACGCTATGGAGTTTCATAATTCTTAAGCATTATTTATTATTTTGTGTACCAACAGGTAACCTTAATTAATGGTAACAATTTTTTTATCACATCTATAGGTATTTTATGTCGAATACATTGACTGGACCACCTTTGTAAGACGACTAAAATGTCACGGTGTATACTTGCTATAAGTCGCGTAATTTTTTGTACCAGATACAACCTGCAAATGACCTGCTAATTGCAAAAAAAACGTTAGAGTTTTATTTCTCAAGCTACTCTGGCTCTTCCCAATTAAGCAAAATGATTGCTTAGAAACAAGTTAACGAACCAATAGCACTATTGAATATTAATATAATAAACTCCGGTAAAGACTTTGGTGACCTTTTGATTTGAACCCACGCTCAGTCAATCCTTATTTATAAAAAAACTACTCCACAAAAACCCTTTGTCATCAATCAAGAGAGGTCGTCAACAAAGGGCATTTTTCATGAAAAGATTCAACTGCATACAAAAGGGAACCCCACATTGACTTTTGGCAAAAATATGATCGCACATATTATGAATATCAAAACCAGCTTCTTGCCCTTTGTGGTCCTCTCAGAGGCCGAAAGGGCTTCAAAAGGGTCATTTATTAGGCAGACCACAAACTTTATGACTTCGGACCTCAAGGCGGGTAGTTTTGACAAGTCCGTTTACAGGCTGGTTTTGAATGGAGAGTCCTCATATTTGCGAGTGTTTTCAAGAGTTCAGAAAGTTTGCTGTTGTAGTTTAGTTAGTTAGCAAAATGGCTGATTTATGTAAGAGGTCATTGGTTAGTTAGTTGATTTGCCTTTTCGTGAGATTTTGTTTCTTTTCACGGTTCATTCGTTGTACGTAGGTTTGTTTTCTTGCGTCGCAGTTTTGTGCCTAAAGGGGAATCTAGTCGCGGGCTCGAACTCACAGGTGGGCTTGACTAAAAAGCAAGCTATCTCACCAGGCATCGTGTCTGACAGAGGTAGTATCAGTAATGAGCAGTTAGACGCTAGTCTACACGCAAAACGCTATTGTGTGAGATGCAGCATCATTTATATTCAAACAGGCGCGTGAAAAATTAAGAGAAGTTTTTCGGAAGATCGGGTTTTATGAAAAAACCACTGCATAAATCCATGACGAATAAAGTTTATTGAACTTTTCGATAGTTGAGCATTGTCGGTATCGACTTGGTTTTGGAGATGTGACACATCTTTTATTATTTAAACATGCCCAAAGATAGGTAAAATTAGAAAGAAAAACTAATCTTTGTTAGCTCCTAACTTTTTAATGGCTTATTATTTTAGGATTCTGTTTCCATACAGACAATATTAATAATGACACAAAACTATACCATGTTTAATTTTTGATGTGCATTGTCGAACAGTGGAGTAATACACTCCCGAAGCTTGTATGGAAAAAATGTCGACTAGATTCATCTTAAAGCACCGTGTTCTTTCGATTTCCTCGAACTTTGTCCACACTTATAAGATTGACACTCAAACCAGGACATGGTTTGAGTCAATGATGTTACGAGGTTAAATCATGAAGAGACATTCTTTGGATGATGTTGTGCCTGAAGTGAGAATAATGCTTTATTGACTATAGAAACAATGATTGTAATATGCAGAGTCACCTTCTGTTAGGTAAGCAAGTGGATGTCGAAATGCAGAGAATTAAGTTGAAAATTAAAATCGTTCCATGATTCTAGTGATGTAACAACTTAATAATTGTGAATTATTTAGCATCAATCGACTATTTACCATTGAGAAGCCACACAATGCTACAATATTTTATCACACTACACCAGCTTTTAAAAACACATATTAAAATTATGCGTCACCCAAACCTGTTTAAAAGATGAAACTTTTCGCTTTTGTTCTCAAAACATCACAGAGTCCCCTCCAGACATGTTATCACATAACATGAGCAAGGCCATTTAACTGCGAGTGTAAAGCAAGCGAGAGTAACTAATTAAACAAGCACAAACATGTCCGAAACTACGTGCTGGTACTAAAGGGAAGTGTAGAAGGATCACTCCTGAAACTCACTGCCTCAAAGCCATTCGGGTTTGAAAGTAACCACTATACAAATCGAACGTAGCTACAAGGTAGGACCCTCAAGTTTTAAAAAGCTATTTGTGGGTAAGAACACGAATACATATACAGACTGTGGGTCGTTGGCGCCTGCGTTTGTAAGGAAGAGTATAGAGCTGACCTTTCCCCAGGAGCGAAACAGTTAAGGTTAACAAAAATAATAACATAACAATACACCTGCAATCCCCGAAGTGATAATCAGTGGTGTGCCTACTATACCCACATATCGCTAATTAAGTCCCATGTAGGGTAAGGTTACGTTAGACAAACCAGTGTCTAAGTCGTACAACAATATTTTTTGTTCATTGTTATTTTCATGGTATTCCAACATTAATTTAATCTTAACCAAACCGTATAGTTAGATACCCATAGCACTTAGCCGTACCGAAGGAACTTTTTATAGAAGTCTAAGCAACCCATTATAATAAAAGGTTTTTTTGGGTGGGAAATCATCAAATAACTTCTCCCGCTCTGGGTGGAGCTGGGTGTCAGACTTTTACTGACTAAAACCCACCCGTGTTCCCTCAGTAGCCCGGGTGCCAGGGGCCGCGGTATCTCTTTCGAACAATCCGCACCCCTGGCAGGCATCGGCCCTTGCGGGCCCCACCAGTTGGTGCTGACATCTCTTTGAGGCACGCGTGGAACATAACGCGCCGTCGACCCGGGCTTGGTCCTTACTGGACAGCGACCCATTACTCGCCGTCCGCAAGCCCGTGCCTACGGTGGCCGGGAATCAGCCTGGGATTCGCTGGAGTGCTTTTATGAATGCTGGTGGATAGCTTGATAAATAGAGATTCTGTGGACAGGAAAGATTTTGATTAATTTGAATTTCCCCTTAAAACTACAGCAGTTCTCCCGATTACGCCGGATACAAATTCATCTGCAACTGAAAAATTCCTGAGACAAAAACTTAATAACTCTTTGCCCGTCCTGGGAATCCAACCCAGGTTATCATGCTCAGCGATAACACTTCCGATACTAAACCAAAGAAGCAAAATAAAAATTGGCCATATTAATTCGACTATAAACTTCTTAAAACTTTTCAACAAAAAGGACATACTATGGGGCTTACTATTCTTGTAAGCCCAACACGCTATTAAGCCAGTTTTAGGCTGTCGTTCCAAGATTCGAAAACCTCTAATGGATTTATACGAGTATGTTCTTAAATTGACTGATGGCTAAAACCACTCACGCTTTTAAGGCGAAAGAATATTTCATGCAAAAGTCATTCAGAGGGATTTAATGCACTTACAGGTTTGTATTGATAATTTTAATGATTATAAATCTGTAAAAACATACGCGTTACGGTCGCGTATCGTATTTTATTCAACATAAGTACAGACTGACTTGCAAATTCCAAAAAAAAACGTAAGACAATTTGAATAACGCAGTTTACCTTGGCGCTTCCACCTTAATATTCTAGTAGTGATTTGGTGATATGCATCCAAATATCTTTATTACCTACATTAGGATAAAGTGGACCTTCTCTGTTCTTCTTCATCATGGTACGTTGTCTGGTCCAAACGGGCTTTCTTTATGATACTGTCTGCAAAATATGTATCTGTTTTAGATGTAGACAGTAATAACTATTATGACAAATTAAGCAACTTATGTACTTCATTAGCCTTATTCATAGGCAAAAAGTCACCCGAAGGGCAATAGAGAAGGCTATGCTTGGAGTTTACGAGAGAAATTACTAATTACTTGGAGAAATACGAGAACCGACATAGCCGGAAAAATTTCCAAACTTAAGCGGTAGTGGGCATAGTGCTCGCAGAACAGATAGCCGATGGGGCTGAAAGGTTCTGGAGTAGCGACCGCGTACCGGAAGACGCAGAGTTGGAGGGCCTCCCGCAAGGTGGACCGATGACCTTGTAAAGGCCGCAGAAATCCGCTGAATGCGGGAAGAGCAGAACCTGTCGAAGTGGTGGAGCTTGGGGCAGGCCTTTATCCCATAATGAAATTGATGACGATGGTGATGGATAACTTGATCCATCAAATATAAAATTAGCCACGCTACGTAGTAATTGGGTGACTGTTTATACTAACATCTCTTTAGATATCCGGGATGCCAAATGATTGAATGTTTCATCATATCAGCCAAAAGACGTCCACTGCTGGACATAAACCTACCCCAAAAGGGGAGGATTTGCCATAATTGCCACGCTTGGCAGGCGGGTTGGCGATCGCAGTATGATGGTAAAATGCATAGAGCTGCCCATTCTCCAGTAAGTCCCTTAGTCGCCTTCTACGACACCCACGGGAAGAAATGGGATGGTGGTATTCTTTTACGTCCGGCACCACACGGATTGAATGTTTGTATGAAATATTTTAATAGTACCTCCAGTCACACAGGGTGGCAGGAACTTTTTCGTCGGTTATCAAAAAAAAACTCTTTCATAGAAAAATACTTTATCTACAACGTCAAAATGTATGGAACAACAATTTTTTTTTTATAATGCAGTGAATCCATGGTAACAGATCGCAGGTATGTCCTGCCTCCCTATAGATATGTCAATTTTGAAATTTTATGACAGCAAGCTTTATTTTCCGATGTAAGGTTTCCAAATGCATAAATGAGTCATTTATCTGTATACAAACGAGTTATATGTCAATCTTATTGGGGGTTTTAATGTTCGACCCGTTTGAGGTTGAAACACTAGGGCCATGGTTTTTCTGAGACATCGCCAAGCGGTTGGTCGACTCTTCACGTGACCAGAAGGCTGGCCTATTTTTTGCCCAAAGAATCAGCAATGCCATACACCGTGGCAATGCTGTCAGCCTTTTGAGCAGTTATCCTATTGACAGCGATGCGGACGAAGTTTATGATGCCCTATGATTCTTTTCCCACTTTCTAAGAGGAACATTTACATATCATTATTATTTTAGACCTGTTAGCTTATATATTAGGCAATTTTAATAAACAAGTTAAGTTTGTTTCGTGTCTCAGAAAAACAAGAGTCATTTCCAAGCAAAGAAACCACTAGAGAGAAATAAATCGAGAGTAAAATACTCATAAGCACAGAATAACCCAGTGACAAGTCTAATGCGGGCACACTGAGCGAACCGCAGTCACAGACGCGTCATGCCAGCATAAGCTGACCTCTCATTATTATTATATGTATTTGCAAATTGACAACCAACATAAATTGTCCTTAGATTCAAAACATAACTCTCATTATTTGACAGTCGTACGCATTACTAGCCTATGCCAGCGGTTTCACCCGCGTGGCGGTCGGAAATTATGCCACGGGAACGTACTATAGAGACAAAATGTCCTGCGTGTTAGTCCAAGTTCTATACTGTATACCAAATTTCATCGAAATCAGTTCACCCATTTTTGCGTGATATGATAATAAAAATTCAATCAACTAAACATCCAAACACAAACTTTCACATATTATTATTAGTAGAAGTATATCATCACGGCAAATTGAAGGACGTCATTTTTTTTTTGCGCTCCACTCCTCCCCTTTTTGGCGGAATCTGTCCTGTTCATTCCGCGTGGCCTGCTGCGACCTGCCTAAAAGAGTATGTCCCTGATTGTACAATGCCAGGTCAGCTTATACTGGATGTGTATAGCTTGATATGCCGTCGTGTGTACGCAACACTCCCTTGAGCGTCGTAAACGTAGACTATGAAGTAATATCACGTGGATCTCTAGGATAATAACATCATACCGTTGAGACCTTTCTTCTTAAGGGCTTCAGAGGCCTAATAAAACAAAGTTGCGAAAATATAGCTGGAATATACGTGAGCTACTGTCGCTAAAATATTGTTTAATTTTCGCACAAATTACGGCTCTATAACATTACTAGAGGACGTGAGAATGTTACTGAAACTGCGGGGTATTTGCGTACCGCACTGACAGTAGACATTTGCTTTCATTTTGATAGTTCAACCACATTCATTATCATCAAAGTAAGTAAATAAGTAAGTAAACGGCATTTGCTTTTATTTTGACTGTTTTTATATAATTACCATTGTCGTAACGCAGATCCATTTGTATTGTCTTTGGTTCGTAGCCTTTAAGAATCAATGGACCTTGTCCCACAGGAACCCACTGGATGCGTGAAGTACAGAACTGGTCGAAGTGGCGGTGCTTGGGGGAGGCCTATGTCTAAATGAAATTATGATATGACTTAAAATGCCGATATTTCTCGCCATAGTTTTAACACCTATTGAAAGAGAGTCTTGTATTCCTATAAAGAGCCCACTTGTCTGAAACATTGTATTTTTATTCTTTAATCCCCACATCGTATAAACTTGATATCTCTCGTTAAAGATTAACGGTCGTTAATTCCCCTCAATAAAACTAAGTTCTAATTAAACGCGTTTAGTCTAAGTTAAGTGGTATAAAATGGTTAATAGCTCTTCAGTAATCGTTTACTTATAACAACTGACTTTTAATTAAACAATTTTGTAAGCTTATCCATCTAATAATGTGACTTTTGTCAGACCAATGTCATAAGTAATGTTTCTGAGATCGTCATAATTTCCATTTCTGCCGCAAAACGTCCACTGCTGGACATATGGCTCCCCAAAGCACCGCCACTCCGACGTGATCTGTGCTTCTCGCTTCCAACGGATTCCTGCGGCGTCCACCAGGTTATCGGTCCACCTTGTGGGAGACCTATTGGAAGTTACATCTTCCAGTACGCGGTCGCACTCCAGAACCTATCGGCCCCATTGGCCATATTCTGCGAGCCCTGTGATCTGCCCACTGCGACGTTATTTTGGCAAATTTTCGGGCTACATCGGTTACCTTCGTTCTCCTACGGATATTTTCTTAAAATAATCCTAAGAAATTATTTACACGTTCATGGAAATAAAGTAAGTTTCTACTCGGTATAAGACGAAGTCTTTGACTTCTTCAAAAAGGATACAAGTTTTAGTTCCTCAACTTTATATAGCAGTCGAAAAAATATGGCAACTTTTATGCAGACCGAACATATAGTCGAATAAGTACGTTCCGCTCTCGAGAAAATTATCCGATTCTTTTTACCAAGCCAGATTTTCCCAGCAAACTATATATTTCACAAATTCAATTCCAAATCCCACCACCACCATAATATTCAAATCAAGGTAAACATAAGTAAGTTTTGCGTATAAAACTGCAAAGACCACCAAACGCCAGAGTTTACAATATGGTCCTAGGGGAAATACAGGGAAACCAAGCCTTATACATGTGAATCTGCTGGTGTAGGTAAATGGGGGCGTGGGTATGTTAAATACGTGGATGTATAGTGTAGGCAGGTATCTGGAGTGATATTGAAAAAGATCTAGATAGGAGAAGCCGGTATTATCATGATCAAGCTGAACCCGTCTAGAACAAGTGAGAGAGTTTATGGCTTTTCTCAATGAGAAGTCTGTGCCTTGCAGTGAGACAGCAATAGGCTGGTATTATTATAGTCTATACCAGGGATGGGGAAACTACGGCCCGTGGGCCATCTCCGGCCCGCGAAGATTTGAAATTCGGCCCGCAACCATCAATCAAAAATCAAGTGAAGACATACTAAAGGGACCATCTCACTTTTGTATTGTGGAGGAGATCAGAGAATTCGCTTTCAGTGGATTTTAGAAATTATGAGAATTGTCGATGCATCGAACGCCGTGCACATATTGTGTTGGTACGTTTTACAACCACAATTAAGCTGTGATAATGCATTTGAGAGAGTGTGGAACTTAAGAAAGGAAATTCAAGACTTTGTGACGGTGCAAGGCAAATGTGACGACTTTAAGATCCAAATGGGACTAAATAACATAGCCAAAAATTTTACATTTTGGCCCGCCATATATTTCGTTAGTAAATACTGGCACGCGAAGGAAAAAGTTTCCCCATCCCTGGTCTATACTAATACTAAAATATAAAATAACATCATGTGTTAGCGTGATGATATTTCTGAAAACGCAGTAATATTGTGGGTGAAGCTATATTTTAGGATATATTTTATGTTAAAACAAGAAATTTCACACGAACGATGTCGTCACGGGCTGAAGCTAGTGTTAAATAAGATAAAAAAATAACACGGGCTTATTATATGTCCACTTGATTTTTACGTTTCGAAACACCTAAACATGTCATAAAATGGTTGCCAATCTTTAAGTAGATTCTGCGTTGTTTCATACAACTTGAATTTCATCGACATCCATAACTCTCCACCCAAAACACAGCAATATTAAATAATTAGTGGAAGAAATATGAGAAAGATTACCGAAAGAAATCTATTAAAAAGAATTATTTTAAAAAATACCCCTAAAGATGGAAACATCCTAATTAATGTGAGGCGATACTTCAGACCTGACCAGCTTTTGAGCCTATATAAAGCTCAAGTGCGTTCTTGTATGGAGTATTGCAGTCACTTATGGGTTGGCTCAGCAAAATACCAGCTTGCTGCCCTCGACTCGGTGGAACGCAGAGCAAAAGGCTCAAAGGCGACAAAACGTTAGTAGGTTCACTTCACAGCTTGGCACATCGGCGTAATGTTGCTTGCCTGTCGGTCTTCTATAGACTGTACTTCGGAGAGTGTGCGCAGGAGCTCCACGACCTGATCCCACCATCGCCCTTTTACTACCAGACGCACTGCAGGGTACCATCCGCACTTGGTTGATATCCTAACCAGTCGTACTCAACGCTACTCCTCCACATTTATTATGCGCACAGTCAAAGTGTGGAACTCTCTTCCTGCGTCTGTATTCTGTTCCACATTTGACCCGTCTACCTTCAAAACAAGAGTGAACGGGCATTTTTTGGGCACTCTCGATCCATTATAGAACTCATGAATCCATCAGGCGTGATCGATGTCGAGCTGGCCCATATAGTAATAAAAAATTAAAAAAAACATAAGCTCCTTACTGCATTATCAACCTAGACTAATCGTCATAATGATTCTTCTGGTCTAAGCCAATTTATTTGGGCTCGGCTCAGCATGTGGTTTTCTTCCATAATTCTCTATTAATCGTCATCTCGGTGATCACCAGAGGTCGGAGTAGGTAGATTGATTTAAGGTCGTTGACGTCAAACGTAGAGGATAATATGGATATGCCTCCAAAATATCGGAACTTCATATTTATTGTGATATTTGTTCCGGAATTTTGAAATTAGCACGAATTTGTGTTCAAGGTGAAAAACGTATTAATAATATCAATATATGCTACCAGTGTTAGCTAATGGTGAAAGAAATCAGTATTTTCATTATACAAAAATACCTTGGAATAGTTACTTTTTTGTTTAATTCAAAATAATTGTTCATTGAATTCAATCAATCATTCATATAATAAACGATTTTGTTAGCCTATCTGTATGTTTTTTATTTTATTTTATTCCATGATTCCAATTCCGGAACTTTTTCCGGTACTTCCCGCACATTATGGATAAAATGGCATGTCCATATTATAATATCTCGACGCAAGTATATAAAATCAATCTACCTACTCCGACCTCTGGTGATCACCCACTTTCTAACCAAATCCTCTTTCACACAATCCATTCATTATTTCTTTCGTCTTCCCCTACGCTACTAATAATTCCCATGAATAAACGACCAAACTTCCCTTGAAAAAAATAGGCCTCTCCCAAATGGCACCACGAAACTTGTTCCCAATTCTATGTATGAGGTTGTCACTAGTCGCTTACACAACACCATAAGTGGCAGTTTAGATTCAGAAAACAACCCCAAATAACCATGAATATATTCTTTCTTTATTTCCTTTCGTTCCTACGCCTCTACAGACCGATTACAGAGGACATTCACTCCAGAAAAATATTCGACAATAGTTAGGTTCATAAATATGGTTTTATGAAGTGCTTCTAACGGTAAGATTGTTTATAAATGGTATATAATATAATCGTGTGTATGGTAAATTGTTTGTACAGTTGCTGCGGAAATTGTTTGTACGATTTATTACGTAATAAATAGTTCTTATAGTTTTCGAGAGGTTAACATTCCGGTTAACGGTTCTGTTGACCTGTAAATAGAAAACTAGTCTTAAAAATTTTGTTGGTCTAAGGTTGTTGGCCCAATACTGGTAAAGCGTTTGAATATAAACACCTATAAACATTAATTAACCTCATTTATTTAAATTAATTACCTTCTAGATGGTTAACTTATCTTGCGAATAATTTCCAAATTAGATTTCACTTTTGTACAATGTATGTGTGTGCAGTGCTCATCTGAAGGCTTAGAAACAGGATCTAAGACTTTCCTCGACATTTCTTTACTGCCCAGGCCGCACGTTTGTAGAATACATTGCCAGTTGAAACTAAAAGTGCGCGCAGTCGTAACATATTGTGTTTAAAAGACTCGTAAATGAACATGACTTGTCGTTGTGATTTTTTCTCGTACCTAACTGTAATTATCTAGTCTTAATTTTCGTTGCTTACATTCGTCTTTATATATATGTAGTATTCATGTATCTATTATTTAGGAAATGTTTATTTCTACACAAAAACAACGCAGCGCAGAAAAAATAAAATTAATTAATTATAATTTTTAGTATATTGCTTAGTAATAATTTGCACCAACAACAGCTCCATTTTATGTTGACTTTTGGTGGCGATAAGGAGGTATATGTATATATTTTTTATTTTTTTCAAAACGTTGCGCCACACTATTACTCCTGTATTGTGGGTGCGTTTACAAACATTTAAATTCACATACACAAACAGCCAGACCCGGAACAACTACATGTAGGTCATACAAATATTTGTTCCGTGCGGGAATCGAACCCGCTACACGCAGCACAGCAGTCAATCGCTTAACCACTGCGCCAACCGTGCTGTGAAAGAGGTATACGTATAAATAATAAATGAATCCAAGACTATTTTAAAATTATACTAAACTATTAATTTGTTGTACATACCTAGTGAACCATTTACCAAACGGTAAAAGTATAGTGCACTATCGTTCGATCTAAAGAACTGTATATTTATATATACTGTATATACTACATACAATTTATCTGTCCTTTCATAAGGAAAACTCCTTACCCTTGACCCTGACATTTATCCAAGAACCCTCCAATTTCCTTCCACTCTATTACCCAATTTATACACCAAAGCAAAAAATATATATCATCTTCGTTACTCCCATGGTGTCGATGTCCCCTCCACAGCTCACCATAAAAACTGACCGTGACCGTCGGTACTAACTTAGGAGTATAATGTTATGGGGGAAAACGTCCCCCATAGTAACGTTGATGTAATAAGTACGTCCAATCATGTGTGTCGGTTTTTATGTGGTCAAGGAAACGGGTGATTTAATTTTGGAGTGTTTACGGGTTTTGTGACGATTCCGTAGGGTCGAGGACTTGAGGTTCGTTGATGAACACTTTTTAACCGACTTCAAAAAAGGAGGAGGTTCTCAATTCGTCTGTATGTTTTTTTTATGTTTGTTAACTCAGAACTTCCGACTGGGTGAACCGATTTTTATTTGAAAACTGATCCCATTTCAATTTCATCTAGATCTGATGATGCGTTTCGGAGACAGACAACGGAAGTCTTCAAAATATAACAGTAAATCATCCGCGATTGCTGCTATCGCGTAAATATGCTTTGTTTTGACGCCAAGGATGATAATGAATTAGTGGGGTAGGTACTATAACTAAAAAGTGAAAAATAAAAACTATACCAAAAAAAACAACCGACTTCCGAAAAAACACTACAAAGTGAAAAATAACTTTAATTTCGGAAGGCGATGACAAAAAATTAAAATACATATCCAAAGTCACCGACTTCCGAAATTAAAGTTATTTTTCACTTTGTAGTGTTTTTTCGGAAGTCGGTTGTTTTTTTTTTGGTAAAAGTTTTTTATCAATATGAATACTTAGTTAAGGTATTCTTATTGAGAGAAAGTGTAGTTTTTTCAGAGCAGTGGTGGCCTAGTGGAATTGGCTGCGATTTGCGAATTGTTGGTCGTAGGTTTGAACCCTGACAGATTATTATTGCATCAACACTGCTATCAAAGCAGTGAAGGAAAATATCATGCGGAAACTAGCATGTACTAGAACCAAAAATAAAAACGAAATCATGTGACATCTACCAACCCCCCATCTTACTCCCTCTCTCAGAGAAAAGAACTGTGTCCCAGCATTAGGTACTGGTTGCTTATGTATGTATGTAGTTTTTTTAGGCAATATAAGCCATGCAATCATCTGAGCATGCAAGGTACTCCTGTTCACCACAAAAGGAGGAGGTTAACTATTTGGAAAAGAGGGATGAATCGTGCTATGAATGATCATTATGTCAAGAGGGATGGATACAAAGATGACAGCTGATTTAGAAATAATGCGTGGAAGAAAAAGATGCGTCAGTCCATGGTGTCCTGAATAAATTGGAATAAGGACAGGAGTATAACTAATAATGACGATGAAAATTCGATTCGTCGAAAAAATTGTTTAATAACAATTTAGTGATTTAAAAAGAGTGTCCTTGGAGTTTCTTGCCCGTTCTTCTCCATAGGTACCTACTCTTTGGAATGGGCAACTAGCTTCATCTTTCCGACTCTTTGACGATTCAAAAGTGCCTGTAATTGGTTTATTTGAAATAAATGCTTTAAGTTTGAGTTTGAGTTTCATGAGTGTCAACAGTAACATATCAGCGTTAGTGACTTTTTAAACAAAAATCACGTTAAAACTTAAGACATTATAATAAAACACTCTAATAAAATTACTTGAATCGACGAGCTATTATATTCTGCACGTGATTAACAATGGCTTCCATCATCGAAGTTAAATCAGTTTGTACAGGGGTACACATCGCGATACCTCCGTGCTGCCATCCTCGGAAAACGCGAAGCCGATAAGCCGTCGGTATCGGTCAGTTCCGGATGCGAGAGATTGACAGTTGTACCAACAGGTTGTAGCATAACTGTGTCAGTAGAAAAGATAGTGACCCTTTACTTTCAGTGTATAGTCATACTAGCTTCTGCTCCCGTCTTCGTCCGCGTGATATTTATTGTTTTAACAGAAAATATACCATCGCATCGCTCGCCTACGATATTACTTAGTTTTTTCTTAAGGCCCTCTTACATTTCGGAATTTTACTCCGTCTTTTACATGCATTCGTGGGATACCGAGCGCAGATCGCCGACGCTGTGAAGTATATAGTACTTTTATGTTATTCATAATTGTTATTTTTAAGCAAATGTTGAAGATTATTTTGGTGTAATTATTACGTCAAAATGATGTAGAACTTCGGAGATATTCAGACTTGTTTCCAAACCTTTTCAGTAGGAAACTGAATTAGTTCCGGTATTTTTTTCTTTATGTAATTTATGAAAAAAGTTTTAATGGATTTTTTTTTTCAACAGAATCTGCAAATTAGAGCTCTAAATTCAGCTCTCCATCAGTTTATGCTTAGACATGCGTCAGGAGAGTGCTTATTGCTAAATAAGTAAATAAATAATTTAAAAAGTGCTTTATTGTCTTTGTAGAAAAGAAAACGAACTGTTTTTTACCAAATAATTGTTATTAATACAACGAACGAATAGTGTTCAATTTCAACGAAGAAATCATGCATGTACGCGCATTTTTTCTAATACTCCTCTTAACGTTTTTTCTGGCTTTATTTTCCTTTTAACTCGGCTCCATAAAGTCGTAGCGTGATATTAAATAGCCTATAACCTTCGTCAGGAATTTGGCTATCAAATACAAAGGTTTTTTTTTTATCCGACTGGTAGTTTTAGAAATTACTCCCTACATACAACCTCACAAACAAACAATTACCTGTTTACGATATGAGTAGAGTAGAGCACACGCCTGTAACCTATAATTAGTCTTCAGAAACAAAAACAGTATGATTACCTACTTCCATTGTCTATAATTTTCGTTCCATTATATTATATCGATGGGATGTTACAATAAGTACCCAATGTGTTTCATGTTTTGTGGCCAGACATCGGTGCGATTATGGAACAAAGATTGAAAACGAATTCTTTTCGCACTATTTAAATTAATAAAAACGGTTAAATGAGCACTGTTCAATTCATTTGTATGCCAATATTGGCAAAAGAAAGCGCACTACCTGATGTGATAATTACCTATATAAATATAAATAAATATTTTACACTGCTTTGTTGGTCTAGTGGTGAAAAGCGCTACTGCTGACAATGAGGTCCTAGATTCGATTTCCGATTCTTTAGGACGGGCAAAGTGTTGTTGGGTTTTTCTATCTGGAATTTCTCAGTAGCTACCCGGAGTCTGGATTGCTGCCCGGTTGTTGGCAATCGGCTCCTCCTCTATTACGTGGGACTTACACATAACCTGCGAAATGTGGGTTTACTATAGGTAGGTACACGTCTGCCCAACCCTTCGGAGAAACAAGGTGTAATGTTATGATATTTTGCAGAATATTTTCCAAAAAAATAATTTCACTGCCTTTACTTATGTATTTGTCTAATCTTCGTCTTTGTTTTAAACGAGTAGTTTTCCGTAGCAATTTTAATTACAACAAACTAAAGTAGTTACAAAAGAAATAGGACACAACAGTGATTACCTAGGTCTTAAGTGCAGCAAGTTAGCTTTCATTTAGTTCCTAAATAAAGACTGTCGAAGTTCCAATGTTCTGCTCAACAATATGGAGAAGCGACTTTGTAACAAGGGTTCCGTTTAATTAGTTTCTTCTTAGTTTGTTTATTGCAGTTTAGTGCAAACAAAAAGTGTTCTTGTTGAGGGTAAGGAGAGAGGATCGTTGTTTAAAGTATTATTTGCAAAAACTAGTAGCATTTTTTGTCTAGTTAACTTCTATTTACATAAATGAAATATGATTCTGTTTCTGTAAGTAGGTTTGTACAAACCTACTTACAGAAACAGAATTATATTTCAGTTTTTCGAAATAGCGTGCGTCGCAATAACGTCATTCGAAACTTCATATCACTCCCCTCCGAAACGGCTGGACCTAGGCTACTTTTTATTCCGGTAGTTAACTAATAATTTCCGACATCCACTCAGGTGAAGCCGCGGGCACAGCTAGTTATAATAAGATATCTTTGCCGATGTAATACGGGGAAAAGTTGTTGCCATTTATTAGTAATTGAATTGTCATCAAGAAATGTCAATACCATGAGTTCTTAATCAATTTCGGGAACCAGGATATCAAAAAGAAACCGGCTTACACAAACAAGGTAGATCACACAATCGTGAAAATAAGTAATCACCATTTGATATCAATGAATACATTTTTATCTTACAAATGCTTATCAACGCGAAACCAATGCATGATATAACTATTAATACTATCTGTTGAAATAACACCGATATTTTGCGACATGCAAACAAGTCTTCGGTAGTATAGTGGTAAGTATCCCCGCCTGTCACGCGGGAGACCGGGGTTCGATTCCCCGCCGGAGAGATTCTTTTTGCATTTTTTTGTAAACTTAATCTCAATAAGTTTTAGTTCATTTTCATGAATTCATTGTTTTATTTTTTTATTCATTAAAATATTGGCTTACAAACTAAATACATGCACAGCATTAACCTCCAATCTTGGTCATAATTCTAAAGATCACGCATGTTTCTAAATTATACAGGGGACATTTTTATCCAGTGCGCAAACTGTAACCTTGAATTCAGCATATCATTCTAGACTCCCTAGCGTAGAAATTTTTCGTCGGTTATACATAAAAAAATCGGCTGTTTCATAGAAAAGTGCAGTACCTACGTTCCTCTGTTCCCGTGGGATAATTTTCGACCTCCACGCGGGCAAAACAGCTGGCAAAAGCTAGTTTAATATTTAAAATATCCAACAACAAGAAAACAATAATGTTTTATTTGTTTCATTTAAATCAAGGAGATTAAAGTTAAACAAACAAAATATTATTGTATTACGACAAGTAATTTACAGTTGATTTCTGTTTTATCGGTCCCACGTGTTATTATAATTACGTGGCCGACCTATATGGTTATCAATAGATTAAAGCGTTTCCAATTAAACACATCAGTAGATAAATCCTAATTGTTATCGAAATCTAAAATATCATCATGATCGTGCAGCAACGTTCATTCTTGAACTAGATTCTGCCCGCGTCTGTGTCTGGGTGAAATTTAGGCCCCAACCTGCCGCTTGGCAGTTTCATGGCCCACCCGCGCTGTGTATTCATTTTCACTTAGCGTTCTTTCCGATTATTATTTTCTTTTTGTTCGGCTCCTAAGCTTACTACGCTGCGGCCTAGCGTGATGTTAATTAGCCTTTTTTTTTTTTTGGGTAGGAAATCATCAAATAACTTCTCCCGCTCTGGGTGGAGCGGGAGGGCGTGTCAGACTTTTACTGACAAAACCCACCCGTGTTCCCTCAGTTGCCTGTGTGCCAGGGGCCGCAGTATCTCTTTCGAACAACCCGCACCCCTAGCAGGTATCGGCCCTTGCGGGCCCCATTAGTCGCTGCTGACATCTCTTTGAGGCGCGCGTTGAACACAACGCGCCGTCGACCCGGGCTTGGTCCTTACCGGATAGCAAGCTACCCATTACTCGCCGTCCGCAAGCCCGTGCCTGTTAATTAGCCTTTATCCTTCCTCATATATTGGGCTACCAAATGCAAAAATATTTTTTTCAAATCCGACTGGTAGTTCCAGAGATAGGGACTACATTCAAACTTACGGACAAACTGACTTACAAACAAATTTTACCTCTTTATGAAATTAATATAGAAGACAAAGTTAGATAATATTTTCTGAATATTAGTGAGACATTTATAATAATAGAAAGATATTCCAGTTCAATTATCGTTTGACCTCTACCAACATTTATGTAAGCACGTAAAACTTTGTCCCTTCGGGCGTTGAGACAAAAGATCAAACAAAATATCTTCAGAACTTATATAAGTGTTGTAACTTACTATTGATATTGTTAGTTTCTTTTTATCTTTTTGATAGGACTCGTAAAATGCGTAAGGGACGTCCATCTTTTACGATAGTATTCCCCTGAAAGTTGAGTGATATGTGTTTACTTTGGGCTATAAAAGGGGGTCCAAGTATTGTCTCTGGGGGTATGGATATAGCAGGGCTCTGGACCCTAATTGCGGAATTCACTATTTATTAGAATCTGAATAATTTTGAGGATTATTGCTAATCCATATGTTCGAAAAAAAAATCTGCTCAGCAATGTAAATAACGTAATGAATGTTGTGCAACTGTCAAAATGAAATTCGTTCGTACTCTTAGTTTGTTGCACAATTACCCGTCTGCCTTCACACAGCAAGAGTGATAAATTGCCAATATAAAATTTAGAGTTCTGACAATCTTTATTTTTGTTGCTTAATGTATACCAGGTATCTTCTGGACATGCTCGTTCCATCATAGACCCCATCCATTGCTTTTTATCAGACGTGATCAAGGTGAAGAGCAGGCCCATTCAGCAATAAAATACAAAAATAAAAAATGTAGCCATGTGTAACAGTATTTGGGCAAGCCACTTTCTAGGATTTCACTGCAGTGTTCGCAGCGGTTGGAACCTCCAGTGCGAAACGGCCAAAGAAAATCCCTTTTCACTTTTAGAGCTGTGAATAGAAACGTCAAACGTCCAATCCATGCTCCTTTTTTTTTTTTTTTATTGTTGTTGGGAAATAATCAAATGACCTCTCCCGCTCTGGCTGGAGCAGGAGGGCGTGTCAGACTTTTACTGACTAAAACCCACCCATGTTCCTTCAGCTGCCCGTATGCCAGGGGCCGCGGTATCTCTTTCGAACAACCCGCACCCCTAGCAGGCATCGGCCCTTGCGGGACCCACCAGCTGCTACTGACGTCCTCCTGCGACGGGTCAGCACAGTGGCCCCGCCGCCTACCACTTTTCGGCCGCAGGGGATAGGGAGAGCGGCCAACGCTATACCGACACTCCTCTTCCCCTGCGGCTCCACCGCGTCCGCCATCAAACGGTGGCGGCCCCGTCCAGGCTACGGAAGGGAAGAGCGCCACTCAGAAGTCCTCCTCCGCCGCAGCCTGTAACCCTCAGCCGCGATGCCTCCCATTCGACATCGCGGCCCGCTTCAGTTGCGATGCACCTCACCGCAACCTACTTTTTGGCCGATACGTCGTCGGCTTGGAGGCACAAGCCCTGACGAGCGACCCCACCTTGGGGTCCCTCTACGCTTCACCGTGTAGATGACCACGGTTACTGAGCCCCCCCGCAACGACAATGCGGCTACCCCACTGGGGGGGAATCCATACTCCTTCGTGGCGAAATATAACATGGGTTAAAGACAATTGTGCTAATTAAAAACTACAACAACAACTTCAACATCTTCGTTTTAAGTCCTGAGGTAATCATTCATGCTAAAGAGATTCACATTATGATCAGACTTTGTAGGTGCTCTAGTGTATTAGAATGGGGCGATGGCGGAATCAAACAATATAAAAGTTATTACGTTTATTCCAAACGTTCGTGTTTTCTGCATTGCGCTTCGATTTTCACTTGTTTTCCACCACCCAACCAAACAAAAACCTAAATCTGCTTGTCTACTCGACTTTATTACCAGCCAGCACTACATAAGGTCGACTTTTGAAAATAATCTTTACACTAGCTACTGGTAAACCAACACAAAAAGTAGTTTTAAAAACGAAACAACTACATTTTACTTAGTTTAGAACATGAACAACAAAATTTCCCCAAAAACACCCATTCTCTACCCCAACCAAATATAGGTTACCGACCCATTCACAGATTAACCCTTTATTACCAGGTTTGACAACGATATTTAGTTCATTACATTAATCAAGACAAAACTGGCTGGTTTCGGCTCTGTCCCAGATAAGGCGACCTCCACTATCCCAAACGATTGGGTCCTTTCATTATGTTTGGGCGAGGTCGCATCGTTAGATGAGCGGACAAGGTACATATTTTGTGAAATAGTGGTACTTCTGTGAAGGGTGTGTAAAAAATATCGTCACGGCTCGTACAGAGCTATGATGTGATTAAAAACATTTATTTTTGAAAACTAGACATTATTTAAAACTATTTTAATTTTGGACAGTTCGGCTTAAAGCTGCAATGGTTATTCCTTCAAAAGGATTTTCAGAGATAGCACTGCATTGTTAGACGCACATTACATCCTTATAATGTACTGTTTGGACTTTTAAAGAGACCACCTCTGAGTTTGTTTCGACGTTTCTTCTCGGAGATCAGTCAGCCAGGGAAATGCCAGCGCCATCTAGTTTTAAAATATTGACGTGTAAAAGTGTCTTTTAAGATCTACTTACATACGTAAACATTTCATTTCGTTTCATTAGAAATATTTCAACTTGATAGTAACTTATGAATTATCGTTTTTTTTTTTTTGGGTGGGAAATCATCAAATAACTTCTCCCCGCTCTGGATGGAGCGGGAGGGCGTGTCAGACTTTTACTGACTAAAACCCACCCGTGTTCCCTCAGTTTCCTGTGTGCCATGGGCGGCGGTATCTCTTTCGAACAACCCGCACCCCTGGCAGGCATCGGCCCTTGCGGGCCTCGTCAGTTGCTGCTGACATCTCTTTGAGGCGCGCGTGGAACACAACGCGCCGTCGACCCGGGCTTGGTCCTTACCGGACAGCGAGCTACCCATTACTCGCCGTCCGCAAGCCCGTGCCTACGGTGACCGGGAATCAGCCTGCGATTCCCGACGCCCAGGGCGTCTCCTGCGAAGGCCACGGCTGTGAGGGCGCATGTACTGCATCTCCCTCACGTGCACCGCCTCCCTCTTTGCGAGCATAACTGCTTCGCTGAAGGAGGTCACTGCCAGCCATGCCCTCTCGCTCCGTACCATGGCCTGGACCAGAGTCGGACGCGAGAGATCGCCGCCGCCGATCACCTCCACGAGGACACGGCGGTGCTCCGCCCAAGCCAGGCTGACCTCCACCGTATGCTCCACCGTGTCCTCTGGGCGATCTTCGCAATGGAAACACCCGGACGTTTCCTCCCGCCCTATCCGAAACAGGAACCTCCCGAAACAGCCATGTCCGGTGAGGACCTGTGTCAGGCGGAAGGTGAGGACGCCATGCCGCCTCTCAAGCCACTCCTCAAAGACTTACCGCCGCAATCGTGGCGTGCCCAGCACTGGGTTGCGACAATCGCACTTTCCACGTCGCCATGAAATCCTGCCGGAGCTCTGTCCGCCGTGCCGCGATTTCCCGCGGCAGCGGAGTTTTATGAATTATCCTAAACATTTAATTACAAAAATTGCAATATTTTTTTATAAAATGGTGGTATTTATTAGGTTTGTTGTGAGTTATTTTCATTTAGGTAACGACAAATGACCATATTTTCCTTTGAAGAAGTAGGTACCACCAAACATTTTCAATTAGATTAGGCTTTTACTTGGCAAGCTTCATTTTGTTACTATGTTGAGTGTTATGTCGTTTATCAACTACAGCTAAGCGAGAAATGTCTCAGCTCATCTCACGTCATAGCATAACCCTTAAGCCTTTTTCCTATTATCTCTTCAGTCTGAGGTTAAAAAATAGGATTTCGGTTCGTTGATCGAAAAGCAGAAAAATAACGTTAACATTAAGAAAAGATTTGTTACTCTGTTGGTTTAGCCGATCTCCGTAATTATTTTATTGAATGAGAATCTGGTCTGCTTTGTCATAATATTTTATGATTGGATTAAATTGTGGTTGTAATTGAGGGATTTTTAGAGAAGTTCAGATAATGTAATTTTACGTCTAATGTATTTTTTTTATGAAAGAGATTTTTGGCTTGAGAACTTTGATTTATTTTATTAGAATTTTGGATAGGCTATCTTGCTAAGTTCGATTATAGAAACCCTTAAACTCACACTTAGGCACTGAATAAGATCACAACGAAAGAGCCACAGATGCCCAGTTTACTTTGTTGTTAACTTAGGTTTATGTTTAGTTTATACTGGCTATACTGTTGATTTCAAACGGCGTACTTGTATGACCAGCATAGCTATCCACTATCTTTGATACGCTTCCGTACCGAATCAAGCATCAATCAATATTATCGCAGGAGTCCTATAAACGCTGTTAACAAATATAAAACCCGTTACTCTTCCAACATATGTACGCTGTGGGGGCAAGGCAAGTGTGGTTGTAAAAATGTGCCATTTTCTGGCCTTTCGAATGCTTATAAATAGCTATGCTTATGTATGATCGTTAGGAGTAGATACTTAAGAATCACATCTGGTGGCGTATTGTAGGTACCTAGGTAATTTCTGCCTACAACGTAGTTAAAATATTGAAAAAAATCGGTGCTGGCATACGGATAGACTAACAGACGGACAGACGGACAAGAGTGATCATATAAGGTTTCCTTTTTTTACCTTTTGAGGTACGGAACCCTAAAAAACATTTTTTTCAGGTCCTTGACCCATATAAAATACAAAAAACTATACATAATTTTGTCAATTTTATAAGTGTGTATGTGTGTGTTTTAAAAGACGCGAGTTTTCGTATGTATAGCTGTTGATCACATCAAATGTTATTGGAAAAAAACCTCATTACCGCCTCATTAGCTAGTAGACAAAGAAAGTCGTCGACCTAAGCAACAAGTACAAAAGAGCGCAAGTAAAAATAGTAGTTACTTATAAAAAGCCAATTAATTCCCGTTGCTCTTAAAACGTTCTTAAAATAACAAATACTTGATTAAAAGCTTCCTCAATTAGCGAGCTTTTAAAGAGTTATTATTTGAAGAAGCTATGAAACTTTAACGCCATTTTCTCAGGTTTGAGACTTTGGGAGCAAGGAAATAAAGTGCTACAAAGTGTGAACGTTAAAATTTTACACTTTTTGTTAACATTTTCTTTAAGAAATTCTTTGGAGCTGCAAGAAATATTAACTGCGAGATTGTAACCCATGGGACTTAAATGTACTAAGTTGAGAGATAGTGGTCACCACTATAATTTCCTGGACATTTTTATGTATTATTTAGTATCTATAAAAGTGTAAAAAATATATGTTTATATCACGGATTTTACGGCCCAAAGGTACCTGTATCATGAGCGAAAAGTCGTAAATTCGAACATTGATCATTGTACTATTGAAATAAAAACAAAAAGACCACTTATTAACAAATACATTTAACTTAGTAATTGTGGCTGCCACTTCACCGAAGTTTCGCCAGCGTGGATGTCGAAAATGATCCCACGGGAACGTGCTACCGGAACAAAGAGCCTATGTTTTTTTCCTTATAAATCTGCCAGTGGAAGTCCCGCCAAAATAGGTCTCAGCAAAAGTAGCCGTTTCGGAGATTAGCTGGAACAAACAGATAGACAGACCTACACAAAAATTATCTTTCTTATAACTTAAGTACCATACCTACATACTTTCTTAAGCATTTAATAAAAACCTGTTATGTTGGCATTACAAACAGACGCTTCAATTTTATTTGTAAGTATGTATACATCATTATTTTTAGTATTATACGAAAACTGAATTTAGTTTGTTCAGAATAAGTAACTGGATCGATTCTAATAATTTTTACACCATGTTATATTTTTCTCCAAAAAAGTTTTTGCAAGTGTGATGGATAATGTTATCACCAGTTAATTACAATACAATCGCCTTTAGGATAGGTACCTACTGTCTAATTATTATCAATGAGCACAAAACGACGTTGGAGGCGCGTGAGGGCGCGGGGTCGCCGTGTGGTGACCATGTTTTTGTAGAGAACTAGGTAACATAACCAGCTTATAAATTTGTGAATTTGCATGATACAGTTTTGAAATTTTGTACATAGATTCTTTATATAAAAGTACTAGACACGTGTTTTGGGTTTCGCATAATTATACTAATACTAGGGTTGTAAATATATGGACAGAGTGTGATCATGAATTACAAAAGTAACTTTGAAATTGGTAATCCTAAGTCATACTATAATTGTAGATTAGAACTCAATATGTCGCCCTGACCTCAAATAAATTGGGATAAGGACAGATTAATATAAGGTATGTGAAAGGTGAGAGCATAATCAATTCCATTACCAACCCAATTTAGTCAAAAATGTACTAATCCAAACGCAATACCAAAACGAAATGTTCTTAACCAGCTCGGAGCAACGGCTAGCTAACCAAAATCCAATTTCAGTCCCTCAGGAGTGCTTTCAGTGGGGAATAATGCAAAGTAATAGGAATTTGGGGATGGTGACGCATTTTGAATAATTTAAAAGGCTTGAAACGACCGTAAACCATCGGTGGGATCGCTGGGAATTGGTATGTGGAAACATACGGTAGATATGTGGGGGCGGAAACGTTAGGTGTGTTGTCCTCTTCGCTTCTAATAATTTTTAGTTATTTTTTTTTAAACATACATTATCAGCCTATAATGGGGAACTGCTGGGACTCAGGCCTCCTCTCTTCGAGAAGGAGTCGGCTGCAATCCACCACGCAGGCCCAAGCTAGGTTGGCAGATGTCACGTCTTTGAATTTTTGGTTAAAATGATTTCAAAAAACGTGGGCTGCTTGATATTAATTGATTATAAAAATACTTCACAAAGCACCCTACGCTTTTTTGAAATTATTTTCTACTTTTTTAGTTGCGTTTTTAAAGTGTGTTTTTTAGATTTTTTCATCTATTATTTATTTCCAACATAATTATCATCATCATTTCACCCGAAAGACTTTCCAACATATAAATAAAGCAATGGATTAGCAATATCCTTAAAAAAATATTCACATTCTGATTGATAGTGTATTCTACAATTAGTACCACCATACCTAGCACTACGAAATATTTTTTTTAGAAATAACTCTCTGAAATTTTTTTATGACACCAAATAAAACCGTTCCGTGATCATTCGCAATACCAATCCGTATGTTTACCGCCCAATAAACATTTGATACGTTACGCCATTATCAATGCGTAAAACAGGACTTGTACAGATTGTGTGAGTGTTTCGGGCGAGTACTTGTGCCAGTCGCTGTCTACCTATGTAGGCGAAGCCCAATAACACGAGCTATTTCAATGTTTTAATGATTCCTGTAGTGTAGTAGTTACCAGTAAAAATACCTGTACAAATTACCTGTTTACTGTACCTATTCATAATAATAAGATGCAAAGTAGTTTGAATTAACTTAAAGTTATCTTATATAGTTCAGATACCATGGTATAAGTAGCATACATTACGCTAACGATATCGCTAATCCAGTAAAGTTTACAAAAACTTGAACTTCCTTACACGTATTGGCCGGAGCTCGACGAGTCGAAACCTGCTTCCCGAGAAGGCCATGGGTCCGCATTCCTGATTGGTGGATTAGCCGGCTACAGTTGATTACACATGCTACTTGCACTACGGAAGAAAAGTAATACAAAGACCGAATATTCGGTGTTCTATACTCCCGCCCGTCGAAGACCCTGATGATCCATTACCTCTCGTCACCCCGGACGAAGTTCACGAGATTATCAAAGGTCTGAAACCCCGCAAGGCCCCCGGCGCTGACGGAATCACCAATAGGGTGCTCCAGATGCTGCCCGCTCACCTGATCATGCTCTTGACCACCATCTTCAATGGTGCCTTGAGCAATAACATCTTCCCGCAAGCATGGAAGCAAGCCACGGTCATCGGCATCCCAAAACTTGGCAAGCCCAAGTCCGAGCCCACGAGCTACTATCAGTTTACTGAATTCGCTCAGTAAAATCTACGAGAGACTTATTTATAAGCGACTCAGAAATTTTGCCGAGACGAAAGGCCTCATTCCCGACGAGCAGTTTGGTTTTAGAACCCAACACTCGTGCGTGCAACAGGTCCACCGCATCGTAAAAGACATAAGCGCTGGTTTCCAGCGCGGCTCTATGACCGGTGCAGTATTCTTCGATATGGCGAAAGCTTTCGACAAAGTCTGGCACAACGGCTTATTATATAAGCTGTACAAACTCGGTGTGCCCGACCGTCTCGTACTCATCCTTCGAGACTTTTTGTCGAACCGCACCTTTCGCTATCGCATAGAGGGAGCGATTTCCTCACCCCACCCCTTACGCGCCGGCATCCCTCAAGGCGCCGTGCTATCCCCTCTTATTTTCACGCTATTTACTAGCGATATCCCAAAACGTAGACTGGCAAAGTTGGCACTGTTCGCAGACGACACAGCCATTTACTACGCTGGGATCAGTCAGGACGCGATAGCCTCCAGGCTCCAGACCGCAGTCAATGTTCTTGGCGCGTGATTTAGAAAATGGAGGATTGAAGTAAATCCGGATAAAAGTCAAGCGGTTCTCTTTTCGAAACCGCGACACAGACCTGACCACCCGCGGCCCATCTCCATGTTTGGCAAGCCTATCCCTTGGGAGAAGCAAGCTAAATACCTAGGAGTGATCATGGATCAGCACCTCTCCTTCTATGAGCACATTATGAAGGCGCGCTCACGCGCCGCCTTCGTTCTAGGAAGGCTGCATTCTGTTCTGAACGCACGTAGCAAGTTGTCACTCAAGTGCAAGTTGCGAATATACACGGCGCGCGGCGTGCATAAGGCCAATCATGACCTACGCTAGTGCAGTCTTTGCACACACAAAGCCCCGATACATCCATAGGATGCAGACATTGCAAAACCGTTTCCTCCGCCAAGCCACAGGCTCGCCCTGGTATGTTAGGAACGAGATCCTCCATCTCGACCTTAAAATCCCCACGATAGCCCAATTCCTAAAACGTAATTCAAAGCGTTTCTTTGAATCCGCCGCGCAACACCGCAATCCACTGATTGCGAAGGCCGTTAGTTAT
Source organism: Polymixis lichenea (assembly GCA_949091785.1). Lineage (NCBI taxonomy): Eukaryota > Metazoa > Arthropoda > Insecta > Lepidoptera > Noctuidae > Polymixis > Polymixis lichenea. The sequence goes on along the minus strand of OX420943.1, from coordinate 22,206,125 downwards.
GTCCCCAGTAGAGTCAGTCGAATCCGCCGGCCGAGACATGTCCTTTCCGACCCTGATGACCCCATCACTCTTCTCCAAGAAAGCAGTAGGGCCACCAGCACAGCATACAAGAACAAAAAACCGTCCTTCCGACCTCGCCGCCGAGGTCCTCGCGCCCCGCGAAGACCCCGAGTAAATGAAATCCCCCCCCAACCGTCCCTTGCCCGCAGAAGTGCCAGCCTGCGCCGAAGCTGAGCAAGTAGAGTTAAAATCCCCATGATTAATAATAAAGAAATTATTGATCCAGCCTGTCCCTACTTGCTGCCCTCCCTGAAAGTGACTCCCTGAGCCGAGGCTCGTACCCCGCAGGGGGTGCCCTCAGTGCGCAGTTGCTGTAGGTTTAAGTGTTAGTTTGTAAGTCCTGGCTGGAGGCTCTTAGCCTATAAACTATTAGTCCCCACAGGAAAGCCCGGTTACGTAGTCACGGCCTCTCAAGGCCAAATACGAGATGCCCTTCCCAAAAAAAAAAAAAAAAAACAGAGTTTTCAAAGCCCCGATACATCCATAGGATGCAGACTTTACAAAACCGTTTCCTTCGCCAAGCTACAGGCTCGCCATGGTACGTTAGGAACGAGATCCTCCATCTCGACCTCAGAATCCCCACAATAGCTCAGTTTCTAAAACGCAATTCAAAGCGTTTCTTCGAATCCGCCGCGCAACACCGCAATCCACTGATTGCGAAGGCCGCTAGTTATGTCCCCAGTAGAATCAGTAGAATCCGCCGGCCGAGACATGTCCTTTCCGACCCTGATGACCCCATCACTCTCCTTCAAGAAAGCAGTAGGACCACCAGTACAGCACACAGAAACAAACAACCGTCCTTCCGACCTCGCCGTCGAGGTCCTCGCGCCCCGCAAAGATCCCGAGTAAACGAAATGCCCCCCAACCGTCTCTTGCCCGCAGAAGTGCCAGCCCGCGCCGCGCCGAAGCTGAGCAAGTAGAGTTAAAATCCCCATGATATAATAATAAGTAAATTGTTTGATCCAGCCTGTCCCCACTTGCTGCCCTCCCCAACAGTGACTCCCTGAGCCGAGGCTCGTACCCCGCAGCCGGGTGCCCTCAGTGCGCAGTCGCTATAGGTATAAGTGTAGTTTTGTAAGCCCTGGCTGGAGGCTCTTAGCCTAAAAACTAAAAGTCACCGCAGGAAAGCAAGGTTAAGCAGTCACGGCCTCTCAAGGCCAACTACGAGATGTCATTTAAAAAAAAAAAGTGTTCTATCAGAGTTTTACAATAAGTAACTTAGCATAAGTGTTGTTTGTGAAGTAGTGGCTCCGCTGTTCACTACTAGTCGCGATGTACCCTATACCTAGGCTAGCCAGTCTTCCAGTATTTTAGCATAGGATTCAGTTACCTATATTGTGTAAACTGCATTATAACGTGTATTTGTGCATCTACTGACTGTTTTCTATTGTTGTTTTGCGTGATTTGTTGACCAATATTGGACCTATGGACGGACCTACCACGACATGCGTAGCTTAACCTGATTGATCGACCAGTGTGGCTATTATCTGTAAGCCATTTCTCTATCCACCAACATTTAAATTCATCACTTTTTAGTCACATGCGTTTCTTCTTTAGTATAGATCCGATCTCTCTAGCTCTTTCACCAAATAACATAAATTACATCTAGGCTTTTAAGAACAGTTTTCTTGTTCTTTCCCCATTGACTCAAAGATACGGAACTTTAATATTTTCCTTTACTTCCTGTTGTTTCGTATTCATTATTTAACGTTTACTTTCGGCCCCAAGTCGTTTAGTCATTATGGAAGCGGAAGGCGCTTCTCGACGAAAAATAGAATTAACTAAATTTATATACCTACTAAATTACACCACAAAATGGCGTCATCCGCCATTACTTAAGTGTTGTTTTTAGGTTATTTGGGAACTGGCTTCTTGTTGTTCACTCTTACACTTGTTATTAATTACCACCTATAATAAAATATAAAAATTATTTGCATCTTTTTTCTCGTAGGGTATTTTGTTACGGAACCCTTCATGGGCGAATCCGACTCGCACTTGGCCGCTTTTTTCTCTACAGGAATTGTAAGAAAAGAATAGAATGCCTGACTTGACTGCCTGGTTAGTCTAGTGGCCGCAAGTGCTACTGCGGAGGATAAAGTCCTAAGTTCGATTCCCGGGTCGGGCAAAATGTTATTTCATTTACCCATGAGGAATTTCTTCGCACCAGCCTGGAGTCTAATATGTGCCCGGATGATGGCAGTAGAACCCTTTTACTCTAGACTTAAACATAAGTGTCGAAATGAGGGCGGCAGTGAAAGATACACACCTCTGTTTAACCCTTCGGGGATTACAGGCGTGATGTTATGTTGTGAAGAATAGAATCATTCCACCAAAATTAATGTACTAGCATACCAACTAACACGGTGTGAACAAACCACAAGTTAAAGCGTCGCCACAGTAGTTCACTGTTTATGCTCGAACGTGCCCCGTTTGATAATCACTATTACCACAGTATATAAAGATAAATACCAATATGTCTTCTGTGTTAATGCTGTGTTTATTTTACGAAAGGTTTTCTTGAATATTGATACGAGCCGCAGTGTCGTTTGCTGAAACAAATGTACTAAGAATACTTTCACGTTAATATTATTAAACAGATTTATGTGCCTACATTATATTTTTATTTATCACTACATAGTATAAAACAAAGTCGCTTTCTCTGTCCCTATATCCCTAGGTATGCTTAAATCTTTAAAACTACGCAACGGATTTTGATGCGGGTTTTTTTAATAGATAGAGTGATTCAAGAGGAAGGTTTATATGTATAATACACCGACCTCCACGCGGGCGAAGCCGCTGGCAAAAGCTAGTCAAGAATAAATAAATGCTTTACACGTTGGCAATTTATTTATCTCGCCACGAAATATCATCTAATTCGGTTTGAAAATAACAACTTGTAAACATCTCAGAAATTGTATATGTATTGAAAATTAAAAAGTCACAGTGTCTAAGCAACCAGGAGCTAGATTAGTTGGGCTCCACCATAATTAAAATGAGAACACTAAGTTTTAAACTGTACATTTTCTATACTAATTTTGTAAAGAGAGGTAAACATTTGTTTGTAAAATTGTATGTAAGGTGTTCGGTACAATATTTGCGACCGAACAGCTAAGCACTTTTTCCTGCATGCATTTCCATAAATGCATGTATCGCAACGATTACCAGTTAGTTCGTGTCCGACTACCAATCGCGTAACTCAAACCAGACCAAATCTAACTATCTTAGTGCTAATTTAGCTTAAGTTTACCGTTTAATATTAGGATAAATTATAGTATTCAATATACCCTTCTAAACCATATAATTTCGTATCATTAAGTCAGTGATCGTTAACCAACACTCAAACCATAACCATTCTAATATTATACTAAATTAACCAAATATCAACCAATCCACCGGCGTGGTTTAGCACTAACTTAGTGCTAAACCACGCCGGTGCTAACTTCTACATAAGGAGTAATCTCCAAAACTACCACTCATTATCAGCCTGTAATTTTCGAACTGTGGGGACACAGGCCTCCTCTATGTGGGAGAGAGTGGGCCGTAATTCACTACGCGAGCCCAGTGCGGGTTGGTAGATGTCACATGTCTTCGTATCTTTGTTTCTAGTACATACCAGTTTCCTCACGGTGTTCTCCTTCATCGTTTTGAGAGCAGAGGTGCCAGTGATTAAATAATTTACACAAAGTAAAGCGTCTGTCTGGTTTCGAACCTACGATCTGTAACTGGGCCACCACTAGTCCAATCTACCACTCAGATTCGGAAAATTCTGTTTGCATTTGATACATAGAAACATCACGCTACGAACCTAAGGAGCCGAGAAAAATAAAGAAAGCGAAGAAAAATCGCGGGTGGGTAATGCGATACTGCAGAAGTTAGTAGTATTATAAAGATGCCTAATTACATGTCATTAAAATAACTCAGTATTACCTTTCATAATATTGCAACCACTTCTAGTTACTCAATGTCACACCCACGGTCGCAACACAATGCAAGCCGTATGAAATGGGGTTCGTACTGGGTTTATAAAATAACGTGTCAGGTTTAAAGGTCTCAGTGCATTACACTGACAGCTTGTTAGCGCAGCGCTCAACACATACAAATAGATAACGTTACTTACCGGTTTTATTATATGAGGAACGTCTTCGTAAAGAAGAATTTGCACTATGATTTTATTTTTTAAAGAATGCGTGATATTATGCTGACCTAATTATTTATTATCTAAGATACTCCATTTCGTATTCTTACATAACTTAACCTATTCAGCGAGTAATCTGCGATACCCCATTTCATCATTCGTATCGTGTTTTTCAAACAGCTGAATAATCATCATTTTAGCAGAAAAACGTTCACTGCTTATACACCGTGACATTTTAGTCGTCTTACAACCACAGCCCACTTCATGTATCCAATGACTACTAATCATTAATATAAAAAAAAAATGATATCTTTGAACATATGCATAATTTAAAAAAAATATCATTCACTAAGACGCATGACATAGTTTGAAACACCCTGTTAAGGAGATGGAATTAATGATGGAATGTAATGGTAGGTAGCTAGATATTTTCTACCGTTTGATACATAAACATTATTAACAGGGAAAGTGTTTCATAATTCTAAAGCATTATTTATTTTCCTTTGTACCTATTATCTTAATTAATTGTAACAATGTTTTAATCGCGCCTAGACGTATTTTATGACGGGTACATTGAGTGGACCACCTTTGTAAGACGACTAAAATGTCACGGTGTATATATTTGTCGCGTCGGGGGTGGCCGAGATGCGAAACATCGGGTCTTCTTCATGATCAGACATACTTTTAGTAGGTGTGGGCACTGTCGTGGGTGTGGAACGAAAGATAATTTAAATCAAAACAACTTTATTTAAACTAACGATTTTACAAAAAGAAACAAACACGTGCGTAGGTACTGAGCGTCTGCCAAGACTGTTGGAGTTCGACCGTAGACATTTGACGCACCTGGTCTCTCCGCCAGTCCTCACTGCATCCCCTCCACGGACGATCGTGTCCAAGCGGTAAGGTTCGCTTGCGTTTCCGGTTACATGTTTTTTTTTCCGTTTACGAATCAACCTGTTAGATGGCGCTGTCCGTTGCACTTTGGCGCCATCAATCCACGACATATTTAACTCCGTAATTGTACAATATTGTTGTATTTTTTACAAGACTCAGAAGGTTGCCAGATTGTCATGATTATAAAGATTCGATTTTTCGAAGTATTCGAAAATAAACGACTTCTTCTTGAAACTCATTATATTGACTAAACTTTTATTCACTTACTGGATATTAGTTAAGTAGCCTATCAAAAATTAAGCAGGTATATAATAAGCTTTCAAATCTCGCCAGAGCAGATAATCATTCAAAATCCGATCGTTTGTTTATATGCGTGAGATAAATATACGTTACTTAGCACACACATTTTCCTTAAATATGATCCACCTTTGTATTGCGCTTTTAAATTAACAGTTGTGTGACAGTGACGTAAATAATTCTTATCCAAAGCCCATGCTAAGTAAGTATTTTTCATTCCGATCAGTGATTTTCTTAGTTCCAAGTTAGGCCACTAGTACAAATAAGTTTGCGGCAGCAACGTGGTGGCCGACCGCGGAAGATGGAACCGTCACTCGGAAATAAGGCACGGCAATCAAACGACTATTTATTTTCAAGGTAGGGCTAACAATCCTAATTTGAATGCTTATTTAAATGTATTCAACAACCAAAATAATCAGAAAAACACACTCCCGGTTAACAACTAAAAACCTGCCACATTTCTCCAGATTATGTAATAATCATTCTGTAGCCGCGAGCAAGGAATTAACCCCTTCCGGTCCAAAGGGATCGAAAAGGTACCCTAACAATTACAGCAGGGGCCTGTTTGGGCCCCTCATAATGTGAGGACCGAAATATAATGAAATAATAGGTAGACCGTAGTTGGATCCAGGTAGAGTGTCGGATAATTCGTTATTTTATGTCGGGTTTGCTTTTATCAGGAGTCAGAAATGAGGAAATTAAGTTAGGAGTGTTTGTGTTAATCTTGAAAATTTGTGGACTGGTTTTGGTAGATTGGTCTGGACAGTATTTTGTATAATTATGCTGTGGAGCAGTGGTGGCCCAGTAGCAACGGCCCCGACATACGAGTTGTAGATCGTAGGTCCAAACCCAGGCAAGCTCTTCACTTTGTGTAAATAATTTAATTACCACTGTTCTCAAAACGATGAAAGAAAATATGGTGAGGAAACCGGCATGTCCTCGACCCAAAAACTCGAAGATTATCTATGTTACATCTACCAACCCACACTTAGCCCGAGTTGTAGATTACAAGCCACTCCCTGTCAAAGAGAGACAGCCTGTATCCCAGCGGTGAGAACGTTATACTTAGACTGATTATGGTATGTAGTGAAGAGACAGAGCCCATAGAATTACTAGTGTTATACCGTGTATGGTAGTAGTTTTGCTTTGTTTGTTTTTGTTTCTTCATCGCTGTTTTCAAACCAAATGGCAGATTTTTTTTAATCCAAACAATACGACCTAGTTATGCACTTTTGCCCGGCACGATCTGTTTGTTCGCTGAAGTTGCATATTTGAAAGATCATTATTGTCTATTCTAAGTTTTAGTTAGTAAGGCGGCGCGTGACTTGCATCCCAATTTGTAACTCGTCTCGCTCAGTTAGGTAATAAAATTACTTTTATAAGTCCTTTAAGGCGCTCCCAATCCTGACTTCCTTCTGTGTACTAAATGACTTCATTCTAAAAATAAACCTTTGTATACATCCTGTAAATATAACTTAAACGTACTATTACCATGACAATTTATCAAATTAAATACGGTAAGTACGAAATCACCATAAAACATTTTAATACCTTATCAAATTCTCCCGAACCAATAAATTTATTGCCTGCTTGAGTAAGCCTCCTCCGGCAAGATTTCCCTTTCAAAAATGATTTCATAAGAACCCTCGTCGCACGAATATATTTAATCTGCGGCACAGAGCTAAATAATGCTGAGTCGACGCAATAATTGCTTCTTATTAAAAAATTTCGTCGTACAAATGGGTATTGTTGCGTATGTATATACCGTACAAATTGATGGCCTGATTTCGTTTTAAAGAATTATTATTTTGTGACAAAATATCTAAAGAAGTGTCAAATTAAAAATTATTGTGTTAACTGTTTCTCTCCGAAACTTCTTGATAGTGCAGTGTCAAAGAAAATGTAATAAATTTAATTCTTCTTTAAGTGTTGTGGATTTGTTATGTACTGTTGTTTGGAAAAGAATATTTCGAGAAATGGCCTACATATTTGTTTTGATGAAACTTGCAATTCAAACTCAAACTCAAAGCATTTATTTCAAATAAACAATATAGGCACTTTTGAATTATCAAGGGGTCGGTCAGCCAGAAAGATAAAGCTAATTGCCATTTCCAAAACGGAGAAGGTACCTATGGAGAAGCTCCACAGACACTCTTTTAAATCAAAATATTGTGACGAAAAATTGATTACATCATTCATGTTGAAATTATATATGTAAGAACGACGTAGAAAAACATCCATTAAAAGCGTCCGTAATAAAAGCGAACAATTCAGAAATTAAAATAACAATTGCCTTATTTCTTTAGATTTTAGCGTTATCCTTGAGGTATTATTATGTGTGTGGAGATACATGAAAGTTTGTACACAGATTAAAGTTTACAGCACAGTAAGAATGAAGACTAGCGAAGATAGAGAAAAGGAGTAGACAGAGAGAAAGCACACTGAATTATTTATACGGTTAGTTAGCGAAAACGGATAGCGGACAGAACGATACGGTGGTCACTTGCAACGCGATAAGCTGACTGGCGGGCGGCCGGCGCACACTGGTGCGCGGGCGCGGCTCAGGAATGCGAGCCCCCACCTCGCGCGGTAAACAATGGCGCGCCCAGGCGGCCGACCGGTTCGCTCACTACTAACAAATCTGGTTTGCTCGTCCGTCCCCATTTAAAAAATTATTTATTTTTACATTGCAATATTTTTTACATATTACTAATTATTATAACTACGCCACTACAAGATCAAGAGATTCCTTACCAATTATAATAGTTTTAATTAAATTAGTTTTAATTATTGAAGGATCTGCCATTAGATAACATGATGTTATCCTGTGGCAGATCTTTCAATAGTAGTGTAGGTATTGGAGTGGGTAGATATAGCTCTGCTCACTCCAATACCTACACATGAAAACGTACCACTTCCCCGCAAACAACAACAGTTATAACCCCTTTTCAATATAAACTTACAATACTTCAAGAGCAGTTGCGATCCAAGCTCGAGCCACGCCAGGTGAAGGTTTAATATCTAACTTAAGCCCACATTTACTCTGGGAACAAACACAAACTTTCTGCGGAACAGATATTAAATACAAAGCTTTTCAGACACGCCTTTGCTTTCAGGAGAGTGTTTTGAGGAAAAGATATAAGGAAACTGACGTTTCGATCTGTCAAAATATTGGTGGATTAATTTTAAATTTTGGTGGCGTACATAATTAGCCTATAATGTTCCCACTGCTGGGGTACAGGCCTCCTCTCTGACGAGAAGAGGGCCACGCGGGCCCAGGGCGGGGTGATAGACGTCTCATGTTTTCAAATTTTTGGTCCTAGGACATGTTAATTTCCTCTCGATGTTTTCCTTCACCGTTTTGAGTGCTGTGGGGATAAAATAATTTAAACAAAGTAAAGCGCCTGGTCTGGGTTCGGCATCGGTTATCACTGAGCACTAAGTTTGGCGTAATATTGATACCTAAATAGACTAGCGTACTTATACTAAATTTGTCCTATATACAAAATATTTGCTGGGTTTCATATAATACATCGTGAGGAAACCGACATGTTTTAGAACCAAAAACCATCCACCCGACCGTCAACCACCAACCCGCCCGTTCCATCTTAGAATACCTCTGTGTCCAATTAATGGGCATATTGGAAACTGATTATAATATGAAGATGAAAACATAATATTGACATGATATGGAGCTGCATTTTTCAAAACACTTAAGTAAAACTGATATTTGTTTGGCTTCAGTGCTTACCTTAAAAGGTTTTTGTGGCGTGAGAAATTGTTTTATTTTCACGCTCTGATTCGCCGGGGTCAGCAGTGTGGTCGCTGTAATAGCTTTGGGGTCGAACGGAAGTATGTGGCGATGAGGGTTCGCACATATTGGGTATTCGGTGAAAATGTTCTGTGTCATAATTCCTTAATAAAGATATTGTAATTTGGATTTTAATTAAATTAAAAGGTCAGAATAAGAAAAATATTCTACGAAACTTGGTCTTTTGATGTCTCCTTACGACGAAAATCTTCGTAGTTAAGGACTTATTGTTATTGAGCTGAGTCGTTTTTACGTCCTCACAGACAAAAAGCGTAGTACCCAGTAAAAGTAATACCTACCCAGTATATGAAATACCTCGAAGTCTGGCGTTTTATAAGTACACTAGATTTTGCCAGCGGCTACGCCCGCGTGGCGGTCGAAAATGACCGGGATAAAAAGATTTCATCCCAATCCGGTCAGCCGTATTTTCGTGATTGAGTTACAAATATCCAAATGTCATACAAACTTTCACATTTATAATATTACTAGCTGACCCGGCTAACTTCGTAACGCTACTAAATTTATATTATCTCACCTTTTAAACCTTCCCTGGACAAATATTTCAAAACCAAAATTAGCCAAATCCGTCCAGCCGTTCTCGAGTTTTAGCGAGACTAACGAACAGCAATTGGTTTTTATATATATATAGAAGATTACTGTAGTAGGAAGTAGGATACATCGTCTGCCTGTCTTTTCGCAATTATTTTGGGGTCAGATCCCAGTCCACCGGACTGCTCATCTGATCTTCACCACCCAAATACTGGCGTTTTTATACACACATATTACCTATGACATTATTAAGATACAGCTCTAAGTTTAAGGTGATCACAGTCATTTAGTAAACAGTACATGTTTAAACAATCAATTGAGGAACGGAACCAGCCTAATTCGTAACTACACCACTCAATTACCACCGCAGATGCTGTAGTAAAGCCTTCTAATGAAACGGAAACCACCTCGTTACCTCAAGACACTCATAAGAACTAATAGGGTACTTAATTCAGAACCACGCCACCTAAGGGATCCAGTACACACAAATCTAGTCGAACCAAGATGGCGGCCACAAATCAAGTCAAACAAATTGGTTCAGACTAGATTTACCATCAACAGGAGTACTGATTAATAGCATTGTTTGTTTGCCCTAGTGCGGCGAGGAGGTGTAATGTTATTGCGTGATCCAGAGCACTTTTTATGTAGAACTAGATTAGGAATAAGTTTACTTCACTGTAAAGGTTGGTTAATTTAGGTTAATTACTTGATACTCTTTTCCGAATTTACTATTTGTCGTTTTTTTCTACGGAAGTTCTAGTGGTTTTAATGCGCAACTATCGCAACTTAATATAAAGTCAGGAAAAATAATTGTTCAGCAAATTGACTTCCAACTAAAATTGTTTGTTGATATATTTAAATCGCAATATTAATTCTTTAACAGTTGCAAATTGTCGTGGTTTTTTTTTTTTTTTTTTTTCTTTTGTGGGAAATCATCAAATGACTTCTCCCGCTCTGGTTGGAGCAGGAGGGCGTGTCAGACTTTTACTGACTAAAACCCACCCATGTTCCTTCAGCTGCCCGTATGCCAGGGGCCGCGGTATCTCTTTCGAACAACCCGCACCCCTAGCAGGCATCGGCCCTTGCGGGCCCCACCAGCTGCTGCTGACGTCCTCCTGCGACGGGTCAGTACAGTGGCCCCGCCGCCAACCACTTTTCGGCCGCAGGGGATAGGGAGAGCGGCTAACGCTATACCGGCACTCCTCCTCTGCCGCAGCCTGTAACCCTCAGCCGCGATGCCTCCCATTCGACATCGCGGCCCGCCTCAGTTGCGATGCACCTCACCGCAACCTACTTTTTGGCCGCTACGTCGTCGGCTTGGAGGCACAAGCCCTGACGAGCGGCCCCACCTTGGGATTCCTCTTCGCTTCACCGTGGGAGGGTGACCACGGTTACTGAGCCCCCCCGCAACGACAATGCGGGAACCCCACTGGGGGGGTGCAAATTGTCGTAAGGTATCATTTTGCTTAACGCTTAACAATTAACTTGTCTCACTGTACTTAGTAATTGCAAGAAAGATGCAATAAAAATTAATTGGATGCTTTATTATAACGAGGAGCTGCTTAATTTCTTCTTTTTTAAAGGAGAATGCCCACGGACAGTACTCTTCAAAAACGTCTCGTGTCTCAAAAAGTTGAACAGTATGAAATGTCTAAAATAACAACATATTTTTTGAATAGGACTTAACTTATATATTGGGATAGTTTTTGAACAATAATTAGTACTTTTTACGTTTCTGACTGTAAAGTACGCCATTTTTTACAATCCTCTGTCATTCATCAATATTAAGGAATTGCGGACGCGCATTTTTCTATTGTGTTTAATGTGCCTACCAGTTTGATATTGATTATATGATATCGTCCATAAATTATATCGATTCTGTATTGATTAGCGAGACAAAATAAATAAATCAGTTTCTAATATCCCACAGAACTAAATATTAGGTAGTAGGTACATCTGTTTATTTTATTTTAACTCAATTGTGTGCCGGACGAAACCATAGTTTGTGGTGGGCACCGCACACTGGCATCCATTGATAAAGTAATATTTTTATTTATTGTTGGTATTGAAATCGGAATAGTTCCAAACGTCTCAAGAAATAATACTACTCGACCCACGTTGATAAAAAACAACAAAGATTTTTACCTGCATCAATCGAACAAGGTCATCAAATGTTTCTTTTAATAACACGGGTACAACTCTATTCGACATTATATTTATTTTCCGTCATACTTTTGCAATACTATGTCATGTCAACGGTCAACCAGAATATTTTTTCTGCTTGTTTTGGTACGTTGTGAGTCGAGTTTGAGCTTTTAGTTCCTCTGCTACTTTTAGCAGCAGGGGTTAGCAGCAGCTAACCCATTGAAGATAATGTACTTCCTTCGCCGCTGCACCGTGTATGTGTATTGTGTATTACTAAATACAGGACTTTGACAACAATGATTTCAGTAAGATCTAGATATAACACTAAGCCAATCGGCTATCAAGTAATATACTATTACTTTTATTATATAATATATTACATAATATAATATAAAATAATATAATATTGACTGCCTCGTTTGTCTAGTGGTTGCAAGCGCTACTACTGAGCATGAAGTCCTGGGTCCTGGGTTCGATTCCCAGGTCGGGCAAAGTCTTGTTGGGTTTTTCCTTCTGGAACTGCTCATTAGCAGCCCGGATTTGTGCCCGCTTGATGGCAATAGGCTAGTCGGGGTATCACATGGGACTTAAACATGACTGGCGAAACGTGGGTGTAACTTTCATTTAAATTAATTATAAGCTGTTGAGTTTTCAAATAAATAAATAAATAAAAAAGAAACGATACTACACATAGGTACACCTCTAGCTAACACTTCGGGGATTACAGGTGTAATGTTATGTTATAAAATATAATGTATACTTCTATGCTTTGCGTTTTATTGAAACGCGAGACTAAGATTTTCAGGCACAAAGATACAACAGCAAGACTTGGTGTGGTGGTCACCAGTAACTGGCCACACCTCACATAGCTAAACTGCTACAGATTTTACACAAATGTATTTCAAAGGCACAGGGCTCACTCGTAAACCCATTTAGTCCCTTTCAAATAGCTTTTCACAGTTCATTTTGTGTGCGAATATAACCTCAAAATAGTCTTTTTTTTTAATATCTCAGAATCGCCGAGGTAGATTGTGTTGATTTTTTTGAGGAAGTATTTAGACATGTCATTGAGTATTTTGAAGATGATTTTATGAAGATACAGAAATTTTGAAATAAGTACATTTGTCCATAGTGCCGTGGGCATTCTCCTTTTAAAATGTCCCCGTTTTCTCTCATTTTTAGAATAGAGCGAACTTACATACGTAGGAACGGCGTACTTACGTTGATATTAAAACTAAAACGTCAAGTTGATACTATCTCAACAACAACAGTTCATTTCTCAGTTCTTGACACGACAGTAACAATATTAAAGTTTCCAGAGTAATATTTCAAGGAATCAAGTCAAAGTTTTTCGTTTACTTGGAGAGACTGAAGGTTTATTATGAGGTGTCGGGTAAGGCTTGCTTCTCACTCGGCTACTAAATGTTGAGCAACTAGTGTTGCCTAGCTAGTGTTAACTAGCTTTTTCACGCGGCTTCGCCCGCGTGGATGTCGGAAAATATCCCACGGGAACGTGCTACCGGGATTAAAAGTACCCTATGTGTTAATCCAGGTAAAAAATGTCTTCTCTAACACACCATAAGGAGACGACTATCATGATAAATGATAAATGATTTTATTTCTGTAAGTAGGTTTGTACAAACACTTTTACACGTCAATCATATTTTTTTAAACTAGATGAGATCGGCGTTTCCTATCTGACTACTCTGAGAAGAAAGGCCGAAACAAACTCAGAGGTCACAGTTTCTTTTAAAGTCCAGACATAATCCTGGTCAGATCTTGTGAAGACCATGTGGATTGGTGTCTGAAATGGTCTTTTGAGGAAAAAACCCCACAGATTTGGTGGACCTGTTCATTCAGTGCACGTATTTATCAGTAATCATACAACTCAACTCAGAACTTGAGGAGCTCAACGATTTGATGAAACGCAAAACAAAAAAAAACAAAAAACACAAAAAATATGACGTTTAAGTTTAAACAAAAGTGAAGTGTCATCCGCAAACAACACTATATCATGATTATCCTTTATGAGGTAAGGCAAGTCATTAATATAAATAAGAAACAAGAAAGGACCAACAATTGAGCCATGTGGGACTCCCATTGATACTCGGTATAACTTTTTATAACAAGCTTCCCTCTTCTTTGCTAGATTTGCCTTTTAATGCGTTTAAAGCTCAAGTAAAATCCGTCCTTTGTTTAAAGGCTTACTATTCCATCAACGACTATTTAAATGACAAGAATAGTTGGTCGCTGTGATTAACTCAAGACAATGTTTATGTTCTTTCTCCAGAATCGGCGTATCTAGTGACAGGTTATATGCGTTCACATAATTATTATTTTATTTTTTATTGCCTGTCTAACAATTTTTTTTTTTTTATAACTATCTATTATGTCATTAGTTATTGACATGATCTACTCATAACAATATTTTCTATGATGAGTTGTTTTAGGCTTTATTTGGCCTCGACAGTTTTCATTTTATTTGTCGGTATATTGGTATGGCTAGCTGACATTTTGACTAATTATTTAATTAATATTTTGTGTCTCGTAATGTTTATTACTTTGCCTAAGTATGTATAGAATCAAGTCTATCCGACTAAACAGACAGCTGTGCTGCTGGGGAGTTTGTTCCACTACTTCTTCTTCCCAGCTAAAGCACTAGGAAGTGGTGAAGGGTGGGCGTTTTGGGGGACTGTCTCATGTACTTTGACGTTCGAAAAGTGCTGATTCTCAGCCTAATTTGAATAAATGACTTTTGATTTTGATTTTGATTTTGATTTTGACTATAGATCCGTGAAATCTTTTCCCATTTACATCAACATACTGAATCCTTATACACAAGTATGAAATAAGAAGATCCAAAGCGGTGTTTTGGATCCCGAAGTGGCGGAGTTTCCTGATTAAAGTTCCATGAAGCACGCAATCGAATGCTTTAGATAAGTCACAAAAGATGCCCAAGGCATTGTGTTTATTTTCCCATGCATTGTAAATATGCCCTAAGAGTTCAACACCGGCATCGGTAGTTGAACGTCCCCTTGTAAAACCGAACTGTTTGCTGTGTAATAAATCATATTTATTAAAAAATCTTTGCAATTAGTCTAAAATTAATTTCTCAAAAATTTTACTAAAGATAGGTAGTACTGAAATAGGTCTATAATTAGAGAGGTCTGATGTACTACCTGATTTAAACAAAGATATTATTTTACTATTCTTCATTGGGTCAGAAAACTCCCCACAGTCGATACAATTATTAAATATAAGAGCTAAAGTAGGTGCTGCAATGTCAATAATGGACTTAGCGACTTCTACAGAATTACCCCACAGATCTGCAGTCTTTTTTACGTTCAAAGTGTGAAAGGTTTTAATTATATCTCTACAGCTAATATGTTCAAAATGAAATTCAGAATCACAAACGTTAACATTTTCCTTAAGCATAGACTTAGCAACAGAAGGTGATAAGTAGAAATTTTGTAGTTGATACTGGAATATCTGTAAATAAATTTTCAAAAGCCGCGGCGACTTGCGAGTCTGATATTATTATGTTGTAATTTATAGACAGGCTGTAGTCAGTATTTCGCTTACTAGACCTTCCCGTTTCACTATTAATAATATTCCAATTATTTTTAATTACATTACTACTGTTTTTAATATTTGAACTCAGATATCGCGACTTGGCCATCCAACAAACTTTTTTAAATAATCTAGAATAATTTCTAACATATAAATGAAATTCAGCAGTGTTGACACAAGTCGCTTCATTATACAGCTCATAAAGTCGTGTTCTACTTTTATGAATACCAATGGTAGCCCAATCACTGAAAGAGACGTTACTATTAATCGAGATAGTCTTGGGAATAAAAGTGGAATTAAATTGTTTACAATATATCTTAAAAAACTCATCATTAGATGATTAGGATCAGCATTTGTACACAAAACTGGTAATTAATAACGAGTTTAAAGGCTTCTAGGCGAAATGCAGTTTTGGGGTTAACAATAATATCCTTTTTACCAATTTTGTTATTCTGATTTTGAATGGTAATCCGTTGCCCGCAATGATCTGAATATAGTAAATTTAAAAATTTATTTGTGGCTTGGTATAACATCTGTATAAATATTATCTAGGCATATGGCACTACTAAGAGTTACTCTTGTGGGCTCCATAAATAGGTTTACAATATTGTAGGACTGAAATAAACTTATTATTTTCCTCAAATAACCTGAGTTGTCTAATAAATTAACATTAAAATCACCGCAAACAAACTTTAAATTAATGCATTTTCATCATGCATTAATTCAAGGTAAGGTATTACTTACGTTGGGCATGCCACGATTGCGGTGGTAAGTCCCCTCTTTGAGGAGTGGCTTGAGAGGCGGCATGGCGTCCTCACCTTCCGCCTGACACTGGTCCTCACCGGACACGGCTGTTTCGGGAGGTTCCTGTTTCGGATAGGGCGGGAGGTAACGCCCGGGTGTTTCCATTGCGAAGATCACCCTGAGGACACGCTGGAGCATACGGTGGAGGTCTGCCCGGCTTGGGCGGAGCACCACCGTGTCCTCGTGGAGGCGATCGGCGGCGGCGATCTCTCGCGTCCGACCCTGGTCCAGGCCATGGTACGGAGCGAGAGTGCATGGCTAGCAGTCGCCTCCTTCAGCGAAGCAGTTATGCTCGCAAAGAGGGAGGCGGCACACGTGAGGGAGATGCAGTACATGCGCCCTCACAGCCGTGGCCTTCGCAGGAGACGCCCTGGGCGTCGGGAATCCCAGGCTGATTCCCGGCCACCGTAGGCACGGGCTTGCGGACGGCGAGTAATGGGTAGCTCGCTGTCCGGTAAGGGCCAAGCCCGGGTAGACGGCGCGTTGTGTTCCACGCGCGCCTCAAAGAGATGTCAGCAGCAACTGACGAGGCCCGCAAGGGCCGATGCCTGCCAGGGGTGCGGGTTGTTCGAAAGAGATACCGTGGTCCCTGGCACACAGACAACTGAGGGAACACGGGTGGATTTTAGTCAGTAAAAGTCTGACACGCCCTCCCGCTCCACCCAGAGCGGGAGAAGTTATTTGATGATTTCCCACCCAAAAACACAAAAAAAAAGGTATTACTTACGTCTAAGCAAGTGTGTTGGCTCGCATTCTAGCACTGCTTATATAGTATCCAAGGAGCGGCGCGCGGATTGATATATGATTGATGGAGGATAAAAATTCTAAAACCTAACAATAGAAACGGTAGGTATATATAACGAACGGAATAAAAATGTTAAATCCTCTTTATTCTCCGTCCTGTGAGAATTAGAAAAAAATAAATACGTAAATAATAATAATGGAAAATAATAATAATAGTAAGTTGGGCTGAGCGATGATGAGTTAGTAAGGGTTTTTAACCGCCTAGTGGATGATTTTATAAAAACGCCAAACGGCTTATATACCAATTTTATGGGTAAGTTTTAGAAATGACGGGTTTCCTATACAAGTTTTTCATCCCCCATTTGACCCTGTTCTGGGACGATTTTTCAAAAACGCTGATAAATGTAATCATTAATTACCAAACAAAAGGCTAAATTTTAATATTCATGTTTTGAACTACAAAACTAACGGGTTTCCCATTTATACTTTCATCCCCCTATTTTACGCCCTCATGGGCTGATTTCTCGAAAACACAGAAAAACGTGGGTTATAATTTTTTTCAGAATTATAAACACCAGTTTTCATAGTTTAAACTACAAAAATGTCGATTTTCCATAGAAACTTGCATCCCCTATTTAACTCCCTTAGGGGTTGAATTTCGAAAAATTGATCCTTGTCTACATTATAAAGGGAACCTCTGTGAAAAATTTCAACTTTCTAGGTCCAAGGGTTTCGGCTGGGCGTTGATGAGTCAGTCAGTCAGTCAGTCAGGACTTTTCTTTTTATTTATATAGATAGATTTTAAGTATATTATCAAAAAAGCAGTACCCAGTAGTTCCGTGTGGTGCCGGACGTAAAAGAATAGCACCATCCCATTTCTACCCGTGGGTGTCGTAGAAGGCGACTAAGGGACCAGAGAATAGGCAGCTTCGTTTAATTTTTTTGAGGGTGGGAAATCATCAAATAACTTCTTCCACTCTGGGTGGAGCAGAAGGGCGTGATTTAAGACCTCATGGCCATTTGAATTATTTCGGTAATTTTTTCTACGGTTACCAGATACATGCAGTCTTATAAAGTAATTTTGATTTGTCCAAGATTCCAGCAACATGTTACCAACATTTGTTACTTAATCAGTACGTGTCCTTACATATATAGTATCATTTTTATCGGGCATACTGTAGTAATTTACTACTTGTTTGTTGTTCAGATAAGTTCAATGGGTTGTTCTTTTGCCGACAAGTTCGGGAGAAAAATTATAGTGGCTTTATGGTGTAATGGTGTTTTTATTTTTGAGCTGATGTTTGAGTGTTTTGAATGGATTGGTTTTGTGACCTTTAGATTAGACAACATCTTTTTCTTGATAATGAATCGAAGTTCGAATCTTAGTGAGGCCCTAATGAAAATCCAAGATGGCGACAACTTTATGAGAGCTTCGAATAACTTATATTCCCTACATAGATGGCTCTGTATTGAAAACGCGTAGTAAATTCACACTTCCTCTGCCTCTCTGTCTCTTTCTATTATACGAGTGTGTGTATATGCGAGTGCGTATGTTTACGCGTATCGCGTACGGAACTTCGTTACTCCACACGTTTTTTTAAATGATTTAGTTGTACCTACTATTTTGGTCAATACTTGACAGCGGGTTTAGTAATAAAGCTTCACCAGAAACCAAGGATTGCAAGCGTCAATGTTTAAAAATATCATAATAGCTGACTTTTATAGTGCACCTACATAGGTACAAATAAAATCAACCCTTTTAACATATTTTATGACTGTTTTCCTTTGCTCCACAAAAAATAATGCACAAAGTGTACCGATCAAAGGCGTCATAAAAGTAAGTTTTTTCCTTAACAGGACAATGCCCTTTCATCTCGACATCAACAAGGGAATAACTGTAATTTCCTTCCCAACGTCACGTGACAAACATTGTAAGAGAATCAAAGAGTAAGGAAAATACTCAGACAGGTCAGTAGGTCAGATTAGACACATAGCAAAGAGACACAGAAGTCCCAGTTCAAACCATGTAGGGGAAATCAACTGAGCGTAGACTGACACTCACAGCTGTGCTCACGGTTTACTGCTAAACAACAACTTAGCGCGAATTGAACGCGATCAGCACATCTAAATCACGTACAAGAGCTGTCAGTGTCAATATTTCACAACAATTATGACCCTGACAGTTTTTGAATGCGATTTAGATCTTCACTCGAACCATGATTTCTCAAGGGGTCACGTGCACGAGAGACTATCATCAGTAATTCAAGTTTTGGCAACACTTTTCACGAATGGCAAGTAAGCTAGAAAACTGCTTCTAGTAAAAATGCCTTCGTGTCTCATGCTGGTAGTTATCATTCGTTGAGTTAGACTCCTACTTCGCAAAAACCTAGTTGGTTTAAGGTAAACTTCTTATTCTTAGCGTGTTGACGGTAATCTAAATCGACTCAGCCCAGAATTCGGCTACAAATTTGGCGCCATCACTAGCGTCCATCAGTTTATATAATGTGCAGGCGACAGGACAACTAAGACACGATATTAAGTGTTCTATCGTTTGTGGAATTGCACTGAATTTTTTGCAGCTATTTCTGAAACGTGACGTTACATTTTGGTTGTACTGTTAGGCAGAGAACTGCTTAGTAGGTATTAGTTGTGATATTTTGTCTGTTACTTTTGAACTTATCTGCATAGTGGTCCAAGTATCAACATGTTTTGACGACTCGCTCAGCACTGATTTATTGCCCAAAGGGTTAACTTGTAAGGAGTTAAATTGCGTCCGTTAACCGTAAAGAACTCTTTGGAGAACACTGCGCTTTTATTGACAAAAGTTGGAGAACTACTGTGGGAAGAAGCAATGAGGATAAGGAAAAATGAAACAGGAAATAGCCATAAGTCGTGATTGTTTGTGCTAGATTGTCGTCATTATTTCTTGTGGAGGACAGTGATAGTTCTCATTTCTAACCCCAAATGACAGAACTAAGTGTAGTTTTATTTCAACTGAACCGGAACCGCTTTTGGCACGCCACAATTGCGGCAGTAAGTCCCCTCTTTGAGGAGTGAATTGAGAGGCACCACGGCGTCCTCACCTTCCGCCTGATGCAGGTCCTCACCGGAGACGGTTGTTTCGGGAGGTTCCTGTTTAGGATAAGGCGGGAAGAAACGCCCTGGTGTCTCCACTGCATAGATCGCCCTGAGGACACGGTGGAGCATACCGGAGCGTCCTTGTGGAGGATTTCTCGCGTCCGGCTCTGGTCCAGGCCATGATTCGGAGCGAGAGTGCATGGGTAGCCGTCACCTCCTTCTGCGAAGCAGTAATGACGAAGAGAGAGGCGGTGCACGTGAGGGAGAGGCAGTATATGCAACCTCGCGGCCCTTGTCGCCGCAGGAGACGCCCTGAGCGTGAGGAATCCCAGGCTGATTCCCAGCCACCGTAGGCGCGGGCTTGCGGACGGCGAGTAATGGGTAGTTCGCTGACCAGTAACGACCAAGTCGGGGTCGACGGCGCGTTGTGTTTCACGCGCGCCTCAAAGTGATATCAACACCAACTGGTGGGGTCCGCAAGGGCCGATGCCTGCCAGGGGTGCGGGTTGTTCGAAAGAGATACCGCGGCCCCTGGCACACAGGCAACTGCAGAAACACCGGTGCGTTTTAGTCAGTAAAAGTCTGACACGCCCTTCCACTCCAACCAGAGCTGGAGAAGTTATTTGATGATATCCCACCCTAAAAAAAAACCCGGAACCACTTTCCGTTAAAATGTTTCGCTTCTACCCTCTATATTCAGAAAGACAAGAATTCCTAAGGCACGTTTAGCGATTTTTGGTACGGGAAAATCCTTTGGGTTCGCGTCAATGACATGAGTACGTATAATTATGACGTATTGGGCTTGGCCATCATTGAAAGCATATTTTGATTTTGAGTTTTCACTTCTGTCTACAGTTCCCATGACTGCCAATGTTTTATTTAAAATCCTGGTGGTGAGTTCTGCTCCACAAGGTGACCATCTTCAGGCTTTGCAAAGGAGCTTTAGTTACTCCGTTGAAACGTACTGGTCTCTCTTTTGGGTCGAAAATGGAAATACGAGCGTGGATCTTTTCAGAACTGGATAGGGAATCTTACTGGCGGTACTATTGGACGTCTTCATAGACCCAGATTTTCTTGATTCAACCCCTAAAACCTAATTTATCCGCGACAATAGACTCCTGCCCAATCCCGGTGGAACAGTAGTAACACGGCCCTGTGTAGAAGTTGTAGGTCGCGGGTTCGAATCCGGCACTTTACTTTGTGTAATTTCTTTCACTAATACTGCTCTCAAAACGGTGAAACAAACCATCGTGAGGAAACTGTCATGTACTAGAACCAAAGGTTGGAAGACATGTGACATCTACTAACTCGCACTGGGTAGCGTGGTGGATACGGCCCGTTCCATCTTATAGAAATGAGGCCTGTGTCCCAGCTAAGGAATCGTTATAGGCTTATGCGATGTTAATGGCAGTCAAACTTAACAACCATTTTACTTGTTTCTATTCGTTCTTTTTCTATTTATAATGATGTCCTTCAGTTCTCAATTCATTGTTGTCAGCAAAAAATAAATTACGATGTCTTCGTCATTTAGATTTAACGATCAAACAACACAAAGGTTGCCAAAATCACACTAATTTGTATAATTTGACTTTCATCGCTTTTGCAAAGCTCTATAATTCTCGAGAGCCTCTAAAAATACTCAAAACGTGACTTCTAATACCAAATTCGAATTATCTTTCGATAAATTTTGACATTTAAAAAATCTTAAGCTGATGTCTTAAGGTGAATCTAGTCGACATTTTTTTCCATACAAACTTCGGGAGTGAATTACTCCACTGTTCGACAATGTACATCAAAAATTTAACATGGTATGATTTTGTCTTATTATTAATATTGTCTGTACGGAAACAGAATATTAAAATAAAAAACCATTCAAAAGTTATGAGCCAACAAAGATTCGTTTTTCTTGCTAATTTTATCTAACTTTGGGCGTATTTTTTTTTTCTTTTGGGTGGGAAATCATCAAATAACTTCTCCCGCTCTGGGCGGAGCGTGTCAGACTTTTACTGACTAAAAACCACCAGTGTTCCCTCAGTTGCCTGTGTGCCAGGGGCCGCGGTATCTCTTTCGAACAACCCGCACCCCTGGCAGGCATCGGCCCTTGCGGGCCCTATCAGTTGCTGCTGACATCTCTTTGAGGCGCGCGTGGAACACAATGCGCCGTCGACCCGAGCCTGGTCCTTACCAGACAGCGACCATTACTCGCCGTCCGCAAGCCCGTGCCTACGGTGGCCGGGAATCAGCGTGGGATTCCCGACGCCCAAGGCGTCTCCTGCGAAGGCCACGGCTGTGAGGTCGCATGTACTGCATCTCCCTCACGTGCGCCGCCTCCCTCTTTGCAAGCAAAACTGCTTCGCTGAAGGAGGCGACTGCTAGTCATGCACTCTCGCTCCGTACCATGGCCTGGACCAGAGTCGGACGCGAGAGATCGCCGCCGCCGATCACCTCCACGAGGACACGGCGGTGCTCCGCCCAAGCCGGGTAGACCTCCACCGTATGCTCCACCATGTCCTCAGGGCGATCTTCGCAACGGAAACATCCGGGCGTTTCCTCCCGCCCTATCCGAAACAGGAACCTCCCGAAACAGCCGTGTCTGGTGAGGACCTGTGTCAGGCGGAAGGTGAGGACGCCATGCCGCCTCTCAAACCACTCCTCAAAGAGGGAACTTACCGCCGCAATTGTGGCGTGCCCAGCACTGGGTTGCGACAATCGCACTCTCCACGTCGCCATAAGATCCCGCCGGAGCTCTGTCCGCCGTGCCGCGATTTCCCGTGGCAGCGGAGTTACGCCCCGGCGTTTGGCCTCCTCGCGCCACTCCCAGATCCCATGGCGACTAGATTGCCCTTAAGTGCAATATTACCTACTGTCGCAGCTTACT
Source organism: Polymixis lichenea (assembly GCA_949091785.1). Classification (NCBI taxonomy): domain Eukaryota; kingdom Metazoa; phylum Arthropoda; class Insecta; order Lepidoptera; family Noctuidae; genus Polymixis; species Polymixis lichenea. The sequence continues at coordinate 22,183,160 of OX420943.1, read as the reverse complement.
TCTAGGTAGTGACAGAATCGTTATAAGAGTAATCATTTTTACAGCAGATTTTACGATTGTCGTAAAAATATTATTACTTGGTAATGTGATGCTAATTTGACACCATTTGTGATCGAAATGATGATGAAGATTAGTGTATTTTTTAAAACACCAGCTGCTGTGTTTCATGTGTTCTCTCATAACTAAGGAGAACTAAAAATATTTGTGTGCTAAACCAGAGAGGGGCTAGTGGCAAAGTAATAACAGCTGCACGGGTCGATCGATCATGTTAAGCTACGGTTGCCGCGGTTGGTCCGTGGATGGTTGACCATCTTTACATACCAAATTGCTCCGTGTCTCGGAAAATACGCTAAGCCGTTGGTCCCGGCTGATTCTTAGATATTTGACGGTCATCAGAAGCCCGAAAGTTTGACCACCAGTCTTACGAAGGGGTATCGTACTACCCAGTAACTGTGTTGTGGAGGTCAGATAGGCAGTGGCTTCATGTAAAATACTGGTATTTTACGATGCACCTGGTTTGACTGGTCAATTCGGATGCGTAGTTAAAAAGCTAATTAGCTATAGCATGTGTGCTAATCCAGAACATTGTTCAGGTTTTCAATGTCTTGGATTAACATATCTAGACAATATTTTGTTTATATGCTGAAATTTATCCAAATGCATTTATCCGTTTACGGAAAACTAGATAGCAAACTTCTTTACATAATTTCACAATAATTATACTTGTGAGAACAATGACCGTTTCCGTTTTCACAGTAAACTTCAGTCTTAGACCGAGACCTACAAAGATTACTTAGCACGTACATTAAGCTAACCGTCAGGTATTCCTTTTCCTGTCGAGCAACTGTCAAAGTAACATGTTTAAGCCAAAGCACATGCTAAGTAACGTATAAAGATATCGACCTTCATAATCATAATCAGCCTATAATGTTCCCACTGCTGGGACACAGGCCTCCTCTCTGTGAGAGGGAGTGGGCCATAATCAACCACGTGGGCCCAGTGCGGGCTCATTGATGTCACATGTCTTCGAATTGTTTAGTTCTAGGACATGCTGGTTTCCTCCGGATGTTTTCTTTCACTGTTTTGAGAGCAATGGTAATGAATTTAAATACAAAAAGTAAAGTGGCTTCTATGTTCGAACTCACGACCTACAACTCGAAGTTGAAGCCACCACTGCTCCATCTCGGCCTTTCTTTTTTCTGGGTGGGAAATCATCAAATAACTTCTCCCGCTCTGGATGGAGCTGTTAGACTTTTACTGACTAAAACCCACCCGTATTCTTTCAGTTACCTGTGTACCAGGGGCCACGGTATCTTTTTCGAACAACCCGCACCCCCTAATACTTCATTTCTTGCTCATTCAGTTCTTGCGTTCAATTATTTTTGGTTCATATTAAAGCAATATCTTAACCCTAAAATACTTCGACCTTTCGAAACGCTCAAGAGACAGCATATTTTATATAAATACGCAATTCTCAATGATCCGTTAAATTGGTTCCGTCATTCTGTGCCCGTATGACGTACACATTTAATATTTCCTTTGAAATTCACATCTGATATCTACATGCCAATTTATGATCCAGTCGAATGAATTGCGACAGCCAATTCCAAAGAATATTCATGTTTACTGTTTCAACTCTGCAGGATACGGTTTTTGACTAGATCTTAATAACCTAATTTAGAGGGATATGAGCTTGAGCAGCCTATTATTTTTATCTGTCAAAATGCTAGTTGGTCTTGTTAGTCGCAAGCGCTACTGCTGAGTAGAGTTCCTGGGTTCGATTCTCGAGTCGGGCAAAGGGTTTTTGGGATTTCTCCGAGTTGGGAATTGTCCCCTGTTGATGGCAATTGCCTCAATTGCAACATGGATCTTAAACACAACTACCTAGCGAAATGTGAGTGTACTATTTAGGTACACCTCTGCTTAACTCCTCTGGGCATTGAGGCGTGATGTTATGTTATGTAAAATAGCAACACTAGCACCCCGTGCCTTCAAACTGGATCTTAGCAAGGCTTAGGTGACAGAAATAAAATAGAATTGAAAAGTATAACTTGAAAAATTCTAGATATAACAGAATATACTGCTACCACTTTCCCGATTTTTCCGTTCAACAACACCTTATCTAAAAGGGGAATTAAATTAAAATCGGATTATTACATATATCAAACTACACCTTAGCACTCGACCGATATCTACCCCCTTATTGTTAAATTTACAGTCAAACGAGAAATTAAATAGGTTTATCGAGTTCTGACGTCATTCTTAAATCCCCTGGAGTGCTATTAATCTAACTAATTATAGTCATTTCGAAAACCAGCTTAAAAATATACTACAGCTTGTAAAATGTCCGCTACTACCTACAAAGAAGTTTTTTCAACAGAGGATATACGATCATGCTTTTCGATATTCATTTAGCTGGGTAATCAATGCCAAATTACGAGACGAACCCATCATAATTCTCAAACAAACGTTCGCACGTGAATATGGCATTCTAAGATGTTTATTTTAAATTTAAGATATGCAACAGAATGCAAGAACAGTTTTAACTAGGTAAAAAAGATCCATTATAAAATTTATAATGTTAATAATTAGTTATGTACAATAGTGGAGCTACGTCTGCCAACAAACTGTTATGCAGTTTGGTGAAGTTGGTAACCTGCAATTTTTTTTTTTGTGGATATACACTTTTTCTTGTCATTTTTCATTTTCATTTCATTTCATTTTCGACAGTTTTCTTGCAGTTATTCCGAACACCGCGTATTTTCTGTATATTTAGGTTTCTATGTAATAAAAAAACTATTTTGGGAAGCAAATTCAGTGAAGACGTCTGAAAATTATTTTTTTAACATAATTTTTATCTGAACTTTGGCTATTCATAATGTACTCATACATTAAATAAAAAAAGAAAGAAAAAACATCTTCATAGATACCAGCGGCGAGGTGTAAATTTCTCCAAGAGAGAAGCCGAAACGAAGTCGGCTTCAACTTACTGACTTATCGACAACTAGCTTTTGCCAGTGGCTTCGCCCGCGTGAAGGTCAGTGCATTATACATATAAACCTTCCCCTCAAATCACTCTGTGCATTTATGAAAACGCATTCAAATCCGCTGCATAGTTTAAAAGATCTAAGCGTACCAATACGAAAGCTACTTTGTTTTATACTGTATAAGGAGGAATACTTACTATCACTTCAAAATTTACACAGGAATGTAAAGAATTAACTACAATCAAATTTGACAGAAGAAAACCAAACAAAATGTGTAATACTACTTCACCTCGCTCTCGCTGACGTATTTCTCCACATCTGTCTCTGTCACAACCCGTTGCGCAGCGGCCCCCTCTTGTCCATATCAAGCGGTGCCACGTGAACCAAAGTGACACCACTACGGGATCGCCGTTGTATGAATTCCCAGTTCCCGATTATGACGCTTCGGTGCCAGGTTAATTCAGAACATTTGTAGTACAACCCGTAGTGTAAATAGATTATTTTGTAAATAGTAGCTGCTACTGACGTGCTACCCTTCAATAGCGATAGGGTTGCCGATGCGAATCCCCGACGGGAAGCCGGTAGGACTGGCGTTAAATGGTGCTTTCGCCACTGATCGATACATCGCACATGTAATAGAGATTCTAAATAACGAAATGGTTTACCAAAAACTTGTGAGACTGTCAAAAACACATATTTCCTGGAACAAGTTCTGTGAAATCTCCGCGCGCCAATTGTCGTTCGTTATTATCTCATTCTCTCTCGCTTGCCTTGCCTTGAATTAAATGAAACAACAAACTTTTCAATCATGCTCGCGTTGGCGATAGATGGACCAAGAAGGGCTCTCTTAAGTACAGTGCCAGTGGTGTCCAAACGAAAGACACTTTGGATGATCGAACTGCTTATTATTTCACCTGCCTTTACCCTTTCAATAAAATCAGGAATTGAAAACTCAATCCAAGGCAATATCTTACACTCCGAAATTACTACCTCCACGTAATTTAAAACCTTTGATTTTCCTTCAGTATTATCCAATAACGTTTCGTTTAACTTACCAATAACCGTTCGTAATAAAACACCGAGAAACGGATAGCTCTACGATTGCATGCTCGATGAATTTCTGTGTAGTCAATGTGAATTCTTGTTTTTTGTTTGTTTTTCTTCTTATATGATATTGAGATGAGCTCGGTAATGGGGCTCGAAGATTCAAGTAGGTAACTTGGACTAAAAGAAAGATGAAAAGAAAAAATTAAAGGCAGAATAAATAGTTACCCTATCTTCAATATGTTGGCGTGTTTATGTTCTGTACAGTAACATACTATCACGCCTGCATTCCCCTACGGTTTTGGCAGAGGCACGAGTACCCATAGTACACTTACATTTCGTCAGTTATGTTTAAGTCCCGTGTAATAAGGGGCAAGCCTACTGCCGTCGGACGAGCACAAATCCTAACTCAGAGCCGCTACTGAGAAATTGCAGAGTGAAAACCCCAGAAACAAGTGCTTGACCCGGGAATCGAACCAAGTACCTTATGTTCAGCAGTAACGCTTTCGACCACTAGACCAATGAGAAAGTTCTGTACAGTAAAAATCAACCATCATCTGCCTAGCCTCTCCCAAGGCTAGATAAATATTATATTGGATTGACTTCCAGTCTCACGAAATGCAGCTGAATACTAGTATTTTACATGGAGCGTCTACCTAACTAACCTTTACAACCCAGTTACTGGGTAAAAAGACACCCCTGGTAAGACTGGTTATCAGACTTCCAGAGTTCTGACTACCCTAAATATCACCAAAAAGCGAAGTAACTGTACAATAGTATGGTTTTCCTGTATTTACAAACACAAAATATATCTTAAGCTAACACAAGCACAAAGTTCGCTTTACCGAATGTAAGAAATCTGGGACACAACATCGTCTTAGATAATGAGGTGCTTGCAACTGTAGAATCGGCCGTTTTTCTTGGCATAACAGTAGATGCCAAACTTCAGTGGGGATCACATATATCAAGCCGAGCGGGAAGGCTCAGTTCGGCCGCCTACGCCGTCAGAAAAGTAAGACAATACACTGACGTTGATACAGCTCGGTTAGTCTATTTTAGTTATTTTCATAGCGTTATGTCCTACGGCATTCTGCTGTGGGGTAAAGCGGCTGACATTCAAAATATTTTTGTTCTTCAAAAACGAGCTGTTCGTGCAATTTACCAACTAGGTGCTAGAGTTTCTCTGAGAGAATTTTTTAAAGATATTAGTATTCTCACGGTGGCATCGCAATTCATCTTCGCTAACATCTTATATTTCAGGCAAAATATACACTTATACCCTAAAAACAGTGATACTCATAATATTAATACTAGAAATAAGGACAAACTACGTGCTCCCTTTCACCGGCTTCATAGGGTTCATAACTCATTTGCTGGGCTTGGTATAACCTTCTATAACAAGCTTCCCTCTTCTTTGCTAGATTTACATTTTAATGCGTTTAAAGCGAAAGTAAAATCAAATCTTTGTTCGAAGGCATACTATTCTATCAACGACTACTTAAACGATAAGAATTGTTGGTCGCTGTGATTAACTCAAGACAACGTTTATGTTCTTTCACCAGAATTAGCTTAACTACTGACAGGTCATATGAATTACTTCATATCATTGTTTATTTAACTTGACTGCATAAACCATTTCTTTTTTTTTTTATTAATTAAATTTTCATTTATCGTTGAATGATGGTTATATGCTATTATTGTATAGAATCAAGTTCTTCCAACATAACAGACAGCTGTGCTGCTGGGGAGTTTGTTGCGCCACTTCTTCTTCCCAGCTAAAGCACTAGGAAGTGGTGAAGGGCGGGCTTTTTGGGGGGACTGTCTTATGTAATTTTGACGTTCAGAAAGTGCTGACTCTCAGTCTAGTTTGAATAAATTACTTTTGATTTTGATTTTGAACCGCCTTACAGTCCATCTACGTTTTTTGGTCTTCCCCTAGTTTCACCGAACTTATTTCGCAATAACGTACCTAACTACAGAGTAGCAGGGACATCGACGCGCAAACTATAATCACGAATTCAGCACATGATTCTACACCCAATACCGTAGAAATTTTTCAACGGTTAACATTGAACAATCTGCTGTTTCATAGAAAAATACAATATCTACGCGGTCTAAACGTATGGAAAACCAACTTCTTTTTTTATCAACCGACGAAAAAGCAGGGGTTCAGAATCAATGAATCAGATGTTCTTGCCACCCTGTATACGATAAAACTCATATCAACAATAGCCTCAAAAGTGCAAAACAAACAATTAACTTTAAATAATTCAAAATCAGTTTCACATTTAGTGAAGCGAATCAGGTTCCGAACACCAAACCAGCCAGAGAATGTTCACCATTTAATCAAAACAGCCACTAAATACCTCACAAACTGCAAATTGCACGTGGGCAAGTGAATTAACAATTTAATTAACATTTGCACACTAATTCGATATACAGATATAATGAGGTTCAGATTGTGTACTGGTGCATGCGAACGTACTGATTCTGGAGTTTCTACGCGAGTGTAGAGTATCACGCTGGAGGTCCTTAGTGGGGTACGTAGAGAAGTTGCGTGAACAATACATACCTACTTGTGCGCCATCAAATATTTTTGAACACTCTAAACAGCCACGTCAAAAATGCGACCAACAGGCTGCATGCGCCTTCACGCATTTTCCTGCGGCCCGATCCAATTTTAAAACAGCCTCTCGATGCGGCCGGGTATTGCAAAAATATATCAAGAATCAGACGCTTTTTTTTTGGATGGGAAATCTTCAAATAACTTCTCCCGCTCTGGGTGGAGCAAGAGGGCGTGTCAGACTTTTACCGACTAAAACCCACCCGTGTTCCCTCAGTTGCCTGTGTGCCAGGGACGGCGGTATCTATTTCGAACAACCCGCACCCCTGGCAGGCATCTGCCCTTACGGGCCCCATCAGTTGCTGCTGACATCTCTTTGAGGCGCGCGTGGAACACAATGCACCGTCGACCCGAGCCTGGTCCTTACCGGACAGCCAGCTACCCATTACTCGCCGTCCGCAAGCCCGTGCCTACGGTGGCCGGGAATCAGCCTGGGGTTCCCGATGCCCAGGGCGTCTCCTGCGAAGGCTAGGGCCGTGAGGGCGCATGTACTGCCTCTCCCTCACGTGCGCTGCCTCCCTCTTTGCGAGCATCACTGCTTCGCTAAAGGAGGTACGGCTAACAATGCACTCTCACTCCGTACCATGGCCTGGACCAGGGCCAGACGCGGGAGATCGTCGCCGTCGATCGCCTCCACGAGGACACGGCGGTGCTCCGCCCAAGCCGGGCAGACCTCCACCGTATGCTCCACCATGTCCTCAGGGCGATCTTCGCAGTGGAAACACCCGGGCGTTTCGTCCCGCCTTTTCCGAAACAGGAACCACCCGAAACAACCGTGTCCGGTGAGGACCTATGTCAGGCGGAAGGTGAGGATGCCATGCGGCGGCAGTCCCCTCTTTGAGGAGTGGCTTGAGAGGCGTCTCAAGCAACTCCTCAAAGAGGGGACTTACCGCCGCAATCGTGGCGTGCCCAGTACTGGGTTGCGACAATCGCACTCTCCACGTTGCCATGAGATCCCGCCGGAGCTCTGTCCGCTGTGCCGCGATTTACCGCGGTAAGAGAGCAAGTATCAAGAATCAGACACTGAAAGCTGGACCGGGTGGATGTCATAGAAATTCAATAACGACCCAATTGAAACAAAAATTTGAGTCTTGGTCTAAAAAAAACAGTCGAATTGAGAAATTAAAAATTGAAGATATGTGACATCTACTAATCCGCACTCCCTCTCGCAAAGAGGAGGCCTTCGTCCAAGCGCACAGTGGAACGAATGTATGGGAGCGGTTGGACGTAGACATGTCCGAAAAATAAGAGTAAAATTATGACAAACTAATGATGCCATCTTATTCGATTACTTAATGCCTTCATAAATTGTGGTGATGAATTTCTTCATAACTCCCATATTTCGGGAGTAATTTGAGAAAATGTGAAATTTTACTATGAAAATGAGTGTATCGAGCTCTCTCCCTCCTGATTCCGGGCTTGTTTCAAGTAGCGGTCTCTAATATCGTAATGCTATTACTAAGAGCTATATTTAATACTAAGACACATAGTGCGCCAAATGTGCACTTTCTGGGATAAAAGGAAATGAAAATTTAAAAAAAAAAACGTTTTTTCCCCATTTGTATTTACTTTAAACCGCAGACAGACTTATTAAGAGGTCTATAAATATATTATATATATATACAGAAATATATATTAACAAAAATATTCACAAGAACTGATGAGAGTATGACTTTTAAGTAAGTTGATAATAAATTACCTAGTTTCATTAAAAGTACAATAAATAATTAAGATGTAAGCTCTAATTTACTAAGTTACACATTTTAAAACAATAACATCATTTAATTATCTTCGTCATCATCATCATCATCAATTAATTCTAATTCAGAATCGATGTCCGCTAAATCATTTATGTTAACAAATTCGATATCACTTTTCTCAGAATCCGTAAGCTCATAAAATTCCTTAAAAGAAGATTTTTTTACAAACTTATTTCCTTTTGGACGGATACTTGTAACAAGTGGATCAGAAGACAGTAAAAGATTGTGCATAATATCTTCATTGCATGAGATACTGCTATGCTTTCGAGAATGCCCCTCTCTATATTTTCTAAAATCTTTATTTCTAGCCTCAGATGCCTCTTCGGATAGAAAACCAATGGGCACAATTGACATGTTCTGAACTATGTCTGGCCCATGCATTAAAATTTTATGAAGTGAAGAAGGCATATAATACCATGGGTATAACTCCACGTAAAGCTTAGCAGTATCAAAGCAGAACTCTCGGAATTTAGTTACGTTGATCTTCTCTCCTGATGAAATACACTGCAAGATCACACAGATTTTTCTTAAAAGCATAGCATCTATTCCGGTCAGTTCAGCAGATTTAGTGTAGTTTTCAAAAAATCTCCTTGCCGAGTTGCCATTGTTGGTGGATCCACTGCCTTGTTTCACAACATCGAGAAGTAAGCCCGTTTCTCTTCTTACAGCCTCTTGAACTCTTTTCTTCCTGTCATCAACTTGCCTTTTTGCTATATCACCCCTTACTTGCCATGATTTTATGTCTAATTTGTAGGAAATGTGTAATAAGCATTCCATTGAGCGAATCCAAGCGTGAAGGGTGCTTAAGCTATATTTATACATGTCCTCGTTTGCGTGTTTATCTTTGATTAACTCTAAATTATTCATTTCTTTAGGACAAGCCTTGCATATGTCACACACTGAAGCTGCTGTATTGGATATAATGGAATGAATTTTACCATCAATCATTGTCAACAGCAGTTGGTGTTTGACACTAATTCCATCAGTGATGGTGGATGGAGTTAAGGCTTCAATCTCTGCTTCGATTTCAGCCATCTCTCTCTGCACATTTTCTTTGGTTTCCTTTATAAACTTAAACAATATTGGCCGGCAAAATGAAGTGGAAGATGGTCGCTCGTTTTCCCAAATTGTTACACCTTTTGAGACGAGCCGCAGTGGTACAAGACTAATCATAAAATTACTAGCAAGATCGATTTGCTCATCTTCACTCGTCCTTTGATGATAAATGCTTTGGCTAGATGATCCGTCAAAACCCCATTTGCTGGTCAATACGAGCTGTTGATTGGGATCAACAGGGGTTTCTAACGACCTAATAAGTCTTCTTGTTAAATCCATCAAGGCTTGTAATTTGATTTTTGCAGAGCTCTCTGTAACTGTGAGATCTTCTTTGGCCGGATAGCACTTAATTTTTTCTTTAACCAACATGTAGTAACTCGGGTATTGAAGAGCTCCTTCTTGAGTGTTGAAATCCCGAAGAGTGTTATAGCGCCATTTCGATAAGTTCATCGATACATAAAGAGCCAATGCCTTCAAAGGGGATATTTCCCGTACCTGAATTGATTTACCTTCAATGAAGGCTTTGATTTTTGAGGCCTCTTCTGGATTCTCCGTCAAGTATTTCATAACATAAGCTGTATCGCTTTGTCCTGCCTTTTGAAGCGCCCTTTCGGCCGAAAACATAATTTCAGCGCTGCTACTGCTGCATGAAAGACTATCTTCAGTGCGTCTTCTTTTTTGCCGGTTACTAAGGTCCTCAAAAGATTTACGAGGACTAGGATGTGTACAAGTTGAAGCATCAGATTTAGCAGGAGAAATTATGGGCTCGATGACGTCACTTCTATTTTCTGTAGAAGGTTCCATATTTTCATTCTGTAATTCCGGCCATTGAATTGCAGCCTGTAGCCAAATCTCATGTTTCTTCCGAAACTTATCTGTGCTTCTTCCAGACTGTGTCCATTTTGCATAAATGCGGTAGCAAAATCGACGACACCAGTCTTTTAAACTTGTTTCAGCACTTTCACATAACTGAACACAACTGTTATCTTTTAAAACACTGAACAAATAGTTAAAGTCGCGTAAATCTTTATGTGCGCGTGCGCATAAAGCAACGTGAATATCAAGATTTGTATTAAAATTTGGAAAATACATTGCGAGATTAGCTTGGATACAACGAGGTGTAAATCAACACTGATTTTAAAGTTACTAATAGTGACCTATTTATATAAAATCCAGGTATCCCAGGTATCCTTTGTTAAATATTGCAAGGTAATTAGTTATTGTGATAATTAGTAAATGATGCATGCTAAATTAGTGTATTAAGAGCCATTTAGTAATTAAATAATAGCAATGTTCTTATCAGTAATCATTAGTGCATCAGTTTTATATGTAAACCTTAAGTCCCTAATTATATATCCTAATTAGCTTATATCTTCTCTAATTGGCTGCTCAGAAATGTTATTGTAATAAGGTAAACCTTTAGAAAAACGGTTTTAATCAACAAAATAAACAAAAAATAAAAAAATTGTGTTATAAAATAAACATCACTCTTTATCCCAGAAAGTGCACATTTGGCGCACTATGTGTCTTAGTATTAAATATAGCTCTTAGTATTAGCATTATGATATTAGAGACCGCTACTTGAAACAAGCCCGGAATCAGGAGGGAGAGAGCTCGATACACTCATTTTCATAGTAAAATTTCACATTTTCTCAAATTACTCCCGAAATATGGGAGTTATGAAGAAATTCATCACCACAAGTTATGAAGGCATTAAGTAATCGAATAAGATGGCATCATTAGTTTGGCATAATTTTACTCTTTTTTTTCGGACATGTCTACGTCCAACCGCTCCCATACATTCGTTCCACTGTGAAGCGGTGGAAACATTATACACCGTGACATTTTAGTCGTCTTTCAACGGCAGCCCACTTACTTGTATCCAATGACTACTAATCATTTATATGCAAAAAAAAATATTTTTGAACACTTGCATAATGAAAAATAAATAAAAAAATATCATTCACTAAAACCCATGACGTAGTTGAAAGACTCTGTTATGAATTAATGATGGAATGTAATGGTACGTAGGTAGATATCTTCTACCGTTTGATACGTAAACATTATTAACAGGGAGGGTGTTTCATAATTCTAAAGAATTATTTATTTTTCTTTGTACCTATTTTCTTAATTAATGGTAACAATGTTTTAATCGCTCCTAGAGGTATTTTATGACAAATACATTTAGTGAACCACCTTTGTAAGACGACTAAAATGTCACGGTGTATTATGGCTGCTTATGCTAAAGACATCACAGGTGAATAACATCTTAATATAAATAAATGTCCACTACTTCTCACGTGACAACCAGGAAGCTGTGGCGGTAGTAATGGAACTAATATTAATCAATATCTACCGGCTCCTAGACAGGCCCAATCAGACGAGATGCTAGCTCAATTGTGAGTACGCTCATGCACAGAGTTGTTATGAGACGGAGAATTTAAAATTGAAATTCAATTTGTTTTTTTTTTTCGTGTGGATGGGGTATTGAAAGAGGAAGTAAGAAATAAGGTTTAGTAGGCAGAGATTTTTCCATAGTCAGATAAGTTTTATTTTAAGAATAATATGTCAATTTCACATATTTTCCATACAAAATTAGTATTTTTTTGTATAAAATCAGTTATACAGCAATTTATTCCTGAGATAAATATCTGAAAACTCAGGCAATACTTTATTCCTAAATAATAAAAATATTATAAAAATATTTTGCACATTTGTAAAAATGTAACAGTTATGTACTTATATGAAAAAGAGGGAAAATAAGGACGGGCCAAAAATTAAAAAAATCGTCCGTATCACTGTCAACCCATTGGTTAGTCCATTATCCAATTTTCCAATCTATCCTCTTAAGAGTCGACCAACCGCTTGTTGATGTCTCGAAAAACCAAGTGTGCACGCAGACCCCGTCCATAGCCCTAGTGTTAAAACCAAAACGGCTCGAATATTATCATCTGCCTAGCCTTTTCCCAACTATGTTGGGGTGGGCTTCCAGTCTAACCGGATGCAACTGAATACCAGTATTTTACATGGAGCGACTGGCTATCTGACCTCCACAACCCAGTTACTGGGTAATACGGTACCCCTTGGTAAGACTGGTGGTCTGACGTTTGACGACCCGTAACGACTGTCAAAGATCCACAAATGACAGCCGGGACCAACGGCTTAACGTGCTTTCCGAGGCACAAAGGGGTCTTGGTATGTGAAGACAGTCACCCATCCACGGACCAACTGCGTCAGGCGTAGCTTAACCTGATCGATCGATCCGTGCGGCTGTTATTACTTAGCCACAAACCCGTGCGGCTCGAATATATAACTCTCAATAAGATTGGAATATTTTCGCCGTTTGAAGTTTTCTACACCTGCAGCGGCCGCTCCAAAACATCCCGCCGTACTAGGAAGATGGGATGGCGCAAGAGTTAAAATAATGTTACAGGTGTAGTTACTACTCCATTTTATATCATTATGCTTGCAGAATTATATCTGTCCAATGAATTTCTTCTTCTTCCATCCCTTAATCCCAGTTTTATTTGGGAACGGGTCATCTTGTACCCTGGTGCCAGGACGAATTGTCCTGGGTCATCCTAGGAGTTAGGTTCTGCAATTTCATGTCCCTCTCGATTATAGAGTAACTTGGCAACAGGGGGTCTTCCTCTTCCCAGGAGTTTCGAAGGGAAACTATCAGCTTTTAGTTTGTCCGTTATTGGGGCCACTCCGAAAGATCCTCTCACGTCCTCATTGCGTATTCTGTCCTGTCCAGACGTCTTACACAGCCCGCCCAGCGCAGCATCTTCATTTCGGCTGTGCGCATGCTTTTTTACTATTCTCCAGCACTCCGGTCCATACAACATAGCGGGTGGGACAGCAGTATTGTAGATTTTTCCCTTAGATTAATACTGGCATGCTGTACAATAAATAATCCTGAAATATGACATTACTTCACTCAATCAATGGGACGATTGCAATATAGAAACACATTCATATTTGTACATGAGTTATTTGGCTCTTAAAACATTCTTAATGAAGTATCCTAAATCATGCACGACCAGCACAATTGTTCGCTCGCACACAAAATACTTACACAAAGAGGAATTTAATTTCGCCACGAAAAGAATTACTTGAACAGTTTATTGCTACAAAAAGTATGAGAAAACTAAGTAAAGAGTTTAATAAAAACAAGCGATGCTACTTTTTTATCAATTTCCTTGCTGACAATAGAATGTTAATAGCTTTTGTCTGGGAAATTTTGTAAGGGTGTGATCTGTGACAGACTTAACCAAGCCATCCATGGTACCAAGCTTCACGCTCAAGCGTTTTGCGACAGAAAGAAACAAATGAAAGATTCCAATTAATATTTTTGTAGAACACAGGTAAACAAAAAGTACAGACGTCAATATGAATTAAATGAACACAAACACAAATATTCTGAATAAAACATCTAATTAATTAAACATTCAAAATTAATAAATAAAACGAAATTACCTTCAACAAAAAAAAACGAATGTCAACAAATTATAATTTTTCGTCTAGGTACTCATGGACTGAGTAACAAATATTCTTTTATATTTAATAAATTACGAACTATCTTTTTGAAATGGTGTATGTCGAGATCTTTTAATGGATTGGTTATCTTGTTATATATTTTGGGCGCCATTCCTAAAAAGCTCTTTGAATATAGCACAGTATTGTGCGCATATCTCTTTGTTGCGTCGCGCGTCGTCTTGAACTCAATATTTGAAACAAACGCAAGTTTAATTTTACAAACACTGCTATCTCGTAAAGGCTTCTTCAAACAGCCGCGACGCGACAGCGCGACGCGACACTTGTAGAACAATTTCCATTAAGTTTTATGATGATTTTATAGAACTTGTTCTACGAGTGTCGCGACGCGACGGTCGCGTCGCGCTAGTCTGAACGAACCTTAACTATATAAACAGGGCAAAAAAAGAAGTTTATATTTCTTAAAAATAAGTTGTTTGGATTATGCCCCGATTCACAGCGACGCGACGTGCGGACGACTGCGACTGCGCGACCTGCGGCGACTTACGTCAAGCGACGTGCGCCAGCCGCGGGTGCGTGTCGCTTGACGTAAGTCGCCAACAGGGCGATAAGCGGAGCGACTATTGTACCGACTAAACAAATGTGTGTACGACGTAATACGCTTCGGCAGACCGAATGGTCCCGCCATTCGGCCATTATTTATCTCGTCCAGTCATCTTTGCAAATGTCACCTGTTCCAATACGAAGGAAACAGAGCTGATACTTAATTAAACTTAGGAGAGTTATTGCCTAAAGTCGTATGTCTGTACTATTAATATGTAGGTATATTTTTGTGTAAACACGGACGTAAAAATATCGTGGCGGAATTTTTTCTCGCACTGGATCTTCAACGCACTGCTCAACGCCGAGAGTTGAAAATTCAACAATGTGTTGTTTCGAAGCGCTGGAATGCACTCTGCTAGATTCTCAATGCCTGGTTCAACACCGAGAGTTTAAAATCCAGTCGACTAAGTCATAATCCTAATAATATTATAAACGTGAATACCTAAAGGGAAAACAGAACTAATCAATAAAAGTATTCTTTGTATGGCATCATTGATTAACAACAAGTTACCTGATGATGTCAGAACGTTACCTGTTCACCAATTCAGCTGCACAAATACTAGTAAATAAATGTTATTACAACGGCAAGGAGTACTTACAGGACAAAAATATCGATAGATACCTATAATAAGACAAAACTGACATTGAATAATATAACAATAAAAATAGTGCGACAAGCAGTAATAATTTTATTTGATATTTATGTAATTTTATTTTAATGACATAAATTTTCATCTGAAAATTTGTATTTTTAATGCCTTGACATTTGTAGTTCTTATTCTGAATTTATTTTAATATTTTTGTTTTTTATTTAATTATAATAATTTTGTAATGTTATTTTAGTAATTATATAATTTGATTATCGCTAATGTAAATATTTGCACATCTTATCAAGTACAGTATACAGTGTATTTTATATTTATTTGTAACATCTTTTTATACATTATATAACAAATAAATAATTTGATTTGATTTGATTTGTGAAAGTTTGTATGTGTGGATATTTGTTACTCAATCACGCAAAAACGGCTGGACGGATTTGGATGAAATTTGGCACACAGATAGTTTGTAACCTGGAAAAATATATAGGATCCATTTTATCTCAATAGTATGTTCCCGTGGGATAATTTTGCTCGAATGGCATGCGGGCGAAGCCGCTGGTAAAAGCTAGTATTATAATAAAAGCGAGATTTTAATAAATGATTCGTATGATTTAAACGTTTTATAACTCAAACACTTTATACTCCATCACTTTTCATCTTTCTAAGAAATACCTACTTACGGCTTCTTAACTTAAGGTATATTTTCCTACAACGCCCTGTAGACCTTCACCAAACATTAAAAGCAAAGTCTGAAACCTAGAATAGAATGTTTTTCTTTGTATTATAATGACCTAGAACGGAGGTATATAATTAAAAATACTTTATAAATCTTCCATCAGTATATTTTCTGCAAAGCATGATGTATTCATGTGTTGTTATAATAGCCGACATGACAAATGGTTCTAAGCTCCTCCCTATACACGAAAACAAACACATTTCGTTTTTGTTGGCGAAATTACTATCATCATTATTGCATAGTTAAAAATGTAAGTTAATTGCTTTATAACGTGTATCTTAGGACGACAAAATACAAAAAAGTCGACCGAAACAAAACAAAAATACAAAATTATAAATTCAGAAAATATTTAGCACACCCTCTACTACAAATAGGACTTCCACATAACTGGCAAAATCATCATCATTTGCCTAGACTTTGCTTTTCCCAATTACGTTGGGGTCGGCTTCCAGTCTAACCGGATGCAGCTGAATACCAGTTTATTACACGGAGCGACTGCCTATCTGACCTCCACAACCCAGTAACTGGGTAATACGATACCCCTTCGTAAGAGTGATTGTCAGACTTTCTGGCTTTTGACGACCCGTAACGACTGTCAAAGATCTACAAATGAAAGCCGGGAATGGGTATATTATGGGTGCATTATAGTCGTAGTGGGTAGTCTTTACCTCTGCTAACCCTTCGATGATTATGATTACAGATGTGATGTTACGTTGTGTATTTTTGTCTTTTTAATCCATAATGCTAGCTTTTTAATCTTAACCACGATTCTTGAATTCAATAACAATAATTTGCAACACACATCATTATCTGTCTAACATTAGCACACCTCTACATACTTATATTATTGAACGATAGTTTAAAAAATGGAAAGGAATAAAACTAGTTACTTTTGAAAATTAGCACACCTCTTCATACTTGTATTCTTGAACGATAGTGTAAAAAAATGGAAAGAAATAAAACTAGTTACTTTTGCAAAACTGCTTTCAAATACTAAACAGAAATCTCAACCAAGTTCTTCGTTGCAAGTGCATAAAGCCATGTCAACGGTAGCTCTCCCAGTTAATACAAATATGAAACAGAAAATTACCAACACTTTCCTTCACTGAGCTCCTAATTTGCGCTGCCTTTTAGCGTTTAATTAAATTTTTATTTATAAGAAACTAGCGTTTTTTACTGTTACTTTCCACCTAACAAGATAGAAGAAAATAAAACAACATAGTGTTTAATTAGTATTTGCTCAGTTTACCGCTCAAGGTGCTCGTTTTGTTTTAGTCTCTTCGAGGCAGTGAAATAAAAACAGGCTAGAGATACGCTGTTTAGGATTATTTGAAGTCTTACTTGGTGTTGTACCTACTAAGAAGAAGAGGTAGCAGGACGCAGTATAACTTCATCTCCACTCAATCCACTCAATCTGTGTGGTTCTTTCTTCAAAAGACCATTTCAGACACCGATCCACATGGTCTTCACATGATCTGACCAAGGTTATGTCTGGACTTTAAAAGAGACTGTGACCTCTGAGTTTGTTTCGGCCTTTCTTCTCAGAGTAGTCAGATAGGAAACGCCGACCTCATCTAGTTTAAAAAATATGATTGACGTGTAAAAGTGTTTGTACAAACCTACTTACAGAAATAAAATCGTTTATCATTTATCATTTTATCATCTCTTTCTATTCGTGCTATGGATTTCAATGACATACCCCGAAAAATTGTCAATTGGCAGTGGATAGATCACATTTCTCGCGGAACAGATGGCCAACGGGCCGAAAGATTTTTGAGAGGCGACCACGTACTTGAAGACTTAGCTTTGGAAGGCCTCCCACAAGGTGGATCGATGACCTAGTGAAGGCCGCAGGAATCTGCCGGATGCGAGAAGAACAGAACTGGTCGAAGTGTCGGGTCTTTGGGACGCGTTTTCAGTAGTGGACGTCTTTCGGCTGAAATGATGATGATGACCATAAAGTCTACCGCTGCAAACAGTCCTTTCTATAACCGTTTTTTGTTTTGTTATTTGCAGACTGCAGGAAGTAGTTACTAGTCAACCATGAGGAAAAAGGTCTGACTGCCCAGGGTTCTTTGGACACAGTCGGACGTGCACGGGAATGTACGTGTAAGTCCCTGGCCCCCTACTCATGGAAGTAGTAGCAACCTTTCTGTTTTAAAGTTTATTCGAGTGCGCGCGACACTATAAACGCCATTTTGTTTCGCTCGGCTAGTCTTATTTAGCCAGTCTCTGCTGGCACGCCACCAGTGGGATGGGTGACGGCTTGCTGTTCAGCTTACAGACCGATTTGCGAACACAAGTGTGATGTCATCTTAAAATGTACTCGAATGCAATTGATTGAAATCCTAATTTGAACGACAACTTATTTGCTGTGTCGGAGCGGTGCGACGATCTCCCCATCCATGAGGATTTCACCACAAAAACGGGTGCTTTTGGCTTTTATTTAATATCACCATTAACAACATTAGTTGCATAAAATAAAAGAACAAACAACAACGACCAATGTGTATCAGGAACTATTATCAATGCAATCAGTTGTGCAAACTCGGGTATCTCGGCATGGGATCTACGACGGCACTGACAGCCGCATGCCATGTGGTTATGTAGGCCAGATGGCGCGTGTCAGTTTGTGTTATATTGTAGGCATGCATCTGAAAGGTGTGGTCAAAGAACATCATTCAAGTTTCGAACATTTTGCTAGCAAAATTAAAATAGCCAACCGGAAAAAAAAACGCTTTTCTTGCGGAGCGGAAAGGATCTGTGCCAATATAAACCAATTGAATCTAAACTCCGCTCCACTCCGCTTGGATGAAAAATATTCTACAGGTAAATATTGTCACAGCTCCGTTCCTCTCCTCTCTTCCGCCATGCGCCAGTGAACAGGCGGCTTAAAGCGTGGTATTGATCATCAAACTGAGCAACTTTCTTCATGGAATCAAAATCGTAATCGCAAAAAAATATCTCCTGCCCCTCCTGACACACGCCGTTTCCAGTGAAGTAGGTTATTATGGTACCTGATGGCTCGCCCCAAGAATCTTGATATGCAGCCATTTGGAATATCGATGTACAGCTATGCGCAAATTCTCACTGGCCCTACCCTACATCGCACTGCCCAATGTTGACTCCTACAACGTTAATAAAATATGCAAATTGTACGCCACCGAATAACATCTGGGTAGTCGGCTAACGGAAAATAAATTAAGCTAAATTAAACTATCCAATATAAATATATTGGATACTTTAATTAACAAAATGAAAAAAAACAAAATAACAATAGGATTATTCTAGTTACCGGAACCTATTTTTACGATCTAGACGTTCAAGTGACTAAAAGAGACAATAAAATTGTACACTTATCTAATAACTCTAGAGTATTATACAAAAAAAACCGGCCAAATACGGGTCGGACTCGCACAGGGCAAAAAACGGCGAAAAAAACACGTTTCTTGTATGTAGACCCCTTTAATTTTTAACTTTGTTTTCAATTTTATTCTTTGTTATTATGGCGCCATACAACAGAACAACAGAAATACACATTCTGTTTTCATACATTTCAACTGTCTATCTATTAGATACGAATCATGAGATACAGCTCATTGACTGACAGACGGACGGATGGCGGAGGGTTAGTAATAGGGTCCCGTCGGTTACCCTTCGGGTACGGAACCTTAAAAAGCATTAAATGCAGGTTACAAAAAATGTATTCAAAATTCGACCCCTCTCAAAATAGACCATCAAAACTTTACATAACATTTAAATAAGCACATGATTGTCCTCTGTGGCACTAACACTTTTTGTATCACTTGTCCACCCAACTGTACCAATCCTGCCAGTGTTCCATTAAGAGTGTCTCAGTTTCTAATTCAATTGTACGGGAGATCCCGGCGCGCACAGTTTTTTACCTCTCCTAGCGGTAGACCCTGATTAAATATTAAATATGCACGGCCAGAGAATGTCTACTGTGATATTATTCCGTGTGGTAGTCGTGTCTGAAGTTTAATTGACTGGGAGACATGATTAGGAAAAGGTGTAGAGACTGAAATGTAGTATTCGTGTTTGAAGTTAACAGTCAGTGTGGCAAAAATCCCTAAGAGTTTTAAGATATTTAAAGCAAGAAATAGATTTAACACAAGCATTGCCTTGCTGTTACTGACCTACAGTAATATAGAGGTGATTGAATCCAAAAGCCTAGTGCCCCAACATGTCAAAATATCATTCGAATACAGAATGTTATAGAAATTAGTCGTGATTAATAACTATCGTGAGATGAGACTACCCCTTGAAGACTATGCACAATAATTCGATAAATTGAAAAACTATGAAACATTCTGACAGATATGTATTATCAAAAGGATATGGACTAATGATGGAAACAAAGTGGAATCATTTGAACGGAACAGACAGGATAAAAGGCCAAACTAAGAATACACAGGACGAAGTGTCCACTGCTCAGTGTCGAAAAAGGAAGTGTCAAAAGACAGGCTAAGAAGATTGATTGATGGTCGTAGATACTTACTAAGACTAGAAATCATATTGCCAATGAAGAAGTAAAATCTGTTCATTTTGTTAATTCTTCAGAAGATTAATGATTCGACTTAGAAATTCTAGAACGAGCATGTGTAATAATAATCAGGCTCAGAACAATGAGCAATTTGCACATAATGAATCAGTGCGTGCGAAGTGTCATAAACTGCAATTGGCTTGATTAAAGTGATGATGGAGACTATTTGGAGTGCAGTGTTGAGTCAACTAGGATTGATTCAGGTATAGTCCTACAATAACTCAAAGAGTCACCGTCTTTTGTTAAACAAGTGAATTTAAACATGGAAGTAGTTAAAATCAGTGCATGATCAGCTTATTACTTTCCCACTGCTGGGGCACAGGCTTTTCTGTGAAACTGAGTGGGCCACAGTGGGTGGTGGATAAAATCAGTGAGTAATCGGAATATGAAGTGACATTTCTAGGAGTCTTATAAAGGATTTGACCATGTGTAAAATTCAATTCAATAGTTCCCCGTAAGAAGTCTTTAAGGTCCAGTGCACAGGAAGATACTATTTGTCTCTCCACTTGACATTATCCATTAGCCTTTTACTATAAAGGAATGAGACCACTGGATAGAAATGTAAGTCATAACAACCACAAAGGTCTGTATTTATTTATGGTCCTGGCAATATTTATTTAGGTCCGTGTTATATGTTTCGTTGATGATATATGGTCTGTATTGTTACAATTGTTGCTAGGCCACTCAGAACACATATTTTATGAGGCTACAATGGGTAAATTTCATACATTTTATCATACAAAAAATATTTTGGGGCCATGAAGCCCATTAGGGCTTTAATATTTCGGCAGCTATATCTAACTGCAAAAATATTAAAGCCATAATGGCTTGATTTGCTTCGATATTTCCGCAAGTGTCCTTGATATACCTACTATATAAAACTTTTGACAAAAGAAACCTTGTTGTAAGTTTTGTATTTTCGTTTTTACCACTTTGAAATAAAAATAATTTATCACTCTGCAGTGTCTTTTTCAGAAGTCTGTGGTAATATTTCTTTGTCGTGAAAATGTTTTCAATTTTTCACTTTTTCAAAATCAAAATCAAAAGTCATTTATTCAAACTAGGCTGAGAGTCAGCTCTTTTTGAAAGTTAAAATTACATAAGACAGTCCTCCAAAACGCCCGCCCTTCACCACTTCGTAGTGCTTTAGCTGGGAAGAAGAAGTGGCGCAACTAACTCCCCAGCAGCAAGCTGTCTGTTAAGTTAGAAGAACTTGATTCTATACAATAGTAGGTAAGTAACATTACGAAACACAAAAAACATTAAATTTACCATATGTCAGCTAGCACACGCCAATATACCAAACAAAACATTGAAAACTATAGGTACTGAAGTAGAAATAAATAGTAATAAATAATAAAAAACGTAAACAGACCTTACGATCTAAATAAAAGCCTCCAAGTATAAAGGGCGTGCCCGCTTACATATGCAATTCTGCATTATGTAAATATAGCTATAACTTGAAGTAACAAAAGTTAAACTAGGACCTTTGGAATAAAATGAATACAAAGTTAATGCGATTAACTATAACAAAACCATGGTCAGCAAGACGACCTGTCACCACAAGCAGCACCCGTTCACGAGCATAACGCAACTACCTACCCTACACTTATTCGTATACCACTACTTGCTGTGACCGAAATGCCTGATAGTGCCTGAAAGTTGTAAAATATAATCAACACACACAAAGTGGATTAAATACATAATATTGAAGTCAACTCAAAAAAAACTGTCAAAACAAAATTATTAAAATTCATACGGGACCACCGCGCGACCTTCCTCTACCAAAAGATTTGTAATCTCCTCCTTTTTTGAAGTCGTTTAAATTCTTTAAATTGCACGATAATTATTAATAAAAAAATACAAACTTATTTTTATCTTATCCCTCGTTAACCGACGACAACGGCCACACTTACCCGTTTGTCTTATCAAAAACCGTTGTTTGACCTTTCAAAAGCGAACTAAAAATACAAATCAGGAAACGAAGAGAATCGAAATAAATGAGATTCCCTTGAAAATGTTGAAAGGACACTGGGGACGGGCGATGGGATAACTCAATATTCGTATACATTTTTTTGGTCTTTCGTACTGACATATCTTGGCGTATTGCTGGCATCCCAATTTTGTACAGCTGTGTCAGAATGTGACTCACTTGTGCAAAATTTGTTTTAATAAGTGAGTTCGAGTTCGCACTACGTAATTGGTATGCTTGTTAGTGATACGTGTTGCGTTTATGGGTCATGCTATAATTTATTGCATCTCTTCAACGTCAATTATGGTATGGCCCAATTTTTTTAATTAAAAAATTAAAGCACACAACACTATTTTTAATGTTAAAAGTTTACTGAACTGAAAATTGGTCTGTTTTCGAATAAATTTAGTCAATTGGTTTCTTGTAGAGAAATAAGTCCAACTTCTGTTCGTTTTGTTAGTATTTTGCATTTAAATGGTTGCCTATCAAAGGTCGGTAGAAGAATAATGTGTCTAACTTAGCTATTATGTAATTTTGCTGTATTAAGTACGCTTAATGGCGTTACTCAGATATGGATGGCATCACAATTTTTCTATGACGTTGCTTCTGATCCCTGTCTGCAGTAACTTAAATGTCTTGGGTTAGTCCCATCCTAAATAGCTCCACGAAAAACGATGACTCCCTCACATTAAATTAATCGAATTTACGACCCAAGTCTTACTAACCTCCTAGGCGATTCAGCGGTCAACTACTCCAGAGCGAATTAAATCGATCAACTAGAATCATTCGAATAGCATTCAAATGTTCAGTCAGAGTGGAATGTTCGTTCGAATGGAAGATCTGTACGACTGCGATATATCCGACTGTTAACGACGAAGTATTTCTAAATTTGCATTGCTTGTAGCTTACTTAGTTCCCTAGGTAAAGCGTATTTCTTAATATTACGTACATCCCTACAAAAACTCACAACTTTTGCTTTTTAACTACGATCCTTACATACCTTTGCTTCGTTTACATTTACATCTGGTCAGACACGCACTTGCGAGTACTACGCACCAGAACTTTCTGAAGAACATCTCTAATAAGGTCATTATTGTAAGGTCTTCATTTAGTTTTGCTTACCAATGTACGGTCACCAAAAGCATTAAGTAACCAGGGTCTTCGGATATAGTTGTTGTTTAGTAAGAAACCGAAGAATGTTTTCGAATAAAAATCAATTTAATTAATAGAAAACAAACAGTTCATTTATCAAATTCAATTTTATTCGAAAACATCCATCGGTTTCTTACCCTGGTTATAGTTATCTCTTTTGGTGACTGTGGCCCTAAAATTGTTGGGAGAGGGCTAGGTAAATTGTTTTGATTTACTAGTTTCGTTGATATCGACAAAAGCTGTGCCAATCGTTGTGATGTGCACGCTGCGGGGCGCTAAAGCTAATAAATCTACGCTTTCGGTACGCCCTGTGCATTACACAACTAGATTCAGGTTTATTTACGTAGACACTTGTTAACACCCACTTCCTCTTGCAATTCTCCGATTGATATTACTTCCTCGACCTTTTGAAGGACATAAACAAAAAGGTCATTTGACTTGACCTTTAAAACGAAACTAATCATACTGAAGACGGCGAGAATTCCCTTTTAAATGTCAGCATCTTTCTGTAGCAATTTCTGGAATAATACGAGTAATGTCGTGATTTCATTGATTTATTTTGGAAAAAGTGGATTATCTTAATACCGAATTATAATATCCACTGTGGCAGCACTGTTAAGTTATTATCATCAATTGCAACGGTCTTCTTAGATATGTTTTTACTATGACAATTTGGGCAATTTAATGTGTAATTGTACGAAGGCAGAAAACAACGGTAGAAGGTAGAAACAACGTCACCAAGCCGTTATTTCTGGGCGGGGACATAAATGTGTTTTAAAGTATTTTAAATAGTAAAATGGAGTGCGGATCATTGGTTGTTCGACAGTCGAAGAGAACAGTTGTGGAATTAAAAGTATAAGCAAGTTATAAGTATAGTTTTTCTTCATAATATCATTCTACTAAATAGTTACTATATTGTCAATAACAGAAGGCAAATTCTGATAGAAAAAAAACCGTTCAAAATGTAATCGCAATTTCATCCCAGCAATTTATCAATGTGATAATTGGAATGGATGTATTTTTGATAGATTGTCACACCCTGTTTATGCTTCTGTGGTGCACCAAATACACTTAATTTAGGCTATTGTAATCTTTTCCTTCTAATTAAGCAAGAAAGAGGCGGATATAAATTAGAGTGGTCAAATTTCGTTGAACTAAAATTGTCTTCGACGCAACTACGACGAACTAAATTAATCATGCTTAAAATCACGACAAATTGCAATCAATCGCAGGACAATCGAAACGTCATTTAGTTTGACAGTTCTAAAGCGTCATTTGTCTTTTTCTTTCGCGGTCTGTCAGTAAGAGATAGTAATACTATTATTTTAGTTTAGGTAGTGAACAAAAGAATCGGCACCATTATAATGCAAACGTTCTTAAAAATATGGGAATTGAATTGAACACTTTGGTTATAATATTCTGGTAGTTACCATAAGTTGTTTTTTGAAAGTTTTGCATCTTTAAGAGTCAAGGTTGAGGTCAAGGTTGCCTGACCTTGACATAAAGCTGGTATTTTGTGGTAATGGTGTGCATAATGAATACAAATGTGTCGTGAAATTCTTTCACGCAACGTGTTTGTGTGATTACTCAGCGTGTTTGCCGTAATCAAGGGCTAGTAAATGATGTAAGTGGAGTGAGTCGTTATGTTTGCCGTTCGTGACTACTGATAGATCTCATACTGGTGCTTGTGAGCGTGTCGGGAACGTGATTGGTCGCTTAATTTTGTTCTACCTTCATTTATTGTTGGAATCACGACGTAAATGTTATAGGTTGGAATCCATCCACAGCAATTATCCTACTAATATTGTAAATCATCCAAAAATCCAAATCCAAATTAAAACATTCAAACTTTCACGTTTCACGCGGACAAAACCTAGTGATCCATATATTTTCTTGTTTTGATTTCTGTCTCCTTACGCCACCGCGGAATATCTAATATTGTAATTTCGTCACATACAGTAAATAAGTTATCAAATTAATATTTATAAAATGAAACTTTAACAAATTGAAACATGATGACCTAATAACTCAATGCTGCTTCTGTTAATGCATTAAATCATAACTCAACTTACAATGTCTCGCAAAACTAAGGAAAATGCGGTAACGCAAGAAAATTAGTCTCATATAATTTTGACAAAACACAGCGATTCTGTACGACGACGTCTACAAATCACTCCACATGTTTCCTTGCACAATTACTGGAAGGTTGCTGGAACCTCCATATGAACAAGGAACGTAGTGTGGGGAAACAGTTAAAAAATTACTACGTATGTGTGTGTGATATGTCTCAGTTTAGTTATAGCATTTTGGTAATTTGTTAATTGTTTGTATTTGTACCATATTGACATGTAAAATATTGTTCCAATGAACCTAACTATTGTGAAGTTACTCAATGTGGTATAATATAATAATAAGTTCATTTATTTTCTCTCACAATGGGTCTGTAGCCTTAACAATTTTAAACATAATATAAATTAACATTGTGAGAGCTGGTGCCTGATGTAGGCTTTAAGAAAAATCTGTGTTACAGGTCACCAGGCTCCACTTAGTGGCTTTATACAAATTAATAGACAGGTAACATGTATTTTTTTCTACCAAACAACTAAAACAAAATATAAATAAATGAAAAGAAAAAATAAAAATGATATCAAAAGCAGTCAAAGGGTAAATGTGTAGGTGAGTGAGTAGGTGAATGGGAAAGTGGATGGGTAGGTGTATGGTGGTGAATGTGTAGGATATATGGGTGAAATGAGACGAATATGTAAGTGAATGGTGGTGAAGGGTGTAGGTGAGTCGAGAGAATGTAATTATAGTACAAGTGTCTGTGTGAACCTTGGAAATTGAAACAATGGAGCCATAAGAGCATACAGTAATTGAAATTCGTTACGAAGATGCGAAAGGAGGGATTGGATTTATTTAATTGTGTCGAGCAGTTTTTCGTTTTTAAAGAGATGATCCCGATGTAACAGAAAAATTTGTGGGCCAGACTTGAACAGAAATATTCTGATCTGCATACGTTACCCTGTCTTCGTTTGTTTTTCAAAAGATCCGAATCATAAACCAGCTGCGAGTGCTTTTTGAGGACTGTATGGAGAACAAAAGTTTGTATTATAGACAGTACCTCCCACCTTTTATACAAATCTTCTAAAGTATAACACTTAAAACTTCAAAACTTCACGATCGAAAATAATTCATTTTATTCACCAACAAGACGTGTGTCCAATCCTCATAGGATTTACTTTCATACATTGTCATTGGACTTTTTCATTGTTACCGAGAAATTAGTAGCAAACCGGAGCCCGGACCACTAAGACATGACTGGCGAATGTGAGTGTACCATAGGTACTCTTCTGCCTAACCCTTCCGGGATTACAGGCGTAATGTAATGTGTATGTGATAGTTCCGTACCAACTTCCATGTCCATATTAACCGCTAAAGGGGATGTGTTTTATAAAATCCTTAAGGGGAACCTAGTCGCGGACTCGAACTCAATGATGGGCCTGGCTAAAAAGCACGCTGTCTCACCAGGCATCGTGTCCGACAGAGGTAGTATCAGTGATGAGAAGCTAGTCTACACGCACAACATTATTGAATGAGATGCAGGATCATTTATAGTACAACAGGTGCGTGAAAAATTAAGAACAGTCTTCGGAAGATCGGATTTTATGAAAAAACCACTGCATAAATCAATGACCATCATCATCATCATCTGCCTAGCTATTTCCCAACTATGTTCGGGTCGGCTTCCAGTCTAACCAGATGCAGCTGAATACCAGTATTTTACATGGAGCGACTGCCTATCTGACCTCCACAACCCAGTTACTGGGTAATACGATACCTGTTGGAAAGACTGGTTGTCAGACTTTCGGGCTTCTGACGACACTAAAGTTCATAAATTCACATTCATAAATCAAAGACCAATAAAGTTTATTGTACTTTTCGATATTTGAGCTTTGTCGGTACCGCCTTGGTTTTTCAGATTTTACACTTCTTTTATTACTTAAACACGCCCAAAGTTAGGTTAAATTAGCAAAAAACTCTTTGTTGGCTCCTAACTTTTTAAGGGCTTTTTATTTTAGTATTCTGTTTCCGTACAGACAATATTAATAAAGAGACAAAACCATACCATGTTTAATATTTGATGTACATTGTCGAACAGTAGAGTAATACACTCCCGAAGTTTGTATGGGAAATATGTGGACTAGATTCACCTTAATGCTTGTTTTCGCCTAGGAGTTCTTCGTTATAAGGAACCCAAAATTAAATACGTATGCTGTGGTGGTGTGGTGACTGTTTTTGGTTAAGGCTGAGCGTTGTCTATCAGGGAATTAATGACTAAGATTTAAAGTGAGTAATCCAAGAACTACTCTTTCGCTCCCAAAATAATTAGGCCCATTTTTATTTTTTTCATAAAAGGCCTATCAGGTATATCAGTTTAACAACAATGAGGAAAACCAACCATCCGTCTACTAAATAATTTTCATTTTAAAACTCCCTTGAAAATTATAAGTTATTAGGTCGGCGTCTGTCTAACTGTCCAAGTTTTAACCCTTTGTCCGATCTAAGTATGAAAGTAGTTAAAAAAAAATGAAGACGTTGTAAGAAAATTTTGCTTACCGCAGACTTTCATTTGTTTAATGAAATGGCCTTTGTTTTTATCGAAAATATCGTGACCCCGATTACACCCAGATACATATTTTTGCATCGGGGCTTAAACATTAATTGTAAATAAATATGTATCTGAATAGTTTTGCAATGCTAATAATTTAGAGGTCGCTTCCTTATTATACTACTTATTTATAAGATAAAAGACTACGTTGAAGACAAGGAAGTTTGGCATTAATTCCTTCTGCACATGTGGCTTCCTTGGTAACTCATTAGCACCATAACTATGTGAGCGTCTATTAACTGCTTCCGAATTACAATGTTAATTTTATTAATTTTATTTTTTACACTTTCTGACATATTCTCGTCATTATTTGACATTATACAACACTTGTACTATCGAGTATTTATTAGTGATTCTCGTGGAAATCATATCACTTGGTTTAAATAGGTTGATTTTACTTATATAGATTCTTTTACATATTGTGAATGAGAGAACGTTGTAGGCCTACAGTTTCTATTCTTTATTTTCATTCCTCTAAGTACCTGGTACTTATTGACAGGCCTGCACTGTCCTCCCATACCTAATATCACTGTAATTTGAAAACATTGTAAAAGCCAATTATTTTTAAAAGAGTAACCGTGGAGTTTCTTGCCGGCTCTTCTCCATAGGAAGCGACAAATTGGAACCGTGCACCTAGCTTCTGACGTTTCATAAGTGCCCTTGCAGGTTTATGTGAAATAAAATATTTTGATTTGATTTGATTGATACACCTGACTAGTTATGCATTCGCGGTGTTCCTGGTATCAAAATATGTTTTTAAAAGCCGCTTCCATACTTTCATAACTAAAAATTAACTTTAGGTAAATATGCATCCGTATATCCGATCTCTAGTTATTACCGATAAATTTCTGGGAAAATAACCTAATGACTCTTTCTCTAAAACTGAACTTGAACTTGGGATCTCACGATCATAGCAGCGCTACACTTAGACCAATACACCATCGAGGCATGGAATGAATCAGTAAACCAATTCAAATATGTAACTCTGCTTCCGTAAATACATATTGTAAACTGCCTCAATGGTCTAGAGGTAATGAATTCCTGGATACGATTCCCGGGTCGGGCTAAGTGTTACTAGATTTTTACTTCTGGAATTTCTCAGTAGCAGCCCGGAGTCTGGATTTGTGCCCGGTTGATGGCATTAGGCTCGCCTCCTACTACATGGAATTTAAACATAGCTGGCGAAATCATCCATATTTCCATAGTTCCTTCCTATAGGTGCACCTCTGCTTACCCCTTTAGGGAAAACATGCTTTATGTTGTATGCATCTTGGTAAGCTGGAACATATTTATGGGCCAAAAAATACCCCAGTGCCTAAAAACCCGCATTTTCAACCAATGTGTCCTGCCACAAGGGAAAGGGGCAGGGATGGGAAGGTTCCGAGACATGGACGCTCACAAAGGAGACGTCCAGCGCATACGACGAGTAGCACAAAGGGCCATGGAGCGAGCCATGCTTGGCATAACTACTAGACCGAGTGAGTATCACCGAAATCCGTTATCGGTCTTGACGTCGGGGACAGGTCGATGCGCCACAAAGTGGAGTTGAGAAGGACATCTAGTTAGACGAGGAGATGGCATGAGATGGGCGATGGACTAAAGCAGTAAACGAATGGTGGCCATGGTCATGCCAAAGAAACCAGGGCCATCCTAAAGCGCGTTGGGTTAATGATATCGTTAAAGTCGCGGGAAACACATGGATGTGAGACGCACGGAACCGAGAAGTATGGCGGAAAAAAGGAGAGCCCTAAAACCAGCAGTGGGTGAGATAATGTTGGTGCATCTTAGACTTCTACCTGTTTTGGTCTCTTCAGAATGATTTAAGTAGTGTGAAGTTAACATCAAGAGAGGACCGTCAAAACTACTTGTCGTTGTTTTTTGATCAGGGCGTCTAAAAAGGCCGCTTTGGCAGAATCATAATAGGATAATATTATAAATCATAATTAAAATCGTAAAATGGTCATAAACTGACAATTCATAATATTATCTGCGTAGACAGCACGCAATTCATCTGTTTGACAGTTTTGTATGGAAATTCGTAAAATGGTCACCAAATTATGAATTGCTCTATTAAAGTAAAATGTCAAATAGCAGAATCATAGGGGACTTCAGGAAGTGAATTGCTTTTAGAGGAATCGCTTAATGTGGAGTTTTTAGGCCCCCTGAAGTCATAAAATTTCTTTGGCAATGAGATTCTGTGACTACCTACAAAATGGCAATAAGTTATCGAACAAATAGCACACACAAATTATAATGACGTGTTAACAAACTACGAAAAAAATTTCTTGAATTTGTATTACATAAACTACGAACAAGCTTTTTCCTCGACCTCATTTTGCTCGAATGCGGAAACAATACCTGAATGTGACGTAGGTAACTAAAATCTATGAGCCAATGTTTTTCATTCACACATATTCATATCTCAATCGGCAGTGTGAACAGCAAAACAAACTGTTGGATAACGATTTTATTTGCTAATAAATGAAATGTGAAACGTTCTGAATAACAAAAAATGAAAACCTGGAAACGAGTTTACGACTTAGCAGTTATAAATATGGTTTTCATAACGACTGTTTCCTCCGAAGGGGTAGACACAAAGTGTATTATTATTATCTTTTATTATAATTTTTTATTCATTATCAAGTAACAATAGACTCAATATTAGGCACATAATTACAATAAGAATAGACTAACATAAAAAGCATTAAATAAATAAATTATTATTATTGTTTAATTAAAATTAAATCACATTACTGGTCAAAAAATGAAATAAAATAGATTTAAAAACTTTTTTCGAACACAATAGCATTGCTCCCACATTTTGTCGATTAGTTATACAAGGTGGCAGGGACATCAACCTGTTACCATGAATTCAGTACCTACATGATTCTGGATGCCTGCGCTGAAATTTGTAATCAGTTATGTTAAAAAAAAATGCTGTTCCATTCATTTTGAATTGCACTTTTGCAGGGAATAGCCGATTTTATTTTAAATAACCCACGAAAAATTTCACCTCAGGGGTCACGAATCATGTACCTACTGAGACCATGGTAACAGGGTGTGCAATGATGTCCCTGCCACCCTGTATATGTACTGCGATACCAAATACAGACAGGAAATCTGTTGAGACTTGAGAGCAAAATGACAATTAAATAAGGTTATTTTTCTAAATATATATCCATAAATAATACATAATATTTAGTTTTTACAATTTTACTCCATAGCCGTGAAGCATTTATTGTGTCTAAAAATCCCCATGGTTGGCCACAACTTTTTATACTTAACTGACTTTGCAGGCAGCCGTCCCTTAGGCATAAACCATTTTTATATCCACCATTGAAAGAGAACAGTTTTTACCACACGTACTATCCAAGCGATCAGCTCAAAATTACTACCAATGCACATATAAATTGAACCCTAAGCCGCCCAACCCCTCTCCCGGCGCCTCTAAATAAGAGTCCGATATAACGCCGAACATGCGTGCGGAGCGATCCAATTACCGACATAATGGGCGCCACACATCAATCCGATACCACTTCTATTAAATTTTCACAGCTGGCAGATAACATTTTCAATCGTTTTCGATTTTAGGGAAGTTTAACGAATGTGTAGATAAAGAAGATTGTTTTTAATGATGTGTTGTTGTTTATCAAGGAGCAATGGGCCAAGTAGCGCATCTCCCTTGTCTTTTTAATTTCTTCTTTTTTTATTTGTCGAATACTGGGGTTTTGGCTACTTTGTATTAGTGTCTAAATCCCCTTTTTTATTAAATAACCGACGGAACTTTATCGATAACTGTCAGACGAGATTCTTTTTGAACGTCACTACACTGATACTTCACATACTTTTAATTTTATAAGAAGTATTTGGAATAGCGATTCCAATGATTCCAATTATAATGAGATTTGTAGTGACAAATCTTATTAAAGGGGTAGGGCAGACAAGACTTCGTGGAGTTGGATTAACAGCGATTCGTTTCTGTCACTAAAACATAATTTTTAGCATATGTTATGGACTAACAATTTTATTAAAAATGAACATTCGGAATAATACATATTATATAGCACAACACTTAGGACATTTGTAAACAATAAACGTTTCTAACAATTATATTAAATGTTGCTTATGTCAAGTATCAAATCAAATCAAATCAAATCTATTTATTGCATTCATGTGTACATTTCGTTGTTTTACATTTAAGTAAGTAAGTTCCAACATGAAACTCGGTTAGGGCACGGCAACATAATAATAATTTTAACATAATAAAAATAAACATAATTATTCGTTTTTTTTTTTTGTGTATTATTTACATGACTGTAGTATATACGTATTTTCTAATATTTTATTCTAGGTATTCTGCGACCGAGTAAAAGCATTTTTGCGTTAGATATTCTTTTAATTTTCTGTTAAATCTATTGAATATGGGTTCTTCTTTTATTTGTTCCGGTAATTTGTTAAAAATTTTGACTGCCATGTAATATGGGCTATGGTAAAGCATTTTTATCCGAGAGTGTGGAAGATGTAATCTATTTTTATGGCGTGTGTTTAAGTTATGAATATCTTTTGTTTTTGGAAATATGTTGCTATGTTTAGTACTGATTATGTAATGTGTTACTTTAAGAAACTAATGATTGTAACACTTGTTATGATGGAAACTTATTTTATGGCAAATAAATGTTATGACCAATAAGTTGATATGACAAGCGTTGTTAGTATAAATGATAGTAGTGCAAGTAAATATTATGAGGGGGGACGATTATGGAAAACAATAATAGTACAAATAATTTTATGGAAAGCAAGACAATACCATGAATATCTACTAAAATAATATAATTGCCTACACTTGGAATTTTAACAAAAACATTTTCAAATCCGACTAGAAGTTACAGAGATAACTCTCTACATACAAACTTACAAACACACAAATTTTACCTCTTTATAAATTTAGTATAGATGGGATAAACATTAGTAACAGGTGTGGGTGTAAACTTCACTACCCATACCTCTTGATTTGGTAAAATAAAGTAATAATTTTCATTCCTCTAAAGTACCTGGTACTTATTGACAGGCCTGCACTGTCCTCCCATACCTAATATCACTGTAATTTGAAAACATTATAAAATCCAATTATTTTTAAAAGAGTAACCGTGGAGTTTCTTGCCGGCTCTTCTCCATAGGAAGCGACAAATTGGAACCGTGCACTTAGCTTCTGACGTTTCATAAGTGCCCTTGCAGGTTTATGTGAAATAAAATATTTTGATTTGATTTGATTTGAATAAATACGGATATAACCTACTTTCGTCTATAAAATAAAGTTACCTTCTCGTAATTGCGTCATCCATTAGTATATTTTTAACAGAGTTCATTGGTAAATTAGTGACCCGTGCTTGATTGTTATCGTTAATGGGCAGCTTAAAAACAATGTTGATAGGTTATATTTATACTTCCAACTGAATCAAGAGAAAGGTAATCATCGTATATGTATATCGGTATAATAATATAAGACAACAAGAAGCAATAATATCGTAAGGCTTATTGCTGGGACTACCCCGCTATTGCTTCTAATTTGTTCCCAATACCGTTGCAATACCGATCATATAAAAAATCCATAGGTACTAATAACATACTCAATCATGGAAAAACTACGAAACGAATTTCATATTTGGCACAAAGATACATAAATAACTTAAATATAACCTTTATTAAGAGCATTCATTCCACGCGGGCTGGCAACACCGCATTTATAATAGTTTTCCGTGGTTTCTCATTGGTTCTGGCATGAGATAAAATGTTTGTGTCGATAAAGCTTACTATAACTTGAATGAGTTTCTAAATGAGATATTATGATTATGTTTCACCAATTTGTTATTTTTTAATCATTGTTTATTTAATGTTCTTTTATTATTATGAAATTTTTAAATAGTTTGACTAGGAGTGACATTATAAATTTTATGATTGTACTAATGTTTGTATGCTATTAAGACAAACGTGACGATCTGTTTTATTTTATTATTAACATGTCTTGCATGCTGACCATTTGTGTTGTATGTCTTGTACTCATGTTTGGGCAAATAAATTATTATCTTATCTTATCTTAAAAAAAAAACAATTGTGAGTGACTGACAAGTGACCATTTAGTGACGTCGAAAATAGGAGTGTCAAATACGATACGTTAAAAAACGATATTGCCCAAGATTTACTAGGGCCATACGTTACAAATAGTGTTACATCAAATTTTATCATGAGTACGATAATATTTATAGCATTACAACTATGACAATGACCTACTTATAATGTCAAATTTCTCTACTTCTTCTATACTTGTAACAATATTCATAATAACGTCTGTAGATACACACTAGATAGTCTGCAATATTGTTTTTATGAAAGAAATCATTCATAATTCATCCAGTAATAATAAGATTTTTATATTAGTTGTCGTAAACTCATAAGTGATCGTTTAGGTAGAAGTAAACCCCACACTTTTCTAAACGATCTTAGAAAACCCAGATTAACGATCATGGTGAAATATGTAGGTTTTGTTCACTTCCACATTATTCTTACTGCCTATTTAAAATAGAGTGTGACGTCATTAATTGGACATAGTAGGTTTTTTAAATGATACTTTTACTGAATAATAATAAAGAAATAATGAATATTTTTACTGTAGCTTCTATTTGCACTGTAATCGAAAATGAATTCAAAATGTGATTCAGATTAAAAAATAGGCAACATTTAAAAAAAACATCGATTACTATGTATGGGGCATCCTTAATCTTCTTCGACACGACATGACATTTGGCAAAGATGGCGGCGATTAATGATATTAGTCGCTAATACTTTTAATATTTAATTTTGGCATGCAGTTAGTCCGTGTTATAAAAGTATTTGCAACTGATTTAATGAAATATACAATTAATTATCGTGTATGCCCGATGCTTTTATTGCACAGGCGATTCTGGACATTGTCTTTTTGCAGACAGATAGATTATAGCCTGGATTATAGAATATTTTTATTCCGGTTACGCTTACGTTCCCGTGGGATAATTTTCGACCTCCAAGCGGGTGAAGCCGCTTGCAAAAACTAGTGCCTAATTAAGTCAACAATGCATTAGGTAGGTGGTACTAATAATATA
Organism: Polymixis lichenea; assembly: GCA_949091785.1. Lineage (NCBI taxonomy): Eukaryota > Metazoa > Arthropoda > Insecta > Lepidoptera > Noctuidae > Polymixis > Polymixis lichenea. Next base: position 22,147,759 of record OX420943.1, on the reverse strand, counting down.
GTACCTACCATGTATTAACAGACTAAAGATGATATTATATGGTTTATTTTACACATAAAGAGTAACGGGTTGTTCGAAAGAGATACCGCGGCCCCTGGCACACAGGCAAGTGAGGGAACACGGGTGGATTTTAGTCAGTAAAGGTCTGACACGCCCTCCTGCTCCACCCAGAGCGGGAGAAGTTATTTGATGGTTTCCCACCCAGAAAAAAAAAAAAAGAAAAAAAAGAGTAACACAGTATAATACGATTCCTCAAGAATCAGTCTTTTGGTGAAAACCGCATACAAATCTATTCAGAAGTTTTTGAGTTTATCGCGAACAGACAGAAAGACGCGGCGGAGGACTTTGTTTTATAATATGTAGTGAAGGTTACAGTTTCAAAATAAAGCAGTTCAGTGTTCATTATTTCCTAGTGTGAAGGTTCTCGTGGGCAAGGCAAGGAAACTCCACTTTTATTACATCCCAGCACGCAACTTGTACCTAAAGGAGACTTCTTTAGTGCAATACTCGTAGATATGCCAGTAATTAGCTAAGTAATCATTAAGTGAAGGAGCTCGGTGCATTACTTAATTGTTTAAAACAATTTGTAGGCACTAGAAATGTGTGACAACCAGTCTTATAATGGAGCATCATGTTACCCCGTAACTGGGTTGTGGACATCAGGTAGGCAGTCGCTCCATGTAAAATACTGATTTTCAGCTGTATCCGTTTAGACCGGATCATAGTTGGAAAAATCCTTGACAGATTAATTGACGAAAGGTATAAATCCTTACTTTGTCCATGTATTTTTTTCTTTTTGGGTGAAAAATCATCAAATACCTTCTCCCGCTCTGGGTGGAGCTGGAGGGCGTGTCAGACTTTTACTGACTAAAACCTACCCGTGTTCCCTCAGTTGCCTGTGTGCCAGGGGCGACGGTATCTCTTTCGAACAACCCGTACCCCTGGCAGTACTTTGTCCATGTATTAAGTTGCACATTTAAGGGTTCTTAACTGACCAGGAGATATAATCAACTTCTGGAGGGAGGGGGGCTGGTTGGAATAAGCACCGATGGCGACCATAGCTCACGGACAGTGGTCTATTTACAGGACTAAATGCGGAAACAAAAACCTTTTGATATAGATTAGTTAAATTAGCCAGCTAATTGGACGCCTAGGCGGTTCATTAAACGCCGGCCATCCAATTAAATAGCTGTAGGACACCTAGCCAAGTCATTGAGCGCAACGTTTAACCAGATGACTGAATGTCGTGTAGTCATTTAGTTAAATTGGTTATTGATGAATTTGTGATGTTTGGTTTGACCATGAATGAGTTGACAAATTATGTACGAGTACTATTTTCTAATACCTACCACTAAGTAACTAGTAATAGTGAAGTGTTGGTTCACAACAAAAAACATAACACGAATATTACTCAATACTAATTAAGTCAGTCAGTAAGTTCAGTCAGTTTAGACTCCAATATTTCGCCAAAACTTGAAGAAGATATTATTTGGCACCTCCATGTTTCCATACTATTTTGACAATATCCCACTTTAATTTCACTTAAAATTACACACAAAAACGAAAAATAACATTTACGGTTTGAGCTATTGACGTCATATTTATTTTGGTGGCACCGCAGTGGAAAAAAAAACTGAACTAAATTAGAATCACGTGGCTGAGTCTTGGTCAATGTCTTCAAATGGCTGACTTTCAATAAGCCAAGTTGTTAAACGTTGAATGATTCTAGTTCAACTAACTATCTGCCTAGGCATCCAATTGGATGCCGGCGTTTAATGGACGGCCTAGGCATCCAATTAGCTGGCTAATTTTACCATATAGCTGCTACAGATACATTGTAAAGCGAATTTTTTTTAGCTTTTCAAAACATAGAATAGATAATGTACTCTACATTATCTATTCCATGTTTTGAAAAGCTAAAAAAAAATCGCTTTTGCTGAATGGATTCGTCTTTACCTGTATTGACTTTATTCATGGTCATAATTATTGTAAGTAAACGGCCAAGCCACATATTTTGACTAAGGTGTAGAGTTTGTGAAGCCTTGTAGAGTTTGTGAAGCCTTGTAGAGTTAGGGCGTGTAGAGTTATAAGCTTGGCTCTACATGAGATCTGATAACTTTTTGTCAGTGCGAGTCATATGGTGTCGTCTTGACAACATTTTACATGAAAATGTTTTTGGTGGGATTTCACTTCTTTTTGTATGTTGCTTGTGACAATATTTTTTATTTTAGTTGTTTTAAAGGGTTACTATTTTTTTTCTTCATTATAATTTAGAATGACAAGGAGTCCCTATATCAATTTTCAGACCTCTAGCGTCAAAATTGCGGTACTCTCATACAAACTTCCATCCCCTAGTTTGAGGGGTTGGGGGACAAAAGTTCCAAGTTTTAGAATGTTATTGTTGTTTGTATACTAATACTAGCTTACATACCAAATTTCAGCTTTCTAGGACATTAGGAAGTATCCTAAGAATTTTGATGATCATCAGGAGTCAGTGAAGAAATCAGGGTTTTTTAGATATCAATAAAATCTAAAGTATAAGAGCTATGCAATTAAAACTTTGTTATGTTTAATAAGTCTACTATTAACAACATATCTCGAGAATTTTGTTTATCTGGTATAATCCAAACCCAATTTATAGGGGTTAAAAAAACGACGAAGCGTTCCGTGAAAGGTAGGTAGTGGCCCTTACTCCCGCTTGGCTCGTCTTAGCGGAGGCACTACCGTGCCCCAGACACTTACGATACGTCAACGTTAAAAAAAAAAAATATGTAACTTATTGAATTGCAAGTAAAGCAGATCAACTTTATATGTGTTGCTTTTAATCGTCTTTATTCAAAGAATTTGTCGAATAAATATTATTTAAACTCTTCCTGGTATTCCACCCAAATAGATATACGAAAGGATTCATTATCAACTCCAGCCTTACATTTTCAATTTCAATTTCAAAATCCATATATATGCAAAGGTATTTTAATAAAATCCCAATGCCGATCAAGCTGGGAGTAACGAAAATCACTACCTTTGTTCTTTTGCTAACATTTCATTTCAAAAATGTTTCATCTATAATGAAAAACAATTTTGTTTCAGGTACAGACAATGATACGAGAGGTAACCCTGCAGCCGAACACAGCGGCTGAATGAAAATAAAATGTTCAACAGAATAAAAATAAAATACAATAAATGGCAGAATGGAAAGATTTATGGATAAGTTAATCTTTCGAGAGAATCGGCTATGGAGAAATGTGACTATGAATTCATAATACAAAAGTAAGCAAACAAAAAACAGGAAAACAACACCACAAAACAAATATCTGGACAATGTAGAAAAACAACGTTGTCTTTTAGAGCTTCCAATCGAGCTCTAAAATGAATCACCAAGAAGAGGTAATAAAAAACATGACAATACCAAAACTATGCAGCCCGAACGAATGTCAAAACTCATCGGAAATATCTTTCGAAGTGAAGCCTCCCGATCCCAACTCCACGTTCTTCTACCGTCATTACATCGATTCGAACAATTCCGATTCGGAATTCAACATCGACTATTTCAACGAAACGTTCAGTGATTCAAATTGTACGTTCAAAAATGGAACGTGTAGTGATGTGGACTATAATTTTTGGGCACTGTCGTTATTGGTGTTTCCTTTATTGACTTTATTTGGTAATGTTTTAGTGATACTTAGTGTTTCAAGGGAAAGGAGTTTGCAAACAGCAACGAACTATTTTATAGTCAGTTTAGCTGTGGCTGACTTACTTGTAGCTGTGGTTGTGATGCCGTTTGGAGTTTATTATTTGGTGAGTCATTAGTATAATATTTATTTTTAATTAGTAACCGTTTATCTTTGAGTAGTATAAGCTTCCGAATTTTTTAAATGAAACCAAAAAAAAAAAAATATATATACACCGTGACATTTTAGTCGTCTTACAACGGCAGCCCACTTCATGTATCCTATGACTACCTACTAATCATTTATAAAAAAAGAAACATATTTTAGGACATATGAATAGTTACAAAAATTAAAATATAATTCACTAAGACGCATGAAGTAGTTTGAAACACCCTGTTATGGAGATGGAATGAATGATACAATGTAATGGTAGGTAGGTAGATATCTTCTACCGTCTAATACATAAACATTATTAACAGGGAGGGTGTTTCATCATTCTAAAGCATTATTTATTTTTCTCTGTACCTATTATCTTAATTAATGGTAACAATTTTAATCGCGCCTAGACGTATTTTATGACGGATACATTGAGTGGACCACCTTTGTGAGACGACTAAAATGTTACGGTGTATACATAATAAGAAGTTTTAACCAAGGCTAAATGAGAAGATTTCATTTAGAAAAACGTATTCGCTCTTAATTGATTTAATTACTTCATGAATAAGTAATTGACAATGTGACCCAGACGCCACACAAACGATGTTTTTATTCAGAATCTAAGTTACTAATTGGACCACTAAGAAAAACTAATTAATACAAATCGCTTCTATTCTTTTAAGCTATTCGACGCGCGAATGAGCTTAATGAGTTTATCAAATACATCTTTTATGAAATAGCAAGTACTATTTTGATAATCTTTAAATTGCAGTTTTTGGATATTCCTACCGATACAACCACGTACTTATAAATCGTTTAAAAAAAAACTTGGCTTAAAATTTTCGTAGTTTAACTTTAAGCACTGATTATAAAAAAGAAGATAGATCTCAAGTGACATTTAAATACTTAACAAATAAAATAATTGAAAAATTGAAATAAATTAAAATTTTGCTACTGTAATAATCCTTGTAATTTAAATTCAAAAATCTAAGAACTTGAAATCAGAAACGAGACTAAACATTGTTTGTTGCTTACTAATTAGGCTTAACTGCGCCCTAACATGATCCTGTAATCATTACTTGAGCCTAGTCATACTCTGTAACTTTGTGTACATTGTGGAATAAATGAATAAATAACTCACAAACGTCGCCTCCTAGACTAACAAGTCACATCACTAGTCTGACACTAATTACCGTATAATCCGGTAAACAACAGCGAGTATCGCAGTCTACCACTCTGCAATAACAATACGCGATTCACAAAGGAACAGATGGGTTTATGCCACTATCGTATTATTATTTCTTTATTTTCTTATTGCAAAAATAAAATCAAAAGTAAAGTAGATAAGACATTAAATGCATGTACGTATTTTTTATGATACGTTTACAAAGGGTTATCTTGCCTCCTGCATATGGAATTGGCAAATAGCTTCATCTTCCTGACCAACTCACACCTTGATAATACAAATTTTCGAGTCAATTGGTCATTGCTCAATTAAGGAAATAAATTCTTTGAGTTTGAAACTAATGATTAGTTTTAATAGTGTAGGTACTTTAATATTTTATGCAAGATTAGCTGTACCCGCGGCTACGCCCGCGTAGACGTCGTAAATTATCCCGCAAGAAACGTGGTCCTGGGACAAAAGTAAGCCTAATTTATTCCTTATAACATCTGGTCATGAAGTGGTTCATAAAGTCCCATCAAAATTGGTCTAGCTAACAAACAGACAGATAATTTTTTTTTAAATAATGTTTATTTGTTATAAGTACCGTCTATACCTAAAGCTGTTATTTTGACATTACAAACCGACACCAAAATTTTATTTATTTGTAAAGATTAATCCATTTTCATTATATTGTGCTTTTTACCAAACACAAACTACTATGCCAAAATTTGGTCATGGAAAAAGACTTGTTATATTGATTATCTTGGTTATTATTAAACATTATGATAAATTCCACCGATTTACTCCACAGAGCCCCATTTAATCATTACGAAACAGTACATAATTTACCTTAATTTATTATGAGGCCTACGGGTGAATATTGCCTGATTGATTTATTATAATAAATTAACTATTTATACGATTGTTCGTTTAATATTCATTTGTTCCATTCATTTTAAGTCTTTCAATTAAAAACAGTATGAATAAACGGTCACTTTTGTTGGCATATATATTTTGTGCTCCTAAAAATATTATTGAACACTCTAATATAATGAATGAAAGAAAGAAAGAAAAATATTTAATTTAAGACACGCACAGAAACTACAAACTAGTAGGAAGAACATAAAGGTGATATATAAACAATAATATAATATAATAAAATATGATTGCACCTCTTTTTGTGAACCTCCAATGGTTCCCATTTTGGAGTCCTAAACATATTAAATGGCCAAGTAATTGCGACCAACTTGGATGCTGCAGCAGCGGCATCGTTCGCTGGGCTCGCTCGTATCGTCACATTTCCAACTCAACCAAACCCGATTGATCGAGGTACCCTAGCTTAGTTACTGAGACCAACTGTGACAAAAGGTTATAAAAAAAGGTTCATAAATTGTATAAAGCGTCCATCATAAATTAGTCAAAACGTTTTCATATAAAGATTTAGTATCTAAATATTTCCCACTTTTATTTGTTGGACAACTTTATCTACTAAAAGAACTTTTGTTCGTCAAATTATGCTATACATGAACACACATCGATAAAAAGCAGAATTTGTTCTTAAGTTCGTTTGAGCGAAATAAAGAACTTTCGTAATTAAACTTTTATCAGAAATGTACTCAGATTTTTACAAAAGAACTCTTTATTTCTTTAAATTACTGAGTTTTACTTTGAACACGATAAGTAATTTATTTTCATGCGTCTTTCTACAGAAATATAGAACCAAAGTCTGTTATTTTATAACATAAACTAGGACTAATTATACGTTAAATAGGATCATGTGCAAATTATTTGAACCTATATATCTATACTTTATTATGTTGAATTGTTTATGCCAAAGATTTATCTCAAAATTGGAAAATACCTATTATAACGTGGAATTTATTAACTATAAGTATTTAGAACTAGGCTGTAGTTTCTCTTTATTAGTTCTAAACGAAATGTCGAAAGTCGTTTTAATATTTTTAATACTTTATTCATTTATGTGCCCTCATAGGGTTCATGTCAAGTTCCGGATCTGGATTATAGTACATGCAAGGGGTCGCTCAAACTCCCATATTAGAGCGGGAGAAGTTATTTGATGATTTCTCACCCAAAAAAAAAAAAAAAAACTCCCATATTTTATTGTACTCATTTAAAAACAATAAAATATTTGAGTTTGAGATTATTAATTTAAAGTGCCGTTAATTAGCGTCTATGTTCCGGCGCACACTACCGTATCGCAAGTCCGTACTCAAAAATAACAATACGCTAGTCACAAAGGATCGTACTACGCCTTACAGTAGTACATACTTACTATTATTTGCTTGTGCTATCGATACGCTAGTATAAGATTATTAATAGTACTGTGAGAATAACTAGTAGCTCAAATAGCTGGAAGCGCTCGAGCTACAAAGAAAATGTAAAAAACTACGCGACTGACAAAGGATCATACTACGCTTTGCCAGCAGTATATTCAATTTCATTTCTGTCATTCTTCCCACAAAATCAATGTAAAAAACACCATCCATTGTAGTCGGGTAAAAAATCAAAAAATCAAAATCAAAAAGTCATTTATTCAAACTAGGCTGAGAGTCAGCACTTTTTGAACGTCAAAATTACATAAGACAGTCCCCCCAAAACGCCCGCCCTTCACCACTTCCTAGTGCTTTAGCTGGGAAGAAGAAGTGGCGCAACAAACTCCCCAGCAGCACAGCTGTCTGTTAAGTTAGAAGAACTTGATTCTATACAATAGTGGGTAATTAACATTACGAAACACAAAAACATTAAATTTGCCATAACTCAGCTAGCACAGGCTTATATACCAACAAAACATTGAAAACATAGTACAGGCAAATAAAATAAACCAACACATGAACTAATATAATTATATAACCTGTCAGTAGTCAAGCTAATACTGGTGAAAGAACATGAACATTGTCTTGAGTTAATCACAGCGACCAACAATTATTATCGTTTAAGTAGTCGTTGACAGAATAGTAAGCCTTTGAACAGAGGGTGGATTTAACTTTAACTTTAAACGCATTAAAATTCAAATCTAGCAAAGAAGAGGGGAGCTTGTTATAAAAAGTTATACCAAGACCAACAAAAGAGTTATGAACCTTATGAAGCCGGTGAAAGGGAACACGTAGTTTGTCCTTATTTCTAGTATTAATATTATGAATATCACTGTTTTTAGTATACAAGTGTATATTTTGCCTGATATATAAGATGTTGGCCAAGATGAATTGCGATGCGACCGTGAGAATCCCAATATCCTTAAAAAAATCTCTCAGAGAAACTCTAGCACCTAGTTGGTAAATGGCTCGAACAGCTCGTTTTTGAAGAACAAAAATATTTTGAATGTCAGCTGCTTTGCCCCACAGCAGAATGCCGTAGGACATAACACTATGAAAATAACTAAAATAAACTAACCGAGCTGTATCAACGTCAGTGTATTGTCTTACTTTTCTGACGGCGTAGGCAGCCGAACTGAGCCTTCCCGCTAGGCTTGATATATGTAATCCCCACTGAAGTTTGGCATCTATTGTTAAGCCCAGAAAAACTACCGAGTCTACAGTTTCAAGCACCTCATTTTCTAAGACGATGTTAGGTCCTAGATTCTTAACATTCGGTAAGGCGAACTTGATACATTTCGTTTTCTTGGCATTGAGAACTAGGTTATTTGTGGTAAACCAATCCGTAACCATTGAAAGTGCACTGTTTACGTCGTCAAAATCTTGTCTGTTCCTGTCTACTTTAAAGATAAGAGAGGTATCATCAGCAAACAGCACAACGTCACAGATACTCTTTAAATAGTATGGTAAGTCATTAATATACACTAAGAATAAGAATGGTCCTAGTATTGAGCCTTGAGGTACACCTAACTGAACTGGTAGCCCGGAAGATTTCACACCATTAACATCTACACATTGGTGCCTATTTTGCAAATAAGAACTTATTACATTGAGAGCTTCGTTTTGAACACCGTAATGACGTAGTTTACGCAATAGCGTGTCATGGTGCACGCAGTCAAAAGCTTTGGAAAGATCACAGAAAACTCCAATAGCATTTTGCGAGTTTTCCCACGCGTTAAAAATGTGTTTCAGCAGAGCAACACCCGCATCTGTAGTCTGAAACATAAACTAGTCAAGTGAACTTAAATAGCAAATGAAGTTTTTTTCCAAGAGAGCAACGGCGCTATAGGTTTATCTTCACCGTACTCGTAGGTAGCCCATAAGTCAAATATCTAATATATAAAATTCTCGTGTCACAGTTTTCGTTGCCATACTCCGCCGAAACGGCTTGACCGATTTTGATGAAATTTTTTGTGCTTATCCGGTATCTATGAGAATCGGCCAACATCTATTTTTCATCCCCCTAAATGTTAGGGGTAGTCCACCCCTAAATAATTTATAAGGCAAAACAACGTTTGCTGGGTCAGCTAGTAATTATATATGTGCTAAAAGGCAGACATGGCCCTGCGTTGTTAGACTCACTTATTATCCAAATAATTTAATGTTTGGACTTTAAAAAAGGACAATGACCTCTGTGTTTGTTTCAGTATTTCTTCTCCAGGAACCAATCAGCTAGGATGCGCCATCTAGTTTTAAAATATTGACGTGTCATTAAAGATCTACTAACATTTCATAACAAACACAATGAAAGGAGTTATAAACACAAACAAGTACATTAAAAATCCATACACACGGACACTGAATAATGAACATTTATTATTCTAATGGCACAGAAGTCCATTCAATCAACATAATAGATACATTGGGCCATTAGCTGTCATAATAGGCGTCATTATAATTCATAGGCTCGTAATAGACAATGTTCATTTATTCTGTTTCGGTAATAAATTATGAGCATTGTTATTTTTCCTGTGACGGGTAAAAACTACCCCGTTGTTCCTTGTTGGTCTAGTGATCGTAAATCATCATCATCATCATCATATCAGCCGAAAGACGTCCACTGCTGGACATAAGCGTCTCTCAAAAGGGGGTTATTTGCCATAATCGCCACGCTTGGCAGGCGGGTTGGCGATCGCAGTATGGGGGTCAAATGCATAGAGAACGCTGCTGCCCATTCTCTAGTAAGTCCCTTAGTCGCCTTCTACGACACCCACGGGAAGAAATAGGATGGTGCTATTCTTTTACGTCCGGCACCACACGGATCGTAAATACTACGGCTGAAATAAAGGTTCCAGGGTTCGATACACAGGTGTGGCAAAGGTGTTTGGGATTTTCCATCTAGAAATTCTCAGTACCAGCCTGGAGCCTGGATTTGTGCCCGGTTGATGGCAAAGGCTCGCCCTCTGTTTCATGAGATTTCACGTAAACTGTAGATGTACTATGGGTACACTTCTGCCTAACGCTTCAGGGAATACGGACGTGATGTTATGGTATGTTAAATTCGTAAAAAAATTGGTGGTACAGGCAATGTAAGCGTAAACTAAAGCAACATATACACGATACAAGTGTCTTGAATGTACCATACAATAAAAAGTAAGTTAAAAAAAACGAAAACCCTACTACTGAGAAAAACACGCTATAAAAATGAAAATTTAAAAATTCTCATCTGAAAGCCATGGTCGTATCCTAGTTTACCCTAAAGCTCATGATCACTTACTACTGTTAGAATAAATTGTTCAGGTGGAACACGACCACGGCGAATCTAGCACTTTAATTTGATAACCAATACGGCATCATAAAAAAAAAATCAAATCATAACCCTCCTTTTTAATTCGTCGCAGTAGGGTAGGAATTGAAGTAATCAGCTTTAATCGTAACTTTTATTACTGCTTTACATTTGTGATATGCCATAGAGACTTAAAAATCGCACCGTGTAAATCAGGTTTTGTGGTTAACGTAGCGTTATACTACGCGCTGCGCTACGGCGTAGCTTGCAATGTGCTACGGCGTAGCTCGCACTGCGCAATACAATGACCGTACTCCGCACAGTTATGGAGCGTTTTACGTTATTTTTAACCGACTTCCAAAAGGAGGAGGTTCTCAATTCGTCGGAACCCATTTTTTTTTTATGTATGTTCCCCGATTACTCGAAGATGGCTGAACCGATTTGGATATATTTTTTTTGTTTGAAAGGGTATACTTTCCAGGTGGTCCCATGATCATCAAGTCAGGCTCTGATGATGGGATCCTGGAGAAATAGAGAGAACTCTTCAAATTTTATAGGCACACTTGAAGCGATTTGGGTAGTTCTTGGAAGAGTACTTTCTTGGAGTGATTCCATTTCAATTTGGTGAAGATCTGATGAAGAACTTCGGAGATAGGCAACGGACCTCCTCAATAAATGATAGCAAATGGACAGGGATTACTGAAATCTCATGTCTGTCAATTGTTTACACCAGTTAATAACATAACATCACGCCGGTACGCTGTGAAGGGGTAAGCACATGTGAACCACTAAAAAGTGAAAAATAAAAATCTTTTTTCAAAAAAATAAACAACCGAGTTATTTTTCACTTTTTAGTGTTTTTTTGGAAGTCGGTTGTTTATTTTTTTGAAAAAAGATTTTTATTGACAATAAGTTTTCTCTTCAGACTCACCATCTTCTTTTAAAATAAAATAAAATAAATAACTTAGTTTTTAGTGTCACGTCAGCTTACATTTTAAAACGCACACAGAACTCAAGGTCAACATGCTCCACACTTTTAACCCAACACAGGCTAATTAAAAACGACCTCAAAACGCCACACAGATGTGCTAATCACATAACCCTCGCCGTCACTGGTCAAACAGTACCTTCATTATTTAACCCCACTAATCACAAGCGGTCGCTTAGACCAACAATTAGAATTTATCAGCGGGTTGTTGGTTCAAACAATTACGTTGTTTCGGCGAGATAAGGGTTAGAGTTTGATGAAAAGGCGTATTGTCACGATACGTTAGTTTGGGGTTAGTTAGCTGCAGATGCGTAGGTTTTGATGACGTGGTCACGTTTAACACATGCTGTTAGCTAAATTCGGATTCAGCTGCTTTGAAATTAAGAAACCTTTTTTTTCATGATTCAAACGTCAACACAGTTACTATGAATAGAACTTAATTACTACACTATATTTACCTAGGAATTCCGGTAAAAAGTAAAAGGCATTCCCAACAATGTAGACATACCTTAAGTTCCTTTGTCGTTCGCGATAGCAGGTATACAAGCTGACAGGTACATCTACGAGCAAACTGTAACCATCAATTCAGCATGTGATTCTTGACCTCATAGCGTAGAAAATTCCCGTCGGTAATAAAACAAAAATTCCGTTGTAGAAAAGTGCAATACCGACGCGGTTAGAATGTATGGAACAGCAATATTTTCTTAATAACTGGCGAAAAATTTCGACGCATGGTTTTCAGAATCATCTCCTGAATAAATGGTATCAGGTTGCGAGTCGATGTCCCGCCACTACTAAATAAACGTCAATTAACACAGTTCAAAATCCAAAGTCATTTATTCAAACTAGGCTGAGAGTCAGCAGTTTTTAAACGTCAAAATTACATAAGACAGTCCCGCAAAACGCCCTCCCTTCACCACTTCCTAGTGCTTTAGCTGGGAAGAAGACGTGGCGCAATAAACTCCCCAGCAGCACAGCTGTCTGTTAAGTTGGAAGAACTTGATTCTATACAATAATCGCATATAATTAACATTCAACAATAAATGAGATTTTTTTTTATAAATTATTGCTATAAATAGAACTTATGACTACACCATATTTACCTAAGGATTCCTATAGGTTAGTCATAGGCATTCATAACGATGTAGACACAACTTAATTTTCTTTGTAGACCAAGGTGGAAGTGAATTAGTTACTATCTTAACAATACATCAAATTAATGAATATTAGCAATAGGAAAATTACGATTTCCGATATTATTGTTAAAACAATAACTTTCTCCTGAACGAAATTAGTGATTAATGTTATTGGCAATGACTGGAAGTTTACCAATTAAAGATTTTCTTTGTAATACGCTTGTTACGACAAGAAATGTTATACTTATGTTCGTTTCATTGTTGAAAAGTTTTAAAAGTTACTCTTTGCTAAATGATAACAACCATACGGCTCGCTTGAATGTCGAGTTTCGCTAGCCTCGGTCGGTTTGTGGATGGGTGTTCTGTGCTTCAGAAAGCACGTTAAGTCCGTCCTGGCTGTCATTTGTAGATCTTTGATAGTCTTTACGGGTAGTTAGAAGCCCGAATGTCTGACAACCAGTCTTACCAATGGGTATCGTATTACCCAGTAACCGGTTTGTAGAAGTCAGATAGGCAAAATACTGGTATTCAGCTGCATTCGGTTAGACTGGAAGCCGACCCCAACATAGTTGGGGAAAGCAGATATTGGCAGATTGTTTTTGTTCAAAAAATTTTGTAGTTTATAACAATGATATGTGTTGGTCAAGTAATCTGGCAGATAAGGTCAAACAATTTTTTTCCATTTCTCAAATTGTCTGCACTAATCCGTGCATTGTTAAAATACGCCTAAAATAACCCGGTAAGTATGTGGTCGTGAATTCGAAACTATTCCACAATGTTGATATGAATTTGACTTCACAAGCCATGATAGACACAACACATGATAGAATTTCAATTGACAAAGAAAGCCTACATCAAGAAGTGTCCTCCCTCCATTAGAAACCATTTTCCACATGAACAGAGTTCATTTCTATCATTCTTTGAATGCCTTATTTCTATGTACATTCTCCGTGAACAGCTCAACGCACGTTTTGATCAATTATTTATATTATAGAAGCATTACTCTGCACATTTTTGTAGATATTCCATTTGTGTTATGCCTGAGTATGACTTGCTATTAAGGGTATAGTGGTAAGGAGAATTAAATACTGAAGTTGAGGTTTTGAGTCTTTTAATCTCTAATGGAAAGTGATGGATCAGGTCTACGATGGAACGAGCGTGCCAGAGGATGCCTGTTCACTCTTGCTTTGTAGGCAGACGGTTTAATGCAGAAGGAAACACAGTTGCTGGCAAAGAGTTCCACACTTTATAGTGCGCATACGCATTTTTTTTACTGTATATATTACAGCAGTCATTAACCGATCATTTAGCAAGGAACACGAGCCAATTTTTAGCAAGAACTTGAAGGAACTGCCATTTCCTCTCCTTGCCCAAGTCTACACATACTTCCGTGTGTGATTTTTCTATACAGGAAGCTCACAAATGATTCAGGAGAATGATATAACTACATTCGATAATCTAAAGATACACACTGACTTCCTACCTTAAATCTGTGGCCTACTAAAAAAGATATTGTCTTAAACACGTAATGACTTGAGATTTTAAATTGCGATTAGAACTTTAAAATTTTGTTCCGAAAGTCCGTTTTAATGGAGCAATTATACTGTTTGGAGTAATGGTTGGTGGTGTCTGAACCGATATGGTATGGTGGTCAATTTTTACACTTGTATGCTGATCGAATCGATAGTAAATGCAGCATAACGATCCCTTGTAATAATGCATTAACATATGAAAATTACATAAATAATTCTCTTGACTGTGTAATTAAACGGCTAGACAATAATAATCCCCACTATATTATTATAAATGCGAAAGTAACTATGACTGTCTGTCTGTCTGTTACGCTTTCACGCCTAAATCGCTGAACCGATCGTCATGAAATTTGGCAAAGATATAACCTGGGGCATAAAAAGGACATAGGTTACTTTTTTATACAATAACCGACGTCCACGCGGGTGGAGACGAGGTCAAAAGCTAGTTTGATTATAAAATTAAGTAAGAGAAAATTCACATTAACAACGTATGCCCAGCGTCACTTATCTTCACATACCTACACGTTTTTTATCAGAGATAAATTAGCTGGAGCAAAAAAAAATTGGCAGAATTAGTCTGGATTGATGGATCTGGCTTTGAACGATAAAGTACATGGTTGCATGCCGAATGGTGAAAGATGGTTGAACTTTAATGTTTCATAATACCAGTTATATTTGCTATATCAATGTCTATTCTATTCCAGTATCGTTGAAATTTTATAACGCTCACTGCGTTAAGAGTTTTTTTTTTCAATAAATCTATTTTGCCACTGTTTTTTTGGGTGGGAAATCATCAAATGACTTCTCTCGCTCTGGGTGGAGCAGGAGGGCGTGTCAGACTTTTACTAACTAAAACCCACCCGTGTACCCTCAGTTGTCTGTGTGCCAGGGGCCGCGGTAGCTCTTTCGAACAACCCGCACCCCTTGCAGGCTTCGGCCCTTGCGGGCCCCATCAGTTAGTGCTGACATCTATTTGAGGCGCGCGTGGAACTTACCGGACAGCGAGCTATCCATTACTCGCCGTCCGCAAGTCCGTACCTATGGTGGCCGTGAATCAGTCTGGGATTCCCGACGCCCAGGGCGTCTCCTGCGGAGGCTAGGGCCGTGAGGGCGTATATACTGCCTCTCCCTGACGTGCGCCGCCGATCGCCTTGCGGTGCTCCGCCCAAGCCGGGCAGATCTCCATCGTATGCTCCACCGTGTCCTCAGGGCGAGATTCATCCGTGTCCGGTGAGGACCTGCGTCAGGCAAAAGGTGAGGACGCCGTGGCGCCTCTCAATTCACTTCTCAAAGAGGGGAATTACCGCTGCAATCTTGGCGTGCCCAGCACTGGGTTGCGACAATCGCAGTCTCCATGTCACCATGAGATCCCGCCGGAGCTCTGCCCACTGTGCCGTGACTTCTCGCGGCAGCGGAGTTACGCCCCGGCGTTTGGCCTCCTCGCACCACTTCCAAGTGTGCGCGAGGACCTTTGCCTCCAGATCCCATGGCGATTGATAGTGGGTTAAGCAATTATGGTACTGGATCTCGAAGTCGTGTCCAGCGGTTTTAAATGTGTAATTAACAGACGCCCACTGAATCTTTGTTCATAAGGACCTGACTGTGATAGATAATATGCAACACTGCCATGGTTGTGACCGCGACCCAACATTTTGGGTCGCGGTCACAACCATTCAATACCACCATTCATTACAGTGTAATCAATTTGTATTATGCATGTAACTTCAATATTTGCACGACTGAAGATTCGAATTTCGTGAAAACATCTGTTATTTAACGAACCAATATTCTAGTAAATAAACCATTCACTCATTTATTTATTCGTACATTAAAATTCCTGAAAAATTGTCTGAGGTAAAGTAAATTAGAATAGCCGCAAAACCGTATGAAATATTAAAACAGACATTAAGACCAGAGTTTCGAATTTATAATAGGCATGTAGGTCCAAGTGTGGCCACGTAAAACCACATACCCTCTATTTAATATGAATACTTTAAGAACATGTTATACTGAAACTGTATAATGTAACATGCCTTTCATGTTTGTAATCCCTGAAGGTTTAACCCAAATTCTACTCTCAAGGCTGTAAATACTAAAATCCGACGGTAAAACTTAATTTATCCTTCCTACAATTATTTTGTGGACCCCAAGTTTGATGGCTTGCAACTACCACATCTGTATTCTCACACAGAAGTTATCATGCTTTGGAACTTAGCATTTAATTCCTTGAATAAATAATGAGTATTGAATCTTGAAAGATAAAGTTAAGGTTCCTTTTGAAATGATCATTATCATCACTAGCTTTAAGCCGTGGCTTCGGCCCGCGTGGATGTCTAAAAACATTCCACGGGAACGTACGATAGGGATTACAAGTGTCCTATGCGTTAATTCAGGTTTTAAACTATCTGTGTGCCAAATTGCATCCAAACAGTATTGACTTCGTAACCATTTTAAATGTATGGTCAGTCTGTGACAACAGTCGATTAACACTGCAATGATGTTAAACATTGTGTCAATGAAGATGATGAGTAAAAGTAGGAGTGTTAATCGGTTTTAGTTGCAGACCGTACCTTTGGGTCCTATCAACTCCGATTATAAGTCAACAACAAAACAACATAGTATTGTTTTTTGTTATAATAGTGGTTCTTAAAAGCAGACAGGAACTACTGCTCGTTAACCAAATGTTTTGCAAAACACAGAGATGTTACTGCAGAAGAATTTTCTTTGCTTTATTCCAAGAATAATCTAGAATTAAAGACTTATTTTCCCGTTTACATTACGATAGATCTATGTCCTATTTTGTCCTATCTGGCATCTATTGACTCTTAAAACTTTGTGTGTCCACTGAGCTAACTGCAGGACTTTGTAATTGCTTTCAGATTGAGAAGGATAAAGAGATTTTATTGTCTTTAAAGTAGACGTTTAATCTAACTACGTGAACTAGTGATGAACAATATGTCAAGTGAGGTCTTTTGTATAATTTAATTAACGGCAATACTGGTGGGCAACGATAAAACAAGCGTACCTTTACAAAATGTAGTCGTAACTTTAAAATTCTTAAACTTCTGCGTTTATACACCATGGCAATTTAATCTTCTTACAACGGCAGCCCACTTCATGTATCCAATGACTACCACCCATTTATTTAAAAATAAAAATATTTATGAACATATGAATGTCATTCTTGAATACACATGACGTACTTTGTATAACCCTGTTATGGAGATGGAATAAATAATGAAATATAATGGAGATGGAAAGATCTGCTTAACTCGTGCACTTGGTAGCTATCTTTTACCGTTTACATTTTATCTTAATCAACGGTAACAATTTATTTATCGCGCCTAGAAGTAGTTTATGTCTAATAAATTGTTGGTCAATTGTTGGTCGCTGTGCTTAACTCAAGACAACGTTTATGTTCTTTCACCAGAATTAGCTTAACTACTGACAGGTCACATGAATTACTTCATATAATTGTTTATTTAACTTGACTGCATAAACCGTTTTTTTTTTTTATTAATTAAATTTTCATTGATCGTTGAATGATGGTTATATGCTATTATTGTATAGAATCAAGTTCTTCCAACATAACAGACAGCTGTGCTACTGGGGAGTTTGTTGTGCCACTTCTTCTTCCCAGCTAAAGCACTAGGAAGTGGTGAAGGGCGGGCTTTTTGGGGGGGACTGTCTTATGTAATTTTGACGTTCAAAAAGTGCTGACTCTCAGCCTAGTTTGAATAAATGACTTTTGATTTTGATTTTGAATACATTGAGTAGACTTTGTAAGACGTCTAAATGTCACGGTGTATAATGTATGTAAGTTATTTTATATCTTCATCTGTTTGTTCAACCAAGGAGTAGATTGATTGCTGTTGCAAAGGGTTACCAAAAAATACCTTTCTAATAATAGCTCCACAAAAGAGAGAGAAAGATCACTAAAGACTTAAAAACATAACTAAGGAACCAAAAACGCCTACAGGTAATTCAGAATGTGTGCAAATAGGTGGTTTTAACGTTTTCGCGGACAGAAATTCAAAAGCGTCTTGATATAGGTATTTCCATATGTTTTATTTTCCTGTGTTATCGTGACGATATTATCCTGCACCCTCATTGCTTAACACATATTAATCAGAATCTGAAACATTCTGAAGGTTCAGCATCATCATCATTTCAGCCGAAAAACGTCCACTGCTGGACATAAGCCTCCCCCAATTTAGGAGGTTTTGCCATAATCGCCACGCTTGGCAGGCGGGTTGGCGATCGCAGTTTGGTGGTAATGCATAGAGAACGCTGCTGCCCATTCTCTAGTGAGTCCCTTAGTCGCCTTCTACAACACCCACGGGAAGAAATGGGATGCTGCTATTTTTTACGACCGGCACCACACAGAAGGGTGTGGAACGGTTTGAAGGTTATTTATTGCTATCCCATTCTTTCATAAATTTCTAGCAATTTCATGAATGTTGTGGAACTGTTAAAATGAAACCGATTCCTATTGATAGTATAATGCTCAACTGTCCCCAGATAAATGATGATGTTTTTAAAAATGTCTATTATAAAAGTCCATAATAACCTAAAAAATTACTTTCGAAATCTAATCTAAAGAAATGGCAAGAATCGAATGAGTGCTCCGAATGACTTATCTTCAATACAGCGATAAAAAGGGGTCCTATAGCTAAAAGCAATGATTCAATGGTGACCAGTCCATTGATCAATGGTGTAATCAAGCGTGAAACTTTTATAAAGAATTGGGGTTCTGCAGAATTCGGATTTCTGTGGAATATTGCGTAAATGATATCGGAAGTAATCATTATTTTTATGTGCTCGATTAGTTTAGACAATAAGAATACGATTTCTTTTCCATTGTTAGGTGTTGTTGAAGACGTCATAGTATCTGTTAGCTTATGAGAATGAGCAAGCAAGTGCTTATACATCTATACTAATATCATAAAGAGGAACGGACTGATTTAAAAATGTCTTTCAACATTAGAATGCTATATTATCCTTGAGTAACATATGCTATTTTAATTACTAGGAAAAATTTCCATTCCCATCCGTGCTGTGACTGTTCCTAAATGACCCCAGGCCGATAAAATTTTAGTTTTTCCTAATTATGTTAAAATTAGCTCGTAGGTCGGTTCCCCCTAAGGGGGAAGGACCGCACCCCTCCCCGTACGGCCCTGTAGAGCCCGTCACCAGACTGGTCACTCTCCCACCGATTTACTTTATATGAATTCCGAATAGCCTTAAATTATACTTAAGAATTCATATTTATTGAACCATATTTGATGTGGTTTTAGAAAGCTAAATATCAGAGATACTCAAAGTACTTGTATTTCTATTTAAATGTACGAGTAACCCATACGCTAGCGTATCAGGTATCTGGTCAATCGTTACTCACACGATACTTCACGTCAACACTCAGAGTACTCAGCGCAACACTTCCATAAAGTGACGCAAGCTGCTTTTCAGCTACTTCACGTCGTCATGCTCTTTCGAGACATGGTCCCTAGCAGTTCTCTCGAACTGATAAACGTGACGAAGCGGCTTTCCCTGCGGCAACCGTGCGACCGGCCTTGGCCTAGCAACGGAGCGGCTAGTTCTTGCGGCAAATCGTCGTCATCATGCTCTTTTTGAAGACATGGTCCCTATCAGTCCTTGGACTGAATATAAGATAGATGTGGTCACCCAAACCCCTGGAAGTTCACCCGTTGCACAACAAGTATATCTGTAAGACACGTGTTCATGTCAATCTGACCGAATTACCAATCTGAGATCAAGGATACAATAGTCACGGGTAACTAGTAATAGAGTTGAACATCTAGATTCAGGAATTAGTACTAAGTAGATAAGGGTAGAGAATCAAACCCAAGAATAATTATTTAAATAGAATTATGGATCAACTCTCATGAAAGTCTATAGACAGCCCCAAATAGCCCACCCGTCACCACTTCCTAGTGTTTGAGATGAGGAGAAGAAGTGGCGGAACAAACTCCCCAGCAACACGTATCTGTCTAATTAGTTATAAGAACTTTAATAATACTCTCAACCTAAGATAACTACATATTATAATGATGGGTCCACTCAGTCATACCAACAAACACACACACATAATCCTCCTCCCTCACAGGTGAAGGCTAATATCTGCAATAAAGTTTTAATTATGTGGAGGGGTGAAGCGATCGTTACGCTTGCGCTTAATTTCATTATTTATAACTACGTTAACTTATCTGTTTATTATTTACCCACTTTAGTGAGACGGGGAACTGTTTTACAACGTTTGCCTCATTGTACGTGCTCTGTTAGACCTAACGCATAGAACCTCTGAGGACACTAGTACGATTCTAACGGAGCACGCTCCCTAAGCAGCAATTAAATGTCTTACTCAATCCTAAGACAGCGTACTGTGAAGTCAACTGTCATTGAGGAAGACAAGTTTTGAGTAGTTTTAAACACGTTCTCATGTGTATGTCACCCTTGTGACTGTCTATCCCCTTTCTAAGATATCACAAGACTAGCACAAGCGCACCGTAGACTCAGTCTCTAGCAAGACTCATTGCGATCGTTCTTGGTGCCTGCCGAAGTGGAATTTCGTCACTTCACATTTCTTTAGTCTTCCCCATTTAGAGGATGCGGTGCATCCAGATTTCGTGTCTCGCTAAATAGTGACGATTCATAAAAAGGCCTATAGAACGGCCGGGTGTGGGTTTTAACGAGACACGGTCCCTAGCGTTCTTAGAACGACTACCAATGCATTTTAGTGACAGTGTGTGATGCCTAACCCACTCCCAGAAATGTACAAACAGCAAAGCCTCTCGCAATAAGTCCTGTGACAAGACCTTTTTGGAAACAGAAATCATCACTAACATTTGGTTGGTTTATAACGCAAACATAGATCGGCCTTGTAGCCTAGTTTGATTGAAATGAGTTATTTACGGTTCTGCCTTCCCAAAGTGATGCGTCAATAGGTCAACAGTCGTCAAAGGTCAGAGCTTTATTGCTCAGTGTCAAGTTTAGCAGGAGGCCTTCCCCGTTTCCCTATAACCAACTGCATATGACAAATATCTGCCGAGGTACGGATTAGGAAGGGGACACGCAATACAAGAGAAGATTACATGAATTATAAAGTCAGTTAGCACTTAAGAGTAGTTACGCCATACTAAAATAAATGATCATTAATAGCTCCACCGCGATATCACCAATCTGTTTGGTAAATTCATAATATGTAATCAACCTGCGAGAACAATAGAACGAGATCACCGTTACTACAATTTACACACTATTACTAAAGATTGAAGTTGGCACTTACCAAGTAATTCCTTGGGATGAATTTGAATACAACTCACTTACAAAATACTGCATCTATTACCAGTTTCTCCCTGCACCATCCCTCACAGCTCACCACACTATTTTTCCTCGCTTAGAATATCTTGCCTAACTTAACTAGCCTGGGCTATCAACTCCGTCCGTCGTCCCTCACCGTCCCTAACCGACCGCCCACAAACTCACTCTCTGAGATTCACGCGCCTTACATGCCACTTACATTCATTCTACACTAATATAGTCTAGTCTAAAGCTACACGCTTATCAAATATTTAACGTATTAAATAGCACTCTCACAGAGATATAAATCTCAGTGCTAAAGCCTAGCCTAACTCGACCGTCTCCTACCGTGCTCACAAATTAACCCCTTCACAAACTCTCTCTGAGATTCACGCGCCTTACATTCATTCTAGACTAATATAGCCTAGTCTAAACCTATACACTTATCACGCACTTAACGAAATACAAAGACATAGTCTCATAGCTCACGACTCCGTTCTCACTTCTCCAAGCGTACCCTCTTTCGACTACCTCCTACCGTGGTCTAAAACCAACTGTCTTCATTTCTAAATCCTCTCTCCATCTTCAAAATCATCACGCCTTGACCCAGCGTCGCTTTCTCAGAATAGTTTTAACGCTGGGTTTTTTGTCGTAATTAGGGCCGCTAGTACATACATAAACTCACGCCCTTTTCCCAGACGCCACCTGTTACGATCCTTTTTTTTTGAGTGGGAAATTATCAACTAACTTCTCCCGCTCTGGGTGGATCAGGAGGGTGTGTCAAACTTTTACTGACTAAAACCCACCCGTGTTCCTTCAGTTGCCTGTGCCAGGGGCCGCGGTATCTCTTTCGAACAACCCGCACCCCTGGTAGATGCGCACCCCTGGCAGTGTTACGACCCTTACATACTTATTTTACCTTGGTTACGTCATACACGTTCATACACCCGGCCATACACGCACGTTGGTTGCGATGACTACTCACCTGATCATCGTTTGTTTATAACCACTATTTTATTTAAAATCTGATATTTAAAAAAAAATTAGAGGTTGACTATTACGCTTAATACTATTTAATAAGCAATCTTAAGCAGTCGGAGACAGTAAAGGTCTTTATTATTAAGAAGATGACCCTGACTGGATAAAGGCTCCTAAGCACATGCTGGCGGCACAGTCGGCAGGTTTTTGCCATGCGGGTATGCTGCAGGCGTTCTTAGACCGCCGGCACTAGCCGCAGAAACCGAGGATGCAGCCGGGCTTGTTGGCGGCATGCTCGCCGGCTGGGCCGCCGGCATAGTGTGTAGGAGCCTTAAGATAGGCTGTTAAGCACAGTACACTCTTATTCGTTGCGCAGTCGGGTAAAAATAAACTAAGTTTGTACAGTAAGTACCTATCTTTAACACAAGGTGACTAATAATGTATTGTCTGTATTCAGTTTCTTACCTTGTGTTATTTAATTTACCTAGGCATCAGTCTTAAGATCTCACAAGGTAGCATTATACGGAAGCTGGAGATATACCACGCACGTTCTCCATACTTCATTTAACTTGGTTACAAATTACCCACTTTTCCTCCAAATGACCTTAATAACGTTTTCACTCTCATATCCCACGTACGAAACCCATCGACACTTCTTTTTACCTCGCATAGTAATGAAGGTTGCGGTCGTAACACATATTGGGTTCAGGAACCGTCAGTTCAAAGAGGTGAAATGATACTGTAAGGAGTGATAATTGATACTTCTAATAAGCGAGCAATTGACATGCTAGAAAAAAACTCAGTTGCTCTAAAATCAAAAATCAACATAAATTTTATTTCACATAAACCTGCAAGGGCACTTATGAAACGTCAGAAGCTAGGTGCACGGTTCCAATTTGTCGCTTCCTATGGAGAAGAGAAACTCCACGATTACTCTTTTAAAAATAATTGGCTTTTACAATATTTTAAAATTACAGTGATAATAGGAATGGGAAGACAGTTCAGGCATATCAACATTCTACTGCAGACAGCATGCATCATTCTATACAGCATGTCTCATATATTGCATTACTTTTAAAACAATGTCTAACATAATCACCTATAATGTTCCCACTGCTGGGACACAGACATCCTCTCTTCGCGAGGGAGAGGTCGGTAATCTACCACGCGGGTCCAGTTAGGGTTGGTAGATATGTCACATGTCTTCGATTTGATTCTAGGACAGTTTCCTCTCGATGTTTTCTTTCACCGTTTGGAGAGCAGTGGTCATGACTTTGAATAATTTACATAAAGTGTAATCGCCTGCCTTGGTTCGAACTACTACAACTTGTTTTTTTTTTGGGTGGAAAATCATAAAATAACTTCTCCCGCTCTGGGTGGAGCAGGAGGGCGTGTCAGACTTTTACTGACTAAAACTCTCCCGTGTTGCCTCAGTTGTCTGTGTGTCAGGGGCCACGGTATCTCTTTCGTACAACCCGCACCCCTGGCAGGCATCAGCCCTTGCGGGCCCCACCAGTTGGTGCTGACATCTCTTTGAGGCGCGCGTGGAACACAATGCGCCGTCGACCCGGGCTTGGTCCTTACCGGAACCTACAACTTGTAAGTCGGGGCCCTAACCACTGGGCTACCCCGCTCTGATTACGATATTGGCCATGGATATTGTTCAGTTTGATAATCTGTAGTACCTTTTTGATCCACGCTTTAGAAACATCCTGCTTAACCCGATAAGAAAAAGGCACAATGCCAAACACAAATTGCACGTAATCATTTCAAGTAATGCAGTTGTAAAATAGCCAGTGGGTACCGATAAACATCGAGCGATCATCATGCCGCTAGAATTTCTTCAAACAAAATTTTACAAAATCATGTTCTAGCCAAGAAAATATGACTAAGTTAACAAATATGACCATTTAATTCAAAACTAGGATAAATTCCGCTTCTATGTATCCAAAATTCTTGGAGATCAAATCTAGTTTTAACGGATCTTTTATGTGTTTTGTGAACCCTAGAGCGCAGTTGTGCCCGTGGCCTAGTGGTAATGGCCGCGACTTACGAGTTGTAGATTGTAGGGTTGACCTCAGACAGGGGCTTTACTTTGTGTCAATTATTTTATCACCACTACTCTCAAAATGGTGACGGAAAACATCGTGAGGAAACCAGCATAATGTCCTAGAACCAAAAATTCGAAGACATGACATCCACCAACCCGCACTACGTGTTGGATTACGGCCCACTCCCTCTGCCACCAGTGCGAACATTATATGCTGATGATGTATGTTTATTTTATTTCAAAAAAATCCAACCTTCTTATTCGTCTAAAGCCGTTCGATACTTAGGTAATCAGTGTAATCACCCATAAACTACTCAACGATTTTCGTGATCAAATCAATCATTGATTGATTTGATTTAAACTACTCAACGAATTTGAATATTAACAATACTTTGGGCAATACAAACTTTTTACCCTGCTACATAAATTATTTTCACCATGATGCGAGAGAAACCGCAGCCAAAAGCTGCTTCTACATAAATCCTTCAGCGTATCAGGCTCAATATTTCACTAGTGAAGCCCATCGGCACTTCATTTACACCTACCTAGCTGGCTAGCCTGTAAGCTGATGTATTGATCGTAGAGACAGGATTGGAGGCGGAGTGTTTTGCGATGCCTATCGGTCGCCAGTTCACTAGCAGCGGCCTATAGGAATTTGTTGTTAGGGGGTGTTTAGAATGATGGTCGATTATTTTGCTATTTTAGTTGAATTTAGACGTTATGTTAATGGATTTGTGCCCCGTCGATACCATACATGATACTTAAAAATAACTGACGAAATGTGGATGTACTATTGATAAATCTCTGCCTTTGGAGAATACAGACGTGATGATATGTGTGTACTTGAAAACAAAAATTCACACTATTAGTAGTTTACACTGTTACGTTTTCACTATTATCATTTTTGTTTTCAAATTAAAACTTCTTGCATGTACAGACGCCAGCATATCAAGCTACCCCACTCTCTCTCATATTTCTTTGATAGTTTTCAACTTTATTACAAAAGAATAAGGGATTCATGTTCAATTGGGTAAATTTGACAGTTTGGGATAGTTTGATATGCTGATGTCTGTACCAAAAGCTATCGCATTTGGTACATGGAAGAAGTTTTAATTTGCTTTTTTTTCTGCTGATAAATCGGGACTTTATAGCTTTTTATGCCAAGCTGAAAGTTGACTTCCCAATAAAAGCTACTATGACCCCTCAAGATGTATTTGTTCAAGTGACAGAAAAGACTGTTCGTCATTGTTGACCCCATCATTATTCTCATGTCTTTATCCTAATCTATTTGGGGTCGGCGCAACAAGTCTTTTTCTCCCAAACTTCTCTATTCGTCGTCATCTAGAAAGTCGGTCCCTTTCTAGCCATATCATCTTTGATACAGGCCATCCATCATTTCTTTGGTCTTCCTGTACTCATATATTGTCGAGCGATTGTCCAATTTAAAATTTTCTTCTTGCCCTTAGTCGCTTATGTGGACTTATGCGGACCAATCTTTGTACCTACGTAACTAGGTGCGTTCTACTTCGTGCACATAGTGATGTGCCATCGATAAAGCCAATCGTGTAGAACTAGACGTCTAACAAAATCTAGAACGTGCCAATAGAACTGAGTTACAAAGTTCTCGATCTAAAGTCTAAACTCAACACACACACATGACTGAATGTCAAAAGGTCACCAGCAATTCAAGACTGAGTAGAGATGAATACTTTACAACCTTCAATATGGCTAACTCCGAAGGTTCAATACCGAAGTCTGAAACTTGAACTTTCAGGGGTGTTACACACATGTTCGGGTCGGCATCATTCGGCACTGCCGATCGGCAATATCGGATATATGTAGATATACATAAATATAACATCACGCCTGTATTAACACATTTTGCTGGTTATGTCTAAGTCCCATTATTTGGCGCGAGTCCATTGCCATCATCCGGGTACAAATCTAGACTCCGGGCTTCTATTGAGAAATTTCAGATTATAAAATTAAATAACACTGCGCAATTCGGGAATCAAACCCAGGACCTCATGCTCGGCAGTAGCGCTTGCGACCACTCCACCAACAAGGTGGATATATCGGGAAAAATCTGCTCGGCTTCGTTCGAATCCTGCCGAGCTGATCCGAACATGACTCAGCAAGGCCGAACGGAGTTTGCCGATCTCCAAGAGCCGAATGAATGCAGAATTACAGATATGCTTCAGGTCGGCGATTTTGAATGTGCCGACCCGAACAAATGTGTAGTTCCCCTAACACACAACTGTCGGCTGTCCTTAGGCAGAAGTTATTTATTTACATGTGCCATTGGAACGTGTGCTGAATAGAACTATTCATGTGTCCCGGAACTTTGTATGGAGTGACCTATCTGTGAAATAAAAAAATATAGTGGTTGTTGGTTGAATTGGTACTAGGAATTTATATTATGTTGCCATGGCATTTGTTACAATGTCTTGGGTTGACAGGCAGTGTGGCTGAATAACAAATGAAGCAAAGATACTGATGCTTACAAATTATAGATCACCCGGTTTGGGTGTGCGCAGAGCATGTGACATTTGCGTCTGTAAAACTTATCCTACAAATTAAATGAGTTTGATACCCAACGACCTGACTGAATTTGGATGAAGTTCGGCATAAAGATTGTTTTTAACTTGGATCTGAATACATTTAATGCTTTTTCCCGTGGTATAATTTTCGAACTCCATCCCTTTGTAGCAGCGGTGGTCAAAGCTAGTAAAAAATTACATCATAAATCCTCATGCTTTGCAGCAGGAATAACTATCTCTTGGTATAAGTACCTACTTACAAATACTAACTTTACAACTTTTTGAGAAAAAGCATCTAGCATTCTACCGCATCGTACTCAAAAAGTTGTAGTAGAAAATGTATGATTCAACCAGCACCTGTTCTAACATAAGCATAAACATGTGCTAATAAAGTTCAATATTTCTATCGTCTTTGCGACAGAAAATATTTCTTCTCTACTTTTTTATCAGAGTAACTTCTGCCGGTGATTTCGCCCGCGTGGTAGGCAACTAAACTATAAGAGATACCTCACGGCACTCGGCACCTTTCTGCCAGCGAAAGAATTTTGAAATTCGATCAGTACTAGTAAAGAAAACGTTAATTCAATCTACAATCTTCCGACCTCTGGGTCACACGTGACAAGTCCTCACAGACCTAAAATCGAACCAATATACCTTCATCATCTATTAACCCTATCTCAACTTAGCACCTTCATCAAACCTAGGCTTCATTCATTAAGTAATTAATCAATCAACCAAGCTCATTTGCATGTACGTTGTATACGGCGTGCCAACGCGTAACGTGTGGATGAGCCCTAATGGCTACGTCAGATAGTCATAAGCTGAAGATTAGGCGTGATATTCGGGGACTAGGAGCTAGAAATAATGGGAGGGTGGTGCAAAGTTGGGGACAAGTGGAAAGAGGGAACTGACACGTGATGGTAATAACGATCTAGGATCTACGATCTAAGTTCGATCGGGGAATTAGATCTTTTTCATCTGAACTACTAAATATTATAAAGAGAAATTATTTGTTTTTTGTTACGCTAAAACGGCTGAACGGATATGCATTAAATTTGGAACATGAGTACATCATAACCGGGATTAGGACATTATATACTTTTTATCCCGATATGCTTACACATTCGACACTTGTGCGGGTGAAACCACGAGACACAGCTAGTCAGAAGTATAATCATAGAGAATAGAAAAAATATTTATTGTGACTCTCACAGGAAGATCACACACTAAACTAAACACACAGTCGTTCTTGGAAGTAAAAAATGAAAATAACAAAAAGTTCTGCACGAGGGCAAAAGGCTCGTACCTCAGCAGGATGCTGTAACATTTAAAAAAGTGACGCAGCGCTGGTATTCTGGTTCATAGTTCCAACTTGGTTTTGGTAGAATCTAGAATAAGTTGAACAGAATTTATTTTACTACTGCCTACCGGCTACATATTTTTTATGTGGCTAATTACTAGACTTTTATGAGGTTGGGTCATTCTGCATTAAAGAACAGAATGATGAATGATTTACTTTATCCAAGAAAATATCATGCCATCAAAAACATAACTTGTAAAAAAACCAAGTCTCGCAAATCAGTTCTTCTACCGTAAAAAGTTGTGAGATCCATGTAATACCAAGTCGGTTAATTTATTCAGTCCCTACTTAAGGGTCCTTCTGTCTTAAGTTATTACGTAATCATAAATATGTGTTTTCAAAATAAAGAAATATTGTATTATATTCTAATTAGCTAACCTAACAGGCTTCTAGCTGTATCCTCAACGAAGTTATAGGGGGGTCGAAAATGGCCTGAACTGCTTCGCGAAGAGGGTGGTACGGCGCTTTTTTGCTTAACTTGGCGGGGGCACTGCCGTGCCCCCCGATATTGAGACGCATTATTTAAAAAACTGCTTGATTATTAGTTCTTATAAAAAAGGATTACACATATGACCTACGGTTTCAAGGCTTTAGAATCCAGCACAATCAGTAATGAATCAGCCCATTTTAGTGCAGAACAAAGTATTCAAAATCCAAGGTATTATATTCGGGTGACGTTACCCGTTCTACATAATAGTATTTTTGTTCCATTGAACGTTAGAAATCCCCTTTGAATCGACAAACTTGCAAACTCATTGCGAAAATAACGTTTATTTTTGGTATCAGATTGGAAAAACAAGCTAAAGTAGTGGATGCTATTCACTTCTTACTTAATGTTTGTGCTCATTTATCTTCAGATGTAAAAAGACATTACCTCTTTGTAGCGATTAACGGGACTGTTTAGTCTAGAAACGAAAATAGTGCTGTCTGAAGGCAAAACACTTTTTGAATTGGTGATTACTGAATAGGTATCAGTAATCACCAATTCAAGAACTTGTTTTTAATAGACAGCACTATTTTTGATTTTGTGTTTAATTTTGTGTAAAATTGCCTGCTTGACAATTTTACGAGGACATAAATCCTGATGTGGTTAAAAGGCTATGTCTTTTAAATAAAAACGGGCTCTTCGCTAAATAATGATAGCCGAACAGGGTGTTCGAAGATTTACGAATTAATTAACTCCTCTCAAAACAGTTGCAATCTAAGTCTTACATTACTAAACACAAAGATTTATGATATGTACAGAGGCTATCAAACGAAATAGTAGAAAAACTGTTATCCCAGCTCAGTTCAGTGTTACACGGTTTTACCAAAACGAAGAAAATTATTTTATTCATCTAAATAAGTACTCGGGAAATATTATAAAACACTAATGAAAATGAACCGTAGTCAGTCCAGTCAAATTGTCACTACGAGATTTACAATACCACAATGTCATATTTTCTTCGAAATAAAAATTATTTTGCTCGCAATGCGATTTGTCGTGTGGTGGGTATGACACAAGACATAAACTAAACAGAGCAAGATGCCACCAGCACCCTAATTGCGAAACACATTCACAATCTGAAGCAATGGATTAGCAATATCCTCCATATTGCTAATCCATTGCTTTATAGGTTAGAAAAGTTTGTCTCTTCAATAACGTAAAGTAATGAATAAGTATTGTGGACTGTCAAGGTAACAGCCTAAGCCTAGGAATGGCTTTTATTTTGACTTTTTTTTTCTTTTGAGGAAGTTGTTTCCCCTCACAGTCGTAGCTACTGATAGTAGTTGGTTCTTACCTCAAAAAACCATTAAAGATACCTTCCTGGTTTTCACATGATCTGACCAAGACTATGTCTGGACTTTAAAGAGAATGTGACCTCTGAGTTTGTTTCAGCCTTTCTTCTCAGAGTAGTTAGATAGGAAACGCCGACCTCATCTAGTTTAAAAAATATGATTAACGTGTAAAAGTGTTTTGTACAAACCTACTTACAGAAATATTTACGCAGTAACCCCGCTATATGATGAGATTTTGATGTTGTTCTTTGTCTCATCCATTTTAAGTACATTTAAACGCCTTCACAGCTTTCTCACTCATTACTCGCCACACAATCTCACCTTCCCAAACTTCGTCACACATAATGAACGTTTACTCAGCTCCGAAAGGGGTGAAATAAACCTATTTAGATAGTACTATCAGTTTCCTGCAGTGTATGACTTTGTAACTGTTCCGTGTTCATTTAGGAGGTCAAAAAGGCCTCCTAATGAGATTAATGTCGCAAATGTTACGATACGAGGTTTTTATGTACCTATGCGGGCATGTTTGGGTTAATTTTGTATGAGGTGAGGGTAGCTGTTACATGTTTTGGTATGAGCTTTGAATATTGTATGACTTTTGGGATGTTTTTGTTTTTGTTGATTTGAAAGCGTAAGCGTAGCGATTTTACCTCTACTATAAAAACCATTCAAATGATATCTAGTAAAATAGTAAAGAGAGTGGCATCGAGGCGCAAAATGAAACCATGAATTCAGTACATGACCTAACGCCGAAATTTTTCATTGGTTTTCAAAAAATAACTTTAACTACCGACGACGATCAGAAAAAAGCCTTAATAACCGATGACGTTAAAAAAAATCCTTAATAACCGATGACGTTCGTCGGTTCAGAATCATGTACCGTATCCATAGTAACAGGTTGTGCGGCAATGTCCCTCCACCCTGTAGACACGGTTATCGAGTCACTATTGAACAAGTACGGTCATTGTAGAACGAAACCTGCGTGGTTTTGAAACTATGTAATCAAGTATCGATATCAGGACTAAGTATTGGAACAGGAAGCTGCAGAATATTTTTTTCCAAATATCGAGATTTTTGCAAAGGCTAGCTAGTACATAGAAACATATTCCGATAATGTAACGAGTATATCGCTCTGTCCATGTACTCATGTCAGGGGAGTTAGAGGGAAGCAGAATAGTTCTGTTTTTGTGAAATCACGAACTTCCGTGCATTTTATGAATGTTTCCAATATCACCCTAGGGTGTGCTTCCGGCTTGCTCTTGCTGAAATATCCAAGTCTAGCTCAAAATGAATTTAATACATACATACATACATACACACGCGCCTTTTTCACATCGAGGTAAGCAGAAACTGCGCCCGTACCTGCTAAGATCCTTTTGCCTCGTACGTTCGTTGCCACGAAACAAAATGAATTTCATTACACCTCACAATATTGTATTCTGCACCACGGGTTAATGGATGATGATGAATTCATACATAATTATTTACACTGTTTCAACGGTAATTTATTAATTTCAATTAGGTACGAGTGACACCAATGTATTAAAGTTTGATGAACTTTCTGTTTCAAATTACTTAACTGTATAAACTGTAACTTGGAAAGGTGGGACATCGACGGATGTTCATTGCGCGTGATCCGCCACGCACTTTGGAGACGTCTTTGACTTTTAGGGATTATTTTTTCTTGAAATAGTAACACACAGATTATCGACCTCCGGTCTCCGGAGAGGAGTGATCTCTTAATCTGAATCGCGCAAGCAGAGTTTACCGAGCAACGAGCATTTAAACAACGTCTCAACATCAATCGTCGGGCAGTAGCCCACCAGACACGACACCCGTCTGGTCCCTATTCTATTGAAATTGAGTGAACTTTACAACCTGTTTCTCATGCTTCTATAATAGCAGTTTTTGTGTGATTACGGAACAAAACAAGACTTTAGATAGCTAATCTTTAACCTCAAATCATCATTCCTCTGTCTATCTCTTTGTAGCATAAGAGCCCTTTGTTCCGTCCAGCCATATGGTGAACACTTATGTCCGGCAGCAATCGCCTAAGCGTCCGGAATAATGGTCGGTAACGAGGTCTGTCCGTCTGAAATACGTTGAGCCTAAGGCGCAAATTGTATAAGTGAATACCAGCTAGGGACTGTGTGTGCCGACTATAGACCTCGGTAATTATGTGTAGCTTCACAATTTGTGGTTGAATACAACTTGGAACTAGTGTAGGTGAAAAGATAGTTGTTATAATAATGAATAGGAATGCAAGAATCGTATATATATGGGGTTATTTAATGCCCACAAAGAATAAAACCGGGCTCAACTGCACAACATAAATTGTTTTAATACGATACTAAAAGAAACAATTTATCAGAATATTCGTTCCCATGTCGAGAAATGAATCACAGCGTAACACAATGTAAATCACAATCTCAATAATTTCGAAGGATATGCTTTACGTGCTCGAAAAAAAATGTTTGCTCAACAACGTGTATAAAGATGCGCTTACACGAGCAACTAAAATTGCTCCATCCTGATCAATTCTCGTCAACTATGACGTCACGACTACATCCAGCAATTTAGGGCAATGGCAACATTGAGCAACCTGTTGCCAGAGATACGCCCACACAATATCAAGTAATATGGAGCAACTTAAAAAACTACGCAATACCCCCGCCGGCTCCGCCGCCGGCCGGTTCCTCTCGCAAAAACGAGACGTAGTTATACGTACAAACGAGATAAAAATAAAATTGACAAAAAACATCCAAAACGATTGGATATTCGGCAACTCATGAAATATATGGAGCAATCAGAAGCAATATTCCCGAAACATATCCGCAATTTATTGTTGTTACTCCAGATTGCTCCACTTAACTGATCTAGATTGATCCATTAGTGTTGCCGAGCAATAATTGCCCAGAAAATTGTCCCTTTAAGAGCACCTTAATGCAATGAATTTTGTTGAACTATCAAAACGAAAGCCAACTAAAAAAGCCAAAAGAATTACCCAGCAGGACTTAAGCTTAACTTAGAAATAAAGAAAAAGTATTTACTAGGATTCGCTCAGGGAGATAATTATACTAACAAAACAGTAGGTATACCTACGAAACAAATATACAACAACAGTACAAAAAAGAAAAAACCCTGTACGATGCCTAAAAGCTCAACTTGACACAGCATATATTTTGACCAATATTCCAATACGAGTACCTAATAGGATATTAGGGACGACGAGCACGATGTAACAAACTTTAATATCGTAAGTCACAGTCTACCCTAAATCACATACAGGTGAGGTGAGGTGAGGTTCAACAAAATACAGAAGCTAAAATCACAAATATAATTCTCTCAGATGAAAGAAATTACGAGATACAATAATAGCTCAGCCGTGGCATACAGATGCTAGCTATACAGATTATGCTAGATAAGCCGAATTCCTCTATTGATGAATGAATATAAAGAATAATGAGATCTATTTTGTTGGCCTTATGGTGATTTACCTAGTTTGAGGTTTTAACTGTTTGTTTTTCTTTATAACGTTAAACATAACTTATTAATTTTGATTACATCATTAGGAGTCTACATCATGTATTTGTTGTCGCAGAAGAAATTGTCGAAATGGTTTTTGTCTCAACTACGTTGGTACTTTGTTGGAGCAATTATGAATTTAATGAGAAATATTTTCTGTCGCTTCATGCTAAAAATGAAACAAATGTTTTTATTTCAAAACACAGTCAACTTATTATCTTGCTACTGCTATTGTGGATAACACCAAGTCTTCGAATTTTCGTTTCTGGGGCACACCGGTTTCCTCACGATGTTTTGGTGGGTACGAACCCAAACCTACTTGAGTTCGAACTCACGACCTATAATAACTCGTAATTCGGGGCCAATACTACTAGGCCCCAACATTGAACAGTAAAAACCGTGAACGAGTTTGTAGCCTACTCGTGTATTACACTTCGTCCGCGGCCTAAAATAATATTATTGCTAACATCCGTCACGCCTCAAGGCATAAAATTATATGACCAAAGCGAAAATGTAAATACCAAACATATTCCAAACTTTGTCAGTAGGTACAGTCGCCGCGGGTGCTGCCGGCCAAGTGCGTGTCAGACCACGCTCAGTGAAGGGTTCAGTAGCCGGCAAGAATATTTACGCATCCACAATTTTGATTGTAAACTGTCAAAAACAAAGAAAGAAGAAGACAAAAAATTTCATTCTTTTTTCCTATTTTGGTACGGTATTTTTATTCTGGATGCGCGCAAAAACACTACAAAGTGAAAAGTAGTTTTAACTTCGGAAGGCGGTGACAAAAAATTAAAATACATATCTAAAGTCACCGACTTCCGAAATTAAAGTTATTTTCCACTTTGTAGTGTTTTTTTGGAAGTCGTTTGTTTTTCATCCGTCAGTTATAATTTATATTTATTTTGCATAAAAAATTATATTATGAATTTGTGTTGTAATGACCTGACATACATGAACTGAAAAGAGACAACCGAATGATTTTCTCGTAAATTTACTACACCATTGTAAAGCGGTGCCCAGAGTACACATTTCCGAATTTCATCGATATAGTGCAACTAGTCTTTGGGCCATTGTCGTCAATGCAAAATGCCTGTGACATACAAATAAACAAGAAGTTAGAAAGGTTTTAACCCCCAACGTTTAAGTTTTCGATAGTTTTCGACATTTGTCTAGGGAACCCTAAAGGAGATATGTTATTTCGGCCCTATTTACCCTAGAGGTACCCTATTTACCCAATATTGACCTTGACCCTGGCACAGAAATGACATTTTCTTGCTTATTTCTTGTAATCCGGAAAAAGGTCTTGTAATCTTGACAACGAGCGGTTAAGTTTCCGTAAGTCAGTACTTTGGACCAACGATATTGTAATTAGAGGTCAAGGAATGTCTTTCAAGGTGTTGTGACCTTGAGCAAGAATATTTTCATTAGTCTGTATTGTCGTTTGTCTAATGCGTCTTTTCATACCAAATGATAAACGGTTTTATTTCTGTGAGAAGGATTGTATTTATACTTTTACACTTCATGTCTTAAAAACTAGATGAGGTTGGTGTTTCCTATCTGACTACTCTGAGAAGAAAGGCCGACATTAAGTCAGAGGTCACAGTCTCTTTTAAAGGCCAGATCTATCTTGGTCGTTCAATGCATAGGTAGGCAAAGTAATCAACATTACTAGACACAGAACTTCATTTAAATAATTTCATTCAAATGTCATTTGTCACTTATCCATGCCAATATAACAACAAATAAAAAAACTTAACTCAAGCACAAAAAATAAAAATGTAAAGAAAGCATACCTACTATCAAAATGAATGCCTCCTAGTATAAAGGGCGTGATAGCTTACATATGCAAAGCTGGATTATGTTCACATAGCTGTTAACGACCCGATTTACAACTTGAGGCCACAAATGATAACCTAGGACCATCGACGTAAAATAAATAAAACTTTGGCTTCCGATAAAAAAAAATCTGTAATTGTAATTATTATTAATCTTCAAACCGTGACTTTTATTTTGAATAAAACTATTGACAATACAGCACCCTCATTTTGATGGATATTGCCAATCCATTTCTTCATATACCTACTCAAAAAACCTGTCTACTGAAAACGTAAACACCTAACGCTGTGAATGTAGTTGAACTTTCAAAATCAAAGCCTTTCCTACCGTAAGTCTGTTACACAATTTACCCCGCAGTTCTTTCACCAAAGGTAAATTTAAGTCACCTTGTCCTTCCATTAAAGTCACAAAGGTATCTTGGAATAGGTTCACCTCACAATAGACCACGGTTCGAGTCCCGGCCTCTAAAACTAGAAGAGCTTTAGTGCCTTTTGTAAGGCGCCTATTATTCGGACCTAATGAATTCTATTCAACTAATTGACACGAGCTACTAACATGTGTAACAATGCCCTTAGAAAACTGGGCAGAAATAATTAAAGTAATTTTAAACTTTCTTGAGTTTATTTAAGACTAGCAGTTCGCCCGCGACTTCGTTTTTTTTTTGGGTGGGAAATCATCAAATAACTTCTCCCGCTCTGGGTGGAGCGGGAGGGCGTGTCAGACTTTTACTGACTGAAACCCACCGTTGTTCCCTCAGTTGCCTGTGTGCCAGGGGCCGCGGTATCTCTTTCGAACAACCCGCACCCCTGGCAGGCATCGGCCCTGGCGGGCCCCGTCAGTTGCTGCTGATATCTCTTTGAGGCGCGCGTGGAACACGACGCGCCGTCGACCCGGGCTTGGTCCTTACCGGACAGCGAGCTACCCATTACTCGCCGTCCGCAAGCCCGTGCCTACGGTGGCCGGGAATCAGCCTGGGATTCCCGACGCCCAGGAAGTCTCCTGTCGGCGTGGATTTCCAAGATACAGCCCATAAGTATTACTCGCTGATATTGTAGGGTTCTATAGGTGACAGAATTTTAACAAAATAAATTTAGGTAGGTATCTCACCAAGTTAAATAGGTACTTAATTTAAAGCTTCCCTGTATACAAAGTTTGAGGTTGTTTTATTTACCGGTGCCAAAATATCTGGTTTTCGGCTGATCCAACTCGTGATAAACCAACATAAATTGCCCATAGTTAAAACATTCTTGTCGTAGGTCAATGCCAACCAAAGAGAATGTTTGTCCCTGGAGCTTGTTAATAGCCAGGGCAAAATATGTTTAAATGGGAATCTGGCAATCTAGGCAGCTCCGTGGGAATTATTGAAAGCCTCGGGATCTGCGCTAGCTGGCCATGTCCTGGTCCGATGAGAATGGTCGCTGTAATTGTGTTTTAAATCATTTATAAGTAGCCTTGTGCCATTGCACAGGTTGACTTAAATGTCTTAAAATCGTGATAGGCTTTCCGATTTTTAATAGCAGTTCGTGAGGTGCAGCCCGGATGGATTAAGGGAGTTAAAAAAAATGTGCGGATAGTGGACTGCATCTTCGATATCACACACTGTGTCAATGGACTTGTAGATTTTAACTTGGCCGGGGACATTTTGTCAAATTAAATGATTGATTTCAATAACTGTATCGTTCCTAGGTGAGAAGATAACCCTTGAACAAAGCCAATGAATGTCTCTATTTAGGACATATTACGATATGTACGGCTATTTGACATGAAGCGTCTGCCTATGTAACGTCCACAGCCCAGTTACAGGGTAATGCGACACCCCTTACAATTGGTTGTCAAACTGTCACGCTTCTGACTACCTCAATAAATGAACAGATAAATCACACCAGTTTGATCTAACCTAGGAGAATCTTTGCTCTGCAATATGACCTATAAATACCTATGATAGCGTTATGTCTTTTCGTCGTTGAAACAAATAAATTATTGAACTTTTCTTGACAGGCATCGTAATAGGAGTACACCTGAAGCTGTCTGGTGGTCTACTTTGAGCGAAACTCGCAAGTCTGAAACCACCTTTGTTTAAGTACACCCCGTATCTCACAATGCCTAGGTACTTAGTAAACATAATGATAATGTGAGAAGAATGGACCATGACTCATAGAGAACCCACCCGTGTTCCCTCAGTTGCCTGTGTGCTAGGGGCCGCGGTATCTCTTTCGAACAACCCGCACCCCTGGCAGGCATAGGCCCTCCGGGCCCCACCAGTTGGTGCTGATATCTCTTTGAGGCTAACTCATAGAGCTCATGCTGAAGAAGTAGATCGAACACTTAAGGACTTGAGAAACTCAGTCATCAGTCACTCAGTCATTCTCACATAAATGTCTCACTGATAGTGGCGCGTGTGTAGTATCATTCGGTTCCCTACAATATGGTTGAGCTGGATGGTGCTGAACCACGCGTCAAGTTCGTGAATGGGCGCTGTCGGTTGAGACTGGTAATCTCCTAACTTCCAGGGCTTATTTCTATCTTGTATTTAGAATTGTTTATAATTATTTTTTTACATTGTTCTCACATACAGAAGCAACAAGAATAATGTTCCCAAGATTTTGTAATATTTCAACTTGATTTTAAAAGAGTGTCCGTGGAATTTCTTGCCCGTTCTTTTCCATAGAGATCTACGTTTGGGCAACTAGCTTAAACTTTCCAACTGATCAACTTTTTGACAATTCAAAAGTGCCTGTAAATGGTTTAATTGAAATAAATGCTTTGATTTTGAGTTTGAGTCAGTCGCTGTCATGGGTGGTGTCACTTTTGTGTTTGCTGATGACTTTCGGTTTTCAACTTCTTCGAACACTCGAAACCCGTGCGGGCGTCATCAAGGCGTATCTAAAATCATCGCCCCTGTGGAGCTATTTTTCCGGATTGCCTAACATGTGCAAATATTAAATTAGCGAGCAATGTTTTTCCGGTGCCACCAGGGCCGTCCATTACATTACACTACATTACGGTACATTTGTTTCCTTTATTGTTCGTTACGTTGTCAATAATGCATTAGAAGCCTGTTTTTGATCTGTAACTAACTTCAGCAAATTTGTTTTACAAAAGTAGCTAATTTACTGATGTTGTACGGATTTACCAACATTTGCAGAGACATACTGCCTTCAAGCTAAACTCCCGAGCACAGCTCTGAAATGTTCTCACATTCTGGCTAAGGAGTCGCCGCGAACACTCGGAGCTAGTCTCTATATCCCTTGTTGCAGATACATGCTGCTTAAAATCAGGGGGACGCTGCGCACGATCAGCGCTAAGCTGTCGAGCACGGCTACGAAAGGTTCTCACACTTTGGCTATCGATTCGCTGCGAACGCTCGGAGCTAGTCTCACTATCCCTTGTTGCAGATACATGCTGCCTTAAATCAAGGAGACGCTGCGCACATTCAGCGCTAGACTCCCGAGCACGGCCCTGAGATGTTCTCATACTTGGCTAGCGCGTCGCTTCGATGCTCGGAGGTAGATTCCCTAGCGCTTGTTATCTTCGAAACTATTTAACCAATTGACATACTTTAAAGGGCAAATCTTATCTCTATGATATCCTTGTGATCATTTTTTTTAAGCATTAATATTCGGTTGTTTAAAAATTCTCCAAACGTAAGTAAATCGAAAAATGCTTTTTTAATACATAAAAGCTACTTACTATATCTGCTAAAATATAAAAGATAGAAATATGGTATCGTGGACTTTTTTGTAGAACAATTTAAAGCAGACGAAGTTGCCTTACATTATTTTAAATATATATAACTGTTTAGGCAGCGCATGCAAACAACTCTTTTAAATCCGCGTGGTTAGACAAAAATTGTGATAGCTCGGCTAATATGCAAGATCTAAATATAATTTATAGCCTATAGCACTTACAAATAATGTAGCTTTCAACCAGTGAAAAAATAATTAGAATTGGACTAATCGTTCTGGAGATTACCCTCTACATACAAACTTATAAACAAATTTTGCCTCTTTATAATATTAGTATAGATCAACTAGCTGTAGCCGCGTCTTGCCCGTAGGTGGTTGGAAATTATCCCACGGGAACATGCTACCGGGACAAAAGCCTATGTTACTCCTTATATCATCAGCTATTTGCCAGTGAAAGTGTCGTCAAAATTGGTCCAGCCGTTTCGGAAAAGACAGACAAAAAGTAAAAACCTGTTTATTGACATTGTCGCCCACCAAATATGCGCGTGATTGACGGAGGAAAGGCGTGGGGGGTGTCGGAGTACCGAACCTGGACGCGACGGCCGCCGCGCGCTGTCCGCACCCCTCAGAACACAGAATAAAAAAAATGACCCACAATAGGGTATTACCCCCATCTTAGAAAAGTGTCATAATTAGATTCTAACATGCTAATAAACCACAAAACAAAAAACAGTTTTATTTAATCAATAAGTGCCATAAAAATGCATTTAAATTTAAAATTTTCATATTTCGCGCGTAATATGACGAAAACGCTGAACGCAGTAGACGCCATATTGGTCTGTGGTTACGACGTCAGTTTGCTGTATAAGCAAATGCGCTGTTATTTTGTATGATTATTGTTTAAAATTTTTTTAATGAGTTATTATTCCATTCAACGATTAATGGAAAAATAACTCATTTTAAAAATTTTAAACAATTATCATACAAAATAACAGCGCATTTGCTTATACAGTTTCGTTACGAAAATAACAAAAGTACAAAGTGGTTCAGTTGATTAGTTTATACAGCGGTATGACGTAATAATATGGCGGCTGCTATTTCATGGTGTTTAAAACAGATTAAAGTAACTGAAATCTTTGAATTGAATTTTTAAATTTATTTTGTTGTTTCATGAACTAAAACTAACATTTTCCGACTGGTTTTTGCCTAAGCTATCTCAATAATATACTTTTGGATTTTTGCACACTTAGAGTAAAATATCTGCGTAATTACAATACAAGGTGTAATTTTAATCACCTTTAACCTCATAAGGGGTCATTGTACTCATCAGTATGAACTACTTTTACTAAGGGCCCAAACCTGAAATCGCGAAAATCAGCTGTTCCTTTCATTTTGACGAGTTATGCGAACATAAATGTAGGGAACAGCTGATTTTCGCGATTTCATGTTTGATCCCATAGTACAAGTTGTTCATAATGATGAGTACAATGACCCCTTATGAGGTTAAAGGTGATTAAAATTACACCTTGTATATTATCGTCCTATACATATCGTATCGGAAACGGTCGAAGTGGCGGAGCTTGGGGGAGATCTATGTCCAGCAGTGGACGTCTTTTGACTGAAATTATGATGATTGTAAATAGACATTCACCAGTTAAAGTTTTGTGTTTAATAATAAAACCACTAAATTATTAGTAAGTATACACAACTCAAGGGAATGTCTAATCGGCGCCGGGGAGAGAGCGGAACTCTTTTGAGGCACTACCATTGATTTGTGTCCTACATTAAATAGTATAATATCACATTATGTAGTTGGGGTTCCATCTAAATAAATCCTATTATTTCCATGGTTACAGTTCAATCACGGCGTGTGGGGTCTGCCGCCGGTGGTGTGCGACTGCTACATCGCCATCGACGTGATCTGCTCGACCTCTAGCATATTCAACTTAGTCGCCATTTCTGTTGACAGGTGAGTTCGTTTTATTTTACACGTTTTTTAAGAGAACAACGTACCTATTTCTTTATTTTTATTTTTTAACTAACGCTAACTACAAAAACGTGTTCTTTTCTATTTTTTTTTTAATTATTGAATTGTCATAGGTCCTCGATAAGTCTACAAAGTTTAAATGAAATCTGACCGTTTAAAGTGGGTCAAAATAGCGTCCAAAGGAGTCGGTTACATACAAACAAACATACAAACATACAAGTGAAGCTAATATAAAGCGTGTAAAAAATACAGAATGATTCTTAAGCAATAAGATTTGAAATATCGACGGAGCCACATATGGCGTCAAATCCGGTTTTGTGTACGCAAACTCTTATTAAGTAATATACCTATCTAATTGTCGAATTTACGTACTGTACATAGGTGTTATAGATGTAATTTATATAAATAAATAAAAACGTACACTCAAAAACTAAAACAAAACGTACGGGTGATCTTAATTTTTGACGGATCTAATCCCTGTATCCTAAACACACACTTCGGGGAAATGTACTACTAGTTACGGCTTGCACTAATAGAAACGAAACTATAAATGTATGTAACGTCAAGTTTGTAGTATAAAACTTTGTTTTTACGACGCTTAAAGAATAGTTAAGTTTTGTCATATTTTTCTTCAGTAAACGTAACGTAATATAAACGCCTTTTAAAAATTGTCATTTACATGGCGTTTTCAAAGAGAACGTTTATACGCCACTTTGACGCGAAACGATGTAAATACACATTTCCGACGAATTTACGTTTATATTCTTTGTAAGATGAAAACAAAGTGTTTGTTAAGAAAAATGTTAGAATAATTTAGCACAAGCTTCTGAAATATATTTTGTTTATACTAAGCTATTCAAACTTAGCATGTTGTTCAATAGAATATGCACCTACTTTAAATTCATGTATAACAATTAGTGGTAATATTTTACTGAACTAAAGGTTTCAAAACGCATATAAAAACGTGTCAATTTACGTTTGTTTGTTATTAAACCTGGTAGCCAATCAGAGTATATGGGATTAATCCTACAGGAACAGTCTGGATTTTGTTTTCACTAAAAAGTAAGAGAGAAAAAAATTGTCAGGTCACTTACACCTAGCTAGTGATTCGAATATGAAGAACCTTCGAAAAATGAACTTAAATAAGATTATAGTAGAGGTTTAGAGTGAGAGGCAGAGATATTTATATCTTTTTCTATCTCATGTAACGATGATGTGCCTAAATATGACACGTCTTTGAAATTTCACTCTCAATTTTCGTTCAATTATCGAATCGCCGCCATAAAAAATCACTTAAAAAATCCGTCATTTTATAAATGAAATATTACAATAATTTCCTGTCGTTGTTAAAGATTTTACTAAGAAATGCATAATTTTGTAATAATTTTGTAGGTAACCATTATTATAACATACTTATAAACGTGCTTTTACCCTATCAGTGTTTTTTTAATACATATTAGTGTACTTAACTGTTGCTTTATTTTTATTTAAATTATACAGTTACAATTTTATATAAATATTTTTTTTTTCTAAAACTGAATTTAGTAAACCAACGAACTAAGAACATCCTGTAAGCATTGGCCCTAAACATTGTCAAGGCCAGAGCAAAAATTGATTTTCACGGCACTAATCTAGCTTGGATAGCCATCAACCCTACTTACTCCAGACATCTCCATAAACCTCACACATATCTACGGATGACTTCCGAAGTTGCTGAAACTAGCCCGGGCCTTCCCCTTCCCTTGGACCCAATATGAGCTACTTCTGGCTATCATGTCACGTATGATCCCTTCCGGGGCAGACAGTGAGCGAGGCAGCTGCCATTTAACAAGTTTTACGGCTTTTATATATTTATCAATTTGTTCATGAAAGCTCTCTTTAGATATTACTATCCTTGCACAGATATATCTAGGTAACTATAGGTAGCTACTGTAAAGATTGTCTGTAAAACAAATCATAAACATCGTGCAGGCTAGCTGAAAAATGATTCTAGTTGGTTACGATCACTGAAGCGAATTGAGAACTGCTTCTTTACCCAAAAAATAGGCCAACCAAGTCAAGTGAAATGAAATGAAATGAAATATTTTTGAAATGAAATGAAATATTTTTTTTTTTATTTAAACAAAATGCTTCTTAAACAATGATTTGTGTTTGGAGCCTCCTTTTAGGCAAACAATGCCTGTGTTAGGAGACTCCAAAAGTGAAGAGTGGACCAACCGCTTGGCGATGTCTACAAAAAACCAAGTGGGCACTAGGAGCCCATGGCCGCAGTGTTTCAACCCCAAACGGCTCGAATATATAACTCCCAAGAGTAGTTCTTAGTTTAAGCACCGAGTCGGCCTTTTTGTTGGGCCACCTGGTGGCGTTAAATGGTTACAGTTTTCTGTTGTATTATATTTCCTACTGTTAACTTATTATAAATTTATTATTTTTATGTAATAACAACTAATCTCCTTTCCATTTCCAAATTTCCCGTTGTAAAATTTTATAATTTCGCGAGCACTTGATTCTTGCGTTTTGTTTTCAAATAAAATATTTTTAGTGGCAATAAGCACGAATAGTGCAACGCCATAAAACTCCCAATAATATTGGAATATTTTCGCCATTTGAAGTTTTCCCCATCTACGGCAGTCACCACAGCACATCACAGCCCGCCGTATAAAGATTGTAAAAGAGCGTTTGTTGCATTGAAATTAAATAGATTAAATACAGCATAGCTTCTTATTTTGGCGGCATTGCTTCGTCGCTTACATTACTAGGACTTCAAAAAGCCCAACAGTACATATGTCTACCCCTTTTTTACATTAACACTCTTTCTTTCCTTCACCATTCCGATTTCTTAAACCTTTTCGGAACTGATTTGAATATAGTCTGCTGTCCATTTACTTAACATAATCCCAGAGGCACCTTTTCCGTTTGTCACGAGCATCGAAAGTGAAGCCAATGTTAAAATCTTTGTTTTTTTTCTCCGAATAATATTATCTATTCTGTGGCTTTGCAGAGAGTTCTTCGCATAATATTCTGTTTTTGCTAGAATTATCGCACTGCTAACGAAAACTATTCTTCATGGTTTTCCATATTTTTCTGGTGAATGTTTAGTGGTGGTGGCTAAGTGGTAACTGACGCAACAATTTTTAGGTCGTAGGTTCTAACCCAGACAAGGGCTTTACTTTGTATAAATTAATTCATCATTCACTACTGCTCTCAAAACGACGAAGGAAAACATCGTTGGTAAATCAGAATGGGAAAACCAAAAATTGGAAGACTTGTGACATCTACCAACCAGCACTGTTCTCGCGTGGTACTACGGCCCACTCTCTCTCACCGAGAGGAAGCCTTTGTGTCCCAGTATTGGGAACTATATAGACTGATTATATGTGTTATGTAATCCTTAGTGCTTCATGCTTATTCTTAAACGAAAACTTTATTCAATATCTTCGTCTATAAGTTTCTATCAATAACTTGTCCCGATTAAATTATACCCACCTATTTTCTTTAATTATTGGTATTTTCTTTTGTGTGCTTTAGGTGTACAGTCAACACGGCA
This sequence comes from Polymixis lichenea, assembly GCA_949091785.1. Lineage (NCBI taxonomy): Eukaryota > Metazoa > Arthropoda > Insecta > Lepidoptera > Noctuidae > Polymixis > Polymixis lichenea. The sequence continues at coordinate 22,102,881 of OX420943.1, read as the reverse complement.
AGTCGTTTGTAAATAAAACGTAATCTTCTTTGTCATCCCAAATCACTATAGCTTTTTTTCTAAATTTTAAATCTGTGTACTTTCAACAGCCGGATATTTCCCTAACAACAGTCCGTGCTTACCAACGTTGATTACTTGCCCCATCTGGTAGAACCTTCTTAATTATTGGCATCTGTTCCAAGTAAACTACGGCTGCTTTATGTCGGCAATTTATTATCACGTTGAGGCCAAGTAAATAGGATTCTAAGTACCTCTTAAAAACGTAAGTAGCGGCGTTTTAACAGTCTTGTTTGAGGTTAGAAAAATAAGGCTGCCCATTTTGTACTTGGTAATAGAAATGTTAGGAAGGCTAAAGTGTTTTGTAAATTCAATTGGCTTTAAAAATATACAAAAGGTAACTTTGTCTTGGAATTTCTTTCATTGCGAAATATATTTCACAAAAGAACACCTGTTTTGGGTTAGGCAGAGGTGTACGACACACACTCATTGTTTTTATTGTATATTTTTGAGAATGAGAGAGTACGATGACGGCTCTTGCTACTATCCTTACATGCTCTTTTTGCGTCGTTTACATTCTTAAATCTGGTCACAGATGCACGCCAGTTGCGAGTATTACGCACCTGACCTATCTACCTCAAAAACCACGAAAACGACACTCATGATGAAAAATTTGAAAATACAAGATAGTGGCTTCAGCACCCTCGAAAACCATTAAAACTACCTCACTCTCTCCCTGTCTCTTTCTATTATATATAATAAAAAGTCGCATGGAGTGCTCCCACCTTGCTTGCGTAATACTTTTCATTAAGTGAAGATTTCCACAATTTTACTTCTACGGCAAAAAAATATTGACAGGAACAATCCCAAGTCCGCGGCTAAACATTTAACACACCCACTCACATTTCAATCACTTCTCACCAACTCAAATTCAGTTTCCTATTTCAGAAATATATTTACAGAACAAGGCGTTTCAATCAAAAGAAAAAGCCTTACTGTCGGTCCTTCGTCGTTCAATTTTGTCCGACACCTATTTCATCATTCTTCCTACATTCCCTTAGTTTCCGTGAGAATATGTGTGAGACAGATCCCTTTTTCATTTATACGGTATGACTGCTTGAACGAGGCACAATTTATACCGAATAAAAAACATTAATAAAGTCACAAAGAAATGAAAATTATTATTTACCTGTAAGATTCGCAGTGTCATACTTGCTTGCTGATAATGCAGGAAGGTATAATTAGTTTTTCCTTTATCCTTTAAACAGGAGATCAGTAGGTGCATACGTCCAGTACATTCTTGTTCTTTGTCGTGGCGCTGACTGGCACGACAGTTACTCAAATTTTGTTGTCCACAAACCGTGAAGGGCGGGCGTTTGGGGGACTGTCTTAAGTAATTTCGACGTTCTAAAAGTGCTGATTCCTGGCAATGTTTTGAGCCAAAACTTCGCCACTTCCACGGCGCTATCGGTGGCAGACAGCGCAGAGCTCACTTTGGCTACATGCTTTGGGGCACAGAAGGCAGGCAATAAAGGCAACAATAAATTCCAAAATTCCAAAATGAAATACATTTATTCAAATTCGGCTGAGAATCAGCACTTTTCACACGTCAAAATTACATAAGATAGTATCCCAAACGCCCGCCCTTCACCACTTCCTAGTGTTTTAGCTGGGAATTGATATATTTTACAAGAAGAATATGGTCAAATATTAAGGTCGTATATTTTTTGTTTAACAGTATTTTTTTTTGTAAAATCCACTTTCCATTGTTATTATATCCTACTAGCTGACCCAGCAAACGTTGTTTTGCCTTATAAATTATTTAGGGGTGGACTACCCCTAACATTTAGGGGGATGAAAAATAGATGTTGGCAGATTCTCATAGATACCGGATAAGCACAAAAAAATTCATCAAAATCGGTCAAGCCGTTTCGGAGGAGTATGGCAACGAAAACTGTGACACGAGAATTTTATATATTAGATGTTTAACCAGTCAGTCTGTATAAAAGTAATACATGTAACATGTGTATTTTCACCTTATTATTCTATCTGCAGTTAAATTACATCCCATTTTTTGTAAGGTTTTTGTATTTTTAACAAATGAGTGTGTTAAATCTCCTATTTATATTTCTTCCGTTTCTAATTGGATATTTTTCTGGTTCACTGTGGTCCCACAAAAAATCTCTGCGTCGTTTCCCCTTGAAAATGATATGTTGAAGCTGAGCCATAGGTCCTGTTTTCGATTCCAGGGTCAAATAAAGTGTTGTTGGGTTTTGGGTACTGAATTTTTCAGTAGCTGAAAACAGTGAAAGAAAGTAGCCTGAAGTCTCGATTTGTACCTGGTTAGTGGGAAAAAGGGACACGCTCTATTATATACCTATATTACTGGTGAAATGTAGGCGTACTACAGGTACACTTCTGCCCAACCCTTCGGGACAACACGTACGTTATGATATATGAGAAATAAGTTATTTCTTACAATGTAACTACTTTTACCTTCAAACATATAACATTATAAACTCAATTTACTCATTAATTATAAAGTCTACCAAGTAAATACATCAATATTGAAATTTATACTTATATGTCAGCTTTCTTAGAAGTTTGAAACCCCAGACAACAAGATTTTTAACACGAATTATTACAACCATTCAAGACTCTTTGATCCATTTAACAATATCGCGTTCATTGAAAACTTCAAAGGCCTGCGCAGATGAGGGACTATCCGCGGGCACAGATAATATAATACTACGTACAGATACCCAATCCCATACAAAGAAATGAGATCTCCCTAAGTCTAGCTATTGAGCTGGCTATTTTTCTTCCTCCATTTTTTAACAGATGCCAGCATCGGCGACTCACTAATTGCCAGCTCGAGACTGTAGTTTTACAACGCCATCTAGACGAGTTGGCGGAATAGTTTCATTTGTGTAAGTGAGCTAGCAATTCTTACGCTGCTGCGAATGCCTCTTCATATTTAACAACGTACTTATCGTAAAATTCGCCATACAACGCGACCTAGGCGTGTTTTCAGTTTTAGCAATAGTATATTCTTGGTATCGAGAAGAGGAAAATCTAGATTTTCTCCTTACAACGTAAATATTAGTAACGGTTACAGCAAGACAAATTGAGTAAAACGCCAACTATTGCAAAGAGCTCTAAAGAAAATGATTAACAGATCGCTGCTACACTATCAATAAATGGGTTCGAATTGAAGTAAAAGGCTTCATTTATGTTTTTTGTTGAAAATACATGATTTATGAGTGTAAATCTATAAGTCAGCATTTAACAAGGAAGTTTTGATTTTTACTAATCTTACAACAGCCAAAATCTACCGTTTAACGCTTTTCGGTGTTTGTTAATTTCATCATTGTTACTTAGGCTGCCATCTTTGATTTTTTTTCGAGACTAATTATATTTTGTTCGAGTTGAGACCCCATGCCGCGGGGTACTTTTTGTCCACTTCATGACAATACAGGATCAAATTAAATTATCTGGCAATACTTAACCCACGTTTTGGTATCGTCCAACCACCATCGATATCGAAAACGAATGGAACAAAATAAAACAAATACTTTTTCCCGAAATCGATCAGCTTTTTTTCTAATTTTACATGGAACTTAGATATTTTTTACGAATTTAAAACCTAAAACCAAATAATAACAATCGTTTGCTTGACTTAGTGAGTACGGTGTATAGTCAGTGTCATTTAAAGATTCGATCAAATTTGGCAAGATAAACAAAAAATAGACCCTTTAGATCCCTTGTAGACAGTATCGAACAACACACACGAAGGACCAAAAGTACCTCCGTACTCGCTTGGAATATGTTCGGGGATTTTTGTCCTCCACACACAAAAGTCCCTCGTCTGCGCAGGCCTTACCAGATAAGTTGACAATAGTCCACCGCCCTGTCTCTGAACCCCTGACCTTTCGATACCCCATCAACACATCAGCCAATTGTCCCCATTGCACACAACTGTCTATAGTCCGACCTTAATTACTAAGCTTAATTAAAAGCCCATACAGGATCGCAAGTTATGCATCCCTATGAGTTAATTAAAATGGATGTGTTTAGTTTATTAGATTCTTGTGGTATTGTGGTTTCCGGCAAAGAACTAAATTTGCCGTAAGCAGCTGTCACTACTGATTCAAACTAAATTACCTAGCAAAACGTCACAGACGTGATGGATCATAATCATCATCAACATCATGGTCATAATTTCAGCCAAAAGACGTACACTGCTGGATATAGGCCTCTCCCAAGCATCGCCGCTTCGACCGGTTCTGTGCTTTTCGCATAAAGTAGATTCCTGCGGCCTTCACCAGGTCATCTGTAGCCAGATCTCTTCCGGGGTTTCTTAACAGCCCTTGCCTTGCCCGTAGCCAAGGGTAGGTGCACCGCCGGGTACTAGAGGCCGTTTTATTTTAGTGCCTGCTTTTTTTGGGGGATTTGCCACAATCGCCACGCTTGGCAGGCGGGCCCATTCTCTAATAAGTCTCCATCAACATAATCGGCCTATAATATTCCCACTGGACCCACTGTCCCAGCGGACACAAGCCTCCTCTCGGTAGGAGGGTGTGAGAGCAGAGGTGATTAAATACTTTACAAGAAGTAAAACGCCTATCCAGGTTTGAACCTACAACTTAGATCGAAAGTCGCGGCCGTTTTCACCGAGCCACCACTGTCTTAACAATCTGCTTGCTTTTGAATCCGAACCTTCCTCCTTCCGATGTCTAATTATGACTTTATCTCCTTCTCGCTCACATTCCTACCTCCGAATTTGATCCTCAATTTGATCAACCCTTCCAATTACCAACCGTATTACGCACGTTACGATAATCCTTCCAAAGCTATTGTGGACCAAATTGATCCGTTATAATATAAACTGGCAGTTCGAGCCACTGGGTCGAGAGTGATAGCATAGAGCGTACGCCTCATTTGTAGCCTTTCAACCAGCTATGAGCCTGACAATATTATTATAATATGTAAAGATATACTGAGTTACCCTGAGAAAAAAGCCGGTCAGACGCTTCTAGTAGGGGCAATATTAAAGCGGTACTATTGTCCTTCAACTTTCTTTGAAAGAAATGAAATTATCCGGAAAAGAACCGGAGTTACCGACATAGCTTGCAGAGTAAGCAAACTGCAGCGGCAGTGGGCTGGCCTTGTTTGTCGAAGGAGCTATGGCTGGTGAACCAGACGAGTCTTGGATTGGAGACCACATATCGACAAGCATAGTGTGGGACGCCCCCCAGCTAGATGGACCGACGACCTTAAAAAGGTGGCTGGGACAGACTGGATGCGGAAGGCGGAGGATAGAGTATTGTGGCGCAGCCTGGGGGAAGCCTATGTCCAGCAATGGACTGCGATTGGTTGAGTTGATTGTACTTAATATTTTTGTAATACAGCAAGAGTCTTGTTGTAAGTCGTATGCCGATTAAGCGACCACAGAAAAGCATTAATTTGAAACAGAGCTGTTAATAACTTGTAGGATACTGTACTTTATGCAATGCACTTCAAAGTAATTTTTGTCATTAGCAATCATTTTCATTAACTAATAAAACTATTCCTGCATGGCGAATCTATTTAACGATGTTCAAACATCTCTCAATTTCTATTGTTTGATATCGATAATTTAACACGTCATTATGGTACAAGTAAACACATTCATATGAGACCCTTTCGTTTCCCATAGTTCCCATCTTCTTCTTCTTTAATCGGTCCCTCATTACTGAGGATTGTGGTCACTGGACCCCTTAAAGCGGGCAATCTGCCTCCATCGACTTAGGTCTTAATTTGCCATCACCACCTGCTGGAGACCGGAGCTTCTTTTACTTGCTCAGACCATCGTGTTGGTGACAGGCCTCGTGCTCTCTTACCTTCGATATTGGCAACAATGACCAGCTTTTCAAGGTTGCTATCTCCCCTTTGCATTATGTGGCCGAAATAGGTCAAAATACCATGTAGGTAGTTCCCATACACGTGGTCAAATTATCCTACTATTCTACTATATATGTACATATACACCGTGACATTTTAGTCGTCTTACAAAGGCGGTCTACTCAATGTATCCGTGATAAAATACCTCTAGGCGCGATTAAAACATTGTTACCATTAATTAAGATAATAGGTGCAAAGAAAAATAAATAATGCTTCAAAATTATGAAACACCCGCCCTGTTAATAATGTTTACGTATCAAACGGTAGAAGATATTTACCTACCTACCATTACATTCCATCATTAATTCCACCTCCATAATAGGGTGTTTCAAAATATGTCATCATAATGAATGATATTTTCATTTTTTAGTACGCAAATGTTCAAAAATAATGATTAGTAGTCATTGGATACATGAAGTAGGCTGCCGTTGTAAGACGACTAAAATGTCACGGTGTATATATCCTACTAATGTACATATATCCTACTATCCTACTAATATTATAAATGTGAAAGTTTGTGAGTACGGATGTTTGGATGTAGGTATGGATGTTTGTTACGCTTCACGCAAAAACCGCTGAACGGATTTGAATGAAATTTGTCACACGGGTAGTTTTTTACCTGGAATAACACATAGGATACTTTTTATCCCGGTATACGTTCCCGTGGGATAGTTTTCGATCTCCACGCAGGCGTAGTCGCTGGCAAAAGCTAGCGCTATCACTACATAGTATAAAACAAAGTCGCTTTCTCTGTCCCTATATCCCTATGTATGCTTAAATCTTTAAAACTACGCAACGGATTTTGATGCGGGGTTTTTTAATAGATAGAGTGATTCAAGAGGAAGGTTTAAATGTATAATACACCGACCTCCACGCGGGCGATGCCGCTGGCAAAAGCTAGTTATCTATAAATATGAAAGTGTGTATGTTTGGATGTTCGTACAATCACGCAACAACGGCTGAATGGATTTGGATGACAAATTTGGAATACAGATAGTTTATAACATGGAATAACACATAGGATACTTTTTATCCCGATACTACGTTCCCGTGGGATCATTTTCGACATCCACGTGGGCGAAGCCGCAAAGCCTAAAAGCTAGTCTATCATATGGGACATCAAACTAAACTGCACTGTTAATCCGTTTAGTAACAACACCATACAGCAATTAACCTCTAACTCGATGACATTGCAAAACCCGTCCAAACTGCCTGCACAACTAAAAACACTATTAAACGTTACCCAAAACTGTAGAACGTGCTGATTAAGGCACGAACTAATTGTCTTAGTAAGGCAGGTTAAGTGATGTTTTCTGTGCAACTTAATGATTACGATGTTAACTTAGGAAACAGTTTGTTGTGATGGTCGTAATAAGTGAGTGATACTTAAATGTTATGGGAATGTTTCATAAACTTATGGGTGTGTGTGTAAGGAGATGCTGTCAGTGTGCGCTTTTATCATTTCTGACGGAGGAACGTCCACGTCTGAGTAGTGAAGCCGTGACTTACGCGTTGTAGGTCGTAGCCTACCTGGGTTGAACCTATCTGGGCAATTTACTTTGTGTATTTGATTTCATCACCACTGGGCCTGAATTCACTATGACCACTTAACGATTCCTTACTCGTAACCACGTCAATCACACACGAATTCTGCTAATATCGTATTAATAATATCGACAAATTGTCTTGGAACATACAGAATATGACATTTCAATTCCTTACCGTTACATTAATTTCTAAAAAAAAAACTGTATTGACGTAGTTTGAACGTAGTAAGATTCCGCGGGGATTCATTATAACGATACAGAATTGGGGCCCTGCGCTCAAAACAGTGAAGGAAAACATCGTCGGGAAACCGGAAAGTTCTAGAACCAAAAATTCGAATTCATGTGATATCTTCCAACCCGCACTGGGCCCGCGTGGATTACGGCCCATTTCCTCTCACAGAGAAGAGGCCTTTGTCCCAGCAGTGGGAACGTTATAGGCTGCTTATGCTATGCTTTAAGCCACGTCTACATCCATAAAATGTATGGAAATACGTACGTAAGTTATCGCGGACAGTTTAAATGTTCATATATTTAAATACATTTTACTTTCCTGTGTTATCTTCAAGACGTTGACCTTCGCGGTTACATCGTCACGTCAAAAAATACAGGGTGGTAGGGGACATCGACGAACAACCTTGGCTTCAGTATTATGATTCTGAACGCCCTATGTTGAAATTATTCGTCGAAAAGTTTCTACACGTGGTATACGGGTTTTTGGAACGAAGTTTTGGAACGAAGTTCCTTATCGCGCGTTGCGAAAGGGGGCTAGACGGAAAAAATTAAGACCAAAAGTTGTAATGACACTTTTTGCTACATTGTTGTAAGCCGTGCGGCGTGCGCGTGTTTCTCTGCAGACAGAGACACAGACAGAGTGCACATATATTGATTGATTGATTGGTTGATCGATTGGTTGATCGATTGGTTGATCGATTTGTTGATCGATTGTTTGATCGAATTGTTGATCGATTGGTTGATCGATTGGTTGATCGATTGGTTGATCGATTGGTTGATCGATTGGTTGATCGATTGGTTGATCGATTGATTGATTGATTGATTGATCGATTGATTGATTGAACTCATAAATTGAGATTTAAAAAAAACATATATTTGGACCTAAACTTGTAGAAATCCCATAAACCTGCCAAAGTGCGTCACAGTTTATCGGCAGGATTAGCGCTCGTATTAAACAATTTAATCAAACATCTAAGTAGGACATTGCATTAAGTAGTTCAGTTTTTGGAACGAAGTTTTGGAACAAAGTTCCTTCCGCGCGTTGCGAAAGGGGGCTAGACGGAAAAAATTAAGACCAAAAGTTGTAACGACACTTTTTGCTACGTTGTTGTAAGCCGTGCGGCGTGCGCGTGTTTCTCTGCAGACAGAGACACAGACAGAGTGCATATGTCTGTGTCTCACATATATAATATATATATATATATATATATATGTGTGTGTATGTATGTTTATGTACATTTATTAAAATTTTATTACAATTCCTTCACTAAATAATCGAAAGGAACTTCGTTCCATCCGAGTGTCCCTTGACACCTCTCAAGTGTTTTTTTTTTTGAGGATGATAAATCATCAAATCACGCTCTGTCGCTCTCTCAGTTGCCTGTGTGCCAGGGGCCGCGGTATCTCTTTCGAACAACCCGCACCCATGGCAGGCATCAGCTCTTGCGGACCCCACCAGTTGATGCTGACATCTCTTTGAGGCGCGTGTGGAACACAACGCGCCGGCGACCCATTACTCACCATCTGCAAGCCCGCGCCTACAGTAGCCGGGAATCGGCCTGGGATTCCCGACGCCCAGGGCATCTCCTACGGTGACTAGAGCCGTGAGGGCGCATATACTGCCTCTCCCTTACGTGCACCGCCTCCTTCTTCGCCAGCATTACTGCTTAGCAGAAGTAGATGACGGCTTCCCAAGCACTCTCGCTCTGTACCATGCCTGAACCAGGGCCGAACGTGAGAGATCGCCACCGCCGATCGCCTCCACGAGGACAAGGTGGTGCTCCGCAAAAGCCAGGCAGACCGCCACCGTATGCTCCACTGTATCCTACGTAGTGGCATAAGGGTTTAATACACACAAAGTGTCTATAATGCCCTCAGATTACAATACAATAACATTTTCAGGGCACTTAGGTATGTTTGCTGACGCGCATATAGATAACAACTACAACAATCTTGATAACTGTGCGGGATAGTAACAACAGCATTCTGACAATTACAGCTGGTAGGATGGACGCGGCTGTGTTTAATCGATCCATCAATGGTGTGGTTTAATGAATCGATACTATTTTCCATAAAAAGTCTGTATTTACCAATATAGGTTTTAAGTTTTTTTTTTTGTAACTAACACTATGGGCGTTGGTTGTCTCAAAATATGTTATCTTTATTTTATACGTTCCTTTGCGTACACAAATAATTTAGGTACTCTAATTTATTGCTATTGATCTAAAATTACGTTAAGTGTAATTGAATAGCTTCAATTCGATTTTAGAATCAAGGGCAATCAGGTGTAACTCCAACTACTTACTCCACTCTCTCGTTACCAACGGGTTTCTATACTGAGAGCTCAATTATTGACAAATTGGAAATTACTTATTATAGTCTATTATAGAATACACCATAGCAACACTGAGGGGTTTTGTCGATACCTTGACAACTGTTGAGCACCAATATGCCTAAAAATTTTGCGCGATTACGGCGAAGCAAAAAGGAGGGTTTTGATCATTGGGTTTTCTATCATAACTTCTAAACTATTTATCATAATTTGACGTTTCCAACATGAGTTTTCGTTGGAAGAGTTTTGATCGCCCGCTGGTTATAGGCTATAGGACGTATGGATATGGCACCCTCTAGAGGATGTAAAGAAATTAACTAAAACAAACAACCCACTACCAAATAAAACACTACAAAGTGAAAAATAACTTTTATTTCGGAAGTTGGTGGCAAAAAAAACGAAAATAAAGAACAGAAGACTTCCGAAATTAAAGTTATTATTCACTTTGTAGTATTTTTCTGGAAGTCGGTTGTTTTTTAAGTACACTTCACAAAGTGAAAAATAACTTTTATTTCGGAAGTTGGTGGCAAAAAAAAAACGAAAATAAAGAACAGAAGACTTCCGAAATTAAAGTTATTATTCACTTTGTAGTATTTTTCTGGAAGTCGGTTGTTTTTAAGTACACTTCACAAAGTGAAAAATAACTTTTATTTCGGAAGTTGGTGGCAAAAAAAAACGAAAATAAAGAACAGAAGACTTCCGAAATTAAAGTTATTATTCACTTTGTAGTATTTTTCTGGAAGTCGGTTGTTTTTTAAGTACACTTCACAAAACACTTGCAGAACTGTTTACCAATTACAGCGCCCCCTTTCAACGTCATACTAGCCATAAGATCCTTGTACCAGTGTACCTAATTCGATTCTTTCCCTTGTCCACAGATACATAGCAGTGACTCAACCAATCAAATACGCGAAGCACAAAAGCAACTCCCGCGTCTGGTCTATGATTGGCGTAGCGTGGTTGGTCTCTGGCGCCATTGGCTCTCCCATAGTCCTGGGCCTCAACAACACGTTTGACAGGCGACCTGGCGACTGCCTGTTCAATAACAAGGACTATGTTATATACTCCTCACTGGGATCCTTCTACATACCCTGCATCATCATGATGTTTTTGTATTATAGTATTTTTAAGGTGAGTGCCTTTAATTTTTATAATAGAACATATTACGAAACTATCCTCAGTGCTTGAAACAAATTTGTGAAACGTTCGCCTTGCTTCATGATACGAATGCTGGCTATTCACCGAAAACTTATAATATTACAAACTTCTGCCCCCGACTTCCACCGTGTAATATATACAATCGTCCACCCGCGACATGACTTCGTTTTGTCTTGGCATTCTTTCTGACCTTTTTTTGACGTGAAAACGTCTTTTCGCTCGGTGTACTGGTAGTAAGTTCAATATTTCTAACCAAAAAAACATGTAAGATTTCAATTACGAGAAATTTATGGTTGAGCATTCAAACAATATATCATATATACAACAATTTTTAAATGGGCATTATTTACCTATGACGTCACACTGCGTGTGCATGCGCATGCGCGCGACCCTCTATTTTTCACTATGAGTCGAAATTCCAATTCGTATAGTGCAAAAACGTTTTTAGTTAGAACACTGATTCTGTAGTCGTTGTCAAAATTTGAGAAAGCACTACTCGAGCATAGAGAGGAAGAACCAAAACATTAATTGCCAAAATAGGGTTAAAAATTAATACGAAGTAGACAATACCAAAATAACTCCATAAATATGGTGTCTTATGGTGTCGTTATCGACCGTAAATATGTTCAGAAATGAAAAAAATATCGCAATCGAAGAAAGCTTGCATCAACAGGAATGCAATGAGCCAAAAAATCTAGAACCGAGCAAATACATTACCTGCAGCAGTGCCTTCAACCTTAAGAAAATGTGTTGCAAATAGCAAAATAGTTTAAGATATCGTCTAATATTGGCTGTATCTGCTCAAAACTGAAAAAAAACACAATCGCTAAAAGCTTACTTCATAAGGAAAATTCCAGATATTACCAAACAAACTTACAAACAAATTATACCTCTTTATAATCCTACTAATATTAATGTGTAAGTTTGTGAGTATGGATGTATGTATGGATGTTTGTTACTCTTTCACACAAAGACGGCTGAACGGATTTGAATGAAATTTTGGTACACAGGTAGTTTGTAACCCGGAATAACACATAGGATACTTTTTATCCCGGTACTACTTTCCTGTGGGATAATTTTCGACCTCCACACGGGCGAAGCCGCTGGCAAAAACTGTAAGTGTATTCTCGCCTCACGGTCACCATGCGACATTGACAAATGTATTATAAGTCTAGAAAATACATAGTCATCAGAGAATAAAATTATTACAATTTACCGTACACAAGGTCTATTTCAAACGACACTCTCGGTGGCTTGAAAATAAATATATCGTCGGTTCCTTTGACTTGTGGACGAAGCTACATAAACAACTATGTGAGCATCACTACACAGTATAAAACAAAGTCGCTTTCTCTGTCCCTATATCCCTATGTATGCTTAAATCTTTAAAACTACGAAACGGACTTTGATGCGGGTTTTTTTAATTGATAGAGTGATTCAAGAGGAAGGTTTATATGTATAATACACCGCCCTCCACGCGGGCGAAGCCGCTGGCAAAAGCTAGTGGAAAATAAATAAAACTGCTGCGCAGTAACTGTAGTGAAACTAATAACTATTACTCGTACTATTTAGTAATAATTCACTATGCCAATACAAGTTTCAAAATTATGTTTGTTGACTTTGAATCGTGTCTATTCAGGGTTATTTTAAATTGGCCAGCTAAACTCTGCAGATGCGAGAGATGTCGACATCTAAATACGATAATATAAAAATAAAACTATGTATTTTTCGGAAGTCAACGACCGCCGTTAGTTTTGGTTGAAGGATGACTTGAGAAAAAGTGTTTGGTTATGTTAAGTCATGTTTAGACAAAAAAACTAAAATTTAAACTAATATTTCAAGAGACTACAATAACTGCGGTCGGTGAACCAACAAATAAATAATCAAATTTATTTATTTTCTGTTTGATCATGTTTAGATACCCATAGCGTCTGCGGAATTTAGCTAGCCAATAAATAATTCATAAATATATAAATACTGATGATGTGAATATAACAGCTACCTGTACCTTAACTTATGAACATCAGGTAAAATCGAAGTAATCACTCAGCTTCAAATAAAAGTTGGTAACAAGAAAATGTTACAGAACCGTGTTTTTTCAAGCAGTAGAATAACAGTTTACCTGTCGACAAGTGAACGAAACTTGACAGTAATGTTTTTTTTTGTCTGTTGATTCGTGAACGAAAAATATTTGTTCTGTGAGTATTTTGTGTTCCATGTTTTGATGGGCCGCTTTACGAAGTGAATAGTTTATTTTGGCAAACGTAGTGTAGGTCACCCTCAGGCTGCCTGTAGCGAGTGGTGCGATTGTCTTCGCAGGGTGGTTGGTAGCTCATGGATAACTGTAGCTGTGATCAAGTCATATGGCGTTGTAGCGGCATCTACATCGCCACGCCCTGGGCGTCGGGAATCCCAGGCTGATTCCCGGCCACCGTAGGCACGGGCTTGCGGACGGCGAGTAATGGGTAGCTCGCTGTCCGGTAAGGACATAGCCCGGGTTGACGGCGCATTGTGTTCCACGCGCGCCTCAAATAGATGTCAGCACCAACTGATGGGGCCCGGAAGGGCCGATGCCTGCCAGGGGTGCGGGTTGTTCGAAAGAGATACCGCGGCCCCTGCGGCACACAGGCAACTGAGGGACCACGGGTGGGTTTTAGTCAGTAAAAGTCTGACACGCCCTCCTGCTCCACCCAGAGCGGGAGAAGTCATTTGATGATTTCCCACCCAAAAAAAAAATCATCATCGCCACATGCGATCTTCGCATCACACTGACGTCACGCAAAATCCTGCATCGCGCAAGATACTTTACTGCGCAATTAGCTTATCGTTAACAATGTACCGACAGGGCAATTCTCTGTCATTCCAATCCAGCCCGTCCCTTGCTGCCTCTTCCAGCGACGCTCTACGTGGAAGCCCATACCCCACAGGCGGTGCCGTAAGCGTGTAGTCGCTCAGTTTTAAGTTTTTAAGCCCTGGCTGGAGCCCTTAATTTCTTGAGGTAGGCACAGGATAGTTCGATTAAACAGACGACAACCTTCTAGAGAGACGACAACATCATTTGAGCCGAAAGACGTCCACTGCTGGACATCGGCCTCCCCTAAGCTCCGCCACTTCGACCGGTTCTGTGTTTCCCACATCCAGCGGACTCCTGCGATCCTCACAAGGTCATAGGTTGACCTTCGAGTTGTGATTCCCATAAAAAACCCATCAGACACAACACCCGCCTGGTCGGAGGATTCTACCTTTCTTATAGACGATGAGTGAACTTTACACCCTGTTCCTCATGCCTCTGTAGCTTGTAACGGTGATTATTGAGGTGGTATATGCCCAGATAAGCTCAGCAATATACTGAGTAGTTGATTTGTAGACAAAGACTACCTACATATTGATAAGAAAATGTATTATACTTTGGAAAAATTACTATTTTAAGCTTTATGTTTACGGCTTTCGGGGACGTCATGACCCCTAGGACCCCCCCCCCTCTCGGACCGCACCTGTTTACAGAGTACTTGAAGAATGTTAAAAGGCTTATTAAATACCATTGCTCCCACATTTTCTTACACGTTCACTGCGTTTTGGCAATTTTAACGGTGTTTCATTTACTGTAACTTAAGGTCTTATACCTATTGTGGACGAACAAACGTTGATAACTTGAATTTAAAAAGACGAGAGGAACGTTTTTAAAATAATTCGTTTTCTCAACAGGCAATAAGACAAAGAGCGAAAAAGCAGCGCATAGCGAAGAAGACATCAGCAGCGCTAAGTTCCGCTGTATCCAGCGGTACAGCGGCAGTAGTGATAGAGAATGTGGCGCAGACGCAGCGGCTGGACGGGTCTATGAACGACGCGCCCACCAACACCGCGTCAGGGAGCAATGAAGATGAGGATGACGAGAAGTAAGTAGTCACAACACTTGTACGGGGCTTATGGCTAAGGAATAACTGCAGGGGTCGATCAATCAAGTTAAACTACGCTGCCGCGGTTAGTCCGTGGCTGGGTAGCCAAGACACATACCAAGATACCCCATGCCTGGGAAAGCACGTAAGTAAAAAGATGGTCCCGGCTGTCATCAGTGGATCTTTAAAAGTCGCTACGCGTTGTCAGAAGCTCGAAAGTCTGACAACCAGCCTTACCAAGGGGTATCGTATTATCCAGTAACTGTGTTGTGGAGGTCAGATAGGCAGTCACTCCACGTAATATACTGGTATTCAGCTTCATCCGGTTAGTCTGGGAGACGACCCTACCATAGTTGGGAAAAGGTTAGGCAGATGATGACACAGCAGTAGCTGCAGTTTTAATGAGAATGCATATTCATCATAATACATTCATAATCAGACGTTACGAAGATGGTTGGGGTTTTCACCTGCTGATTAAAACTTGGTAACAGGAGTCCATTGATGCTGGAAATGTAAGGCTGCACCCTAAGGCGGATCACACACTGCTACGCGCCACGCTCCGGAGTGCGCGAATTTCCAGCGTTTTTATTAAATTTGTATGTAAATAATCACGCGTGGGAGCGCGTTATCTGCGCCCCGTCGCGTGATGCGTCTTAGTGTGTGAATAGCCTAACACACGTGTAACACACTATCATTCATCATTTGAAACATTTTGAAGGATATTGCTAATCCATTGCCTCATATGTTCGAAAATATCGTCTGCTCAGCGATGGAAATAAAGCAATGAATGTTGTGGGACTGTCAAAATGAGAGCCATTCCTACTGTTCAGTGTGTTACGCAGTTATTCCGCTAGTCATTGTGACCTATTGAGTGCAGCAGAGGACGACTTTCAACTGAATTCTGATTCTGATGATGTTGAAAACCTTAAAGGAGAACCAGACGAAAGCCTTACTGTTCAAATGTATACTTAGTTACAATTATCATTATCACCATTTAGAAATGTAAAGAATATGCCAAAGAAATACTATTTTGCTTCTTTGATCAGAACGCAACGTGCCAAAAGACTAACATTAATAAACGCTTTCAAGTGAATTCCGAAACTTTATACACATATGGCTTTGAATCCCAAGCATGTCTCTTGCCAAAAGCTAAAACATAAAATTCATCGAATACTTCTCTGACAAAAACTTGAGGAAATAAAGTTGACTATAAACATTTCACACCCATAAGTTTAGAACTCCCTGAATACTTAGGAAGTTCTACTTCTTCCACATGTGACAATTTTCAAATCTAGGTACGGTTTGCCTAATCCCCAGGTTGTCAGCCCCTGTAAAGTTGAGTGCGTTTCACCACAGAATTATGTCCGCCATAATGTTGGTAGCACGGAAATTCAGTTTTTTAACATTCTACAGACAGGGAGACAATATTACAGCGAAGGAAATCCTTTCATAAAACGCTCTGTACAAAGACCATCTTACGTGGGGTTACAATTGCAGTCACTCATTTATTCGTATAACGTGGTTGATCACCATCATTTTGACGTTGCTATTTTTTTTTTACTAAAATACTGACACGAGTCAAGAGGACTTAAACAAAGTCGCATTATACGCAAAAGCTTCTTTCAATCCTGTTAAAAATAATATTTGTAATAGTATAATAACAGGTTTTGCGAAATCTCTGCGCGCAAATTTTCGTTCGAGACAAGCTTTTCAACCATGCTCGTGTTGTCGACAGACGGACCAGAAAGGGTCTGGTTAGGTTAGGTTCAGGGTCTGAGTATGGTGAAGTTTGTCATGGCCGACTGCACCTTACCTACTAACCAATATTTTTATTCTTATTTTAATAAATAGTTCCTGCCGAAAAGAGAACAGGAGACTGAAACTTTATGATATAGTTCTTGCAGCTTCGTGCGGACAGAGATGGGGGCGTATGCCGAGGAGCTGGTCAACTCCAGGTCTGCCAGGTTCATGCTGGCTGCTGTGGTGGAAGAGACTGGCCTGTGAGTATTCTTGAGTAATATGATAAAATATAACAAAAATAAAAACTTTTACCAAAAAAAAAACAACTGACTTCCGAAAAAACACGACAAAGTGAAAAATAACTTTAATTTCGGAAGTTGGTGACTTTGGATATGTATTTTAAGTTTTTGTCACCGCCTTCCGAAATTAAAGTTATTTTTCACTTTTTAGTGTTTTTTCGGAAGTCGGTTATTTTTTTTTTTGTAAAAGTTTTTATTTTTCACTTTTTTAGTTATAGTACCTACCCCACTAATTCGAAATTTCTTCATCCTTGGGGTCAAAACAATGCATATTTACGCGATAACAGCAATCGCGGTTGATTTACTGTTATATTTTGAATAGTTCCGTTGTCTGTCTCCTAAACGCATCATCAGATCTATATGAAATTGAAATGGGATCACACGTGAAGCACTAGCTTTCAAATAAAAAAAGAATCATCAAAATCGGTTCACCCAGTTGAAAGTTCTGAGGTAACAAACATAAAAAAAAACATACAGACGAATTGAGAACCTCCTCTTTTTTTGAAGTCGGTTAATAAAACACGCCTGCCTTGTCAAAAAGTGAAAAACTGAAAACCAATATTTTCAACAAAGTCGGGGTACCTGCAAAGAACTGTTCCAAGGAACCGTACCCCGACTGCAATGAAAAGATTGGTTATCAGTTTTTCCACTTCTTAATAAATTAAACAAGTGGAAAACTGAAAACCAATCTTTTTGACAAGGCAGGCGTGTTATTAATTTTTTTTTTTTTTTTTTTCGTATTGTTATATTTTACTATGTACTAAGCAAGCTCTAGACGATGATAGTATGGTTCTAACGATATCACATACATTGATATCGGTTAAGCCGTTTAGAAGTTATGGCGGAATAAAGAAACGTCTTTATCTTATAGATGATAGAATTATGATTGGAATCTCACATACTTAAAGGGGGCTGCGCCAAAGTAGTCCGGGAAATTCAAATAAATATTGTATGTTGATTCAAAATCAAAATCAAAAGTCATTTATTCAAACTAGGCTGAGAGTCAGCACTTTTTGAACGTCAAAATTACATAAGACAGTCCCCCCAAAAAGCCCGCCCTTCACCACTTCCTAGTGCTTTAGCTGGGAAGAAGAAGTGAAGATTAAAATATGAATCGCGACCGTAACACGTTTACATAATTATAGTCATAAAATCATCAAACAATCCAGGTGAGGTCATGAGTCATATTTTGATAAACATACCTACAGCCTGACACTGACTCGCAAACTACAAAAAAGGTAAAAAAAAATCGCGGCCTAACCTGGCAGATTCCATTAAATTGTTTTGTGAAAATTCACCTGTATTTACTATTGCAATTGAATAAAATAAAATAATATTGCCTGTAAAAGAGAGGGCCAAATAAATAACTAGATAAAAAAACTTTTACCGAAAAACCAACCGACTTCCGAAAAAACACTACAAAGTGAAAAATAACTTTAATTTCGGAAGTCGGTTGTTTTTTTTTTGGTAAAAGTTTTTATTTTTCACTCTTTTTAGTTATAGTACCTACCCCACTAATTCGAAATTTCTTCATCCTTGGGGTCAAAACAATGCCTATTTACGCGATAGCAGCAATCGCGGTTGATTTACTGTTATATTTTAAAGAGTTCCGTTGTCTGTCTCCGAAACGCATCATCAGACCTAGATGAAATTGAAATGGGACCACACGTGAAGCACTAGCTTTCAAATAAAAAGAATCATCAAAATCGGTTCACCCAGTCGAAAGTTCTGAGGTAACAAACATAAAAAAAAACATACATACGAATTGAGAACCTCCTCCTTTTTTTTTAAGTCGGTTAAAAACTCTTAAACCTTTCTCAATGTCTGCATCATTTAATTTATAAACCCTTTAGCAAGTCAATTACTTGCGATCAAGACCTCATACTAACCTGCACTCAGGAGATTTCTTTCATCACAATCCTATTAGAAAATCTAAAATACTTCAAAAGATTTGAAATGGACTGAAATCGAGTGCACCACTCACAAGCGGTTCGTTGGTTTCGAAAAATTATCGCCATATTGGAAGCCATTTTACTTGAGAAGTTCAATTTTATAAAGTACCAGTACCAGGTGTACTTAGGAATAAATCTGGCTTTATTAGGCTGTTATGACGTCAACAGTCTGGAATGTCTTTATCGATATCTGTGGCACCTTTGACCTTTTGTTTGTGACCTTTGTTAGGTTATGTGATAGGATAAACAGATATTAGTTTAGGGCAATTTAGGGAAAATTTTAAATGAATATTACAAAAGTGTTTGCAAAATACAATTAGTGTCACCCAATTTGAATTGATAATAATTCATCAAAATTTCTTTAAAAACTGTCTTACTATACAGGATAAGTTTTTATCCAGTGCGCAAACTGTACCCATGAATTCAGTATATCATTCTTCAACGCAAAAAAAATCTGCTGTTTCATAGAAAAGTGCCATTACCTACGCGGTCAAAATGTATGGAACAGCTGATTTTTTTTGTATTACCGGCGAAAAATTTCTGCGCTGGGGGGTCTAGAATGATATGCTGAATTCATGGTTACAGTTTGCGCACTGAATAAAAACTTATCGTGTATAGTAAGACAGTTTTTAAAGAAATTTGGCCGGTTGATAATAAAATTATTGCTGCAATGACATTTTAACCGCGCAGGTATTGCACGTCTAAAAATTTGCTTTTTCTTGTGATAACTGACAATTTTTTTAACGCGAGGGGTTCCAGAATCATGTGCTGAAGTCATGGTTACAGTTTGCGCGTCGACGTCCCTGCCACCCCGTATAACTCCAGGTTAACATGTTATTTACTGTAGTAAATAACAAAAAGAATGCTGCGTAAACGATACTTTATTAATATCTATTTCCTACTAAAAAATATATTCACGAATCACGCAATTACATTACACCGCCTTACCGCAGTAGAGCAAACAAACAATGCTATTAATCAGTACTCCTGTTGATAGTAAATCCAATCTGAACCGGTTTGTTAAACTTGATTTGTAGAAGCCATCTTGCTTCGCCTCTGGACTAGATTAGTGTTTGCTGGACTTCTGACCGAGTTTCCTTATTGTTTGGGCTATGAATGGACTATTCGTCTTCAAAATTTCTTGTACTCGATAGTTGATACATTTGGTCGTAGAATAAAAGTATAAAGGATTCTTTTAGCAGGAGTGACGCCACAGCGCGACGCGACACTTGTAGAATAATTTCCAAAGTTTCTTTTAAATTTGTTATACGAGAGTCGCGTCGCGCCTGTTCGTGGGATCCTTTAATGAGTTGCGGTCCTTTGAGTCATACTAGAAAGATGATCTACCTGCCATTTGGCGATCAGCCTTCTAAAAAGTTTAGGGCTGAGCTAAAACCACTAAACAGTACAAAGCTATAAATATATACACCGTGAAATTTAAATGGTTGTTTTCCCGCAGCGAAATGGTTTTGTCTTGGTAATGCAATCGTTTTATAAACAAATAAAATATTAGAAACCAAAAATGACAGATTTAATCATTGTAAAAAATCACCACGTGCGAGAGTTTATTTTGCTTTGAACATTTATGCATCGCTGTTCCCTTTGTCGGCGGCGCGTGCTATTCGACTAGTACCTACAAGTTACCTCTAGTGTTACTATTTAGTAGTGTTTTATCGAATTGATGAATATTTTTTTAATTATTTTAAAACTTTTACTCTATGCCTCGAAAGTACTCCTAATGGCAAGTTGTTCTGCCGCGGGAAAACAACCATTAAAATTTCACGGTGTATAATAAATACACTATTTTAAACATTATGGGGTTTATTTATACACGTTGATTAAGGTTAAGATTTTAAACCTCAAAAACGCATGGTTAAACAGTGGCTAATCATTACTAAACTATAAGCAACGATTATAAATAAAGGGGAATAAGTTTTGTTGGAGAATTAATTTACCCCAACACACACCTATCGATCTTTAAAAAACTCACCTTCTTCTCCTCGCCTATCCCGCAATGTCTGAAGACTAAGGTCGTCAACCAGTGCGGCACAGTATGTCCGTAATGATATTCTGTGCCGAAACGTGGACACTGAAAGTTGGGCTGGTCTACAAATTTAAGGTTGCTCAGCCCGCTACGGAGCGGGCCATGCTCGGAGTTTCTTTGAAGGATAAAATCAGAAATGAAATTATCCGGAAAAGAGCCGGAGTTACTGACAAAGCTTGCAGAGGAAGCAAGCTAAAGTGACAGTAAGCTGGTCAGGTCTGTCAAAGGACCAATGGCCGGTGGAGCATACGAGTCCTGGAGTGTAGACCGCATATCGGCAAGCTTAGCGTGGAACACCCCCCATCTATATGGACCGGCGACTTAAAGAAACTGGCTGAGATTGAGACCAGCTGTTTTCTCTTAATATTTTTTTTGTGTCTAACTTTTACCGGCATATATTGCACCAAATAGTAAATCATTATGTCAATCTATTAATACCAGATACATCTTCCAATTTATAAATCCCCAAACTCTTTAATGACATCCAACTCTCCATGTATAAAAACCTGTAAGATCTTCTCTTCCCCACAGCATAATGGCGAACTTAGCCTCCCCAATCCCGATGATGGACCCCAACACAAACAACGACTCGGGGTACGCCCCCTCTAACATGGAGGCTGATAAGGAGCACACGCCACCAGCTTCCCCCACCACTAAGGAGGAGAAAAAGACGGAAGATGGCACTGAGGTTCCTAAGCCTAAGCCTGAATTGAAGTGAGTAAAAAGCCTTACAATATAAATATATAGATCATATACGTAGATAATATGTAGATAGAGGAATCGACGTCGAAGGAATGATTCAAATGGATTACTCATTATTGCACATCAATTAAAGGATAAAACTAAAAGGATTATACACCGTGACATTTTAGTCGTCTTACAACGGCAGCCTACTTCATGTACCCAATGACTACTAATCATTTATAAAAAAAAAAAAAGTGAACATATGCATAATTAAAAAAATTAAAGTATCATTCACTAAGACGCAAGACGTAGTTTGAAACACCCTGTTATGGAGATGGAATTAATGATGGAATGTAATGGTAGGTAGGTAGATATCTTCTACCTTTGATACGTAAACATTATTAACAGGGAGGGTGTTTCATAATTCTAAAGCGTTATTTATTTTTCTTTGTACCTATATCTTAATTAATGGTAATAATGTTATAATCGCGCCTAGAGGTATGTTATGACGGATACATTGAGTGGACCACCTTTGTAAGACGACTAAAATGTCACGGTGTATATTCAGGGTGTTGTAAGATTTTTTTCACACATATTCGACAGCACCTGTCGTGAAAAAGATAAATATGAGGGGCAGGGTTTCAAGTTCACCCATCCTCCATAGAAAGGGAAGGATTCTCCGACCAGGGTGTGTCTGGTGGGCTACTGCCCGACAATTGATGTCAGCACATTGTATAGAAGCTAATTGCGCGGTAAAGTCTGCTTGTGCGGTGACATCGGTGAGATGTGTAGTTTGCATGTGGCGATGTAGATGTCACTATATCCATTTTGTAATTGTTTGATATTTATTTCGCTACATTAAGGCCCTGGTAACTTTAAATAATGTCGTTATGAGCGATAATAGTTCTTATTGCAGTCCGATACGGGTTAAAATCTGTTGTAATGAATTCGAATAATAAATGAGCAAACGTGCGTCGTAAAAGTGCAAATAAAATCGTATAAAATTATATATTAACTATTTTGCTAATAAATAATCCATCACTGGATGCAGTTTGACATTTTAAATTTTATAGTATATTTTTAATTACAATTATAATTGTTATTGAAGGGATAAACCGATTTTAAAGATACTTAAGAGGTGACTTTGATGATTTTTTGATGCATTAAAGTGTGTTTTATTATGTTTTGAGTTCCATCACTGTATGCAAAATAAACTTGAAAATACCATATATTTTATTGCTTTCAAAATTATTTACGGTTAAAGAGATACACTGGTTTTAAAAACCACCTTTTTGGTCGTTTTCAAGAAATCTCCGCCTGAAATAGAAACCTACAGAAAGTTGCGGGTATCTGCTGAATATGAGAAGCGTAGGACCACTCGTTGTTGCTTCCATGGTCTATGTCCACGCGGTTGATGTTTTTCGGCTACATGATGATGAACATGATCGTCGTTGCACATTATGGGCGCCGGTTATGTGACATTAACAAACATAGACATAAAGTTTAAATTACACCATTTAAATTGACCTGCCAGCATGCGCTCGTAAAATGCAACAGAAAATACAATGTCTTTCATATTCCTATGATGAAGTTTTATTAAGTCTTGAGATTATTATGAATCATAAAAATAATGGTCCATGCTTTCTTTGCATACATAAACTCACGCCTTCTTCTCATGGAGTCAGAAACTACAGAACACCACCTGCTACGATCCTTATAATGTGTCGGCCGAAGGCGCCCCCTCTTTTTACACACTTTATATTAGCTTCACTTGTATGTTTGTTTGTATGTTTGTATGTAACCGACTCCTTTGGACGCTATATTGACCCACTTTAAACGGTCAGATTTCATTTAAACTTTGTAGACTTATCGAGGACCTATGACAATTCAATAATTTAAAAAAAATATATAAAAAAGAAATTAAACTAAAAAAACACTCTTTAAAAACCAAACTAAAAAGTAGAAAATAATTTAATTCTATTAAAAAGCGTGGGGTGCTTTTTGAGGTATTTTTATAATCAATTAATATCAAGCACCCCACGCTTTTTAATAGAATTAAATTATTTTCTACTTTTTCGTTTGGTTTTTAAAGCATGTTTTTTTTAGTTTTTTTAAACTATTATTTATTTATATGAAATTCTCATATTGTGTTTGTAATAATTAGTAGTTTTTACACTTACATGTAAACAGCCTGCGAGTTTTTGAATTTTTATTCCACGCATAAAGATATCTAGACTTAGTTAAAAACGTCTCAGCGATTACTCTTGGCTATCTTAAACACTTGGCTGTGTAAAAATGAACTAAATGATCCTAGATCTGAATTAGGGCACACAGCTGACGGCTCGTAACGCCTAATGAGAATAAGATGGGGTGTAATAATGATAAATCCTCATTTGGATGAAACATAATGGAAGTGCTTTTGAGGAATTAGAGATTTGAGTAGATAACTATTTATACGTTACAGGGAAAGTTTTGTCCTAGTTTCGTTTTGGTCATGGTATTAGTTAAAATAAAACCGTACCTTTCTTGTCAGAAACGGCACTATTAATCGGAACCTGAATCAGTTTGAAGGTTATCTATACATTATAATCTATACATCTTCTATACATATAAATAAAATTGGAGTGTCTGTTTGTAATATTAAAATATCCGCTTTTTGCTACATGCATATGAATATATATACGGTACATATACGAAATTAACATTTTTTACAATATTTGTCTGTCTGTCTGTCTGTTTGTTCCCGCTAATCTCTAAAATGGCTGAACCATTTTTGACGGGACTTTCACTGGTAGCTAGCTGATATAATAAGAAGTAACTTAGGCTATTTTTATTTTATAAAAATTCTTCGGATATATATCTATACTAATATTATAAAGCTGAAGAGTTTGTTTGCTTGAACGCGCTAATCTCAGGAACTACTGGTCTGATTTTAAAAAATATTTCAGTGTTAGATAGCCCATTTATTGAAGAAGGCTATAGGCTATATACCATCACGCTAGGACCCTTGGGAGCCGAGCAAAGAGAAAAAAGAGAATCACGAATACGAAGTATAAGTTACTTTAGCTTTAGCTTTTTTACTTTTTTACCATTAGAATTATTGGCGTTTGCCATAAAGATGGAAGGAAGGATGGAAGGTACTTTTGTTGGACATTTTTAAATATTTTTTAAGTATTTTTATGTAAAGTTTTTTGTCAAGACATAGAACACATCAAAAGGAGTTATCCTTTTAATTGTTAAAAACAGTGTAAGCTAGTACCTGGTTATTATCCACGAGAACACCGACCAGTTACTGTACTGAACTGCAGTTTGGCAGGAGATTTCTGTACTACCAATTTGTAATTCTTCTTTTTAAATAAACGATTTAAAACAACACACAATTCATTTTTGCAACTAAGTAAACATACTTACAATTAACTTTTAAAAAATATGTAAGTATGTTAGTCCACATTTATAAGCCGAGATACCATCAGACAGGCCCTGGAAATAGCCCTGCCAGGACACAGATCAGAAACGTGATAAATGACTAACAATGTTTGTACGGTATAGCCTATATTCTACTTAATATTTTAAATATGAAAGTTTATATGTTTGGATGTTTAAATGTTTGGATGCTTGTGTCTGTTATTTAAAGTAACTCCGTCTGCCTATCTGTTATCTAAAGTAACTCCGTCTGCCTGTCTGTTTTATAAAGTAACTCCGTCTGCCTGTCTGTTATTTAAAGGTACTCCGTCTCCCTGTCTGTTATCTAAAGTAACTCCGTCTGCCTGTCTGTTATCTAAAGGTACTCCGTCTGCCTGTCTGTTATCTAAAGTAACTCCGTCTGCCTGTCTGTTATCTAAAGTAACTCTGTCTGCCTGTCTGTTACATTTCACAGCTTAACGGCTGAACGGGTTTCGATTTTTAGGTAGACCATGACCTGGGTAAGGACATAGGATACCTTTTTTCCTGGTAGTACCCGTGTGGGCAAATATAAAATGCTCTTCATTAAAATAACTTTATTTTTAGATTCCGTCTCGGATAAGCTAAAACTTACGACGAGAAAAACTGAAGCCAATTTCCGTTTTTAAAAAATATCAAATCTAACACCAATCTCATAATTAGCGACAATCAATGTTAAAACTGTACCTGTACTGTAACTGTATTTTTGACAAATTGAAACCTACATTAGAATGTGGCCGTTCTGAACCATACCAGTCTTGTGGCAAATAATAAGCGTGTAAAATAATCTACAAGAAGTATGCCAAAGTAGAAGTAGGCCGTAAACAGCTGAGCCATTTTTATAAAGCAAAGGAAGTAGGCCACTAAAGTGTGACTTATTAAAATTTCGCACAAGAGGGTGATCGGGGTGTTGAAGCTGGGTTATATTTGACAGACCAGTTAATTAAAAACAAACAAAAAGTCCTTAATAGGATGAGAAAGAGGCACAGTGGTGTAGCAATGATGAATTGAATAATGTTGGTACAGTCAGCCTTAAAGAGATGTTCGACCGCAATTCATTTAATTGTCTACGGCTTTATGCCATAATGTTCTATTCTTACTTACATCTATGATTATAGCAATTTAAAGCTACAAAACATATTCCACAATGGGAACCTAATTGTAGCATTTTTTTAATCATTTTAGATATGTAATTGTACACTTTTAGTAATCAAATGGATAACATACCAATAGGTACAATATTCGTAGGGAAAACATTTTATTAGAACAGTAGAAGTTGTATTGTTGTATTTTTATCATTTTACATATGTAATTGTACACCTATAGTAATCAAATGGATTCTACATGTATTTCATCTTATTGAGGCTGATTGTACAGTTGGCAACATAAGTGACTTTGCACTATGAACTATGCAGTAGACAAAATAAATTAAGCTTTTTATTAAACTTTCTGTCATATTGTTTACAAAGTGGAAAATTTCTTGTAATTTTTACTTGACAGTCTGATTGATCTTATTAAGTAACTTAGAAGAGAATGTTTTTCTGTAGATTTAAGGACGCTAGATTTTTCTTGAATTTACGCGTTTGCCTCGAGATTTGATGTGTGATTATGGTTGTGATATAGCCAAAACCTTTAAAAAAATATATATTCACGTTTCATCATTAATTAGTTGGAAGTTATCTAAAAAATATTTTAATTCGTTAACATAAGTCAGTAAAAACCTTGTTTCGGCAAAAGATGTTTAATAAAATGATACTTTCGGGCATCTTTTGTTGCTTTGATACGTGGAGCTTATAATAGTTTAGTAATTTATAAAAATATCCATGGTAGTACTGTACCTTGTTCTTTGGAATGCTCAATTCAATTTATTATGTTTCATACAGTAATACACCAAAAATAATTCTGTAAAACAGAGAGTTAATAATAATTTTTCATCTGAACGTATTTTTGTGTTCATGTTTGTTTAATCCTAATTCAAACAAAAATCATTTAATAACTAAGGTTACTAAGTCAGCTTGCTTGAATAAAACAGTATATTTAAAAGTAAAAGAATATTTTTAAACAATTGTTGAATGCGACGCTATAAATCAGTAATAAATGTCGGGACGTGCGGGCTTTAGCTTTAGTCCGCTGCGGTTTGTTCCTAGGCGTCTGACGCATAGCGGTTAGCATGTGTGCGTAGCGTACTTCACTAGACACACACGTGCGAAAGGTTACAACGCGCTGTAAAATTTACCTGAAACTGAGCACTTCGATTTGTGTTTGTGCCCTTTTAATGCGTCAACGGACTTTTTTGCCGACCGTACAGACATCCCATAATTTTTCATTTAATTTCTACACATTACACTTCGTTGACGCCATGTTGATGTATGACATCCCATTATGTCTGTTTACCCTGCAAGGATACGAGCGTGACTATGCCACTTAAATATAATTGATGTTTTGAGTTAGTAACGTCAGTTGAGGAAAACCATCAGAATTTCGTAGGAACCCTCGAGTTAAGGGATACTATCACACTAATATTATAAATATGAAAGTTTGTTTAGATGTTTGGATGTTACTCAATCACACAAAAACGGCCGAACGGATTGGGATGATATTTGGAACACGGCGAGATTTTAACCTGGATTAACACGTAGGATATGTAATTACATACTTTTATCCTTTCTTTGGTATTGTTCGTCAAATCGTTGAGCTCCTCAAGTTCTGAGTTGAGCTGCATGATTACTGATAAATGCGTGCACTGAATGGACAGGTCCACTCAATCTGTGTGGTTCTTTTCTCAAAAGACCATTTCAGACACCAATCCACATGGTCTTCACATGATCTGACCAAGATTAAGACTTTAAAAGAGACTGTGGCCTCTGAGTTTTTTTCGGCCTTTCTTCTCAAAGTAGTCAGATAGGAAACGTCGGCCACATCTAGTTTTAAAAATATGATTGACGTGTAAAAGTGCAAACCTACTTACAGAAATAAAATCATTTATCATATCATCCATTTTTATCGCAGTAGTACGTTGCCGTGGGATAATTTCCCACCTCTACGCGGGCGAAGGCTATCAAAAGCTAGTAAGCAATAAAGTCATAATTTAAAACCATTCTTGGTGCTGATTTCTGCCTAAAATGATGGTTTTGTCCATCCTTACATACCACACTACCCTTTAAGTCCCAGGGAAACCCACGAAATTAGAATTTTATTACAATTTTTGCAATTTTCATTTTCAGTGTCCGGTTGTATGTTGAACAAAATATGATTTGAGACCGTAAGAAGTATGTATTTATAGAATATAATCTTAAAATCATCAATATGTAAAAGAAAAACGATACTTATATCTTGCTTGTACTTTTAATTTCAAAACTGTTATCTTCGACTGTCGAACAACTAATGATCGCACTCCATTTTAACATATAAAAACTTTTTCCTTCCGAAATTAAAGTTATTTTTCACTTTGTAGTATTTTTCCCAAAGTCGGTTGATTTTTTTTTTTTAAGTTTTAATTTTTCACTTTTTAGTTACTTACCCCACACCAATTTGAAATTTCATCATCCTTGGGGTCAAAACAATGCATATTTATGTGATAGCATCAATCGCGGTTGATTTGCTGTCATTTTTTGAGGTGTTCCGTTGTCTGTCTCCGAAAGACATCACCAGATCTATACGAATTTAAATGGCACCATTTCGGAATAAGCCCCTTTCGAACAAAAAAAGAATTTTGCTAATCCGTCAATATATGACGGAGTTATGCCCGAACATTCTTAATTTTTTTTTATATATGATTTATAAACATGTCGAATTGATAACCTCCTTCTTTTGGAAGTCGGTTAAAAGTACATTAAAACACATTTACGTCCCCGCCCAGAAATAACGGCTAGGCGACGTTGTTTCTAAGTGTTGCCATCGTACATTTACACATTAAATTACCTGAGTTGCCATAGTAAAAACATATCTAAAAAGACCGTTACAATTCATGATAATTACTTAAGTGCTGCCACAGTAGATATTATAATTCGGTATTAAAATAATACACTTCTCCAAACTAAATCAACGAAATCACGACAAATACAACCCTCTAAGTTCATAAATTTACATACAGTAATATGTACAGATTAGAAGATGTGTGACATTATATTCAAAGCCGTATTTGTTAAGGTTTCGATTCAGATTTTAATCAAAACACAGCCTGTCACTGAATTGCAAATTGCAAAAAAGGTGAGTTGATTTGATGGTCCATCTATTTAAATAATAATTGCAATAAAAAAACAGCTTTATACCCCCTTAATCTTGAACAGCCCCTCGAGCCACCTACGCTTGCATTATACATTAAATGATACAGGCATTGAGCCAAATTGTACCCCTTAAAAGTTAAATCTACTTATAAAGGAACTCCCATGAGCTGTACTCGTTTCTAAATCTCATTAAAACACCGAAACTTCCCTTCATGACTTCATACATTGCCAATTTGTGTCATTTTAACTTTTTGTAACAAACAAAATACCAATAGGTACAATATTCGTAGGGAAAACATTTTATTAGAACAGTAGAAAATGTATTGTGTATTTATTATTCATTTTTTTATTTTGTGTCTAATTTTATTCTGTGCCAGTTGACGAAGCGGACGCAGCGCTGCGGCTCAGCTTGGCTATTCTGTGAAAATCTCACCGTGAAATTATAGGTAAAGTGAGCTGTCATTCTATCTGAAATTTACACTATTGACAGCTCACTTCACCTTAGTTTTCACGGTGAGATTTCTACAGAATATCACTACTGCATAGCACAGTTTCCCAGCATTATGATGAGCGATGGCCGTTTTTTTGGATGGATGTTTTTTTTTGTGCTTTTTTCTTTGCGTCCTGTCTTACCGTAAATAAACGTACTATTTTCTTAATTTTTCCGTTCATCATCATCATCATCATCATATCAGCTGAAAGACGTCCACTGCTGGACATAAGCCTCCCCAAAAGGGGGGCGATTTGCCATAATGACCACGCATGGCAGGCGGGTTGACGATGGCAGTATGGTGGTCAAATGCATAGAGAACGCTGCTGCCCATTCTCTGGTAAGTCCCTTAGTCGACTTCTACGACACCCACGGGAAGAAATGGGATGATGTTATTCTTTTACGTCCGGCACCACA
Source organism: Polymixis lichenea (assembly GCA_949091785.1). Lineage (NCBI taxonomy): Eukaryota > Metazoa > Arthropoda > Insecta > Lepidoptera > Noctuidae > Polymixis > Polymixis lichenea. The sequence goes on along the minus strand of OX420943.1, from coordinate 22,072,484 downwards.
CGGCACAATTAATCTGCCTAGCATACTCAAGTCCACATTTCATTTGATAATTTTAGCGTCATGCCCTGTTTCTAACATAGTCTTACCTGATTCGATCATGCCATACGTCAAAGAAGAAAGAAAAGAACTAGAAAGAACAAGACTTCGAGGAACCTTAAGATGATCTACATTTACTTAGAGTTCACAAACATATTGAATTCTAGGTAAGAGTAACTTAATAATCGAGCGTGAGAAACCTGAAAGGACGTTTCAAAATCGTAGAGACCAAAAAGAAATCGTAGTTCAGAGCTACGACGTAGCAAATTGCTACGCCGTAGCGCGCATTGCTACACAATATCGAAAGTCGATCGATGTACGGCGATTAAAACTTTATTATAATGATGACGAAATTGAGCTTATACGCAATTACTAGTGATGTGTGAACCTTACGTAACCTCCGGATATCCGAAACTTAACCGCGCTTCCGTATCCGATAATTATTTTACAAATTGCTGCTGTGGTTTGCCTGCAAGCGAACATTCTAATTACTTAACAGCGGTTGCCAGATAATAGTGTATTATATTTCTGCAGTGCGTAGTTAAAAGCTTGTTTTGAATGCAATTAACGACATTTTAGCTTTTTCTTTTTAATATACGGGGTGGCAAGGACATCGACGCGCAACCTGTTACGATGAATTTAGTACATGATGCTGAACCCTCCTGCGTTGAAATTAAAAAAAAATATTGCTACTCCATACATTTGGATCGCGTAGTTATTGCACTTTTCTATAAAACAGGCAATTTTTTTCATAATCGACGAAAAATTTCTACGGTTTCTAGGGTATCTAGGATCATGTGCTGATTTCATGATTTGCGTGTCGATGTCCCCTATAATTAAATTAAATATTATCGACAGATTTTTGTTTAGGTTTTTAAATTGCAGCCTTAGATTGTAATTCATACTTAGTAGTAAATATAAGATACATCGAATCAGTAAATAAACAAATTAATTGACATTGTGTTTTTGCCTTTGTGTTTTTGCCATTATGTAGGTACTTACAAATAGCCTTCCTAGATATTGCATTGTACTCCCACCTCCGAATTTTTATATCCGTATTTTTTGATATCCCTTAGTTTTCGTCTGCCCACCTCTAGCCCAATTTAATTACATCGATAGGTGCAGCCAATTACTACCACCCAATTGTTATGTTAATCCTCTTTGATATCGAATATAAATGCTAATGGCTGTTTTGAGCCTACCCTGGACGGCAGTTAACGAATTGTCCGTCGGGTACATCACGTTGAGGGAATATTTTACCGGATCTAGGTATTCTAGATTACCTATATCTCATAGGGTTTTGCTAGATTATGAGGAGGGTCGTGTGTTTAACATGGCTGACTTAATGAAGGGTCTTGTCTATTAAGTAAGTGATGTATAAAATGACTTGGGTATTATGAAGATGAATAGAATTAACTGTATAATGATACGTCAAATGTATAGATAAGTCGGTTGCATATTTTTGTTCATTAGATGTAATGATATTGTCTCAAACGTAGTGATTAGACAGTAATATTCCATTTTCTTTAAAGTATTTTTTTTTTAACTCAAGTTCAGAAGGGCAATTTTTTTTTTTTTAAACATGTGCGTTCTAATCTCAGTCACAAGCATATTTTTTTTACATTGACTGTCGTTAAGACGAGAATTAGACAATGGATAAATTCATATTGACCCGCGCTACAAGTAATGTCTGTTATGTGGTAACATTAGTTACCACTAGCGCCATCTAGTATCGAGTAATAGAGTCAAGATCTGTCTAGAAATCTCGATGCTAGAACTTTCGACATCTGTTCAGTCGGGACCGGCATGTGCTCGAACATTCTAGATATTTCGACTGTAGAAGGTTCGCGCACTTTCCAAGGGCCCTATCAAAGGCCGGAATCGGATCGCGACCCGGGCAATATTGTCGAGCGAAACAAGCGAAACACATCGAAAGCGATCTGCAAGTGCGACTTAGAGTGATCATCAGAAGTGCAATTGTGTTTTGTAATTAGTGTGTTTGAGTTGTTATTAGGGTGTTTAATTCAAGTGTCATTTTTGGTCATTTATATTGGCTGTTTTTAATTGTGACGAACCCCAAGCTCGTAACAATATACTCCCCAACGCATTCGTGTTGGGGAGTATGTGAATTTATCCATACCGTAAGGTCCGAAATGGCTGCTAAAAGAATACCCTTAGCAGCCATTTCAGACCGTGGGGTAGAGAAATATGGCTTATTAAATAGTCCAAAGTAATGCTCTCATGGTTTTACATTAGTTCCTTATGCACATTATATAAAGCAGTGGTATCGGACCCGACTTAAGAGTTGTAGGTCGTGGGTACAAACCCAGGCAGGCGCTTTACTTTGTGTAAATTATTTCATCACCACTGCTCTCAAAACGGTGAAAGAACCAAAGATTCGAAGACATGTGACATTTACCAACACGCACTGGACCCGCGTGGCAAATTACAGCCCACTCCCTCACGAAGAGTGGAGACCCGTGTTACAGCAGTGGGAACTTTATATGCTGATTATGTACATTACTTAACACGTTAACTGTCCCCATACCAAATTTTTCGATAACCCCTTATATTATGTCCAAATCAATTTTTTAAATATTCTGTCTCCAATCGATACAAAATAACAAATTTTGAATAGATATTCTTAATAAATAACAAATAATTCGGTTTATCACACCTTTTGCCCGTGTACCGTATGCGGTACACGGACTTGGGTTCATAGAAAGAGACAGGGTCGTTTACGGTACAAGGTCGTGATGGACCCACGCGGCGTGTACTGTTTTCGGTACACTGGACAGCCAACGTGTTAATATAGATCTATATTTAATAAAGGTTAATATTTTTTACAAGTACTTTTTAAACACAAGGGAGGTTATTATGATCCGTTATAAAATAATACGGTCAGTCTAGTTATTTTTCGGCGGTTGGTAAATTAGTGCGACAATAAAACATAAGAGTAATAAAAAGAAAACGTAAGTGATTGGTTATTTTATAGACGTATGAGGAACAGTGTGCAAAGTTCCCTCATCCTCTATTAAACTTGAAAGAAAGGATCTTCCGGCCATAATGGTGTTATGCTTGATGGCCTACTGCCTGACGATGGCTATCGGAACGTATAAACTCTGCGAGGCTAGTTCCTAACGGTGAAGCTAGTTACCAATTCATCCTCATTTCTCTTTCTACTCCATCATCGCACCCTGATCATCATCATCTATACCCTATTTATTGAGATCATTCCAATGAGCCTCAAACACAATACTTCTGCTGTAGTTGGTCCGGGAGTTGGGTATCCTGCAAATTCCAGGTTATGTTGCAACATAATTTCAAGGTTACTGTGTTTATTATCATTAAAATAATAGAATACCAAATTTTGACTCGATCAGACCTGTGGAGATGCTCTCATTCCTTCATCATCATCATTTCAGCCGAAAGACGTCCACTACTGGACATAGGCCTCCCCTAAGCTCCGCCACTTCGACCGATTCTGTGCTTCCCGCATCCAGCGGTCTCCTGCGGCCCTCACAAGGTCATCGGCCCACCTTGTGGGAGGCCTTCCAACTTTACGTCTTCCGGTACGCGGGTACCACTCCAGAACTTTTCGGCCCCATCGGCCATCTGTTCTGCGAGAAATGTGCCCTGCCCACTGCCACTTAAGTTTGGCAATTCGTCGGGCTATGTCGGTGTGGGGTGCAGGAGAACCAAGGTAGGTTCTCCTGCAGATCTCTTCATTCCTGATTCGCTCACGCAGGGAAACTCGGAGCATAGCCCTCTCCATTGCCCTTTGAGTGACTGTAAGCCTTCTTTTGAGGCCCATTATGAGCGACCATCTTCCATCTTTCATCTTCCTTCATCAACTAGAAAAGAGCAGATAATCTTTATCCTCGATAAAGTCGCCTTTCAGACAAAATAATAAAAAAACAAAGTTGGTTCAGCCGATTGGGAGCTACGATGACGCAGACATATACACAGATACACACGTTAAACTTATAACACCTCTCTGCTTTCGTTTGGGGTTAATAAACAACTGCCGCTTTAATTAAAACCTCTCACAGGATCTTAAGACCACCTTAATTATGTAAGTTATCGACGGTCAGGTTATTAAGACTCAACGGTTGTATTCGATCGGTAGCTATAAATATCCATGAAGTAGATTTATTTAGTCTGTAGTACAACAGGTTTTGTAATTAGGTGTAAATGTGGATTATGTAGTGTAAGTAGATATACGTGGCTGTCTTGTCTTGGATCTTGTTCTTAGCGTCATCATCATTTCAGCCGAAAGACGTCCACTCCTGGACATAGGCCTCCCTCAAAAAAAATGGGGGGTTTGCTATAATCGCCATGCTTGGCAGGCGGGTTGGCGATCGCAGTATGGTGGTAAAATGCATAAAGAACGCTGCTGCAAATTCTCTGGTAAGTCCCTTAGTCGCCTCCTACGACATCCATGGGAAGAAATAGGATGGTGCTATTCTTTACGTCCGGCACCACACGGAACATCTTCTTAGCGTATCGATGGTAAAAAGTTCAAACATCTTTGGCCCTAAATTCAGCTGCGCAAACTCCGCTCTCTGACCCAGTCATAAGATTATCAAATGCTCAGGTGACAGGGCATGCAGTGCAGGATGAAAGGTGGGCCGTTGTCTGTGGGTCCGTCCTTGAACCACAATCTGTGAAAATTGTCTTTGCTTCGGCCGACTTAGATTCGAAGTCTTGAATAAAAGATAGTTATGGTGTTCTGGTAAACAGGTCAGTTTTAGTAGGCCTGTCCATCGTTGGGTGACGTGACCAGTATGTATCGCAAACTTGAATCAGAAGAATTACTTAAACGGTGCACAGTATTTTTTTTTTTTTGGTAATGACATTTCGCATTTTAACTTAGGAGGTTATCGGTGGCTTAACCGGACTTACCTGTGGCGACCTAATAAATTAAGGCCTCTAGCTAGCGCTTACAAACTTAAAACTAACCGACTATGCGATAAAGGCACCTCTATGGGGCCCTCTGCTTAGGGCGTCGCTGAAAGAGCGCGGCAAGGGACGGACTGGTTTGAAATGAACTGTCCCGCAGTACTGACAACCCTATACTTGTACGACGAATTAACCTTCTAGATAATTAGAAAACATTCGTGTAATTCTGCTACTCGATAGTAGATGGCGGTAGCGTAGCGTCATACCGACCTACGTGACAGCATTATCAGAAAGAGCACATTCCTACTCGTATTGTGTCCTATCTCTAGTCCTAACATTCAAAGGATCACCAAATAATAAACCTACTTTCATCCCCAAATGAATAGAAACCCATAACAATGACATAATGTGGCTATTGAGTTCGGTAGTAAAGGTTTAACAACGTCTATTCGATGTGGATAACATACTGTGTACTTATTCGGAATATTAGATCTTATCGATAATACCTTTATAACCTGGATACCGTAAGGTTAATATGTTAGGAGACAGGTTATATCGGTAGGAGATAAGCATCTTATTGTGTATTACTGTTTTTTATTGGAAGGGCTCATCTTATAGCATTAACATAATTTAGGCAATCAATAAGCTCACCCTCAGAATAACATTGCTGTCTACTTGGACATGGACCGCTCCGAAGGATGGAGGATCTAAATACACGTAGTAAAGATGAAATTGTGATTCCAAAATTTAGATTAACTAAAACTAGTAAGTCATTTCTAATAAACAGTATCCGCTTCTATAACAAGTTGCCAAAATCGGTTACAGAACTTAGCGATGGAAAGTTTAAAACTCATATCAAACGTGTCCTTATCAAAAAAGCATATTATAAGATAAAAGACTACGTTGAAGACAAGGAAGTTTGGCGTTAATTCCTTCTGCACATGTGGCTTCCCTGGTAACTCATTAGCACCATAACTATGTGAGCGTCTATTAACTTCTTCCAAATTACAATGTTAATTTTATTTTTTACACTTTCTGACATTTTCTCGTCATTATTTGACATTTATACACAACACTTTTACTATCGAGTATTTATTAGTGATTCTCATGGAAATCATATCACTTGGTTTAAATAGGTTGATTTTACTTATGTAGATTCTTTTACATATTGTGAATGAGAGAACGTTGTAGGCCTACAGTTTCTATTCTTTATTTACATTCCTCTAAAGTACCTGGTACTTATTGACAGGCCTGCACTATCCTCCCATACCTAATATCACTGTAATTTGAAAACATTATAAAATCCAATTATTTTTAAAAGAGTAACCGTGGAGTTTCTTGCCGGGTCTTCTCCATAGGAAGCGACAAATTGGAACCGTGCACCTAGCTTCTGACGTTTCATAAGTGCCCTTGCAGGTTTATGTGAAATAAAATATTTTGATTTGATTTGATTTGATTTGAAGTTGCGTCTCAACCTTTGATATTTTTTCTTTCAACGCGCTCTCTGTCCCGGCAGCCTTTTTAAGGTTGTCTGACGTCCGTCGACGCTACCGTCGTCTCTGATTACTCGTCTGTTTTTTCGGTCATATGCCATTCTCAAACTCAAAACATTTATTTCAAATAAACCAATTATAGGCACTTTTGAATTGTCAAGGTCGGTGAGTTAGAAAGATGAAGCTGAAGATGGAGCCCATTCCAAAGCGTAGTAGGTACCTATGAAGAATAACGGGCAAGAAACTCCATGGAAGTGTCCATGGAGTCTTTTTTCTTTTAAAATCATGATATTGTTACAAAATGTTGGTTACATGATTATGTTGAAATTATCAATGTGAGAACGATGTAAAAAGACGTGCACATTAAAAGCGTCCGTAATTAAAACAAAAATAAAATAACAATTCAGAAATTAAAACAAGCCTTGGGAACTTAGAGCTGCATTTTCGGCCCACTCCCTGTTCAGCTTGCTAAACTCTCAAGCTATATATGTCAGTTACTCCTGTTCTTTGCCTGATAATTCCATTCTGATTATATTATTTCTGATAGATGGATAGATTCATTTATTTACCTGAAATATGGTATATTACAGATTTTAAAACACCTAGGTACACAACAGTTCTTCATATTCCGCCTACTAAATTCGGCTTGACATTTATAATGACTCTAATTCTAATTTAATCAATTTAAACAAAATAATTAAACACCCATATGAAAAAGTACTAAATCAAGCATTATTATTGTCTACATATCAAATTAAAAATGTCAAAGGAAATCAATTAAATTACAAATGTCAAAGAAAAACAATTAAATCACAAACTGTCCAAACACCTATCAACTTTCAAATGACATCCAACGAAAATAAATTACAATTAATGTCAATAGTCAAAAATAAAAATGTCTAATTAAATTTTCATGTCATGCAATTTTTCTATTTATCCTAGATTTCATAAATTCCTTAATCGTATAAAAACAATGCATCAGCATCATCATCATTCATCTGATCATTTTAATCACATTATCATTCATTGCGACATTACAATAATACTATATTGTGATTGTAATTTTTTTTAAAATAATCACATTAACATTCATTGCGACATTACAATAACAAAATACAATATTAAAAAATGTAATTACATTATCATTCATTGCGACATTACATTAACAATATAGAATATTAAAAATTTAAACTACAAGTTGTATTACCAAATGCTAATTTTGACTGATCGAGTTAAAGCCGCCAAAACGTAAACTTTCACGTTCAAGGCGAAGCTTTAACTTCCGATTTGAAAGGTCACGTTCAAGTCATTAAGTCAAAAACTTCGTGAAATTGGCTCCACGGCTTTTCACTTTGTTGACACCTTTTGATCCGTACTTCGTCGAATTGTGTACTAAAATAGGCTTAGATAGGCTTGTTCGAGTAGCTCCCAGGAAATAATAGGTAATTTGTGTTCGTGTCTGTAAAGGCGAAATAGGAATTATGTGAGAGGTAGTAAGATCGATCCTTATGCTAAGAATAACAAAGAACAATCAGCTGTACACTTCAAAATAATCTAAAAATACATGATGGCTGGGAAATCGACAAGCAAACCTACTCCATGGATTCCGTACATGATTCTTAAAACCCGCATGGAAATCTTTCTGTACACGTTTTGCACTTTCTATGAAACAGCTTTTTATAACCGGCGAAAAATTTCAACGCTGGGAGGTCAAGAATGTTTCGCAGAAATTCACGGTTACAGTTTGCGCGTCGATGTCGCTGCCACTGTGTACGTTCATTGATGAAGTTTATTCGGTATCATCATCTGCCCAGCCTTTTCCCAACTATGTTGGGGTCGGCTTCCAGTCTAACCGGATGCAGCTGAATTTTACATGGAGCGACTGCCTATCTGACCTCCACAACCCAGTTACTGGGTAATACGATGCCCCTTGATAAGACAAGTTGTCAGACTTTCGGGCTTCTGACGACCCGTAACGACGAAGTTTATTCGATATTTCGATATTAAATGCTAAATACTTACCAAGTTATCCAAAATACATGAAGGATTCAAAAGTTAGGTTGTTGAATTTATGAAAAGTTTCTCGGAATATATCGGTGTTAAAATGAATCTGAAAATAATTTAAACAATAACTTAGCATAAACCGTTTCACGTGCCAGCGAAAAACAAATAATGACTTTGTACTGCATCTCGGGTACAGGTGCAGACGCAAATAGAAAGCTAAAGTTACAGCACGGATTTTGTTTACAAACTTCTCTAACATTACTGCTGCATTTGTTTACACTTTATTCTCCAAGTTTACATTTGAAATTTATCAGCGTGTGTAAATTAAATATGAGAAAAGTTTAATCGCTAATGGATTCAAAATGTGTGCTCAAAGTGCCTAACTTAATACAATGATTAACTTAGCTCTACAGGAACGTTTCATTCATATCGAATCAATACTATACACACTTTTAACATAGTTCTACCAAACATATAACTAACATAATAACTCTGTCTGTCTGTCACCTTTTCATGTTTAAGCAGCTTGACATGACAAGCCATGGCCTGAGTTAGGACATAAGATTTTTTATTTTTTTTATCCCGGTTTCTTGGTTCTCGTGGGATAATTTCCAGCCAACACGCGGGCGAAACCGCACGCACGAGATAGTATATCACAAACACAATTCCATTGTATCACGCGTAGATCTTCGTTCATTATTTCCTGTGCCAATCATTCGGAGCATATTATAAAACCGCATAATCTGGCCCTCAATATCCCCAAAGGCTGCACAAAATGGCTGCCTTAACGGGGGTCATAATGGACCGGTCCATTTTATACTGCAACCGTCTTTGGACTTAATTTCCGCGAGGTCACAGGATGTCCCAGGGATGGGTCGAACCCATCGGCCATAAGTGTCGAAGTGACCCATTTTCCTTTAAAGGGTCTTTTGAGTAATGTAACCAAATTTATTTTAACCGAATCCAATATTTCAATCGAAGCCCTGGGGTCGTTTATTTTATGGTTGTCATCACTCAAATCAAGCAAACGGTATCCGAAAAGCTTATCTTATAATTTTTTTTCATAAAAAAACTGAAAAAATTTAGCATCTGTAGCAACAGACGCGGGTAAATTAATTGAAATTTGAATCCTTATTAAAAATGTTATCTTTATAGCGGTAACAAATTAGTTATTTTTGACTAAGTATGTACAGTCAATCACCAACTACCAATAATATAATAGTTACCTACATTGGAATGTACAATAATTCGGCTGGACATAACCAGCCAAATCGCTTTCCATTTCAAGGTTGCCTGGAAGAGATCGCAGAAAGTGATGACAACCATTGTATATTTTGTAGTGTTCGATAAATTTTTTGGTATGTATTTTTGTGGTGTACAACAAAGTATAATATCTATAAATAAATAACACCATAATTACGTATTTTTTTATAAATCGGACTGCCATTGTTAACTGTGGATTAACAAATCTATTTTATGCCATGTTGTTGTATTTTTCACATACATAAATTTGCGTGGAACGATAACAAATGTCATGCATAAATCTGCCATCCTGTTTTTTTTAATTTAGAACTATTAAAAGTCTGTACGTAACCAAAAACATATGTTAAACATTAGGTCCCCACTATATTCAGACATTCAAGTAATGTGAATTTTAGTAATATTGGCTTAATCCTGAATTTATGTAGACACCATGAGGCAGTATCTAAATGAACTTAATCATGGACATTGACGTGGCAAAAATGCCAGTGCAAATCGCTCCATCAAACAACACCAACTAAAAATCTCTATTCCTTCCCCAGAAAGAAACTAAGCAGGATAAGCACCAGCTCCCTCATCTCGACTCCTCGGAGGCGGTTCAGGAGTGCAGCATCGGCAGCTAGGTTCACCATCTTCAGAGCCAACAGGGCTGGCAAGCTGAGAGCCAAATCCTTCGCCAAAAAAGAGAAGAAGGCTACGCAGACGCTTGCTATTGTGTTAGGTGAGTTTGAAGATAGTATAGTTACTAAATATGTCATTCAAATAGCGTCCATGAGTGGCGATGACCGATTGCTGTCAACGCGCTCGAGGCTGTTTGAGAATACGTTTACTTCGGACAAACTCTGCAGTTTGGTAAAATTAACTTGGAGAGGGAGAGGTTAACAGAAGCATTCAGCTGGGCTGGGCAGCGTTTTGGAAGCTTCGTTGAGTCTCCTCGTTGCGTATTCCGCTGAGCTTTTATATTTTATGGCTTACGGAGCTGAAACGTGGACACTCACGATAACGCAAGTCCATAAATTCAAGGATGATCAGCGAGCTATGGAACTAGCTATGCTTGGAGTCTATCTGATGTATAAAATCAGTGAAATTGAAAAATGAGTGAAATTTAACACATGGGTAGACCATGATCTGAATTAGGACGTAGGATATCTTATCCCGATTATCCCCACGGAATTGAGACTTATGTGGGCGAAACCGCGGGGCGCAGCTAGTCTTACATAACATTTGATGAATTCATCCAACACGATGTCCTCTCTCTTTTTTCCAGGTGTCTTCCTCGTCTGCTGGGCGCCATTCTTCACGTGTTCAGTTCTCGATGCTATGTGCTCCAAGTTTGGGTTTCCGTACTCCCCAGGAGTCACAGTTTTCATTCTAACCACGTGGCTGGGCTACATCAACTCGTTCCTCAACCCCGTCATCTACACCATCTTCAACCCTGAGTTCCGGAAGGCGTTCAGGAAGATACTCCACTGCGGCACCTAGCTAGGAGATTACTACGTAGTTTATGACTTGACTTGTGACAGAACTCGCTCAAAGATTTAGTGCTTTTTTTTTTTTTGTATAAGTGTGTAATAGTGAAATGCCAGATCTTTCTAAATTCCCATAGTTTGATCAAACAAATTGGGTCCTTGCCGGCAAAATCATGGACAAAAACCGACAATTAATCTATTGTAAAATGTGTGATGTGCATGAGACTAAATAAATAAATGTGGCAATGTAGAGCTGGAGGAACTACATACGTGTCTCCAGGTTGTGGACGGACGAGGTTCGATGTTCTTCTGGTGAAAAGGGAGGATACTCCACGGTAATATTGATTGGGAGGCTACTCGAGAACCGCTCTGAAGCGGTCTACAAAAATGCCTTCACCTTGTTTGTCAATGATTAGTCAAAGGGCAAATTACGTTTTTGGACCTTCCAAAATGGCTGTGATTGCACGATAGTTAGGCTTACGCCACTTTTAAATCGCAACGTGTAGCAACCGAAGGATGTCATTGATAGTTGATTAATATCGCCGGTTCGCGAGGATCCATTTGTAATCTGGATTTATCAATCAATCCGTTCTCCACGCATATGTATTTCAATTATTCAAAAATTATAGTATCGAAGCTTTTATCCTGTAACCTTACCAAGTGCCACACTTGACTCCTCATTGCTAGTAGTTTTAAACGCAGGTTTCGTCAACTTTTATCACCATTTTAAAATAGTGATTATTATTCAAATATCACCGTTTTAAAATGGCGATTATTTGTATATAGTTTTGTATGCTGAGCTCAAATTTGATATAACTACGTAGTACTAATATAAGGTTAATGGTACGTTTAACGGACGGATGGTACTTCTTGAATAAATAATGCTTTAGTCTATATCCTTGTTATGTATATATCCGTCATATGTATTTATCCGTCTGAGTAGATAATAGACCTATGTCTAAAAGATACCCTTCATAAAACTATGTGAAATGCTCTATTTTCGAAAAAAAGCGTTTATGAATAAGAAAATTAATAAATTAAAATAATGTAAAGGTCAATTTGGATAAATTAACCAATTTTAAATGCACAACCATGTAACCATTATCCCTGTAATCGTTAAATACGCATTTGTAAATAACTACCCTCGTAGAGCGTGTTTAAAATCATTTTTATATGTCAAAATGACAATAAATCAAAAGTCATTTATTAAAATTCAGCTGAGAATTAGCAATTTTCAGGACAGTGTCTGGCTGTATATTGAACAAAATATGAATATAACTATTTCATGAAAATGTCATTCAATTGGATTACATGACCTTAAAGGATTGCGTTGATGATTTAAATAATGTCATTTCATTTGGGGCAACAAGCTTCCTTTTACCAGCAGTGGACGTATTTCAGCTGAAGTGATAATGATTGTCCACTCGTGGACACGGTGCCCGGGAGACGATGGCGGTTTGCGGGAGACGCGCGAGATGACGACGCGGCGTGAGCCAATCAGCGACGACCAACGCGGGCCGCGCGTCACTTCACGTCAAAATCTTGTGCGAACGGTCATCGTTTTCTTGTGTTAGCAACGAATTATTTTGCCTTTTGTAATATACCTACCTAATTTATACAGTCCACTCCTAGTTTAATTTATAATAACCAAGAACCATAGCAAACAATGATGATGATGAACTACATACATGTTACGGTCGTGAGTCATATTTTGTTCAACATACAGCCTGATATCAGTGTCAAGCAATTTTCTGACGTTTTAGCAATTTTCTGACGTTTTTAGCAATTTACAGATCAGTCTGCAAATTGCTAAAAACGTCAGAAAATTGCTAAAAACGTCAGAAAATTGCTTAAACGTCAGAAAATTTGAATTTCGCGGGCTACCCAGTCGCTTCTACCTTAATCTTTTTTTTTTTTGAGGGTATGAAGTCATCAAATAACTTCTCCCGCTCTGGGCGTAGCGGGAGGGCGTGTCAGACTTTTACTGACTAAAACCCACCCGTGTTCCCTCAGTTGCCTGTATGCCAGGGGCGACGGTATCTCTTTCGAACACGAACCCGCACCCCTGGCAGACCTTAATCATTTTACACTGTATCTAATCATCTATCACTAAAATAAGACACACTGCGATAAAAACTTTTCATGTATCAACATTACCCTAACCGTTGTAAATGTTAACATAACCCGGGTAAAGCAAACAAAACTCTCTGACCTTTAACAGTGTTCCTATTTCAGCTACCTGTTGCATTTCTACAGTGAATTTTGAAGCTTATAGTACCGAGATAAGGGTTAGAATCCTATGTAAACGCGTCTAGATTTTCTAACTTTGCCTAATTTTATCCTGTGGTTGTGAAGTTCTCTTAGCAAAGTGTAGCAATAAATGTATGACTGTGTATATAAGTCATAAATGAACTAGCTATGTATGTACGACTGTATTAGCTACTTTTAAACGTATAGGATTGTAGGTAATGTAAGGAAATGTACCTATATTCTCAGCATTGTAGAGATTGACTAAACTGTGAAAAAATGTTTAATTACTTTTTTCAGCACATTTTATCTATTTTCTGTACGCACAATACAGCTATTTTTCAAAGCGTTTTAATGAAAAAATCTTACTTCTATCGTCAGGCAATCAAATAAGTAACTGTGAATTCTGTGTTTCTTTGTAATCGGAATTATTTTTAAGTCCATAATCCCATTCCAAGTGTCAATTTATACTTGAATGCTGATATCACTTCGATCTTCTTACGAAAGGCATTTGGGGAAATGCATTTTAAATCGCGAATATGAAATCGCAACTGTGTAATGAAAATGTCCAAAGGAACCAGAATTTGACTATAACATGAGCTGAAAATTATTTATAAGGCTTCCGGGAGTACCGGCTTTGCGGTTCCTGCAGACCGGCGCGACGCGACACCGCGTAGCGACTTTACTAGAACAGTTTCTATGAAAACTTCATGGAAATTCATCTACTAGAGCCTCGTCGCGCTGTCGCGTCGCGCCGGTCTGCGGGAGCTATTAACGTGCTCCTCAGTACTGATACCGATAAAAGATCTGTCAAGTTTTCTGTCGCAATCTACTGACAGTTAAAATACTCGCAGTAAGTGACAGTCAGTGTCATTTAAAAGCGAACGAGGCTGTTGTCGACTACAATTTTAGATGGTAAAACTTAATATTTTACTATATTTGACCATACCGGTAAACGAACCTAGGACCTCATTCTCAGCAGTAGCACTTGCAGCCACTAAACCAACGCAGCACTCTGTGTATTTTCAAAAACTCTGTATGGAGTCGATGTAATATCAGCCCTGAAGTCAAAAGCCCTATTTAACTCTTACTATCCTTTATAGGAGAACCAGTCTTACAATACTCTAGTCAGAGATATCTTGCCAAAGATGTACATAAAACTATGTATTAACTTGTAAATATAATCTGTATAAATGTTAGTCAAACATAAAATAAAGTTGTATTTATTGATGTTGAAATAAATGGTGCATTATGTGTTTCTGTGTTTTTATTCAAGCAAGTATCTGTATATTATGTCGATATCATAAACCCTAAAAGTTAAATGATCTAGGTAAGTATTTGATAACAAAAATAAATCATCATCTGCTTAGCCTTTTCCAACTATTTTGGGGTCAGCTTTCAGTCAAACCGGATTTTACATGGCCCGACTGCCTATCTGACCTACACAATCTAGGTTCTGAGTAATACGATACCCCTTGGTAAGACTGGTTGTCATACTTTCGACAACCAGTAAAGCAGAAGTAACGACTGTTAAAGATCTACGACCGACAGCCAGGACCATCAGTTTAACGTTTTTTTCCGAAGTACGGAGGGGTCTTGGTATGTAAAGCCATCCATGGAACAACCGCAGCAAGCGTGGCTTAACTTGATCAATCGACCCGTGCGGCTATTATGAAGTACTTAGCCACAAAACCCTCTTATAAATAAAGAGTTAATAAAAGAAAATATATTATTATTCTGCACAATTAAGACGGGTGAGCACCGATCTCTCATTCTGTATAACACATTATCTTAATTTAAGTCTACTAAACTGGGTCTATAACAATATGTAGGTATCTATGCACCACATTTTCCTTCCCAATCCAGCTATACAAGGAAAGCCCAAAATAATTTCCCTACTATATATTCCCCAATTGACAAGTTTTTATCTAGTTCGCAAACTGTAAATTCAGCATATCATTTTAGACTAGACAACGCTAGGGCGTAGAAAATTTTCGTCGGATAAACGAAAAAAATCAGCTGTTTCATAGAAAAGTGCACTGGATAAAACTTATCCTGTATATTCCCAAATTGTATCCTGCCAGTAAAAATCTGTTACATCTTTCATTAAAAACCATTCCAATTACTTGAAACATATTTCAACCAGTAATCGCAGACCCATGCAGCATAACGATCCATACATTTCATTAGCCATTCGCTTACAATCAAGCAGAAAGCCAGGTCAAACGTAATTATTGGTCGACGCATAATTTTTATTGTTCACCATCATGCCATTGATTGGACCAATTTGTAGAGGAAGGATTGTCGTACTTATATCAAATTGGCATGATTTATATGTATATAATTATTATATGTATAGAGAGTTTATGATTTTTTTTTTGTGGGTCAATCATTAAATAACTTCTCCCGCTCTGGGTGGAGCGGGAGGGCATGTCAGACTTTTACTGACTAAAACCCACCCATGTTCCATCAGTTGCCTGTGTGCCAGGGGCGACGGTATCTCTTTCGAACAACCCGTACCCCAAGCAGGCATCGGCCCTTGCGGACCCCATCAGTTGGTGCTGACATCTCTTTGAAGCGCGCGTGGAACACAACGCGCCGTCGACCCGGGCTTGGTCCTTACCGGACAGCGAGCTACCCATTACTCGCCGTCCGCAAGCCCGCGCCTACGGTCTCCTGCGGAGGCTACGGCCGTAAGGGCGCATGTACTGCCTCTCCCTCACGTGCGCCGCCTCCCTCTTTGCGAGCACCACTGCTTCGCTGAAGGAAGCGACGGCTACTCTCGCTCCGTACCATGGCCTGGACCAGGGCCGGACGCGAGAAATCGCCGCCACCGATCGCCTCCACGAGGACACGGCTTATGATAAATTTTATAAAACGTATTTTCACTATCCTAACAACTGTTAGAACAAGCTGACAAAATAATCGTCTGAACAACGTCTTTCAAGTTGTAGATCGTAGGTTCCAAGCCATGCAGGCACTATACGTAATTTATTTCATCACTTCCGCATCCAATGATGATAGGACTCCCTTTTCCGCACGTAGACTCCCATTCGTTCCGTTGTACGTTCTTCTTCCGCATCCTAATTGCGTAACACACACTACAAATCACAATCCATTGCTTCATATGTTCGAAAAATTTGTCTGCTCAACAACGTAATATAACGCAATGAATGTATGTATGAACACACCTATCTGCCTAGCCTTTTCTGGACTATGTCGGGGACGGTTTGCAGGTTGTTTCCATAAACTCTTAAGGTGCATCTACACCAAAGTTACTTTTTGTGGAGCAACGTTTACAAGTGTTAGTGGACAATAACGGATAACAAAAATTTATAGTAAAAGTCGCAAAAGTTGAAGAATGTTACCTAATGTTATCGTGTTGCATTCTGTTGCTAGACAAAAAATATCTGCGGTGTGGATGTACCTTTAAATGACAGCTGCGGTCGACCATTTTGTGACAAATATGCTATTAAATAAGTAAGGGCTGTCATTGACGTGACAATGCTTTGATCATAATAGTACCTACAACTTATATGGCCAATTTTTTTTTTTCACTTTTTACAGGTTTTATTTCTATGGTCGATCACACGAATTTACTCGCCCGAATCGGGTGAATCCACACATTAAAAAATATATTTTCTATAGGGGACTCGCACAAAGTTAATTTATTTGTGGGCAAATCGACAACTCCAGAAGTACGTATTAGGCCATAGGAACGTTTGAATTTTATGCACTTTATTACATGTTGCACGCTGATCTCTCATTGTACGGAAATCCCATACAATGCGAGATCAGCTTATACTGGAAATGGCTTGATGTGTAGCCGTGTGTACTCGGAGCACAGACTCGCAGTGACCTTAAATTCAAAATGTGCCACACGTGATATTTAATTTAAGTGTCGATTCGCCCGATTCGGGCAATTAAATTCGTGCGAATCTACTAAAACCCAACAAATTACACACATGGAATTTAATCATTCCCACAGAACCCAACGTCATAATTCAAGAAAACAAACCACACCATTGTTTCTGCACCTTCATAACTCCTAAGTAAAGATTCCACCGGACCACAATAATAATGGAGGTTCTATGTACGCACGGCTAACATCAAACTATACATTTCCAGTTTACGCTGATCTCGCACTATATGGAAATCGTATACAATGCGAGGTCAGCTTATACTGGAAATGTATAGGTTGATGTGTAGCCGTGTGTACAAGACAACAAGCTATTTGGAGATGTGAGGAATACACGCTTACTCGCACTTCTCACTACAACTTAGCACGCTGCAGGATCTGATGGACGCTCCTAAAAGCCACGCTCGTAGCTAAATCCTGGGCTACCTGTTTTTAGATTGCTATCGTCACGTTAAGAAGAAAAAGTATAATCAGCCTATAACGTTCCCACTGCTGGGAGACAGGCCTCCTTTCGATGAGAGGGAGTGGGCCGTAATCGACCACACGGCGGCCCTGTGCGGGTTGGTAGATGTCACAAATCTTCGAATTTTTGAGTCTAGGACATTCCAGTTTTCTCACGATGTTTTCCTCTACCGTTTTGAGACCAGTGGTAATTAAATAATTTACACAAAGTAAAGAGAATGTCTGGGTTCTAACCTACGACCTACAATTCGTAAGTCGCGGCCATTACCACTGGGCCACCACTTGGGTCAACTTAGTACTTAACTATGATAAATTGGCTTGCATGAAGTTTTGAGTCTAGGCTTAGGGCTAAGCCGCTATGAGAGAGATAAGTCAGCTGCTTGAAGCACAGTCTTGAATCATATTGAGAAAAATCACTATGGTTAAGATTTTGTGATGGAACTGGTTAGTTTAAAGTGATGGGAGTCTAATTAATGATTTTCAAGGAGGATTTAGTATGCTGTACTAGAAAAAAAGAGCTAAGTTAGAACATCTAATTTCGAAATCGAAGGTAGGTTAAAGCTAAGCCATTTCTGTATTTGTCGACTTCAAACTCTTCACTTCATCATTATCATCAGCCACAACCGGACACTACCGTTCCGTTTGTTGCCGGACGTAAAGAATAGCAGTAGGTATCCCATTTCTTCCCGTGGGTGTCGTAGAAGGCGACTAAGGGAGAATTGGCAGCAGCGTTTTCTATGCATTTTACAACCATACTGCGATCGCCAACCCGTCTACCAAGCGGGGCGATTATTTC
This sequence comes from Polymixis lichenea, assembly GCA_949091785.1. NCBI lineage: Eukaryota > Metazoa > Arthropoda > Insecta > Lepidoptera > Noctuidae > Polymixis > Polymixis lichenea. The sequence goes on along the minus strand of OX420943.1, from coordinate 22,053,896 downwards.
AAACCACCTCCTTTTGGGGAGGCATATGTCCAGCAGTGGACGTTTTTCGGCTGAAAAGATGACTACCGGACAAGTCTTCGACTTCTTATCCCTACTTCCCTACTAATATTATAAATGCGCTTTTGAGGAACTGTCTTATGTAATTATGGCGTTCAAAAACTGCTGACCCTTAGCCTAGTTTGAATAAATGACTTTTGATTTTGATTCTGCGAAAGTATGTCTGTATGTTACGGTTTCACGCCTAAACCGATGAACCGATCGTCATGAAATCCGGCAGAGATATAGCCTGGGATATGGAGAAGGACATAGGCTACTTTTTTACGCAACAACCGACATACAAGCGGTTGGAGCCGCGGGCAAAGGCTAGTGGTCTATATAACTCTTCTTTCTAATACATGGGAGAAGCGCCAGAGTAGCCCGTGACATTCAAATTTTCTTACGTTTCCTTTGCAATTTGAGGACTATTTGAAAAAATAGTCATTCAATGGGATTAAATGCACTTACAGGGTTGTATTGATAGAGTGCATACTAGCCGTCATCTCCTTCTGCTAAGCAGTAATGCTCGCAAAGAGGGAGGCGGCGCACGTGTGGGAGAGGCAGTATATGCGCCCTCACGGCCCAAGTCGCCGCAGGACACGCCCTAGGTGTCGGGAATCCCAGGCTGATTCCCGGTCACCGTAGGCGCAGGCTTGCGGACGGCGAGTAATGGGTAGCACGCTGTCCGGTAAGGACCAAGCCCGGGTCAACGGCGCGTTGTGTTCCACGCGCACCTCTACTAGATGTCAGCACCAACTGGTGGGGTCCGCAAGGGCCGATGGCTGCCAGGGGTGCGGGTTGTCCGAAAGAGATACCGTGCAAGCTGGCAGACAGGCAACTGAAGGAACACGGGTGGGTTTTAGTCATTAAAAGTCTGACACGCCCTTTCGCTCCACCCAGAGCTGGAGAAGTTATTTGGTCGTAATGATAACCCAACCTTTAAAAAAAAGGAATTGATGGTTTCAATGATTATAATTCTGTAAATACATACGTGTTACAGATGCGAATCATATTTTGTTCGAGAAACAGCTTGGCACTGCCTGCAAATCGCAAAAAACCGCTTCCACATTAACACGCTTTCCGTGTACTAATTTCTGGAGTAAGGTTTCTTATGAGGACGTCAGCATCTTTGGTTTAACTCTTTCAAGGTTAGGTAAGTAGGAACTTATTATTGCCAACGTACTGCCTCGTTGGTGTAGTTGTCGCTAGAGGTAGGTACCGGTGAGCATTAGGTTCTGGGTTCGATTCCCATGTTGGGCAAAGTGTTATTGGGTTTGTCCGTTTTAGTAACAGTCCGGCGCGGGCGCGGCGTGTGCTTAATAGTGTTGTCCCATGCTTGTCCCTGTTATTTGGAACTCAAACATCCCTAACTGGCGATATGTGGGTGTTCTATATAGTAGGGTCTACTTACTACCTCAGCCTTTCCCTTTGGAGATAACAGGGCCCCAATTCTGTATCGATTATTCCCCCGCAGAATCTTACAACGTTCAAACTACGTCAATATCGTGTATTGTAGAAACCAATATAACTGTAAGGAAACGAAATGTCATATTCCGTATGTTCCAAGACAATTTGTCGATATTTATTAGCAGATGTTGTGTGTGATCTAAGAAACTAACCACAGCTCACACTGCTAAACTATGGCCGTAGTTACCTGAATACCGAGGTACCTGAGTGCTAATGTGGTTACATCAGTGTTGCAACATTATAAAATATTCACAACACTTTATACTAAACTAGAGATCATCTGTAGGTATATGAACATTGGCTTTGCTTTAAAATATCTAAAGAAAATCTGCCACAGATAAGTAAGTAATCAACAAGCTTAGCATTATGTGCATCTGATCACTATTCGATAATAGATAATAGCAAGGACTTTACAGTACCTATAGGTACCTACACAAAATTATATAAGTACCTAGTGTAAGTAAGTACCTAATATCCCCCCTATGTACCTTGACATTACCCCTCCATCTTTGACGACACCCATGAGCTCGACAGCGCAAGATAATCTTTCATCTTGAGTCTTGAAGTGAAACTTTAAATAATACAATATTCATCTCCAAACGTCTCAGAAACTTGTCGAGTTTTGGGACTAACGCAATCAATTGTCTTGATGAGCTGTCCGTAACGTTTTGGATCTCTTCGTGAATAAGTAAATCACGCAAGGACTGTCTGAAGGGGTAGGCAGAGTCCCCTATTAAGTGGGATGGAACTTTACCTACATTTATTGGGTGAAGGCGGAACACCATACCAATAAGATAAATAGTGCTGTCAACTCATTATCATGACCATTTATTTCATTTCATAATGTTATTCACATAACGACGCAATTTACTTGAAATAACTCTCAACAACAAAAATGTTTCATACGCGTTAGTGCTGCCATCTATCCATTAACCTTTGCACCCAAAAGGAATTCAAAACTTACCACGTAGTCTGCGTGTTACATGTGTTCTAGTAAATTGCGTCGTTTAATAGCTCCTCCGAACAATGCATGGACCCTATCAATGTTAATAACTAACCAATTTAAACAAAAATGTCGTGTATATAAGTAATTAAAAGCGTAACACAAGTTGCAACCATGACCTTCTCCGAACCCAATAGAAAATGAATCCACTAATAGTACCTAGATGGCGCTACTGATATGAAAATAACAAAATATGTCACGCCCAAATATAACTAACTGATGCATGATTACGTGTTCTTGTGAAATAGAAACATCTTTTTACCAATACCGTACCGCTTTTCAATTCATCACATGGAAGAAATAGTTTTATTTGCGACTTTTCCTTTGCAATAATAAATGCAACAAGAAAATGACGTTTGTTGTATTTGAAGTCCTGTTCAAATAGGAGAGTCATGGTGTCTGTCTCTTTCGCACAGCAGCGCAGATTGCATGCGCAAGAAAGAGAACATACGTATCGCGGTTTCGTTCGAAGCAGAACAGTCTTTCGTATCAGCTGACAACCAAAGCAAAACAGTCGGTGCGCGACCATCTTGTCAAAACTCTGAGTCGGTGACAACAAATAAATATTGTAAAATGTCCTAAATCGCTCTAAATGACATAACTATCTTATTGTATTTAATAAAGTATCGTGTATATTACATGTTGGTGTTGTTTTCGAAGCAGTTACTATATATTTTACTCGATTTTTCGGGTTTGTGTTGCGTCAAATGACGTCATGTATGTGATTATACACGTATCGCGGCTGACGAGTTTGTAAGTATTTTCTTTTATATCTGTGTTAATTTCATTAATTTAGAGTTGATGATGCGTAGTTTTCCATAAGTGCATGTTGTTTGTTTCATTCATGAATCGGTAGGAATCCGTGGGGCCCCTTCGGTTGTCCATACGCGTCGGGACTGTGTTGGTATGGTTGCCCTTGAAAATTATGCAGCAAAAATCGCGTCGTTGCTGGGCCGATGGTATATATGTTTAATAGCAGAAGCAGTACCTACACAGTTCCATTCATGATGTTGTCTCTATTTCGTTGTCGACAAGATTGGATTCACATTTCACATAGCAACATCCGCGGACTTGACTAAAAATGGAACGCTCGAGACTCATAGAAAGTATTGTTCTTCAACATCGAAAGTGTGTGTTTTATATCTGTTTATCGGCACGATAACCCTTTATAACACGAATAACATATTTTTCTCTCACTTTCCTTTTCATACAGATGTGTGCTACGTCGGTAAAAATATGCGAACATTGATGTAACGCCTGCATTCGGATATTTTACATCTGCATTGCAATCGGAAATATTTAACATCCCTACTCTCTATTTTTACATTAGCAGTGTTTACGTGTAATACTTGTTAGTATAGCTTGCTTATTAGAGGTGGGCGTCACTCATACAATCATCCATGAATACATGTATGGGTACTTCCCCATACAAGTAACATTATTCAATAATACGAGTATATTTTTAGTTGTGTAGGTATCTGCACAATCGGTGTTATGTGTGGTTATGTGATATTGATAAAGCATTACTTATGTGTACACTAGACTAAATAAACTTATATAAATGAATTAGATACAGCTATTATTAGACGGAGTATCCGATCGGCTTCATAATTTTTAATTCCATCGACCTTTATGTACTTTTTTTTACTGTAGTTTATGATCACGTGCCGCCAAGTAACCGCGGTCGTTGTGCACACGACCTAATTTGTGTCTATGTTGTTCAGAATCTTAGGTTTCGTTTACACAGTCGGACATGAATATTGTTTTTGTGTGCACATAATGATAATTTTATGTTAGAGGAAGTTGCGAATTGTTTCCGAAGTCGAGTTTTGTAACAAAACAAGTTGTCTATAATTCCCGAAATGTTATTCAAGCGTGTGAATTGGCGTTGCTGCATTTTTCTTCGCCGAAAGTCCTTTGAATTTATGAATACACAACTTGAGTTGCAGGTCGTTAAAAACAGTGAGATTACTAGTTTTCTTAGCATTTTATAACAATTCACGCACCAACCTACCTACATTATTACGTAAATATTTCACTACATGATGAAACTCTCTGATAAGTAACGTAATTGTCACTCTGTAGTTGGAAGGTACTTTTGTGGTAATAAATTGTAGTCACTGTTTGCCACAATCCCATAGTAAGCTACGACAATCCATTTAGAATATTAATTGGTTAACGGGAAAAGGAGCGCTTTTTAAAAACAAATTATTCACCCATGGATAACAGTTTAAAAGTAGGTAAGTTACAGATAAATAAATGCACAACCAACTGATACTTCTTAATTTATTCAGTCTGCGCGCGCATTCTTTTTTTTAACATAGGTAGGTATTCTACCTACCTACACAGTGAGAATTTACAAATCACCATTCAACAAGCCTTTAATATACTTAGCTAAAACGATTTTATTGCACTAATTCTCGTACAAATATAATGCCAAAAGACGTGACGATCAAATTCATTAAAGATGACCTTGATAGGAGTGAATTAATGACCTTTACGACGTGACGTCAGGTGCATCGGTTCTCACGAACTTGAGCGCTTACGACTTTACATTGGCACTATAAATGCGACAAAATTTTAAAGGGACATTATTTTAATAGTAGGATAGAAACAACACAAATTTGAGGAAAGGGCTTCCGACTTCCTTCTGTAATCTACTCTGTTGGTCGCCTCGATGGCTTGACTGTGTATTTCATTGTGTTGGGCCAAATTTTCCCACTTCCACGGCATCATCGTCGGTGGTGGTAGCAGCGTAGACGTCACTGTGGCTCCATTTTTTAGGGCATATAGGGCACGATAGGAGATAGGGCTTTTTGCCCCTACCTATAAGCCTGCTGCAGGCTTAGCATGACGCTTTCTATTTCTACTCTGCTGACGAATAGAAATCGCTTGTCTACATTTCTCGGTGCAAAACTGTCAACTGTCTATGCGGAAACGTCATTTTTGTCTACTCTTCCGACGACAAAACGCTTGTCTATGGTTCTCGTGCTAAGCCTGACTGCATAATCAGCCTATAATGTTCCCACTGCTGGGACACAGGCCTCTCTGTGAGAGGGAGTGGGCCATAATCCACCAGGTGGGCCCAGTACGGGTTGGTGGATGTCACATGTCATCGAATTTTTCGTTGTAGGACATGCCGGTTTCCTCATGATGTTTTTCTTCACTGTTTTGAGAGCAGTGGTGAAGAAATTATTTGTACAAAGTAAAGTGCCTTACTCACGACTAGTGATGGGTCGAGAGAATATTCTCTTACTGAGAATATTCTCGGATCGAAAATATTCTGCAATATTCTGCAATATTCTTTTTGACAGAGAATTTACGAGAATTTAAAGTTGGAAGTAAAATTGCTAAATTTTTATACAATATATATTGATTTCAAGGTCTAAAGTCAACTTCTTTTGTTGTTATTTTATACTTTACTCGAAAAAGGTTCCTGTATGAGATTTCGGAGTGGAAATTGCATCTTTAGTTAAGAAATATTGGTTGCGGCTATCGTTGCGCGGTTGCCTTTCCTGCCCGTTTGAGTAAGATCAAAACATGGCGTTAAACTCCCAAGGTGTACAGAAATATAAATATTTACTTTGAATAAAGACGAGTTGAAGAAATTTGAAAACTAAAACCAATCGTAGCTTGGATAACAAAGTTAGAAGGAGATTACCGTTCTATCCATTTGATACATACGGCATTCGGTGAATTATAAGAACTGCTAGAGAAGCCTACCGTCTCTGAAATTTTAGGCGAAGAAGCAATTTATTTGGGAAACCGCTAAAAAAGTCAAGCCAGTTGCGTGGTGGCAAACATTATATCCTAAAACAGAATTAGAGGAAAATTTTTACTGCTCCAGGAACTTCTGCTTCTGTGGAACGCTTTTTTTCCATATTTTCAAATATAGGTACATTAAAAAACAAAACGTAATAAATTCAATACCGAAAGCAAGCAGGCAAAATTTGCCTGATTGCTCACAACTGGAAAATCATAAATAAGCAAAAATCAATAAACAAAGAGTCCGAAGAACCACAACCAAGTACATGTGCCACAAGAGAAACAGAAGAGCCTACACTCAATTTAGAATCAGAAGAGAGCATATCTGAAGAAGAGGCAGACGATGAGCCAGTAATCTTGACGGAAACAGACCATATCAACTTAGATGACATGGATCAACTGTTGTCAATGAACGAATAGTATAAGTAATTTTGTTTCAAGAATTGTTAGGATGGTGATTGTTATTTTGATTTTTAATTATTTACACCGTAAACCTTTGTTATGTTTTTATTTTTTGTTTTATTAAAGCTGATTATTTGTAACTCATAAAGTTTATTTTAATAAAGAAATCCTAATTTAACATTTATACCAAACGAAATTTAAGAGAATTTATGAGAATTTTCTCGGAAATATTCTCGGGAATGTTCTCGCTCAGGAGAATTTACTGATAATTTAAGTTGTAGAGTAGTTTATTTTAACGTAAATTTCGTAAAACGTTTAAATGCACTCAAAACTATTACTCTAAAAATAGACCGATTCAACACAGTCATCCAATTTTTAAATTCTCGTAAATTCCCTTCCAAAAGAATATTCTCGAGAACTTAACAGCAAAGTTCTCGCAACGAGAATATTCTCGGGAATTTACCATCACTACTCACGACTTACAAGTCATAAGTCGCGGCCGTTGCCACTGCGCCACCACTGCTCCGGACCTGCTGACTGACGTACCCGTAATTGTCCATCCTCGCCTGCCTACCCTTTTCCAACCTATTTTGGGGTCGACTTCCAGTCTAATCGGAATCAGCTGAATACCATTATTTTAAATTGAGCGACTGCCTATCAGACCTCCACAACCCAGTTACTGGATAACACGATATCCCTTGATAGGAATGGTTGTCGGACTTACGGGCGACCCGTATGTTCAAAGAACCACGAATGATTGCCGGTGCCAACGGCTTAACGTGCTTTTCGACGGAGGGGTCTTAGTATGCAAAGAGATGGTCGCCCATCCACGGACCAACCGCGGCAAGACGGCTGTTTTTACTTAGCCACAAGCCTCTTCCCGTAACCCTTTGTATTTGTAACAGTACTAATAACTCTTGAAGACTCCTATGTCTTCCGCTAAACGGTGCTGTGTCCCGGGTTTGAGCAAAGGGGAATGGTTGCAGCGCGCGAGATAGGTACTTACCTTTGCCTCTGCGATTGGAACCTGACGATTGGACCTGCAAAGCTGTCGAGGTCCACACAGACCTAATAATATAGCGGCGGGACTTTTTCGCGCATTGGATCTTCAACGCCCTGTTTAGTGCCTCGAGTTGTAAATCGAAATGTGTGTTCATTCGACGCGCTGAGATGCACGTTGTCAATGCTCGGTTCAACACCGAGAGTAAAAAAATAATTTAAAAAATATATACTTAAGTACTTATATTAGTTTAAGAACTTAGTTATTAAGGTTAAACAAAAAATGTTTATTATTTTTTGCTTTTCGGTTAAATTTTTTGTTAAAAAGTTTTTATTTTATTATTTGTTGTGGCTATAATCTATTAATTACTACATGCTTAATTTTTATTACTTTTTGTAAAACACAACTCAGCATTCAAATCTGTGAGTGCACAATTCAAATCACACCTATTTTAGGGTAGGATTTCTTTTTTCAAAACTTTTATGGGACCAACCTCAAGGGGCGATAATTTTTTTTTATCAAAATCGGACTACACTGCAAAAAGTTATGCATAGTCATACATTACAATCAGTGAGTGAACAATCAATCATCCCCTGTTTTTCTACCCTTTGGGTTGCATTTTTTTTCCAAATTTATATGGGATCAACTTCGGGATATACCCTTTCCAATAAAAAATAATGATCAAAATCGGAGTACCTACTCTGTAAAAAGTTATACGTGGTCATACATTAAAAAAAATATAAAAATATATACGCGTCGACTTGAGAACCTCCTCCGTTTTTTCGTCGGTTAAAAATCCAGAGCGCGATAAAATACCGTCGCGATATTTTTACGTCCGTGTGAAACTGGACTTACAGATGACATCAGCATCGATAAATATTTACTATTACTCGTCTTTTTTGTCATCCAATTGTTCTTTGACCTCTGGTGCCTCTCCATTTATTGAAGGTGCGCCAACAACTGTGAATATTTATCCTTGTCCTTTTAAATAAGTGGCTAACTATCTTCCAATGGAAGGCTTTCTCTCAAAAAGCCATTCCAGACAATACCCCACATTGTTACACTTTATATTAGCACGCTACTCGATGTCTGGAATTGAAAAGACCGTGACCTCTGCGTCTGGTTCGGTGTTTACTTTCAAAGGTTTGTCGGATACGAAACTACAGCGCTATACATATAATGAAATCTTGACATCGGGCTAATTTTTACACTACTTTGAATATCAATTATACAGGGCGTTTGGCGCATGGACCGACACAATTTTAGCAACATAATGAATTGTTTTCTATGACACGTAGCATACCCTTAGAAAGGGTATAAGTTAAAGAGCTTTTTAAATAAAACTAAGTTCAAAATGGCTTTTAGTTTTTTTTTTAAATAATGAATTTAGAAGTTGTAATTTTTCACACATTGACTTTGGAACACATAAGTATTTTTTTGCATCAAATAATGATTTATTTAGAATAAGAATAAGTACATTGCAGAACAGAATAAATGTTATTTCCTGCAATTACAACCATAAACAATAAAGTGATGACGATTTAAAAGCGAGATTCCGGGTAATTTTGGGAAAAAACAAAAATAATCATATCTCAATAACCTTGACACTTAGGACATGAGGTCTTTTGGTGAAACCTTGCAAATAACCCTCCCAACCCCCCAAAAACTTGTGTCAGTCCATGCGCAAACACCCTGTAGTATTTTTACACGACTGCGACGAAGCAAAGGTTTTGACCGGTATTTATGTAATAAATAAATAATAAAAATAAAACATTTATTGTTCAAGACAGTAGTAAAAAATTTAATAGCACTAGCCTCCACACTAGGATTCCCTGTGTCGTGGAAACTAGTCTCCTTCGTCTTACATTATTAGAACATCCTCGTCCAACGTCAGTTGGTAAGATTTGTGAGGACTGAGAGGACAATAATCGTATGTATGTACACACGGCTACACATCAAGCTATACATTTCCAGTATAAGCTGATCTCGCATTGTATAGGATTTCCGTACAGTGTGAGATCAGCGTAAACTGGAAATGTATAGCTTCATGTGTAGCCGTGCGTACTATGTTCATCTGTTCCCTCATAACTTCTAAACTTCTTATCTCATCTAATCCTCAAATTAGATTTTTTTGGAAGTGTCTTGATCAAACGGTGGTTATAGGTTATGTAAAGCCAACGTCACATTGAATATGGCGCCTTCTAAGAGGAGAAATAAAAAATTATAGGCTAGGTTATAACCTATAAGTTAGGATCTTTCCTAATTCGCCAATCAGAATAGCTAATTTCTAAATTCAGACCAATAGACAGACATTGATTAGGTACTATCATTTACCTTTTTTTTACCTACCTCGAATTATTAAAACTAGGTTTGTGACTGACGACGGACAGCCATTCGCTGACATTAGGCAACCTGTCCTCACTGCAGTTTTTACAACTTTTACTTCTGGTTGAGTGGCTCCAAACTACCTACGGGTCATCTTAAACACCGATGCTACAACTTTCGATCATTGATGCTATTTCTTTAGCTAAGTAGGTAAGTAGTAGTAGCTTGTGGCTAAGTATAAAAGCCGTGCGGGTTGATCGATCGGGTGAAGCTACGTTTGCCGCGACTGGTCCGTGGATGGGTTACAATCTTTACATACAAAGACCCCTCGGAAAGCACGTGAAGCCGCTGGTCGCGGTTATAATTTGTGGATCTTTGACAGTCGCTACGGGTCGTCAGAAGCTCGAAACTCTGACAACCATTCATACCATGGGGTATCGTATTACCCAGTAACTGGGTTGTGGAGGTCAGATAGTCACTCGCTCCATATAAAGCCGACCCCAACATAATTGGGAAATGGCTAGGCTTATGATTATGGTCGAAAGCTCTAGGATTGCAGATACCCACTGCCTTCCAATTACGTTAAGTTTTTAATCTTCAAAGTACTACATGCCCATTCTTCGGGTGCCAAGCTTGCTGACTACCAAATTCCATCAAAATGTATTTGGTAGTTTAGCGAAGGAAGCGTTCCTTCCAGGCAGACACACTTCCGCATCTAAATCTCAGTACTGTATACGTTGGTCTAGTGGTCGCAGGCGCTACTGCGGAGCATGAGGTCCTGGGTTTGATTCCCAGGTTGGGTAAAGCGTTGTTGGGTTGCTATCTGGAATCTCTCAGTAGCAGCCTAGAGTTTGGATCCTTACCCGGTTGATGGCAATAAGCTCGCCCCCTGTTACACGGCTTGTTAGTCGACCCGCACGACAATTCGCCCGAATCGGGCATCACTTTCGAAACTGGCAGGTTTTATGTAAAAAAGTGAGTGTACTTTTTCCTTAAGTTTTCGTTGTTTCAGAATTGTCTATTCACCTACAAATAAATTAACTTCGTGCGAGTCCCCCATAGAAAATAAGTGACTAGTTGTCCGATTTGGGCGAATTTAATTCGTGCAGGTCGACTAATAAGCCTAATACACTGGCGAAATTGTAGGTACTTTAGGTACACCTCTGCCTAAACCTTTTGGGTTCACAGGCGTGATGTTATGTGTACCACATACTTCAATATGAAGGTGTATAATCACAAGATAAATAATGAATTAGCAGACACCAAACGATTGATTAATTATTCAGTTGGCTACTTGGCCGGTACGTTTAGTTAGCTGCTACAACTTCGCCTCTTTGGCTTCATGCCCTATTTCTCAAAGAAGTTGTAATTAATTTACAGTCTCAGGCGTAAACTACACTAGTTGCACAGTAGTTGTCTTTCGATTTTCGGTAATAGAAAAATGTAGCGTTAATTCAGGATTTCAGTTTGTCATAAGTGTTAGTAAAGAAAAAAAACATTACACACACAACAACCCACACACAACAACAACAACACACACAACAACAACACACACAATATAATTATATCCTTAAGTCCCTAAGTAGTCCGCGAAATTCAAATTTTCTTCCGTTTTCTGCATTTTACAGGTCAGTATAGTTGTATGTTGATTTAAATATGATTCGCGACCATAATAAATATGGCTTTAGCATAATCCCACTACTGGGACACATCACACAGGCATCCTCTCAGGGAATGGACCGTAATCCTCCTCGGGGGCCCAGTGCGGATGGGTACAGAATTATAATCATTAAAATCATCAGTACAAAACGGCAGGGCCTCTAATTTAATCCCATGATTTTTTTCATGAAATAGTCCACTGGTGGCTACCTTGTGATCAACCTTAAAATCTTAGAAAAAAAGTTACAAGTAGTTGCTTTTAGAAAACGCGTTACACACCTATTTCTTATGACAACGTACAGTACAGCCCATTGTTCGATATAATTATGTGTGACCTTCGAATGTTCTTCCGTAGCATAACAAGCGAATTATCTAATCGCGATCTATTAAATCATCGTCATCATAGCGGTTTGGTCATTTTAAAACAGACGGTGTGAACTTCAACAACAAACAATTCTATAGGTAATTTGCCAATCCGTGACCATCGCACTCTGGGGCCAAATCAATGAAACATCATTAATTTCACAGTCTGAAATCAGTGAATTATAATTTTTGGCAGCACAGGCACAAAATCCAATTAATTGTGTTGCAAAATCTTGATTTTATAACTATTTTAGTATGTAAATATAGTCTTTAATAAGGCATGTTCATCACGGCTTCCGGCCTATTAGGAATCAACACATTAAAAAAAATGTATGTAGGCAATAAAGTTACGAAAAAATGTCACTGCAAATACATGCAATAAAGTAAAGAATTAAAAGAAAGAGTCCGCAATTGTCCGTTCGCCCACAAATAAATATAACTTCGTGCGAAACACTTTTCGCACGATTCGACCGAGTAAATTCGGGCGAATCGACTAGTAAGCCCGGCTTCCTAATGTTAGATGGAAATTCGTTAATCATTCCGCATCATCGCGGTCTTATTCCTTACTTCTCTATTAGTCGACATGTCAGTAGTCACCCCTTTCTAGCCAAAGATAGAAGGCCTTCTTCTTACCAATAACATCAAGGACTTCAAAATAATACCTTTCTCATAGATAGTCTAGATAGTCCATCCCACGACTGCCCTGTTACCTGCAATCGCATCATAAACTAGTGATGGCACCAACGGAAATTGACAGGCTTGTTCTATTCTTAGCTGCGATCGCGCGGAAATGAAATCGCAGCGTTGAGTTAACATCCCGATAAAAGTATATTATTATGACATTCGTAATAAAATCAAACAGTAATTTATTGTGCCACTACAATGCAAATATCATCTCTCCTACAGAAGGAACGAGCTTCACCATGCGTCATCAATACTTATTCCAAATTGAATGATCGTCATCTATTAATTTCCTCACAACGTTTTCGGCCTCCATGACCATAGGTCAGTCATTTTAATTTACACTCAACTACAAAATAAAAGCCAATAGTGTGCAATTATTGCACAATGTTGTACTTATTGTATTATTTAGTAAGTTGAGGAAAATAGATATCTGATACATTATGTGCGTTGAAGATAATAACTGCTTATGATATCACATTGTCATGGCTACACGTGTGGCTAAAAATATTTAAATTTAATCATTCGCTTTCACTGCCCAAAGCATATTTTGGCACGTCAGATGAATTGTCATTCCATTCAGAGATAACTAAGTAATGTTATGTAATACAATGAAAATTATGATACATGGAGAGGAAATCGTTGTATTGACGTAATGTGTTACAATTTTCCATGTAAATATACACCAGAAGAGACCTAATGACCTATAGTCGGGTCATTCTTCTCACAACCCAAAGTTCTCTTGGCAGGAATATTTCCACCGACGCCGACGTCCCAATTTCAAACCACAAGATTTTCGCAAATTGCAACAGAATTACTGTAGTTATGTCTGGCAACTCTGTGTATGTACAGCTGAGCTCCATACCTAAGTATCAGACCCAATTAATGGCCGGATCACAAAGAAATGCCGGTCAAATCATCCTAAAAAGTTAAACAACCCTGAAATGGTTTATGTTAAGTGCAAAGTATATATTCAGTCTTCGAGACATATAACTGCAAAGGATAATATCGTAGCAACAAACATAATGACTCAAGCTGAGGAAGCCAGTCACAATAAAGTCGAAGTATTAGATCTTTGTAATGTAATTGGCAATTCCACCGATGACGATGTTGGGAGTTCCCGTACTGAACATCTAGAAACTCAATTACTTAATGAGGAATATCATTTGCGGGCATTGTGCAATGATGTAAGGAATTTGCTGAAGATTTTGCTCTTATTTTTCGAGTTGAAAATATAGCCATATAGAATAGCCCTATCTTATCGAAAGAGCAACTCATCATTACGGTTTTAGGTGATTCATTACCATACATTAAAGATAGTATCTACAATCTATCACAAATTAACAATAGATCGTAGTTATCTATGGCGTGGGTTACGTGCGTTTTAAAGCTAGATGCGTTGAGTAATCAACAACAAATCCCATGGAACAGTGATATTAACGTGAATTTGGATATTCAACTTTGGTTCGAGGTGGCGGTGGAGAAGGCCTCTTGCCCAACAGTGGCACAGTATAGGCTAAACAAAAAACAGCCATCATCCGATGAACCCTGAGAATAATTAGGTTGCTTCAGCTTTTTCATAGCTGTAACAGTATGACGTAGTGATGTTCCTTCTGATCTCGACAAGCTATTTCATATAAGAAAATGCATTTACATTACTTCGTTTGGTACCCATCTTTGTTAACTAGAGAGAGCACTCGGCATAGATTGAAATCGCCCATCTTGAGGAAGTACCTACTACATGTATCCTGTTCAACACTAATTTAATAAACGAAGATAGTACTTAAGTAATAGAAAAGGAATGTCTGTTAAGGTCGATGCGCTAATGTACCCCGTGAAATTTAAATTTTCTTCCGTTTTTTTTTTTGCAATTTACAGGTACAAATTTCCAGTAACAGATTGTATGTTGATTAAAATATGATTAGCGACCGTAAAAGAGGGTTGTCTATAAAATCATTAGTTTTAATTATTATAATTCTATAAAGCCATACGTATTACGATCGCGAATCCTTACATAGTATAAAACAAAGTCGCTTTTCGTGTTTGTACGCTTAGATATTATAAACTACTCATCGGATTTGAATGCGTTACATCAATAGACAGAGTGATTCAAGAGGAAGGTTTATATGTATAATACACCGATTTCCGCGCGGGCAAAGCTGCTGGCAAAAGGTAGTCATATTAATATATTCCACATACAACTTGACCGTGACTTACAAATTGCAGACGTTTTCCAAAAAAAAAAAAAACAGCCGACTTCCGGAAAAACACTACAAAGTGAAAAATATCTTTAATTTTCTTACACCGCTTACAATAAAAAAAAAACACTTTTACCATGCATTATTCTTTCGTCATTAATTTAACCACCGTCGCTTGATCCCGGGGTCAAGCGACTCACAGCTGATAGCGCGCGCGCGATCCGTACGGTGGTTAAATTAATGATGAAAGAATAATGCATGGTAAAAGTGTTTTTTTTTATTTGTAGGTAACTAAATTAAATTACAGCTGATGGTGTGTTATTCTTGTTTACTCAATATTGTATTGGGGGTAATAAAATTGGGGTCAATAAGGTAGATTTAAAAAAAAATAGTTTCTTTGTGAAAGAAATTAGAACTTTGCTGGCTGCCCTGGCGCTTCCACCATAAGTAATAAGATAAGGAATGTCTGTTTAGTGCTTAGTTGTAATTTCTGTCTTTACACAATTTTGTGCTTCGTCTACATCTAGTATCGAAGGTTATGAGGACAAAGAATACTGACCTACCTTTTCAATAAAATATAACGCACTGCATTTTATAACAGGATATTATGATTCGTCGAATCAAACCCAAACACATCATACACTTTCTTTTATTAATTCTCAAACAATTGGAAATGATTCATGGAATGTTTTCAATAATGCTTCTTGAGGTAGCCGTTCTAAACGGTTGCTCGTAAAACTCAATGGGCGGAAGCTTATGTAATTAGCTACATTACAATAAGTGTTATTTTGTACGCTTTCTTAGCTCTGAAATGGTCATAGGTCATTGGGAAATCCTTTGAAAGGTTGGTGTTGGTTCAATTTGGTTTGGGTCCTAAGATAGTTCCTTGGGGAACTCTTGTCGTTATTTCTTACAATTTCTTTTAAAGCACCGTTAAAAAAAATTGGATTATTTCACTAAGTATCTGTACATACTAATAGTAAAATTGAAGTGTCTGTTTATAACGTTAAAAGAACTGCTTTTAATGCATATGATACGGTACTCATAACAAAAAAAATAGTTTTGTCTGTTCCGGCTAATCCCCGAAACGGTTGGACCGATTCTGACAGGACTTTCACAAGCAGATAGATAGCAGATGTTATGCGTAGTAACCTAGTAACATAGGCTGCAGACTTCTGGTAGTGCGCTCCAGTGGGATATTTTCCAACACCCAGGCGGGCGAAGCCGCGGGCACGGCTAGTATCTAATTTTACCAACAAGACGCTGTTGTTTTGGCAAAATTATTCATTTATTAATGTTGATTTAAGCGTCCTAATACAGGATTCAAAAACTAGCATATTTGATGATTTTGCAGACAAGATTCCTACAGTTTGTTACGTTTTAAATTTCACACCAAATGGAATCTTCTTCACTGTAGTGGCGTGCCAAAGATTTGCAGGTAGGGTAGAACTCTGGCAGCTTAGCAGCTTCCCGGTAAAGGAAATTAATAACGAAAGCGTTCCGCTTTTACAGGCAAAGGCAAGAAAATTCTAGAAATATTGTGCTCGAGAATTTGTACTATGTAGTTGACGCGACGTTTTGCTTCCCGGTTTATCTTGTTAATACCGAAATTGCCTTAATCTCATCCGTTTTTATGTAGTGAAAATTTTAAAAAAATAGCTAAGGAGAGCGTGAAAGACAGACTACAATCTTCGCATACGGAAAATACTACCATGTAAAGCGTGGAGTTATCCCTCTACGTATTTCTTGATCTTTGACCCTACTTCATGATAGGAAAGAAAAAACGGAAAACCTAATTATTTATTCAACAAATGATTGACGAAGTTATTGTTGCTGAATTCTCGTATGTTAATTATGTTTTTAGCGTTTGCATCTTCTTGTCCGAACATCTCAACACCCTCCTGTCTATAATTTTATAGGAGCAAGTGTAGCTTTCTTTTAGTTTACTGCTCGCATATTTAAGCTCTACCTCATATCTTTATGCAAGACTATTTTGGATCTCTATTTACCTATCGAAGCCAACAGCAACTTAACAAGAATAAAATCCTATCGATAGTGACATGAAACGGGCAGCAGTTAATCCCTTCCATTATCAGGCAAAGTCATGGACACGTCCGTTTCAATAACGCAACCCCAACTGAATCCGTTGGATTGGTTAACTCATTCTCGTGCAAGCTCCCTGATTGGCTAACGCCATCTAACGCAAGGCATGCAGCAGCCTGAGGGTTCCGAGTATATTTTACAAAAGCTCTCGCCCTGCAGTTTCTAGGAAGCGTAATTCAGTCTCGTTTTCGTGGAATTCGAATCGATGTTGTGCTGTAATGAAAATGTGACCTAGATCCATGGACGGTAGTTGGGGATTTTCTCTCTTATTTCAACAGAGGCTGTATCTGTATCGGTTTATCAAAATGTCAGTCTATTGCAGCGCTCAGCTTGACTGGTCGTCTTTCCTGTTGCGCCGCGTGACGCAGATTATAGAATACTCTGGATTCGTCCCTTAGGAGTCTTGTGTGTTTGTCCGTCTCTGTTGTGTAGTGTGTGTCTATCTTAAAATAGAACTTGAAGTTTATAATTATAGTTAATAAATAAACATTCAATTAACTGTAATTTACGCGTGTTGAAAACAATTTAGTAGTTTTGAACTCTTGCGTGTCTCTCTGTCTGTGTAGTGTGTGACATTATAGTTTAGTGTGTACTATCGTTATAATTAAGTACAATCATTAATAAGTAATCAATAAATTCTAGTTTAGTGTGGTAAAATCAATTAGCAAAGTATAACTGTGTCTGTCTGTGTATTTGTGTAGTGTGTGACAGTTTTAAATTTAAATCGTTATCTAGACAATAATTAATTCACTTGCTGTTGTAATTAAGTGCTATTTAATAAACAATAACTAACGTCTCATCTCGTCTACGTCGTATGTGTGTACTTTAGTGTGTGACAACCCTAAATTAAAACTAATCCAGACAATAATCGATAAACATTGAATTGATTGGAATTAAGTGATAAAAAATACTTAGTAACATTGACAATCAAAAGATGGCGTTCATTTCTTCGAACCATCGAAGATTCAACGACGTAGGTAACTTAGCAATCCATAACAAACTCATCTATTATTGATAACAAACTCATATATAATTTGATTTTGTTTAGTTGCAGTAAATGTTGTGTGCGTTTTAGTCTGCGCTGAATAAATGTGTTTTATTTCTAGCTTTTTATTTTATTAAATCAACAAATGGAAGATCGGCTTATTAGTCGATTCGCACGAATTTACTCGCCCGAAACAGGCGAAGCGACGCTTTTAAATAATACATTATTTTCTGTATGCGATTCGCACCAAGTTAATTTATGTGTGGGCGAATCGACAACTCCAGAAATACGTAAGTATAGGCATTTAGCACTTTTTGAATTTTATGTAATATAGTTTTTCTTATTTAATACTAGCAGAAAATCGAACTAGTGTTATCGCTTTATTGCATAAAATGAACACAACATCGCCTGTTATCCCCGAAGAGTTAGGCAGAGGTGCACTTGTAGTATAATTAGGGTTACCAACTTTTTCTAGAAGTAAAGTATTTCTGATTTCAGAGATAGTAAATAAAGAGTTCAGGTTAATAAAATAGAGCACCATTTAATCATTTTTGTTTATGTATTTTCTAGCACTTTTTGCGGTAGGTACATATTTTAAATTGCTTTTGCAAGAATTTTAGGACTCCAAACATCCTAATTCTACGTTTATCTCTTCTCGCGACATCACATTCATCATGACCGACAAATAGTCAGGTGGAAAATATGGAAAAACCGCAGAAAAAGTAAATTTATGAAAAAATTGTATTTTTAAGTAGGTACTCTATTAGTGTTGTTATAGATTATGGAGTACATTAATAAGAAAAAGAGTACAATACTCTATTTTAGAGTACGGTTGGCAACCCTAAGTATAACGTACATATGTCAATGTATTTGTCTATAATTTATCGTATCAAATATTGTAACTGTGTTTTAGTTTATTGCTTTCATAAAACCGCATATTTAAGCTTCGTCTCAGATCTTATTTTTTTGGGTGGGAAATCATCAAATAACTTCTCCCGCTCTGGGTGGAGCGGGAGGGCGTGTCAGACTTTTACTGACTAAAACCCACCCGTGTTCCCTCAGTTGCCTGTGTGCCAGGGGCCGCGGTATCTCTTTCGAACAACCCGCACCCCTGGCAGGCATCGGCCCTTGCGGGCCCCATCTGTTGCTGCTGACATCTCTTTGAGGCGCGCGTGGATCACAACGCGCCGTCGACCCGGGCTTGGTCCTTACCGGACAGCGAGCTAGTCTCAGATCTTTGTGCAAGACTATTATTGACGTTCATTTCTCTAAAACTTCGAAGATACGACGACTAGACGACATCATAGGTAACTTTGCAATTGATCACAACATTTCATCTATCAACATGGTCGAAAGACATCTTGTAAAAAATTATCTGCCAATACTTACTAATTACGCCTACTCATTATCTAAGTATGAAAGTTGATAAAGGGAAATGTTTTTTTTAAATAAACGTCTAAAAACTTGTTGCGCTTTTAATGATGCAAACTATTTTAAAACATTGAGAACCTTTTTTTAATTCCTGCCTTTTCTCACAGTTAGTCGCAGTATCCACGAGGGTACCCTGACCTGGTTAGATTCTGCGACCACATCCAAGTTGCTCGCAGTTACTTGGCTATTAAGTAATTATATAATCATTATTTCACGAACCCAAAAAAAAGTATTATTTGAGGTTTACAAAAAGAGGCGCAATCATTAAACGAGAGTGTTCAATAATATTATTTATAGGAACGCAAAATGTTAATTATTACAGGTTCGATTAATAACATGCTGTTAGCAAATAGCTAGGTATGAAGCTTATAAACTTATTTTAAAGGGACTGTTCCACTATCTATGCAAGTAAGCTTGCATTTAGGTATGGCTAAGATTGTTGCACGTGCCGACCGTGATTCAATTATTCTGAGTTTAGTTGGTAGGAACAGGCGATAGCTTTCGAGTTTTTATTTTTATCTGCAACAAAGGATACAAGGGGAAAACAGGAAATCACAATAATACAAAATAATATTTTACGTGTGCTTCTTCAATTACTGGAGATCTCAGCATGCAAATATAACTGGGCGTAAACAGGATTTAAAAAAAGTGAAAATTAATGTTGAAAATAGAAAAAAGACTGAGTATTCTTAAAACAATTCTTGGCTATTAAAGGGAAGAAACAGTACCTTTTAAATAGTTATTGTTCAGTGATTAAATCTTTATTTTTTAAATGGGGAAGGAAACTAAATGCTGAGTCTAAAGGCTCGTGCAGACTAGCGTGACGCGACGGTCGCGTCGCGACACCCGTAGAACAATTTCTATGAAAACTTCATGGAAATTGTTCTACAAGTGTCGCGTCGCGCTGTCGCGTCGCGCCTGTTTGAAGAAGCCCTATTCAGCCCTATATGCACTATTTTCTTTTAAGTATTTTTTAAACTTGATCGATATCTAAACTACAGTCTACAACTGTTATTTTTAATGATGATGAATGACTGTAAGGTAGTAGTAGGACAATTTGCTACCACAAGCGAGGTACTTGCATGCATGGCACGTGCATAATTAAAAGACGCTATTACAAGTAACTGTTCTGCAAATAGGCTTCGTTCGAAAAGATATTTATGAAATGACATGGGTAAGAAGGTTATACTTTTCATCGCTTTGAATTTGATGCCTAGCCTTTTCTCCACTATCTTGAGGTTGGCTTCCAGTCTAACCGGATGCAGACTGCCTATCTGAGCTCCACAAACAAGTTGGTGGGGAATACGATGCCTTTTGGTAAGACAGTTTGTCAAACTTTCGGGTTTTTGAGTTATCCGTAACGACGAATATTACGGATTAACCGTAAGTGTAGCCTTAGCATTGCACAAATTATTTGAACGCTTTCTGAGTTCATTACAAAATGACTCACATTCTACACACATTTTTAGCATTGAAACAATTCAGTACCTACAGGAATCGTATTAAAAAAAATGTTGTTTATGAATTCTGTAATTAATTAATGAATTATAATTACAGACCAAATTAATTAACGGGGGCAATGACATAAGATAGGCGAGCGACAACCGTTAACACTGAATACTAGGTCTGAAAATAGCCTTGTTTAAAATTTTAGGTTTTTATCAAGCCGTTCCAACTATGAATGTTTTTTTAAATGCCACAATACCTGTCTATTGGTTGTCTATCTGACTATCATGGTACTGATTAAAGTAATAACTCGCATCTGCCTAGCCTATTCCCAAATATTGGGTTCAGCTTCCAGTCTTAAGTGGGTGCAGTTGAATACCAGTATTTTACATGAAGCAACTGCCTATCTGACCTCCACAACCCAGTTACTGGATAAAACTATACCCCTTGGTAAGACCTGTGCCTGGTGGTCAGACTTTCGGGCTTCGTAACGAGTGTCAAAGATCCAGGAATGACAGCCGGGACCAACGGCTTATTGTGCAGTCCGAGGTAGATGGTCTCGAACCGACCTCGGCAAGCGTTAGGTTAAGCTAACAGGATCGGTTGACCTGTGCGGCTGTTATTACTTACAAGAACGAGAACGAGTACCTTACAAGTAATAACTAAAGCCACAATTAAAAATATAATTACTTATTAACCTTACTACGACACCTCTAACTTACCGCGAAAGTCAATAGCGTAAAGAAAGTTTTACTAACACACCAGTCTTTTCTGCGCACCAGAATTTTTTTCCCTGCAGAAAAGCAGTAGGCTAATAACAGTCTGCGTATGCGCACTCGCACTGTTTGCAACAGAACGCATCTACCTTAGTCCCAAAGGCATAGTAGCGTGACAGTGATGCGACACCTCACTAAAGGCTTCTTCAAACAGGCGCGACCCTTGTAGAACAATTTCCATGAAGTTTCCATAGAAATTTTTCTACGAGACTCGCGTCGCGCCTGTTTGAAGAAGCCTTTATATTAATCCGACTTCCAATTCTGCTTACCCGTCAACAAAAAGATCAATTAACTACAACAATATCAAAAAGTTTCTAACACTAATTAATTACATAATTGACTTTAATTATCTGTGCTAGTGGTCGTCCCTTCGTTTTACCGATACTAAAATAAGATGGCAAATGTGCCAAGCGTGTGTTTGTAAACAAGTCGCACGCGTAAGATAAGATTCTTATAGACCTACGTATATGAAAACAAACGGTTGACCTACCTTCTTGTAGTGGATTGGAGCTTCTCAGTGCATATAAGCAATGTAGGAAAGTAAATCAAGTATATGTCCCTGTGAATTATGACTTAAGTGATAAAACAAAAGTGAATGATAAAGTGACGGGTAACAGACGAGAAAGGAAGGGAAAAACATCCACCTCAAGCAACATGGGGCCAAGGTAAGAACAAGAAGGAGCTTGCTATGCTATCGAGGTTGACCATCAATGCTAGCCTAGGCCTGTATGTGTAAGTTGCTGTGATCAACAGATAAAGATCCCCAATCCCCTGATTGCGGCAGCCGCCCGCTACAATACCTCCCGCATTAGTAGGTTTCGCCGATTGAGTCATTCCCGACGACGCTACAACCCTCCCCAGGAGAGTAGTAAATACGCCGACACACCGCCGCGCCGTCCTTGCCGTCCTCCCGTCCTCGCCGCCGAGGCCCGCCGCAACGACGCGGCAGGCGGACGTCCCAATCCATGTCCGCCCCGACCCCTACTCGAGCCAGCCCGCGTCGCTGAGCCTGTAGCTTTAAATTCGTCCCTTACAATAACTCCAATCCAGCCTGCCCCTTGCTGTCCCCTTCCAGCGAAGCTCTAAGCCGAGATCCGTAGCCGGTGCCCTTGGCGTGTAGTCACTTAGTTTTAAGTTTTTACGCCTTGGCTGGAATTTATTCAGTCCGATTAAGCTTCTAGGCTGCCATACGAGATGCCAATTTAAAAAAAAAGAATGCAGCAGAAAAATACCTTTGACCTTTATCAGCTCCATATTAAAGGTTTCATCCTTTTCCGCATCCAATACTACGTATAAAAATTGAAACATCGCCCACTGACCCTATTTTTGTAACTTTGCAGAATCCATTTTACAAAAATTACAAATTCAGTTGAAACCAGTGAGAGCTCCTGTCAAACTTCATCAATACTAGAGTTGGTTTCGGTGTCTTTGACAGAGTAGTCGGTTATGAAACACTGACCTAATCTAGATTAAAAAATATTATTTAAAAAAAACGTAACATCACGCCTGCAATCCCGTGGAACTATTAAGCTGAAAGTGTTTGCTAAAATTAATTTATGGAAATAAATATAATTTAAAACATGGGACATAAATATAAATGTGTGTGTACTATAGGTCACCTTTGCCAAACCATTCGGGCACTCAAGACGTGATGCTATGCTTATTTTAATATCATTTATCAGGCTTTTGGTGACACACATGGGTGGTTTGTAAAAAATGCATCAGGAACGTTATTGGCTTGCCGGAGAGCCTCTAAATGACCTATATTCGGTAGTTAGCATGCACGGAAAGGTTCCAACAGAAAACAAAAGGACATCAAACAAAGTTTCTGTATTGGATTTGGACCCAGGAGTTTTTTTAGTCCGTTGAAATATCCTCCCCTATCGATTCTCTGTAGTGAAGCTCTAATTTTGTATTCGTTTACTGGTCATTGGTCTCAGTTGTTGTATATAAAATAATAAACGATTAAGATAAGGATACAATTGGCATTTCGCTATTTTGTGTTGTTTCAGCTGTCTTCCTCTTTAATTGCAGTTGATAATTAACTAATTTTGTATAGACTGTCGTTAGTCATCGATCATAGTGGGTCTAACCAACCCTAAGTCAAGGTCAGTTCTGTTTGTTTTATGTTCCTACGGTCACTCCAGACAGACATTAATCCTTCTTACTGATAAATTCGAAAACTTGTGGCTGATACTCGTAAATGTTGATAAAGTAAATGTACAGTCCGCATGTGCCTGTAGCCCGTCGTTAGCATGTTTAGCCAGCATATTAACAGTATTATCATATGCATACAGTCTACGTGAAAAGGTTTGATCATGTCTTCAACAACATTCAACAAACTAGGAAGATATGATCACACAATAACGATGCTTTATTGTTTGCTTAATAATGTATTGCGAGCAGTGGTGACCTCTTAAGATTTGAACCCGGACGGGCGCTCTGCTATGTGTAAAATTCAAAGACATGTCACATCTACCAACCCGCACTGAGCCCGCGTGGTCTATTACGGCCCACTCCTCACAGATAGGGAGCCTGTGCCCCAGCAGTTGGGCCGTAATATGCTAATAATGTATTGGCTGTCGCTAATATGGTCATTCACACGAACATCGTTAGCTCCCAGCAAAGCATGAAAGTCAATGTTATGTGCTTATATTCCAATATGGGAGTGTGTAGAAGAAAGCTTATGAGTCAATTGCTTTCTTCCGCAACTCCAGAGATTACTAGGAGCTTATGCTCGGTAAAATGCAGCATCTGCTATTTTGCCAATTCTTGTGTAACTCAGAGGGTAGAGGTACATGGTTAAATTCAGAATAGGACACTGATATGCGATGACAAAGATGTTTGCAAATAGGGTCGAAAACCCTCCTGAGGACCCTCGTTTTTAAGTACGACATGTTACCAAACTTATTTTTCTTTTTTATACGATTCCACATCCTTAGATCTACCGATGATGCTAATACCCATTTATCATGTTTGAAGAGATGAGAAAGTTACTCCGCTTCCAAGAGCTAACATAAAAATACTCTTCTTCTTTGTGTCTTATAGAACATCGCCATACTATATTGAATTATTAAAGACCTTACGTTCCACCTCGCTAATTATTTATTACAGGGTGCCGTGACCGGAGCTGCAATCAAACCAATAGTTCCAATTACATCCCCCACGATGGAATCTGTATTTCTCTGGTGACCTATATTATACAGTTCATGGAAATCCAGGCTCATAATATGAAGCTTTTTGAGCGGAGCCTTTTCCTAGAATTGTAGCCGGGCAACAAGCTGAATGAAGCTGAATGTGTGCCGGATCAATACGATTCATTTACCCGATTATTACATCTCACTTTTTAATATACGCTTCCTTTGCTCACGTGCTTTTAACTTAATTTATAGGTTTTTCATTATGCATGATAGTTGGAAACTAAGGAGGTTTTTTGCTCTTTGGTTGCCGTTAAACAAAAGGACGAGGATGAGTTTTACTTTCTTGTCCATTCCTGATTGATTATCAACTTAGCATTGGGAATTTGTTAAATCTTGAAGATCCTTGAATAACAGATAGTTCGTTACCCTGGGATTCAGGTTATGAGCTAGGTTAAGGTCGTTAACCAGCATGGCAACTGCTTCATTTCAAATTGGAAACTCGCCATAAGTCCATCACCCATGAACTTTCTTGCGCTGATGGTCTCTGACGGAAATAAAGCCCTCGCTCAAATAGAGACAGGAAATCTTTCTGTTGTATTTGTCCCAAATTCATGAAGTTGTTCGTTGGGTATTTTTGAGGCTGTAAATTCTTATGGAACCTGCCATTATCGACTATCAAACGGTTCAATACAAACTGACATTCTAATTATAGCTTTACGAGTAAAATAATCTGTATAGCTATCATCAAATATTACATACATTTTACTACTACGCAAATCTTCATCCAAAATCCAAGGAATAGAGTTCAAAATTGATTGATATAACACTGTATGCAACTAGATAATGTAACTTCACTTTTATAAGAAATTCTACTTAAAAAGTGAGGCAGTAAAGTTTAAATTGCCGTGGTGAGGAGTCCGTACAAATTCTTAACTCAATTATTCATAGCTAGGCTTCCGCTCCGGTGGTTCTCGTGGCTCATGGTAATAGTTATACCGTTTAGCCGCTATTGGCGCGTTTGTAATCAATACAATACGAAAGTACACGTGTTCTGAACAAATAGGTTTTATTCGGAGTCCTGTTTGTTTGTGAAAATAATCGGTAAACAACGTGTGTCGTGCACGACTGTTGGACAAGGGTTATGGTAGAATGGAAATGTTTTAGATGATGATCTAATCTTTTAGCGATATTTACCTACATGTACATAAAATAAAATGAATTGGCTTGGCGGGTCGGTCTGTGTGACCGTGTTGTTCTTCTAAACGGATTTTGATGCGGTTTTTACCATCATTTAGAAAAAAAACCTTGAGGTAAATCTCAAGGTTTTTTTTTGGTGGATCTTAAAGCATGCGAAGCAGGGTTGGGTGGCGCCGCAGTATTTAATTAATTGAAGTCGTTTGCCTGTCTCTTCACAGAGTACTTCTCAACTACTTGATTGGCTTTAATTCAGTTTTCAGAAGTCTTCTTGAGAATGGTTTTTTAGTGTAGTAAAGAACAGACAGGCGCTTTACTTTGTTTAAATTATTTCATCACCACTACTGTCAAAGCGATGAAGGAAAACATCGTGAGCAAATGATGACATTACATCCACCAACCCGCGCTGAGCCCCCGTGGTGGATTACAGCCCATCGTGTCTCACAGAGAGAAGGTCTGTGTCCCAGCAGTGGGAACATTATAGGCTGAAGGCTATGAAGATTTAGGTTGACTTTCTTAGGCACTAGAGATTGTCCGAATATTCGTTTAATATTCGGTATTCGGCGGCATATTCGCAGTTTTACCGAACATTCTTATACGCCGATTATTCGGGAAAACTGCCGAACATTCTACCGAAACATAATGTATTAAAAAAGTCTAAAAGCATAATGTGAAGTAGCACAATTATTATAGTTACAAGTGGGCCCTTTTAACATAACCACAAATATATTTTTTCTAACACAAGGGCAAGATGCATAACTAACTAGACTAGATGATACAATAATAGTCCAGGCCGTGCAGGAGTACCGACGCGGCGTCAGCGCGCAGAAAGGACATGGGATTCAAAGCGCTCGATAAGCACGAATTTTGGAGATGCACGATAAGGCGCACCAAATCCTGCCGAATATTTGACCGATTATTCGTATTCGGTCAAATCCGTATTTCGCCCATCATTACATCTTATGTCGCTATTGCTATTTTTCCATAATACAAATGATAACATCTGTGTCATAGTTGTATGTTGAAGTCTGTCAATCCACTTTTAGAGACAAACCTCACGCTACAAAGACGGGCAACGGACACCGATTGCGGCGGTATGTCCGCTTTCTGAGGAGTGGCTTGAGAGACTGCACGGCGTCCTCACCTTCCGCCTGACTCAAGTCCTCACCGGACACGGTTGTTTCGAAAGGCTCCTGTTTCGGATAAGACGGGAGGAAACGCCCGGGTGTTTCCACTGCGAAGATGAGGACACGGTGGAGCATACGGAAGAAGAAGAAGAAGTCTGCCCGGCTTGGGCGGTGCACCGCCGTGTCCTCATGGAGGCGATCAGCGGCGGCGATCTCTCGCGTCCAGCCCTGGTCCAGGCCATGGTACAGAGCGAGAGTGCATGGGTAGCCGTCACCTCCTGCGAAGCAGTAACGCTCGCGAAGAGGGAGGTGGCGCACGTGACGGAGAGGCAGTATATGCGCCCTCACGGCCTTAGTCGCCGCAGGAGACGCCCTGGGCGTCGGGCATCCCAGGATGCGGCCTTGCGGACGGCGAGTAATGGGTAGCTCGCTGTCCGATAAAGACCAAGCCCGGGTCAATGACGCGTTGTGTTCCACGCACGCCTCAAAGACATGTTAGCACCAACTGGTGGGGTCCGCAAGGACCGATGCCTGCCAGGGGTGCAGGTTGTTCGAAAGAGATACTGTCGGCCCTGGCACACAGGCAACAGAGGGAACACGGTTTTAGTCAGTAAAAGTCTTACACGTTCCTGCTCCACATAGAGCGGTAAAAGTTATTTGATGATTTTCCACCCAAAAAAAAGGCTGCAGAGACCAGTGGCCCTAATGTGAGTTTCATTTAACCATCTCGTCCAAACGCATCGAGCGCGTTCGGATTGGTCGGTCACCAATCCAGGGCCAATCGGAACGCCAAACGCGCTCGAAACGTTTGGTTGAAATGTTTAAATGAAACTCGCACTAAGACCTCTGTTATATGTGTCACACCATTTATGATCTCCAAAGTGGTATCCATACTTTGTCTCTAATCTAATTAAATTTTATTAAAGTTGATAGTCATTTTCATAATAAATTATATAAAATATTCCATTAATCGCATTTTGAGCTACCCATCTCTAGAAGCCATTTTTATTATCCATTTATTTTCCACCATGGACTACAAGTGGCCGGAGTCCACCCCATATCGCGACCATTTTACTTCTCTCTACGCTATGTGCGAAATTGCTAAAACTTGCCAGACTTTCTTCCATAGAGTTTGGTGTTTAGCGTTATCAAGCAGGAAGTGTGGGCCGCATAGCTCGCTGATTGCTGACCCCTCACACTTGCTTATTGTTTTAGTAATTTGTTGATTGATAAGCGCACGCGCAAGCCCGGGATATTTCTCAATTTTTCCGCGTGACAACTGTTAGACGGTTTTGTTCGGTGGATGTAGTGTACGCACGGCTACACTTCAAGCTATAGGTACATTTCCTATATAAGCTGATCTCGCATTGTATAGGATTTCCGTACAGTGCGAGTTCAGCGTAAACTGGAAATGTATAGCTAGATGTGTAGCCGTGTGTACATTACTATATACTACAGTACAACTTATGAATGTATGTAATAATAATAACTAATTTAAAATAATTATGAATAAATAATAGTTTAAAAAACTAAAACAACACGCTATAAAAACTAAAACTAAAAAGTAGAAAATAATTTAATTCTATTAAAAAGCGTGGGGTGCTTTTTGAGGTATTTTTATAATCAATTAATATCAAGCACCCCACGCTTTTTAATAGAATTAAATTATTTTCTACTTTTTAGTTTGGTTTTTAAAGCTTGTTGTTTTAGTTTTTTTAACTATTATTTATTTTCTATTTTTTTAGTTTTGCTAACTACAAAAGCGTGTTTTTTTTCATATTTTTTTTAATTATTGAATTGTCATAGGTCCTCGATAAGTCTACAAAGTTTAAATGAAATCTGACCGTTTAAAGTGGGTCAAAATAGCGTCCAAAGGAGTCGGTTACATACAAACAAACATACAAGTGAAGCTAATATAAAGCGTGTAAAAATTAGAAAGTCGTGTCTCTAGAATTAGGGGAAGTTGATAGTTTTAAGTCTTGTGTATTATTCCAGTTCTCTAATTCATAACTGCCTGATCCTATTGAAGATACAGTAGCTTTATTATTTTTATTTTCGTCAAATTCAAAGCATTTATTATTATTTAAATCATTGTTTTTAAAGAGAAACTCCATGTCATGTCGTGTCACCGTGTCGGAAACGAACACTAACTTAAATTATGAAAAAATAAAATAAGAACTGTTTATTATTCTACTAGAAACAATAAACTCGCGATTAACGCACTTGTCAAAGATTTTAGCGTCAGTATATTTCATAACAGAATGGCCAGAAATGGCAAACTTAGCCAAGATGGCCGACAACCTCGACCTTGGCAAGCATTTTGACAAGCCTGGCCTTGGATTATGACAACATGTGAAAAAACACAACACTTGTCTGTGCCTGCGGCAAATTAGGGAACTAACATGGTATGTACTGAATTTGACAGGTGTTTGACATGTTTCCTTAGCAAGTGGCACCACCGTGAGATGCAACGATAAGTTTGTCGCACATGTAAAATGAATAACATCGTCTCACTTCTCATTGAATAACAATAGCTTGTTATTGTTTTTTTGCCTCAATCAACTTTTAAATGTTGAATCGGTTTTTATTTTGTTTTTGTTAACCATGCAGCTATTTGAACATATTCATGCTGGCATTTAAGAAAATTACTATTTACTATTTTTATTTATTTCTCTCAAAAAGGTACAAATTTGGTACATGGTATCTAGATTTCAAGCAGATTCAAACTTTTGTGAGAGCTGGAGTCTATACTGGGTTCGGGACCAGTTTTAGCCTCTTTTTGCCAAATTATAATTTGAATTCAAATATCCTCCCAATATACATACAACCTTATTGCTAATTCTATTAAAATCCACAGTTATTCTTAGCCAATAAGTAGATGCAAATAAAAATCGTGTTGTGAATGCCAAACATTTGTGCCCCTCCCCCCTTTACCACTGCTAGTCTGACGTCTGATGTTACAACTGTTGATAATGGCTACGCATTAATTCGCGATACGGTTAGCTTGAACCAAGTTAGCTGGTTGACTGGCCAGCCACACACCAGCCAACCGTTTGCTATTACGGTGAAGTTGTAAGTTGTAACTGCAGCCCGTTTAACAACTAAAGCGGGGGGGGGGGGGGGGTAACCTTGCCTTTAGAAACATTTTGATAGACACATCGAACCTGTTCAATGCGTGCAAGGTGTTTTTAATTGCTTTGTTAAACGCGATGTATCCTGTTCATATTTATTTGCATAATTAGTGCAATCAGTGCGCTAGTTGCTAACATATCTGATTTTCTGGCAAGGAAATTACGTTTTGGCACTTTTCGGTTGTAGATGTTTTTCGAGACATAAGTTGAGTGATTAGAAGTAGTTAGGACTTTTGGCGTTTACGTTAATGAAACGGTATATTATGGTAACCTAACATTTGGTAATATTTGGGAATTGCAATTTTTCAGAGCTTTATTTTACAGCTGAATGAATGTAAACTACAGTTTAACTTTTTTGTAAGTCACTTAAAAACAATACGAATTCCATACGAAACTACACAATACAACCATAAAATGAAAATGACGTAACCTAAATTCTTGCAATTCCACTCACTTTAAAAAGTCGAAAGCTTCGCTTTGCGCATGCGACCTGCGGTCGGTGCGCACGAGTTTTCACTTTCACGGGCCGTTGCCCCTTCGGCCAACCTCGGCATACTTAGGC
This sequence comes from Polymixis lichenea, assembly GCA_949091785.1. Lineage (NCBI taxonomy): Eukaryota > Metazoa > Arthropoda > Insecta > Lepidoptera > Noctuidae > Polymixis > Polymixis lichenea. Next base: position 22,023,102 of record OX420943.1, on the reverse strand, counting down.
TCATTGGGTCAAGGTTGGACTGACAGGATTTTATGTGATCTGGGGACATGATTACATGACCTTCGGATTTGGGACATGATGAGAATATTTTAATATGATACAAAGTTTTTTTGACATCTTTTTTATGCCGCCAAAGTTAGTTGCCATATTTTATGGGATTTTTGGGACCGTTAAAACATGTCGTAAAATTGATTTATGGCTGTTAATTTAACCTCTTCTGATATGTAAAATTTGTATAGGTAGCTTAGCACTCCATACAAGTATTGTTTAATCTGGATGTCTGACGTCAGTACAAAAGAATAAAATAAAAACAATTTACTCTTCAGTTGGGTTTAAACAATATCCTGGCTAATTCGCTCGGAAAAAGAATATCGTGAACACATAATTAACACACATTCCTCGTTAGTAGGGTTATCTCTCGTCTGGTTCAGAAACAAACAGATAAGCGGCCATTGTTTCGTTGTTGTCTTCCTTTTCTTTTTGGTGCTGTCTTCCACAGCCCGACCCCAGGACCTCAACCTCTCTTGTGCATCCCCACGATCCTATGCCAGCCGCATCTAGGTTCTACCCGCGATGGTAACAATGTCGTCCGGCTATCTCGCCGCCGGATGACCGACAGTTCGTCTTCCTAATCCTTGGGGTGTCCAAAGACTGGAAGACAACCTATTCATGTATGGTCCAAGAAATTTTCAGGTACATCCCCTAATCTAGGAACTGGACAGTTAGTTTGCGTTCAAATCCGCTATTTATTATTTATTTCTCAAGTGTACAGAGGCGGACTTAATGCCATAGGCATTTTCTACCAGTCATTCTTTGGGTGATGCAGAGACAAACAGCTGTAGGTGCAATAAATTGAACGGAATAAAAATAAACGCTGTTCATTTGTTTTAGAAAGAAAATAACCCTATGATCAATATATCTATTGGCAGAACAGACCACAAGCCTGAAGAAAAGTGTCCTTACTTGTATTATTTGATCCATTTATAAATACAAATGGCCTTCCATTTCATGCATTTTTTTAGTCGTTTGTTTGTTCTGGCAGCCCTAATACCTCGTTATCGTTTTCAACTGCTCGTGTTGAATCATTGATGTATTAACCTAATTTTGATACCTTCTATACTTACAAACACGACTGTCAATAAGCTACTTACCGTGGAAACTCTACCCATATCAAGGTACCTACTTACGTATATTTACACATAACATCACGCCTATATTCCACAAAGGCTTAACAGAGTTGTACCTGTAGTGCACCCACAATTGTGGGTGTACACAAAAACGTGTATGTACAAAGGACCTAAGGATTAATGTCATTTAAAAGCATAATCTATTTAAAATGTCCCCACAGCTGGAACACCAGCCTCCTCTCTGTGAGAGGGCGAGCGCCGTAATCGGCCACTCTTTGAATTTTTGGTTCTAGTTGTAGGACATGCTGGTTTTTGTCAGTGGTGATGGATTCTTTGACCTACAAATCGTAAGTCGAGGTCGCCACCGCCACCGTTTCTTCCGGTCAGTTTGAATGTGATCAATTACGAGGTTGACTATCCTAATGGTACCCACACCTCTGCCTAAACCTTCGAGGAAAACAGGAGTGAAGTCACTGTAACTATTCTTTGCCGCCAACCCCTCGACCAAACTGAAACTAATTTGATATAAAGCCTGCCCGCTAATACACTTGCAAACACAATCTGAATGATTTTTAAAGGATATTGCTCATCCATTCATTCAATCAATAAATCTGCCTAGCCTATCAGCCGACCACAATGTAGTTTGAAAAAAGCTAAACAGATTGATTGAGCTGCATGAGCATGAGCATTTGAGCTGCTTCCGGTCAGCGGGACGCAGCTGGATACCAGTATCTTACATAAAGCGACTGCCTACCTGATGTCCACAACACAGTTACTGGATATAGTACCACGGTAAGACTGGTTGCCAGACTTTCGGGCTTCTGACTAACCTTAACGACGACTGTCAAAGATCCACGAATGAAAACTGGGATGTTGGTCCTGCTTTCCGAGGCACGGAGGAGTTTCACTATATAAAGATGGTCACCCATCCACAGTTCCAACCGAGCGGCTGCAAAAAATGTATCTGCCCTTCAACGTAAATAACGCTGTGAATATTGTTGAACCCTCAAAATGAAAGCCATTGCTACTTAGTGCGTTACGCAAGTACGCTGCTGTAATTTCAGCCAACACGTTTTCATACACGTGCTGACAAATCTGTGTAGACACATGTATGCTGATGCCCCCTGCTTTATTTATCTCAGTAGATAAATCCATGTGTTTATATGTTTTAGGTACTTACGACTCTGATAAAAAAAAAATGTTTTTTGTTTATTTTACTTCGAGCCCGGTTTTTATTTGCCCACACGCACACAAGAACTAAGCTTTATGACTGGCATTTTTTTATCTAAACATTATTATAAATTAAAGTCGCTTTTCGTGTCTGTCTTTACAACAAAACGTAACGTAGAAAATGAATTACGTGGGCTACCTTACCACACCCCTTTAAAAACCCATTTTTTTTACTCTACTATCAAACTACATACATAAAAGAAATTGCTAAAAAACTTCTAGCGGCTTTATTATCGTGTCGGCCAGCGACGTCGAGTGGGGTCTTCTCAACCTCCATTGTGGCTTTGAGAGACTGTCCTTCAAACCGGATAAAATCCATGCAAAAAATACAACTAATTGCCGTTTGAATTTTCTTGTGGCACTTCTAGAGTTGTTGGTTTTAGACTAATCTTAAATCAGCTAATGGCAATGTAAGTTGTATGATTGAAGAGGTCCGAAAACATTGACCATTTATCATCAGACCAGTCCGTACACATGATAAGAATGATAGTGGGTAGGTGTATAAATTATCAAAATCTCTAAACACGACAGTCGAATGAATTAGTAATCCCATGTTGCTGTTTTTGGCCGTACCGTGACTGCTGTCGCAAATCATCAACATATATCTAAGGATTTTCTTTGCTAGTATAAGGGCCTACAAACACTTATTCAGCTCTGTTCAGCTGTTGTCCATAGAAAACAACGATTTTGTATGAGATGCGTACGCATCCGTTCAGCCGCGGAAAGCTGAACGGAGCTGAATAAGTGTGAGTAGTCCCTAAGTGTCACACTGATGAGCTTTTTCCTTGGACAACCGGTCTGTCTTGTGCGATTTCTGGCCATGTTGGTACTGCACACAACGAGATCGTACCACCACCTGAGCCGCGGTCTACCTCGACGGCGATGTAGAATGATAAAATCCTAAAGCCAGTTGCAGACCAAGAGCTAAGATAAGTTCGTTTAGCTTAGCTCGCATAGCTGATGTAATTTTTCATACTTGCGTGCGAACCGCAAACTAAGAACACAAATATGAATAACTACCTCAGCTGTACGGGCTAAGTTAATCTAACTTAGATTAGCTCTTGGTTTGCAACCGACTTAATTTCTGGCGTAGGTTCCTATCCGATTTTCACGCATTTTCCTAAAAGTACATTAACTATTATTTAGACCTCGTAGGAAAGAATTCTACCTTTTCTTCAGAAAGCATTTAAGAGATTATTCTACAAAAAAACAACAACAACAACAACACAAAAACATAGAAAAGTAACCTACGGCGATCATCGACCCCCGTTATCGTTATCACGTTAGGAAACTGCACTTGGCAAAGAAACCTGATATCGCTGATAACAGTTGATACAGCACAATGTGTCTGACTCTTGCTCTTACTGGCTGTGGTGAAATTACTGTAAAAAAAACTCATTACATAACATCACGCCTGAAATCAAGAACATAGAGTATTTTTTCTCATAAATCGTCAACCTATAAGTAATATTCCCACTGCTGGGACAGAGACTTCCTCTCTACGTGAGGGAGTGGGCCATAATCCACCACCGGCCCCAGTGCGGGTTGGCGGATGACACAGGTCTTTGAATTTTCGGTTCTAGGACATGGCAGCTTCCTCACGATGTTTTCCTTCACCGTTTTGAGAGCAGTGGTGATGAGATAATTTACACAAAGTGAAGTCCCTGCTTCGGTTTGAACCCACGACCTACAACTCCTAAATCGCGGCCGTTACCACTGAGCTACCGCTGCCCACTCTTATTCTTACTCACTGCTCTTGAGTTTTTCTAGTTGGGCCCCCTTTCAAAAAGTAGCTTCATATGGAGAAGAATGAGCAAGACACTAGTTATTCTTTGAAAATGTAGATCGTAGTTCATAGTCACTCTCTTACTAAACATCATCAATATTAGAAATGGTCATGGTGGCAGGTATGTCAGAGACCCAGAGAACAGGGATAAGCCCTAGTATCTTGTTTTATGTTGGTAAGGTGGATTCTTATCTGGGTCCACCGAATGTATCACCATTTGTAAAATTGTCAACTTTTTAAGATTTTTTCGAAATTTAGTCAGTGAACAATCAATCTGCCCTGCCTAACCCTTTCCCAACTAAACTGCGACTGCCTCTCTGACCTCCAAAAGCCAGTTACTGGGTACGAAAACCCTTGGTAAGACTGGTTGCCTATTATTTTATTTAGTAACCCGTTGGTCAGACCGTGTAAAATCGACGAATGAAAGCCGGGGCCAATGACAAGGCACGGAGGGGCCTCAATATGTGATGTATGGTCACCCATCCACGGACAAACCGCGGCAACTGTAGCTTAAACATCGATCGGCCTATGTGGCTGTAATCATTTAGCCACGAGCCCCTCTAATTTAATCAGACAACAAGGATGCTAAATGCAATGTAGGTAATAAAACTATTAATAAGATATCAGAACTTCCGCCAATTTATTATTTAGGTACGTAGGAACCTAAATAACATAATTTTAAAAAAACGAGAGTGAACGTTTCATGTAGTACGTAATAATATGTACTTATTTATACCGTGTATTTTCCGTCGTTAGCGTTAGTTAGCGTTAGCGTTTGTTGGGGTAGATATTTTCCGTCGGTTATACAAAAAGAAATCAGCTGTTCCATACATTTTGACCGCGTAGGTATTGCACTTTTCAATGAAACAGCTGAATTTTTTTGTATAACCGACGAACAATTTCTACGCTAGGGGGGTCTAGAATGATATGCTGAATTCATGGTTACAGTTTGCGCACTGGATAAAAATGTATCCTGTATTACAATGTTATTTATTTATTTTTTAACCAATAAGTTATAACGGTTTTCCTCAAAATAACTGCCAACGTAAAACCCCAAATACAAGGCAAGGCATACTGAACTGGTTTATTAAGTTTTCCTATCGCGGATTGAGAATTTAAAACACATTGATTCATATTAATTCTGCCCTGCTTGGGTTTTCACTTTTTTGCAGAAATGGCATCCTTAGCGGCAAACCTGTATGGAAAAAATAAAAATATTTGGGTACTGCAAGTATGTTTTTTTGATAACGAGATTCACAGTACTTGCATGAAAATTTTACTTTTAGATTTCCGCGTTTTTCTCGAAACCGCTTTTTTGCAAGTGCATTTACAATTAGCAGGGCAGAATTATCATGTTGATATTGCTTGATAAGTCTTATCACGGAGATTACTCAGCTTTAGATATTTAGAGATGCAACACGGAAAATTAATTAGTACAAAAAAACAAACACGGTGACTATGTTGTCTTAAATTCTTAACAAAGAGTGTATTGTGATGGCAAAAAAATAAGTCAGTCTGAACGAACGAACTCAAAGTCTGTACGAAATCAATAATAGTTAAAAAAAACTAAAACAACATGCTTTAAAAACCAAACTAAAAAGTAGAAAATAATTTAATTCTATTAAAAAGCGTGGGGTGCTTTTTGAGGTATTTTTATAATCAATTAATAGGTATCAAGCACCCCACGCTTTTTAATAGAATTACATTATTTTCTACTTTTTAGTTTGGTTTTTAAAGCGTGTTTTTTTAGTTTTTTTTTTTTTACTATTATTTATTTTCTATTTTTTAGTTTTGCTAACTACAAAAGCGTGTTTTTTTCTTATTTTTTTTTTTAATTATTGAATTGTCATAGGTCCTCGATAAGTCTACAAAGTTTAAATAAAATCTGACCGTTTAAAGTGGGTCAAAATAGCGTCCAAAGGAGTCTGTTACATACAAACAAACATACAAGTGAAGCTAATATAAAGCGTGTAAAAAAGACGCCAGTCTTAAGTCAACGTCCACACGGACGTAATAATATCGCAGCGGGAATTTTTCGCGTATTGGATCTTCCGTAGCGCTGAAAGAGGGCCATCAAACAGTCTTTTTTCATCGCGATGAGATGCATTCTGATGGATTATCAATGCTCGGTTCAACACCGAGAGTTGAAAATACAGTACGCGACAAAATCCCGTGAACGTCGACTAAGATGGAGGAACGAGTTGGACCACACAAACTACCAGTGGTCAGCCCTGGATCGTAAGAGGTGGAAGTCATGGGAAGAGGCATTTGCTCAGCAGCGGGATGACACAGCTAACAGTACCAGTATTCTGTACGAACTTCTTTTCCATTGAAATAGTCTCCATAGGCTGTAAGGGGGCCAATTTTCAGACGCTAGATTGACTGGACACGCAGAAATTCTTGAGCCAAATCCAACGATTCTTCGTTCTTGTCAAGTTGGGTTTAGACCAAACGAACACGAAAATAGCAAGAACCAATAACATATGTATTTATTAGAGACTAACTTCGCGACTTCATTCGCGTCAAATTTCTTGCTCCCCTACGGACGAGCGACGGGGTGGCCGTCGCTCGCGAATACTTCGTATTCGTGACTTTTTTCTCCTTGCTCGGCTCCTAAGGGTCTTAGCATGGTGTTATCTAGCCTATAGCCTTCCTCGATAAATGGGCTATATAACACTGAAATAATTTTTCAAATCGCACCAGGAGTTCCTGAGATTAGCGCGTTCAAGTAAACAAACAAACAAACTCTTCAGCTTTATAATATTATATTATATTATATAAGTATAGATAGGCCGACTAGCGGACTAGTCGGCTGCAAAATGGCCGAGTAATCGACCGACTAGTCGGCCAAGCCGATCATTGCTTTCAGTTGTGTTCGGGTGACATCAGTAATGTTCGTGACTAAGCTTTCCGCTCCTAGGTATTATCGGTCCGCGGCGCCCGGCGACCAGGCGGATTGTCAGGACATATTTTAATATGCTTTGCATTTATTCTATTATTGTTTAAATGTGAGCCGGCGTTTCTTCCTATCCTATTCCAGATTGCACGGGAAGTAAACTGTAAAACTGATTCTATAATAAAAATAATAAGAGTAAAGATTTCAATTTCATTTCAATCACCGTCTTTTAAATTTTTAAACATAATAAAAAACGGCAAAAATGGGCTGACTAGTCGGCGGTTTTGCCGACAGTCCTCGAATAATCGCCGACTACAAATGGCCGACTAGTCGGTACATCACTAGTACATATTTATAAATAAAATGCACTATCATATTTACCCAAAATAAAAAGTGTGGTTATAGAATGTTTTCTTTTTTTTGGGTGGGAAATCATCAAATAACTTCTCTCGCTGTGGGTGGAGCAGGAGGGCGTGTCAGACTTTTACTGACTAAAAACCACCAGTGTTCCCGTCAGTTACCTGTGTGCGAGGGGCCATGGTATCTCTTTCGAACAACTCGCACACCTGGCAGGCTTCGGCCGTTCCGGCCCCATCAGTTGGTGCTGACATCTCTTTGAGGCGCGCGTGGAACACAACGCGCCGTCGACCCGGGCTTGGTCCTTACCGGACAGCGAGTTACCCATTACTCACCGTCCGCAAGCCCGCGTACGGTGGCCGGGAATTAGCCTGGGCTTCCCGACGCCCAGGGCGTCTCCTGTGGTTATAGAATGTGGATTGGATCATTTGGTCTTACTCTAATTCGAACTTATTCATCCTTAAAGCTCATGAGGCGACTGCTAGGCAACGGGCTCTTCTAAGTTTCAATACAATACCTTATTCCATTCCTCCACTCAAATCCAATCTATTTTCTGCCTTCTTTAAGATCATTAGTATTCCCTAAACCTCTGCTTTTTAATACCATTACTCTTAACTATCTTTAATCTATACAACAACTAACGCTTCATTAAAATCCACTTAATGTTATAATTAGCGTAAATATGAAATCACCATCGTTACTCGTTATCCTAAACTGGTTTCATTACTTGTTTACTTTTATTCGATCAGACTGGCCTCTGTTGGTCATAGCCCATAGGTCTCTTGGCCGCTTCGCGAGCAGATTGATCGCAATGGTTGACTAAATTAAGAAGATGGGTAATATAATAGATTCACACTGTGTAGTCCGTCCCACTCCCATGAAAAGTGAAGGTAATCTATTAATAGCCAGTCTAAGAAAATTACAACGTGTGTACCTACAGTACCTACTTACAACTTATGCGTCATCAAAAGAAAATGTAAGGATGACGAAATTTTAGTAGATCTAAAACATACCGATGCATGGACATGCGAAAAGACCAGCAATGCACTTGCCCAGCATTGAAGTACACTTAAAATAAACTTACGCCTTTTCTCCCATGAGCATAGGCAGAAACTACAGAACGCCAGCCGAGTGCTACGTCTGTGGGTCAAAATCACCGAGGTCGGAAATTTCAAGACTGTTTTCACGACAAAAGTTATTATTATTATTAAAATTATGGCAAATATTCTATAATTGTCACTAAACTTGTGTTTAGACTTTAGTAGGCAGCAGCGGCGAGGTGTCAAATTTTCTAAGAGAGAAGCGAAGTCGGCTTTAATCATTCTAAAATTGATATAGGATTGTAAAGAATTAAATTCAATAAAATTGAACAGCTGAAAACCAAATAAAATGTGCAATATTCCTCCATCTCGTTCTCGCTGACGCATTTTTCTATATGTCTCTGTCATAAGTGTCAAAACCCTTTGTACAACGGCTTGCTCTCGTCCATATCAAGCGGTGCCAGGTGACCTAAAGTGACATCATTACGGGATCGCTGTTGTATGTATTTTTAGTTTACGATTTTTTTGTTGTAATACAAAGTTAAAAATAAGCGTTTTTGTTATTTGAATATTATGGTGAATTAAATACCCGTAGTGTAACGATTTTTTTTTTGGCAATAGTAGACACTATTGACGTGCTATTTTTTGCCAAAAGCGGTAGAGATGCGAATCACCGAAGGGAATCTGGTAGGAATCGTGTTATATGATGCTTTCGCCACTGGTAACAGCTGGTAGCAGGCAACAAAAATACCAGCATTGAACTATACATACAATCAATTCACGCCTTTTGGGGGCGTAGGCAGAAACTACAAAACACAACCTAAATGCTACGGCCATACTCTAGCTTCGTCTACAATCATATTATCTGAGAGCAATAATTTCTATTTAGCATTAAAGTGTACAATAAAGAGCATTTCCCTCTTGACTGCTGTCGTAAGCAGTTGTGAACAATCTTAGTCAAAAAATCCTTGCCTAGTGATCTAGTCCCATTTATCTTTAATACCAAAAGGTGAAGATGAAAGATATTCATAATATAATTGATTTGTTCCAGATAGTTTAACATGCACGACCAGGAGCATGACGGTGAGCCGGCGCACCACGCGCGGCGGCCGATGAACGCGTTCCTCATCTTCTGCAAAAGACACAGGAGCGTCGTGCGGGATAAATATCCCAATCTTGAGAACAGGTATGTCTTGGCTCCCTACTTCTTCCATGCCTTCTAAAACTGCTACTTATGCTATAAAACTTTCTTCGATGTGCTTAGGTTTCCTACAACGTCCTCCAACCTAAGTCCTTTAGAGAAATTTTCAAACCAAACCCTTTAAAGACAAAAATAGAAATATTTATGGTCCAGGTAATCAGTAAACAGGTTCAGACGTTAACGCCAAGTTGAGACCTAGTGAAAATATTACCTACAGCTAGGTAACGGTATATTATTTGCCTGTGAGCTACAAACTAGTCTAGAGTTAGTCTGTATCTTGGTGCGATATACCATCTACTAGTGAAAAATAAAAAAATTAAGTCATGGTAAAATTGTTCCGAATATGAAGGAAAAAATACATTTCTACACAAACACTTCAAGTACAGCATTCGATAAAACTGATAAGATACAAGAGTTTACACGATTGTGTACTCTAACTAATTAACTATTATAGTAATTATTACCTTACAGGTCCATAACTAAAATCCTCGGCGAGTGGTGGGCAAACTTGGACAAGGAGGAAAAGGCTTGCTACACAGGTCTTGCTAAACAGGTGGGTAACATTTTACAATTCAATATGTACCTATTAGAAACAACTTATTGGTAGTATATGTATGTAATTCGAAAATCTCTCTCATATACTATGTAGTATAATTTATTCTTCTTTTTCTGTCTCTCCAGTACAAAGACGCCTTCTTCAGCGCTAATCCTGACTTCAAGTGGTACAAGCTGCCCGCGCCACCACTTCGGACTCTCTCGTCCCGCCCCAGAGAGATCAACGACAAGCCCGTAGAGTCCCCCAACAGTGAACACCACGACGAACTGGAGAAAACCAATAACAACTCCACTAAAGTAGACTTCAACAAAAAGTCTAAAGATCATTCATACGAAGCTGAATCTAAACCACTCTCGATGTTTACACCCGGCAAGCTCGCCGACGAAGCCCAAATGGGAGGCCTCAGCAGCCTCCTAGCCACTAAGACTGAAACTCAAACGACAAACCCTTATTACTCACCCCCATGCTTTAAGTTTAACGCGATCTCAACGCCAAACGAATACAGATCTCATAACTTAATAGAGAGGGCCAAGGCGAAAGGTCCTCGAAATGAAGAAAGCATACGTGAGTTGCAGAACGCACTCACTGAGACCTCCCGGCTGTTCGAAGAAGACTTTGATGAAGAAAAGAAGGTATACTATGGTGTACCCAACGACCAGTTCACTAACCAAGATGTGATAGACCAAATAGTTGATAAGAGATATTCTGCTAAAGACGATGAGTACGGTTATCAAAGGAACTATTCCGACGACGAGAAGAACATGAGGTCTGGTAGATCGTGCAAGGGGAAGAGGTACCAGGAGTTCATGGCTGTTGGGGGGCTCATAGTCAACAAGCGACAGAAGAGAGACTCGGACAAGCCAGACGAGAACTACAGCGCGGCCTGTAGCTGGGACCCTGGTAGTCTGCGGGACGACGCGACGGAGGACGAGCCGAAGTATAACTACTCAAGCAACGAGAAGCCGGCCGACAGCGACCACAAAATCGAAACAACCGACATGCCTGAACCCGACAATAATGGTAACAAAACGTTCAAGGCTGCCGACTTCGACTTAGATGCTAAAATAAGAGCTCTGCCTTCACTGAGTTTAGAAAAATTCCAACAAAAGAAACGCGAAAACAAACGCAAGAAGAAAACCATCAACTTGAAACCGAAAACGTTGGAGCCTGCACACATAGTCAATTCAGTTCCTAGGTCCATGTTGGACGACCGGCGAGAGATGGTGGAGCACTGGCGCGACACGGTGATCGGGAGCCAGAAGAGGAAGCCGAGGAAGATCAGCATCACGCGACTTGAGATCAACAGCATGGTGTCGCGCGTCGATGGAAACACGCATAACATAAGTCCGGAGATAATGATAGCCACGGAAGCGCCCCGCACCGCGGTCCAGAACATGGAGATCTGCAAGCAGACGCAGCACAGCGTCGACCTCATGGCGCTGGCCACGCTGGCCGAGGTCGCGTCCAACACGTCCAAGCTGGACGACTCCTCCATCATACAGAACATGACCGCCAAAGCAAGCGACTCCCACGCTTCCATGGTATAAGATACCAACACAACTAGCCTTAACAAATATTCCAAATATTATTTACTTTGTAATCAGATAATATTTATATATAGATCTAATTTTACATTGTACGCATAAAAATTAATATTATTGTACACTTTTAACGTAGTTTTTATAACGTAGCTATAGAACTATTTATATTGAAAATAGAAAAAAAAAGAACTATATGTATACCTTATTTTAGTTACGTCGTTTAGGCTGCTAAATACTGCTTTGTTAGGACTAGAAAATGTAAGAGTGATAGATTAATGTCCTCACCAATAACTACAGAGCATAATGAATTTTACTTATAGTAAGAAGAGATACAAATAAATTGCAATTATGATATCTGTGGGTGTCGTGGGATTTGTCGACGCCATTTCATCACATCATAACGGTAATGAAACGCCAAACAAATAAGTCATTTTAAGATATTTGTATGTAAACCTCATTATGTGTAAAGCTAGGTTATTTGAATCGCCTTAATAATTTAGAAATAAAAAAAAGTAAGACACCACATGCATAGACTGCATTGCATTTTTAAGGTGACTTATTTCTCGTTTAATTGCATTCATGCAATGATTATCATTTATATAATATTATATATTTATATTATACATTAGTGGCGGGAGTCACATTTTTTGTATAAAGCGAATTTATCACAACTAATATTATGGCAACTGCTGGCCGGCAGGCAAGATTATTCAAAGTTTTGAATAAGGCTGGAAATATAAATTATATCAGTAGCTTTAAATGAAATGTTAAAATAAACTATGACCTGGCACTGCTATTATTGGGCAGGTACTTGTGGCCGACTGTCAGTAGCATACGATCAAATATAATGACTCAATAAGTGGCGAATTTAACTCCGATATTTCGCTACATAACACGTGTACTGGCGAATAATCGAATGAATAAACAGCTAGTTGGGCTCGCATAGACCAAAATTATTAAAATAGGCCAGATCTGTTAGCCATAGTTAGAACCAAGCTTGAAAGCTTGCCGTTTGATAGAGATCTATTTTGAAGCATCAAGCCACAACTTTTGTTTAGTATTGTAACTGACAGTCCACCTCTTTGGATCGGTCTTCGTCTTTGTCAGGCCACCATGACTAACTTTATGGTAAACTATTTCCAGCCCAGGACTGGGACCTCTGTTAAAGCTATTGAAGTCAACGTTAAGATAGTGCCCGTGCAATCCCTTGTACATATTTATAACAGAGCGTATATTTAGCAAATGGTATATAGTCAATAGCTCAACAAAAGTCCCAATCTAAATAAAAATCAATTTAAAAGATATATTTATCTTTTTGGAAGATTTTATACTTACCCGAAGTTTAATAAAGTAACAACTGTATGGGGTATTGGAAAATCTTTTGTAGTAAGGAAACGTGATGTTATTTATAAAGATGATGGAGCAATTGGCGAAAGAGGGATGATAGTAATTTTTATAGTTGCCAGATGAGGCCTCAGAATACCGGCCGTATCACGCGAGTCAAACTCGCCAAACTTTTCTTTGTGATAAAATATTTGACTAGGTGTTGTTAGTTTTAACCTAAATAATAAAAAAAATATATCATCATTGTTTCATAATTATATAGAAAGTCATGAAAAAAGATTTACTCATCAAAAAAATCGAGAAAAAAACATTTCGACTAAACGTACACTGATTAGATTAATCTTGTCCCTATTAGGTACCTGAAGTTTATCGAAAAATTCACGGATTTCATGTGAGAAAAAGCAAAAAAAAAAAACGAAAATGTAATAAGATCATTTTGAAACCATTTTTAAGTTATAAAATAAATGTCAATATAAATGTAGTAGATTACATGTTTTTAAGAACAGTGTTTCTCAAATTTTTGTTCTTGTTTATTTTTGTAATGGATTTTAAGGGGTTTCTGTGATTTTATTCTATCTCCTATGTTAAGGTGTGCCGGCGAGAAGTTTTCGTTTGCAGGTCTAGTCTAGATTAGGGTTTATAATGAAAAAAAAAAATGATCAAGTACGAAATTCGAAAAGTGCACTTATATTTTTTAAAGTTACAAACGATGACACAAGCCATAATGTGACATGCTCATCCAAAGACCAAATGTATTTAGAATAGAAAAGCTAGGCTGTAGATATTGTATATGTAATATATAGGTTATATATAAAATGTTATGTATAAAAAAATATCTAAACAACTCGTCAATATTGTGGCATTCCAAATGTCGAAAATATCATGTTACTCTTTATTATTTCATTTGTTGCATTTTTTTTGTTTTTCAAACATTTTTATCTCCACATAGATTTTAAACTAAATAATTGTTGATTTTTATGTAAAGTTTAATTGATTGTTACGTTTTATTAGAAAGGAGAGCTTTTGACGGTTCCTAAACGAGATTTTTAATAATGAGCTTTACAGGGCTTTACTATATCAATGAAAATAAATTAATAAATATCTATATAAATTACAGATTACCTACTTATGAAAAATATATATTTTGCCTTGTCAAGATAGAGCCTTATTTTAAATTGAAAAAATATCTAGTATTAAGGCTAATAAATGGAGCGGGGGCCAGTATTGGAAAAGGGAATTTAGAAATAATCACACAATTTTAAAATTAAATTATTAAACCCTCACAAATATATTTATGGAAATGGTGAGATTAAGATTGAAATCTCTAAAGTAAAACCTGTAGAACCCGATTTAAATAAACATGGTGCTGGAAGATCTGTATTAAATTATTTTAAGAAACGTAGTCCTTAGCATTCGCGAAGGACTGCCAGTCAAAGTAGGTATTGTAAAGAATTATAATCGTTATTTTTAAGATAATCGCAATCACTTTGTGCTATGTATTTATATAAAATATCCTGAACAAACAGTACATTGGTTTAGCGCAAATTGATTGTTGATGATTTTTTATCGGTACGGGAAATTTTATTAGTTTGAGAAACACTGGTCTGTTATAATATAAGTTAGGGCATAATATGTCAACCCAAAGTGTTTACCTGTTCGGTTCCAAAGTATATTGTTGAATGTTTTGTTACAAACCTTGGTTCAATCTATATCCTTTTATTGTAGTAATAAAGTTTATTCATATTAACAATTCTTTTGTTTTATTGTTATATGGACGATAGAGAGATGCAGACACGCAGTACCTGTACCTACATAACAATTTACTGGCTGTTATTGATTCCAACTGAAATCGCGCAATTGTAAGTATGAATAATAATCGGGACGATTAGAACAGCATTAATATTGTACATATTTTACGCGTAATGACAATCATAGTCTCTGCGTCATATCTACATACTTACATCTAAAGTGTATACGGATCAATTATGTGTTTGCTAGTTAAATAAAATCATGTTTTTTTTTTAATTTGATCGATACTTTTAGGTAAAAAATCAAGCATATGCAAAAATCGCGAAGTCTTTATTTAATGCAAAAGCAGAGAGTAGGTACCTCGTCTATCAACACATACGAAAAGGTAGACGTTTTTAATCACACAATTTTAATGTATAAATAGGTATATATATATACATTAATACCATATCCATACACACTTTTGATGTGTGGATTTTGATTTTGATAGAAGGATCAATTATTAGTAACAATAACAAAATCAAGGTCAGCAAGACGACCAGTCACCACAAGCAGCACCCGTTCACGAGCATAACGCAAAAATCAGCCATTACCCTGCTCTCCATATTTGAGGGAAGGAGGTAACCCGACGCTACCGCAGGCAGTTACAATCTACGGGAGCATGACGAACTCGCTGCCTGTTGCTCAGGCAAGAATAGAATGATCAATTATCGAGGTCGCTAGCAAACCACATATAGCAATACAACTCATCATAAAAAATATTGTTATGAGTAGATCATATCAATGACTTATTACTTAGATAATAATATAAAATGACTTTTAAAGTAAAAAATAATAATTATGTAGGTACTTAATTAAAATTATTCATATACTTACTTAGCTATCCTAAACCTATCACTAGGTACGCTAATTCTGGAGAAAGAACATAAACGTTATCTTGAGTTAATCATAGCGACTAACTATTCTTGTCATTTAAATAGTCGTTAATGGAATAGTAAGCCTAAGAATGGATTTTACTTGAGCTTTAAACGCATCAAAAGGCAAATCTAGCAAAGAAGAGGAAAGCTTGTTTTAGAAAGTTATACTAAGCCCAACAAATTGAGTAATGAACCTTATGAAGCCGGTGAAACAGCACGTAGTTTGTCCTTATTTCTAGTGTTCACTGTTTTTCGTGTCCAAGTGTATATTTTGTCTAATATTTATGATGTTAGCGAATATGAATTGTGATGTCACCGTGAGAATGCCAATCAGCGGATTTGCCCCATAGCAGAATACCGTAGGACATCCCCCTAAACCCCTAAGACGACCCACTGACCCTGACGGCATAGGCGGCTAAACTCTCTTTGGCTGAACTGAGCCTCCCCGCTTGGCTTGATATGTGTGATCCCCACTGAAGTTTGGCATCTACTGTTAAGCCCTGAAAAATTGCCGAGTCTACGGTTTCAAGCACCTCTTTATCTAAGACGATGTTGGGACCTAGATTTCTAAGATTCGGGAAGGCGAACTTTATACATTTTGCTTTCTTGACATTGAGAACTAGGTTATTTGCCGTAAACCAATCCGTAACCATTAAAGAGTGCACCGTGCATTCCATTCTTTCAATAGCCTACAGTACGTAGGTACCTATTAAAACGAGCGACTAGCACGTGAAACGAAACGCGCCACGCTCAACCCCAGCCCAGCGTTGCCAGACGTACGAAAATCTCGTACCGTTACGAGATCTACCCCCCCGGCCCATCTCCATGTTTGGCAAGCCTATCCCTTGGGAGAAGCAAGCTAAATACCTAGGAGTGATTATGGATCAGCACATCACCTTCTCAGAGCACATCAAGAAGGCGCGCTCACGCGCCGCCTTTGCTCTGGGAAGGTTGCACTCTGTTCTTAATGCACGCAGCAAGTTGTCACTCAGGTGCAAGTTGCGAATATACACGGCGTGCATAAGGCCAATCATGACCTATGCTAGTGCAGTCTTTGCACACACAAAGCCCCGATACATCCATAGGATGCAGACTTTACAAAACCGTTTCCTTCGCCAAGCTACAGGCTCGACATGGTACGTTAGGAACGAGAACCTCCATCTCGACCTCAGCATCCCCACAATAGCGCAGTTTCTAAAACGCAATTCAAAGCGTTTCTTCGAATCCGCCGCGCAACACCGCAATCCACTGATTGCGAAGGCCGCTAGTTATGTCCCCAGTAGAATTAGTAGAATCCGCCGGCCGAGACATGTCCTTTCCGACCCTGATGACCCCATCACTCTCCTTCAAGAAAGCAGTAGGGCCACCAGTACAGCACACAGAAACAAACAACCGTCCTTCCGACCTCGCCGCCGAGGTCCTCGCGCCCCTCGAAGACCCCGAGTAAACGAAATCCCTCCCAACCGTCCCTTGCCCGCAGAAGTGCCAGCCCGCGCCGAAGCTGAGCAAGTAGAGTTAAAATCCCCATGATGATAATAATAATAATGAAATGTTTGATCCAGCCTGTCCCCACTTGCTGCCCCCCCCCCCCAACAGTGACTCCCTGAGCCGAGGCTCGTACCCCGCAGGGGGTGCCCTCAGTGCGCAGTCGCTATAGGTATAAGTGTAGTTTTGTAAGCCCTGGCTGGAGGCTCTTAGTCTAAAAAGCTAAAAGTCACCGTAGGAAAGCCCGGTTAAGCAGTCACGGCCTCTCAAGGTCAACTGCGAGATGCCGTACCCAAAAAAAAAAAAGAACGAGATTTACAGTCTCTGTACGAGATACGAGAATAATAAAAATCTCGTTCACTTTTGTACGAGATTTTATAAATTTTCACTGGTTGTGCCATGTATCCTAGCCAAAACTATATCAAAAAGTCAATTGTGTCCACCGATCGACTCAGCACATCACTAGATTCATTACAACATCACTAAATGAAAAACTTTAGTCTTGTCTTGATGTTTTTGTCTTTGAGCGAGAAATCCCCACTGTGTTGTTGTTGTCCTTATTGCACTAATGTTTACATCGTTATGTGGGGTGGGCAATGTATTTTACTCATTTTTTTTTTTGGGTGGGATATCATCAAATAACTTCTCCCACTTTGGGTGGAGCAGGAGGGCGTGTCAGACTTTTACTGACTTAAACCCACCCGTGTTCCCTCAGTTGCCTGTGTGCCAAGGGCCGCGGTATCTCTTTCGAACAACCCGCACCCCTGGCAGATGTATTTTACTCATTACTAATTCAAAATGAATGAGAATTTTTCTCTATAATGTATTAGAGATATTAGTCAAATTATTAGTACATTGTTAGTGAACAAATTGTTTCATTTGACATCCCCAAGCGTCACTCGCAATAGTAAATAGTCTAAATTATGGCTTTTATGTGTTTTTTTTTTCAAATCTATACATGTACGAGATTTTGTACTGAAAGTACGAGATATTTGCATCCCTGGTACGAGAAAAAAAGTCCGGCATTTGGCAACCCTGCCCCAGCCATGCCCTATTTCGTAGATAAGTACTCTCCATAGGCCCAGGCCTAGGTCCTATGTAAAATGTACTCTGTGGTCCAGCCTACCGGCTCAACCGGCTGTCAATGTCAAAGTTGTCAAACTCATTCAATTGCCAAAAATTGTAAAGATGGGAATTCGTTCGTTACAGAAACCTAAAAATTAACGATTAATTTCAACAACTCCTTATTGTGGTGTGTTACAAAATAACCCAAACATCATTTTATGCTCACGTGTGTGTGTAGTTACAAATATTCTTGCAAATCTGGATGAAGAAACTATGATCGCTGCTTCTGAGCCTCTGGTATATTATTGTTTTAATTTTTCTTTCAATAGGCAACAGTAAACTGAATAATTCCTCATGGTCTACAAGAAGGCATCATAACGAGGAGTATGGAGTAGCAAAAATTCCATAATGCCAACGGCCACAACTTTAATGAGTATGAGCAACTAAGAACTTGAAAGACATTGCTTGGCTACATGATTTAAGTTTACATTAATGAACAGCATTTTCTACCATATTCTACTCTAAAAATGTTCTAAGTGTTCGAGGCTAATATGACAATCTATTTTATACACACCAAAAAACATTTCTCTACCACTATCTGTTTACCTACACACATTAAACAAGATTTAGAAAATAGAAAGGATAGTTGCACTTTGCTGGAATTACCAGTAAATATACTCATTAAAAGTTCTTTACAATGCATAATTATTATTGTTAAGATAGTAGGAAGTCACTAGTGAAATTATCACACAGTTGCCAAAGCATTCAGTGCCGTTTTCATTGCTAAACAAATTATTGCCATGTGACAGTCTGCCGTTTGATTATAAGCTTTTTTGGATCTCTGAAAGATTATTTTCAAAAAGTTCTTGTTTCATTATGGTGTAAAAACAAAGTAAATAGGTGCTTAGTTTATAAAATCTCCAATTCCATTTCTCCAGGAGTTTGTGCCACACGGTAGAACAGTGCTGGCCAGGCACCCAGGTCAGATCTACAGCAAGCACAACACATCAGCGTCGGAGAACTCTTTGCTATACAAGCTCACCAACTTTGCCATCAAAGATGAGAGCCTGCTCGAAGCACGGGAGGCAGAGGAGCAGGAGTGGTGGTGCATACGGGAGGTTTATTATAGGAGTTGTGATGGTTTGTACTTTGAAGTAATGTTTAATGTTCTTTTCTAGGTAACTGAATAGTTTTTGCTTCAATTTGGTTACTTTTTTAAAACAAAGTCTAAAAAGGTAATCCAACTAGGAATATAAAATACAGTTATCAAGTCAAAACTCACAAGAAAATAGAATTGATTTAAGTTGCCTTTTCCAAAAGTTAGTTTTGTGTGGAGAAGAATGGGCAAGAAACTCCACAGTTATTCTTTTAAGACATTCAAGTTTTCCATGAGGTAAAAACGGGATAGGTGAAATCTGTTATTGTTGTATAATGGATAGCTGCAAAGTTCTTAACAATGTTGAATATTGGTTGTGATGTTATTGGCTTTACTAAAATTGCAATGTGTCAGGTGAAAAATCAGGCATTAAAAAAGACTTTTTAAAATGATTAAATGGAAATGGCGTCTATACATAATTATAACAAAATAGTAATAAACAATTGTAGTCTGTTCGTCTGGATCTATGTTCTCGATTGGCGCAAATACGGCTGAATGGATTTGGATGAAATTTGCCACAAGGATAGTTTATTACCAGGATTAACACATACAGTTGTAGTCATATAATTAAGAATGATTTCATGTTCCAGCATTTTTATTGAATACATGTTATGTGTAGTTATGTGTTCCTTTTTAGAAGTAACTAGTTATGTTATGATATAGCCACATGAATAGAGCATACGGGGTTAGGAATATAGAATTAAATTGCTAACAATTTTTTTCTCTATAGTGTCAAATTCAAATAGTAATGAAGCTGGACAAATAATTAAGAAAGATTTATTAAACTGCTTGAGAATTTTTTATATGAATATTAGATTAAATAAAAACACATTAATGCAAAGTGCGTAAAGAAAAAAGCAATTTAATACATGTTAAACTAAAATTAATAGTTATTAGCATGTCCACGGCTTTTAATGACTGCTTTACACCGGCGAGGCGTTGACTCTATCAATTTTTGACATCTCGCAAGAGAGGTAGAGTTCCATTCTCCTAAGAAAACGTAGTACAGCTCTCTTCAAATTGCCACACTGTTGATTTGAAACCTTTTTTTTTATTTCGCACCAAAGATACTCTATTGGGTTTAGATCTGGGCTGTTAGCTGGCCAATCTAAGACAAAAACTGATTGCGATGTGAGAAATTCCTTAACGGTGCGTGCAGTTATGCTTTGGATTATTGTCTTCAACATAAGGTAACATTGTTTCTTCCAGTATCTTTTTTGTATTGGAATTGATCCATGTTTACTTCTATCAGCTTAACATGTCCAACACCATTTCCAGAAAAGCACCCCCAAATTTTCACATTTCCCCCACCATCCTTTAATGTCTTTGGTGTACTTTGGAGGGCGTTGTACATTTCGTTTTCCATCAAAACACACCCTGTTTATTTTTGTCTCGTTAGAAAAAGTATACTGTCTAACTGTCCAGTTTCCATACCTTCTTGAAATACAAGCCGGGCTATGGCTCCTTTTCAACATGGGCACCTTCCTTGCTATCCTTCCGTGCAACTTTTCTTCTATAAAACGCCTTCGAATAGTGTGTGCAGAGATTGCTGAAGAGTTGTTTTCACCAAAATTTTATTTTCTCAGATCATTAGACCCTTTAAAAGGATTTTGTTTTGCGAAACGAACGATATTTCGATCATCTCGACGAGATAACTTTCTGTTTAGGTCCACGCGGCACATTTGAAGTAGTTTGATACGTGGCAAAATGCTTCACATGCTTCGCATGGAATACCATCGTTTTTGAGCAATTCAAATGGTTCTTTTTTTTTTTTGGGTGGGAAGTCATCAAATGACTGCTCCCGCTCTGGGTGGAGCAGGAGGGCATGTCAGACTTTTACTGACTAAAACCCACCCGTGTTCCCTCAGTTGCCTGTGTGCCAGGGGCCGCGGTATTTCTTTTGAACAACCCGCACCCTTGGCAGGCATCGGCCCTTGCGGGCCCCATCAGTTGTTGCTGACATCTCTTTGAGGCGCGCGTGAAACACAACGCGCCGTCGACCCGGGCTTGGTCCTTACCGGACAGCGAGCTACCCATTACTCGCCGTCCGCAAGCCCGCGCCTACGGTGGCTGGGAAGCAACCTGGGATTCCCGACGCCCAGGGCGTCTCCTGCGAAAGCTACGGCCGTGAGGGCGCATGTACTGCCTCTCCCTCACGTGCGCCGCCTCCCTCTTTGCGAGCATCACTGCTTCGCTGAAGAAAGCGACGGCTAACCGTGCACTCTCGGCAATTCAGATGGTTGGCTATCTTTTTATAGGACCAATTCTTCTCGCGAAGTTTTATTATTAATTCCCTTGTCGATTTATCACAACTTTTATTTTTCCCCATTGTTTTTACATTAAGCAATCACCTATAAGACTTTTACAACACTAAATGGCGCCAAAATTATACGAATAGTGACCTACAATACAACCACAGAGTGTTCTCTATTAAAATAATAAAAAAATAAACGATTCAGTGTTCTTTATCCATTTATTTTTAGCCAATCATGTGTATCAACGAATGTACCGCTGGTATGGAAAAGTTTTGCGATACCGAGAGAAGTACAAAAATTACATGTTACACAATAGTTATACTTATTAGTTTGAAAAAACTTCCCTTTTAACAAGCGTTTTTAATTATATGACCACCACTGTATACTTTTAATTGCGGTAGTACGTTCGCGTATTTTTCGACATCCACGCGGGCGAAGCTGCAGGCAAAAGCTATTTTTAATCAAAGTTAAAGATTCCTTGAGTACTCATTCACAACTCTCAACTCACTGTATACCTACATTAAAAAAATCGTTTTTTATAAAAAGGGATCGTTTACAATAAATACCTTAACAACTAAAACAGAGCACAGTTGCTAATTTGCCTTGACATTCTATGATATTGGCATAGAATGTAGGTATACAGTTTACATTCTATGCCAATACTCGATTCTGTCAGCTTTAGCTGTAAGTCTCCCATGTTATTTAAATAAATAAATATCCTTTTTCTACTTATATTTCAATAAAGTACATGTGTATCACGATTGGCAGGATAGTTTGCTAATTCCGCACTAATAAAGAAGTATGATGAGATTTGAAGTTTTAATTGCGATTTTTTTAAATATCTTTCGCAGACTTCGAAGACGAACCCCAGCAGCCAAAAGACTCAAAATACGAGTACAATTCCGAATCCTTCCGTGCACCAAGTCGTCTCAAGAATGACTTCAACATTTCCATCAAGTCGGAACTTATCAGCGGGATGAAGAAAATGGACACTGAAGGCTTAAACTCTGCTGGCCCCTCTCGTGGTGGTAGCGCGAACAGTTCTAGCAATATGTCCAAGAAGTTTAACTTGACTTCTGGACCCAGTAAAAGTTCGAAGTCTGCGATAAATCCGAAAACTGATAGCTCCTATGAGGAAGAATTGTATGTTAAGGGGTGTACTGCTGTTTGGTCGAAAGGTAAGAAAACTAATAATTATAATGTCTTGATATCGTAATAGCGATATCTCTGGAGATACGTTCCCGCCGCCCCCCGTATCCCTAGTGAATACATGACTTAACTTACTGTAATTCTGAGACAGACCTGGGCAGTCTTGTACGGGGTAGAATTTTTTTAATGAAAACGTATGCTTCTACATTAACTTTTTTGTTTATTTCCCATTTTTCAGGCCTCATTTCAACTCCAGCAACAAAGCTCTCAGATCCAGAGCACAGAGAAACTATTGCCTGCTACACCATAGAGAACCCCATAAAACACGCAGCTTTTTGCAAATTTCACGTTGACATCAAGAACACCATGCTCATAGATGCTTTGAACACCCAAATAGGAGACGTGAAGAAAAACATAAAGATTGAAGATACAACAGAACACATTCAAACCAAAACCATGCCAGCTATTTTGTTGATAGACAATAAATGCATGAAAGTATATGAGAATGAGGGACGGGAATACATAACAAGTATCCCATTCCAGGTGAAGAAAGTCTGGCCAATGAGATATGGAGTTTTGTTAGAAAAGGATGCAACTCCGTTGAGTCAAAACCCTGTACTACCAAACTCCTTTTTAAAGTTCAACGATTCTCAAAACAGTACTTTTTCGAAGTCAAAGTCCAATTTTCCCTTTAACATGAGTTCTAAGATTCGTCAGGAATCTATGTCTGGATTTGACCAGGATGTTTCTTTGCCAACTTGCTTCTCTTTAACTCATCCTCTGGATGAGGTTACTCCTATTCTGATGAAGTCTCCTTCACAAGGCCTTCAGTACTACAATGACGGTGATACGCAAATTATGTTTGTTAGTTCCAATCCAAGTATTATTTTACTATATGACTGGAAATTGGGAACTCATTCTCTATGGAGAATCAGAAAAACCGTCAGAGATGAGTGTTTGTCTATGTGTCCAAATATTAACTCAACAACAACAGTCTTCAGTCAATCTTGTGACTACATTGGCAGTCCGATGCAAAGCCAGAGGAATGTCACCAGCTGGGTAACTGGATTAGGCAGTCCATACCAATCTAAGAAGATGCCGACCACTCCTACAATGTCTCGGTCCAGAATAAACAGTCCGATGGCCAATGTGTTCCACCAACAAGGTTTATCACCTCACGCTTCCATCGGCCAAGCATCCTACACTTCAGTGATGGCTAACAATGGCCCACAGAACCCTCCATCATTACCTTTGTATCCTGATATTTGTCTTGACCATATTTGGACAGAAACTCAAACTATACGGAGAGATCCTATTGAGTCTGCAAGTGACATGAAGACATTCCTACATACTGATCTAGTTGGTCACAACTATTTATGTTATATTGTGAAAGTTGGAGGTGTAAGTAAGTTGCAGATAGTGAGGTTGCAACATTCTCACTCACTCGGTCAGACATCTAAAACGAATCTGATGGTTGGGACAGTTTCAACCGTGTCGGCTAAAGATGCTGTGGTGTTGCAACATTTGAATATGATCGCGTTGATCGATGAAGCTGGGAATATTATATTGCAGTCTGGGAATTATGTTGTTGGGAAGGTAAGTGTGCTATTTTTACTCGAAAAAAAAAACAACTAAGCTATAATTTTCAGCTTAAAATATGAAGTCTAAATAAGTAGACTTAATAGTCTACTACTTTAGTCCTCAAAAATCTAAATAAAAAAGTCATTTATACAATTAAGGCTGAGAATCAGCAGTTTTCGAATGTCAAAATTACATAAGTCAAAAATATAGAAATACCTTTCAAACATTTCCATTCAAATACATACATCAATCCTGTAATCCCCGGCAGGTTAGGCAGAGTTATACTGATAGCCATACAATTCGCCAGTTATGTTTCAACCATGCACAAATTCAGGCTTCGAGCTGCTATTGAGTAATTCCTTATGAGAAGACCAAATAACACTTTGCCTAATCGGAAATTGACCTCAGGACCGACTGCTCAGCAGTAGCGCTTGCGACCAATATACCAACGAGGTTGAATTAAAATAAATAATTTGACTTTTAACAGTGAATCTTTTATGACTATCAAAAATGTTTCGATAAAACTTTTCTAAGTTACTTTTCCCCAGGTCCACGTCGGCGGCGTCCTAGCCCGTCTGATAGACTCGCCGTACACCAAGCGAGCCACCTTCCAGTCCCCATTTCCTCGCCGCAGCAGCCTGTTACCAAGCAGATGTAATGAAACCTCCAACTTCGATGATTCGGCCTTGCATCTCCTGTCGCCAGTGCCTCATACTTCCGCGGCAGCTAGGATTGAGCAGAAAGAGAGCTTAGGTGAGTTACACTTATTAGGGCCTTACCTTAACGTTAATAAGTCAAAGGAAAACAGATCTTAGAAACGTAGCAGTAGGATTTATTTTTACTTGCGAGAAAGTGGCTTCCGAATACGACAAATCTGTGTCATATTATTTCTTCTCCCTACTTTAGTTGACAAGACTATAGTTGATTTTCAGTCGTTGTTCCAGCCCTTTTGCCACCACTCCAAAACGGCGTGCATTTGTTTCTCAGCACAAGCTAAAATGCAACTAATGTTTTAGACATATAAGACTCAATTTTTTTTTGTGACGATAAGGTTCATAATAATTTATCAAACACTTTCTTTCATTCTCAGGTCTATGCGGACTTTGCGACGCATCCGGTTCCCGTCTGACCCTGCAGTTCGAAGCAGGTCCAATGTACCGGATATCGTTGCCGCCACTCACTTGTTCCACGCTAGTCACTCGATGTTATACTGCCTTGAGAGCGATTCTGCCCAAAGATGTTACTATGCAGGTGAGCTGTTTATTTTCTCGAGAACGAAAAGAGTCATTTGGCCAAAAAGCTCTTTTAATTTCAAAAGTAGAAAAATACATCCTTTTATTAATTTGTAAACCATTTAGGCATTTATAGCTGCTAATCATTACTCTCTGGAATCTGTCAAGCAAATCTAATACCACTCACATTTTGAAATAAATACTGTCTTCTCTGCTAAAATCACCAGCTCATTGTATCACCCTATGTAAGTTCTACATTTACATTCGTAATTTATATGGTGAGTACGGTGGCGTACCTAGGGGTCAGGGGGAAGCCGACAATTTCTTGTGATAAAATAAAATATTACCGTGTCGCCTGGTGTTTATAATAAAGAGTATTTTATCTATCTATTTAACATCTTAAACAGATGAAGTACGTTCAATTTTCTACCATCAAGTAATCCAGAATTATCGCCGGCTGCCCTCGTATATAATAAGTCTCCACAAACTACAATAAGTTTGCTAGAAATCTAATTGTAATTGTCTTTCTTAGGTAATAATAAAATGGTACGGCGTTCGCAACGCTCCAGGCAGCCAAGACCTAACTCCGGAACAGGAATGGTCAATGTTTTCGAATCTTCTTCTCTCCCTCATTGGCTACGACGTCGAACGATTACACACGAAACAGAGCGATGACGGCATAGACCATGCCGAGGTCGCCACGAAAAAACAAAGAACATCTAGCGATGGGACCCAAGACGACTGGGAGTATCTCCTAAACTCCAAAATGCATAAAGCTATAGGACATTCGTTAACAATGCTGAAACTACCCAAACCTAGCTCCGATGGATATCGCAAAGGAAAACGCACAAGCTTAGAAGCTGCCAAAGCTAACTTATTCAATACAAATTCAGTCTTATTTCCTTATGTTTTACAAGTGCTATACTCATTACATTTGGTCTACGAAGAAATTAAACTAAATACTCTTTTGTGGAGTAATTTGAGGCCGCTATCAACCTTTTTGTATCAATTATCGAAAGATTTGAAGCTTGATGCGTATGTCAATCATTACTGGCTGGATTTCCCTACGGATTTGAATTTGGAATATGAAGACGAGTCTCAGATAAATGAGGGTAGTTTGAAGAAGTTGGGTCAGCCTGTGTACTTTAGTCGGAATCCTCCGAATGTGTATTCGTATTTGAACTCTATGCTGAAGGATTTGGATGTCGGCTACTACCCATATTTGGCTGGGGTTAATAATATGTCCAGAGATATTATTGAGGTATGTATTTAGTCTTTTTTTTTTTCATAATTTACATTTTGTCACCCACATTAATAATTACAAAAAAATGATTCTGATTATAATTAAAAACGTGTGTGCTAGTAGCTTGAAAATTATTACTAACACCAGAAAAGTAAATGTCCCCATTAACTTATCTTGTGTTGTAGGTCGGGCAAAGCTGTAGATGGCATGACTATAGCTAGGTGCCTACAGCCTGCAGTAATTTGACATTTCGTTCATTCGTTCCATTTCGTGTTCATTCTAGAGTTTCGTTTTATCTCAGTATTTCGTTATTTCAATAATTTAAATCACATATAAAAGTTCCTGAATTTTAAACCTTAAATATTCCCTCCTTTTAATCACTTTCTTCAGAATGTTTCCAACATAACCTCGAACTCTGTTATGTTTTTTTTTAAATCTCTACAATTAGCATTAAGGGGCAAGCGCAAGGGAATCCCGCGAAATTCAAATGTTCTTGAAAAAAAAAATTGTTTTTATGACTTGGACTCTTATTTGGTCCGTTCTGCATGGGGGAACATACAACCTACCTGTAAATTATAAAAAAAATGTAAGAATTTTTTTAATTTCACGGGGTACTTTAGCGCATCCACCTTAAAAGATTATTTTAACCGACGATGTAATGCAATGTTATTAAAGCCTTTATTCGTTTCCAGATCCTAACAACCGTGGGTTGCGGACGATCCGCCGGCATACAAACTATTTCAAGCCGCGACACTGTGACAGCTAGCAGTACTCCACGCGTCAGACGAGACAACAACGACCATTCATCACCTTACTGCCAGGCAGTCATCATGGCGTGTGATAAAGGTAAGATATAAAGAACATGTACAGTAAGGAATCATAAGTGCACTAGCATGCTAAGAGTTATATTGTTTCTACCTACAGCTGGTGTATAAGTGATGTATCAACACAGAACGCACACCTTAAAACTCACACACTGGCGTCGAATGAAACAAAAATATAGCATCGCACAGAGTGCGTAATTACGCATTACCTTGGTCGGTTCATACCATTGTTAAAATTCTCATTCTCCTGTCAAGTTCCGATAGCTCGTAGCGTATCGTCTTGGATTAAGAAACTCGTAGGTCTGGGTTCAAATCTCGCGATGAGACTTTTATTTTTCTTTTCAACAATAATCTTCATCTATTATTTTATTATTCGATAATTTAATAAACAAGAATAATAATGTAATCATTATTTTTTAATACTTATATTGTTATTTAAATAAAGGATTAAGAATAAAAATGTTTAATAAGTGATTACATAATGTTTATTCGTTATATTTTATAAAGTATAACCATAACTAATAATACATTTTTGCTAAAAGTTTATTTTCTCATAAAGAACAATTTATTGAAGTAAAGTAGCTAATTGGTGAACTATTATATTCAGGCTTAAAATATTGTATCCTAGTAATATAATAATATTGTGCTGTAATTACTACTTTGTTTGGGTACTCTAAAGAAACCACAATAATCTACGCAACTCTGCCCACTTAGATATAACAAATGGAGACGCGTTGTCACAATAAAATTAGATGACTCAGTAATACTACTTTTATTCTACTGCGAGTGAGGTCGTTCTATCTCAAACCGTGAAGTTAATAAATCGCATTTAATAGGACTTATTGAGGTTATAGCGTATTCATTTTCATTACGAAAACAAGATTGAAACTAAACTTCAAAATAATCCATACTACTTACGGATATAACACAATATTATTTGAATATTATTAAAATCAATAAATATTTGTTATTTATAATTTAATGATTTTCCGTTAAATATGGTTTTTGAACTGGTTTTCGATGATGCAAACCTTCCGCGTGGAGTGCACGGTGCACGGTTCGTAAACACGTGTTGAATAATTCGGCAAAATGTCTTGTCGTTATGAAACCACTTCTTTCATTATCACTGAACATGTGCTGTCGCTGTGCCTCTTTTATAAGCTGGGGTCTTCCACTTTGCATTCGACGGGCAAGTTTAACCCTCTTCCTCATAATATCTCTTCACCCACCGATTCAAAGTATTTCACTAAAACAAAAAAAGCGGTACTGTTAGGCTACGAAGCAAAATACATATTAATATGTATTACTATTTAGAAACAAATGATTTAAAATAGAAATTTCACATAAATATTAAGTAAGTATAATGTTATTTTCATCGTTCAATAATCTAGGAAATAAATTTACTTTGAAATCTTATTTTTTTTTTTTCTATTTAGACCTTATGATATTTATAAAACGTTTCAAAAAATAACTACAAGGATCAGCAGTTATACTTTAATTAGATAAATGTTTAGTAAAATAATTAAATCATAAAACTCACTCTCAGTCCGGTTTCATCACATATTTCTGATATATTAAGTCCGCTTTTAGCACACAATATCAACCAACACCGTTCTATTTAGTCGCGGTGAAGAGTCGTAAGTTAACTGCACCGTAATATCATTTAAATTTATTTAGATTTCTGTGGGTATAATCATAAAGTTTTACGAGTATAGTGAACAAAACGAACAGAACAAGAAACCATAGTCAAAATCTGTTGTAATTATAACTTTTAGTCCCTTTAACATCACTATAATAGTATAGTTAAATGGATTTCACTATACCTGTATGTAAAACTAGATTTCGCTATGTTTTCTTTTTCCTTTACTTACGCTATGGTGAATCTCTAATAAAACCGTTTTTGTTAAAAGTACTTTAATCGTTTTAATTAATAAGCTGTTTTTAAAACATTAAAAAAACTATCACCGCGCATGGGATTCGACCCCGCGACTCGCTACGTACAAACGCGCTAAGCCAAGTAACTGGTAAGCTATCATGCCATATACTTTAACGGTTGAATTTATGAAATACAATCATTTGTAAACGTATGGGAGTGTGTGTGTCTATAGTACAGAAATTACTTATTATAAGAAGGTCGTAAGTTAAACCGAAGTGTCAATCTATTGCTTTTTGAGATTGCTAGTCCACTTATGACCGCTACTGTACGGCATAGGGCGTCACAGCATTATGGTTTAGAATTATCGGCTTTTCAGAGCGCCGTATCTGCCACTCGTACAAATATGTGTGACAGTGCCTGTCTACAACTCCATCCGTCTCATTACAAAACGCGAGCTAACTTTATTCCTAGCCTAAAACTCTGATCTAGTTTTTGCATTACCAACTTTATTTCGATTTGGGTAAAGTTAAAACTACAAAAATGACACCTTAGCACCGGAATAAGTGGTCAGTTTTGTAAAAAGAACTGCATTTCTATACATATTGGGTTCTAATTAAAAAAACTGGCCTAGTGGTTTAAACCTGTTCTAAATACAAACTTTGTTTTGTAATAAGGAGGTATGTTCCTTATCAAAACCCGCTTACTAAAAGATTCTAATGATAGGATAGGATATTTAGGAAATTTCTTGCTCCCATCCCACTCCATCGCATCGCCTCGCATCGCATCGCCCGCCCGCGCTGTTTCCTTCTGCTTTGACCTTTTACTTTCTGCTCGTCTCCTAAGAGTAGTAGCGTGACCTACAAGTGTGATTTACAAGAATTCACTGACTGATAGTTTTAGAGATAAGCGCGTTCAAACAAACAAAAAAAAAACAAACTCTTCAATTTTATTATTAGTTTACAGGGTAATTTTTTAACCAATGCGCAAACTGTAACCATGAATTTAGCATATCATTCTAGACCCGTACCGTAGATTTTTTTTGTCGGTTATACAAAAAAAATTCTGCTGTTTCATAGAAAAGTGCAATACCTACGCAGTCAAATGTATGGTACAGCTGATTTTTTTTTGTATAACCGACAAAAAATTTCAACGCTAGAGGGTCAAAAATGATATGCTGAATTCATGGTTACAGTTTGTGTACTGGTTAAAAATGTATCCTGTTTCGATGTGTGGTCTAATAGCAATCTCGCCGACTGACTAATCTTTTCACTAAGGCTCATGCCTTACTGTAAAGATTTTTTAGTTTTAAAACTAAAAAAATTTACAGTAAAAAACAGTCGAATTGACAAAGTATCCCTTTATAATATAACATCACACCGTTATTCCCCGAAAGATTAGGCAGAGGTGTCCACAAATATTGCTAAATCAATTTTCCTTGATTCAATTGGACGTAGTTACACAAAAAGGATCCAATCCACATGAAGTTCGTTCGTTCATGCGCTTTGGATTTGTATTGATAAAAAATATTTGATGTGGCTTGGTATCTAATAGTTGTAGATATGTTTAAATTTGTATTTTGTCACATGTATCTTTTTTGATATTAAAGATATCACCTTGAAAATGTTGTTTTGGTATATATCATTCAATTTTGGAAAAAGTGTAGATTGGAACCTTTTTGCGTAACTACGTCCAATTTTTTTGTTTTTTTTTAAAACGTTGCCCCACACTAAGAATTACTCCTGTATTGTGGGTGCGTATACAAACATTTAAATACACATACACAAACAGCCAGACCCGGAACAACTACTTGTAACCAATTGTTTCTCGTGAATGAACTTGGAATGAGCCCTTCCATCCCTAAGGCATAACTCTCCGCGACATGGACAACCTGCCGCCGGCGCTGGGCCTGCTGCTGCTGACCACCTTCAGCCGCTGCAAGAGCGCGCCGCCGGCCGCCTGGCCGCCCGCCGCCTACAACCTGGTCATGCGCGAGGACCTGGCGCACCAGGCCGAGGTCGCGCACACCATGAAGACTGCCTCGGATTATATGGAGTGTAAGCCCACGCCCACACAGACGTAATAAAATCGCGACGCGTTTTTTCCCGCACCGGATCTTCAGAGTTGAAAATCTAACACTGTGCTGAAACTCCCTCGCGCTGCACTCTGTTGGATTCTCGATGCTCAACACCGAGAGCTGATAATCCATTGCGCAAAAAAATCCCGCTGTTATTTTATTATGTCCCTCTGAACGTCGACTAAGTGACAATGTTACAGCTCAATGCTGCTCACACCGACATTTATAATCTGCCCAATATAACTGTAGGCTAGGGTCATACACTAAAGTATTATATTTATCGCGCTCTGTTCTCCCAATGTTATCACAAACATACATTAAACTAGCTGCTGCCCGTGGCTTCGCCCGCGTGGAAGTTGAAAATTGTCCCATGGGTACGCGCCACCGAGACAAAACGTAGCAGATGCACTCCTTATAATGTCAGCTATCTGCCAGTTTAAAATCCCGTCAAAATTGGTCTAGCCGTTTCGGAAGCCAGAACAAACAGTCAGATGAACAGACAATAGTTTTTTTGTTATAGGTACTTACCTTATATACTTTCATATGCATTTAGTAAAAAGCTGTTATTTTGACATTACAAACAGACACTTCAATATTATTTATTTGTATAGAATGTATAAATATTGCCTCAGTCATAGCCCTGGAAGTTCTGGAGAAAGACACAGTGTACACACTGGGGAGGAGACCAGCGGAGCCTATGAGGAGTCACCCTGAGGATGCTGACATCATCACTGGCATGGAACATCTAAATACGCAGTTACTGAGTTTGCTGTATCCAAGGGATCATAGGTAAGGAAATGGTCACTAAATCATCAAGTTACCAGCTATTTAGCTATTTTATTTTGAACAGTTCATACAAAGTTTCACCCCATGTTTAACCACTTAGGGAATGAATTAAAAAAAACGTCCTTAGTGCTCTTGCAAAATTTTGATTATGTATTTGTGCTTACATATTGTGGTGAGAAATTAAATCGAATGGGTCCCATTGTCAAAACTTAATAAACAAATTAAATGTTCATGATAACTATGTAAATATAAAATTGTTACCCGATCTTTTATAGGCCATTACTTTTGTGAAGTCATTTGGCGATTGTTTTCAACAGATATAGAAACTTAAAATTGCCATAGAAATTACATTATTTGTCTACGTAATAATAAAATTCCCATCGTAAACTTTTCAGTGAGTGATTCTGTTAATGCAATCTTGGAAGGAAAAATAAATTGTTATTTTATATGTTTTTTTCTGTCTGACTTGCTGCCGTTGGTCTTGATAAATATAAGAACACGAACAAAAATTACAATTTTTTTTCAGTGGTGTGATATTTATTCTCTAAAGATATAACCGGATCATTCTGTCTGTACATTCCATACACTTTTGCAGAATGACCGAAGTAACGAACCTGCTTCAATCTTCGATTCCTGTGACCATCAATCTGACGCAGCGACCCGAAGTGTCCGACCACGACTTTATTGAAGAACAGGAGAAGTATCTATTCGCTGTCAGCACTAGGACTATGGCGCTGCCGATAGCTAGGTGAGTGTAGTTTTATTGTTGTTTTACGTGAATCTAGCTTTTGCCCGTGGCTTCCTCCGCGTTAGTCTCGGCAATTAACCCACGGGAATTTACTACCAATTTTAATCAAAATTTGTTCAGTGGTTTAGGCGTGAAAATCTAACATAGAAAGAGTTACTTTCGAATCTATAATATTAGAATGGATTATGGGGAAGAGAGACTTATAAATCTTGTTTTTAAAATCAATAATAAAAACCGGTCAAGTGCGTGTTGGACCACGCACAGTTAATTGTTCCGTAGTTAGGATAAATGTTTACGCATGCACAATTGCACAGTATCGATTTTACCGACCGCAAAAACGAAGTTTTGTATTTCATAGTATATCTCGATAAAAACTATGACAAAGTTATTCACTGCGGTTGTAATCGAAAACATCCCATATCTCACAATGGGATCCAACAATGCTCCACACGGTTATGTGCATTGAATTTGGTTTTCCATTCCTCAGTAACATGAATGGGAAGTGCCACCCCTAATATTTTTTTCGTAATTTCTCTACACTATTGTTTAGCTATGATTGCACAGAATACACATTTTATCCGAATTTCATCGATATAGTGTCAAAAGTCTCAGAGTAAAATATCTGTTTGACTTTTGTACTGATGGACATGACGAAAATATAAGGGTTCCGTTTTTGCCATTTGGCTACGGAACCCTAAAAATGGCGTGGGTGTTGTGAATTAAAAAATGTTTGTAAATGGAGGACAAACATGACTGTTAGGTTATTGCTGCATTGGCTTCCTGAGATCGCAAGCGCAGTGGTTGAATATGTCCAGCCCAGCAATACTCAGATCCAGAACAATTTTATTAAAATGCACACATATGTTCAGAAAACATACCTTATTCATGTTTATTTTGTAGTGCCTAATTACGTGCTTTGATTTGATTACTAGAATAAATTAAACCTGAAATTCTTATTTCAGAAGTTAAAGTGGTTTTCTGTTTCGCAATTATTGGGGTTATTCTATAAATTGTAATTGATTTTTCAATCGCAATTTAATTATGAGATTCAAACAATAATTGTTTGTTTATACTTTTATGAAAAAGTTTTCGTTGAGCATGCGATCTTTGTAGGAGCCATTTACAAAGATACAAGGCTCAGCGGTAACGCTAGAAGTTCTAAAATCGAATAGTGGATGTTACGCATGGAGTGCATTTTAAATGAAATATAAGATTTTTGTGTCAAGATTTTTGAAATAATAATAATGTGGTGGTTATATAAGAAGGAGATATGTTTATAGCACGGCCATTCTATGGAACTGGTCGATAGTTAGCAACTACGTGTGAACTGTATCGTTTTGTATCGTGCAGAGGCATGGCAACTCTGCGCACAGTGCCGTGCCCCGCCACAGAGGCCGTGGAGGTGCCGCGCGTGTGCGTGTGGGGCCGCTGGCGGGGCCGCGGCGCGGGCGCCGGCGAGGCGGCGCCGGCGCTGGGCGCCTGGCCCAGCTTCCACAACGGGGCCGCCGCCGGCCTCGCGCTCGTGCCGCTGTCTGGGTTCACGATAGACTCCGAGTGGGTCATTTATAACAAGCCGAGGGTGAGTTGTTTGTTATGATGCTGTTCTTAAAAGTTATTGTTAATCATATATTTTTCTGCGAAAACTTCACTCGAAGACCCAAGCGCCCACAAAAACCTTTGGAAACCCTTAAATGATTTAATCGATTTTTAGTTCAGATGTCGTCAATACCTGAATATGTACCTTGATGTACCTATATTTTTGTTGTTTTTAAAACAAAGTCTATCGATTACTATACTATCGAAATAATATGATTGTAAATGTCAATTTACTGGCATTTTGAACAAATTTAGTTTGAATACTTACCTTAATGTCATGTATTTAAGGTGAACCTAGTCCACATTTTTCCCATACAAACTTCGGGAGTGTATTACTCTACTGTTGGACAATGCACATGAAAAATTAAACATGGTATGGTTTTGTCTCATTATTAATATTGTCTGTATGGAAACAGAATACTAAAATAAAAAGCCATTCAAAAGTTTGGAACCAACAAAGATTCGTTTTTCTTGCTAATTTAACCTAACTTTGGGCGATTTTTAGTAATAAAATAAGTTTAAAATGTGAAAAACCAAGTCGGTACCGACAAAGCTCAAATATCGAAAAGTTTAATAAACTTTATTGCTTATTGATTTATGCAGTGGTTTTTTCATAAAACCCGATCTTCCGAAGGGCTGTTCTTAATTTTTTTCCCGCCTGTTGTACTATAAATGATCCTGCATCTTACACAATAATTTTGTGCGTGTAGACTAGCGTTTAACTGCTCATCCCTGATACTACCTCTGTCGGACACGATGCCTGGTGAGACAGCGTGCTTTTTAGCCAGGCCCATCAGTGAGTTCGAGCCCGCAACTAGGTTCCCCTTAAGGTGAACCTAGTCCACATTTTTCCCACACAAACTTCGGGAGTGTATTACTCCACTGTTGGACAATGTTCATCAAAAATTAAACATGGTATCGTTTTGTCTCATTATTAATATTGTCTGTACGGAAACAGAATACTAAAATAAAAAGCTATTAAAAAGTTAGGAGCCAACAAAGATTCGTTTTTCTTGCTAATTTAACCTAAATTTAGGCGTGTTTTAATAATAAAAGAAGTGTAAAATCTGAAAAACCAAGTCGGTACCGACAAAGCTCAAATATCGAAAAGTTCAATAAACTTTATTGATCATTGATTTATGCAGTGTTTTTTTCATAAAACCCGATCTTCCGAAGGTCTTTTCTTATTTTCTGATGCGACTGTTTTACTATAACTGATCCTGCAGCTCATTCAATAATGTTGTGCGTGTAGATTTGCGTCTAACTGCTCATCATTGATACTACCTCTGTCGGACACGTTGCCTGGTGAGACAGCGTGCTTTTTAGCCAGGCCCATCAGTGAGTTCGAGCCCGCGACTAGGTTCCCCTTAAGTGTCAAACCTAATTTTCGAATCGTGAATTTTTTATGACAGCTTTTATAAGGGCAATTTCATAACTTTTCCCACTCAACAGGGCACAACAGAAATGTCAACGGAACACGCAGGCTTTCTCATGGCGTTAGGACTGAACGGGCACTTGCGAGACATGCCCTTCATGAACATATACGAATATCTTGTCAAATGTAACGAGATGATCAGTGTCGGACTACTGTTGGGATTGGCTGCTACCTACAGAGGTAACCAAATTATAAAAATAGCGAATTAGCCTGAAATCTTCATCTTCTGAACACACTCGCGATCACAATATCTTCATCTTTTTAATACAATAGCAATCATAAAAGAGTCAGTTTGTTCGACGAAAGGGCAAGAACACTCGTCAGAATGAATACAAGAGAGCAGCCGTAACCAAGATACTCTGTTAGGGGAAGAACGTCCGCAAAGTTTATTGCTTTGTTTTTTTCTATATTAACTTTTTATATTTAGCACGCTTCCCTGGGGAACACTAGAATGCACGTTGGCTGGTTCACTACAATATTCCCCAAAGAACACTCTGCGTTCTTTTACAGAGGTATCAAGTAAACTAGACCTAAGCATCGCCACGAACTCCCAGAAGTGACATTTTCTTGATCGTATTATATAAAATTTTCCTGGAAATCATATCGAAGGCGTAAAGAAAGAAAATGCACACAAAATTCTCACATATACAGTAGACCATAGGCTTAAAAATTACACAATTTTTGTTAAAAATGCGTAAAACATTCTTTGTACCACTATTTCCTCTCTTAGGAACAATGGACGTCCAAGCCACTAAAATGATGAGCATTCACTTGGAACCCCTACTTCCGCCTACTTCCATCGAGCTGGACATCCAGCAGAACATTCTAGTGGCTGCACTGTTAGGCGTGGGCCTGATATACCAGGCCACTGCGCACACGCATTACGCCCAAGTGTTATTGAATGAAATTGGTGAGTAGTATATCTATCTATCGATCTATCTATTTAAAAACATTCTTAAAATCAAATTCAATCATTCATTCACTGACAGCAAACGCACAGCGTAAACCACTGGATAAAATAGTTATGTTTTTGGAACGAATTTCTTTAACGCAGGTTGCAGTAATCTGAGTAAAATTGTAGAAATTGAGCCAACAAACACGGGACAAACTGAGCCCAAAAAGAAACGGATTTTTGGCAGTTTCATCAGCTACATGATTTTCTGGGGTGCTCCAAGATGATCACAGCAAAATTGTTCAAATTTTTCGTCATGGGTTTCGTTTTCATGGCTTTCGAGGGTGCTAAAGCCGATAGTGGGGTCAAAATGAAAATTCAAGATAGCAGCTGCAAAAATGTTAACAATTTTCTTCATATCTGTCGTTTTCATGGTTTTTGAGGGTGCTGAAGCCGATAGTGAGGTCAAAATAAAAATCCATTATGGCTACAAAACTTTCCACTGTTTCTTTTTCTTAAAACACGTAACTTTCCAGGCAAGCCGCCCGGACCCGAGATGGAGAACTGTGTAGAACGTGAAGGCTACGCCCTGGCCGCGGGGCTGGCACTCGGCCTGGTCATGGCAGGCGCGGCGCGCACTGCGCCCGGCGCCGCGCTCACGCAACTGGCGCACAAACTGCGCACCTACATGCTGGGGGGCGACAAGCAGCCGCTCACTGGTGAGTGTAGATATGTGTACAGATATGTGTACAGATACACTGCGCCCGGCGCCGCGCTCACGCAACTGGCGCACAAACTGCGCACCTACATGCTGGGGGGCGACAAGCAGCCGCTCACTGGTGAGTGTAGATATGTGTACAGATACACTGCGCCCGGCGCCGCGCTCACGCAGCTGGCGCACAAACTGCGCACCTACATGCTGGGGGGCGACAAGCAGCCGCTCACTGGTGAGTGTAGATATGTGTACAGATACACTGCGCCCGGCGCCGCGCTCACGCAACTGGCGCACAAACTGCGCACCTACATGCTGGGGGGCGACAAGCAGCCGCTCACTGGTGAGTGTAGATATGTGTACAGATACACTGCGCCCGGCGCCGCGCTCACGCAACTGGCGCACAAACTGCGCACCTACATGCTGGGGGGCGACAAGCAGCCGCTCACTGGTGAGTGTAGATATGTGTACAGATACACTGCGCCCGGCGCCGCGCTCACGCAGCTGGCGCACAAACTGCGCACCTACATGCTGGGGGGCGACAAGCAGCCGCTCACTGGTGAGTGTAGATATGTGTACAGATACACTGCGCCCGGCGCCGCGCTCACGCAGCTGGCGCACAAACTGCGCACCTACATGCTGGGGGGCGACAAGCAGCCGCTCACTGGTGAGTGTAGATATGTGTACAGATATGTGTACAGATACACTGCGCCCGGCGCCGCGCTCACGCAACTGGCGCACAAACTGCGCACCTACATGCTGGGGGGCGACAAGCAGCCGCTCACTGGTGAGTGTAGATATGTGTACAGATACACTGCGCCCGGCGCCGCGCTCACGCAACTGGCGCACAAACTGCGCACCTACATGCTGGGGGGCGACAAGCAGCCGCTCACTGGTGAGTGTAGATATGTGTACAGATATGTGTACAGATACACTGCGCCCGGCGCCGCGCTCACGCAACTGGCGCACAAACTGCGCACCTACATGCTGGGGGGCGACAAGCAGCCGCTCACTGGTGAGTGTAGATATGTGTACAGATACACTGCGCCCGGCGCCGCGCTCACGCAACTGGCGCACAAACTGCGCACCTACATGCTGGGGGGCGACAAGCAGCCGCTCACTGGTGAGTGTAGATATGTGTACAGATATGTGTACAGATACACTGCGCCCGGCGCCGCGCTCACGCAACTGGCGCACAAACTGCGCACCTACATGCTGGGGGGCGACAAGCAGCCGCTCACTGGTGAGTGTAGATATGTGTACAGATACACTGCGCCCGGCGCCGCGCTCACGCAACTGGCGCACAAACTGCGCACCTACATGCTGGGGGGCGACAAGCAGCCGCTCACTGGTGAGTGTAGATATGTGTACAGATACACTGCGCCCGGCGCCGCGCTCACGCAACTGGCGCACAAACTGCGCACCTACATGCTGGGGGGCGACAAGCAGCCGCTCACTGGTGAGTGTAGATATGTGTACAGATACACTGCGCCCGGCGCCGCGCTCACGCAACTGGCGCACAAACTGCGCACCTACATGCTGGGGGGCGACAAGCAGCCGCTCACTGGTGAGTGTAGATATGTGTACAGATATGTGTACAGATACACTGCGCCCGGCGCCGCGCTCACGCAACTGGCGCACAAACTGCGCACCTACATGCTGGGGGGCGACAAGCAGCCGCTCACTGGTGAGTGTAGATATGTGTACAGATACACTGCGCCCGGCGCCGCGCTCACGCAACTGGCGCACAAACTGCGCACCTACATGCTGGGGGGCGACAAGCAGCCGCTCACTGGTGAGTGTAGATATGTGTACAGATACACTGCGCCCGGCGCCGCGCTCACGCAGCTGGCGCACAAACTGCGCACCTACATGCTGGGGGGCGACAAGCAGCCGCTCACTGGTGAGTGTAGATATGTGTACAGATATGTGTACAGATACACTGCGCCCGGCGCCGCGCTCACGCAACTGGCGCACAAACTGCGCACCTACATGCTGGGGGGCGACAAGCAGCCGCTCACTGGTGAGTGTAGATATGTGTACAGATACACTGCGCCCGGCGCCGCGCTCACGCAACTGGCGCACAAACTGCGCACCTACATGCTGGGGGGCGACAAGCAGCCGCTCACTGGTGAGTGTAGATATGTGTACAGATATGTGTACAGATACACTGCGCCCGGCGCCGCGCTCACGCAACTGGCGCACAAACTGCGCACCTACATGCTGGGGGGCGACAAGCAGCCGCTCACTGGTGAGTGTAGATATGTGTACAGATACACTGCGCCCGGCGCCGCGCTCACGCAACTGGCGCACAAACTGCGCACCTACATGCTGGGGGGCGACAAGCAGCCGCTCACTGGTGAGTGTAGATATGTGTACAGATATGTGTACAGATACACTGCGCCCGGCGCCGCGCTCACGCAACTGGCGCACAAACTGCGCACCTACATGCTGGGGGGCGACAAGCAGCCGCTCACTGGTGAGTGTAGATATGTGTACAGATACACTGCGCCCGGCGCCGCGCTCACGCAACTGGCGCACAAACTGCGCACCTACATGCTGGGGGGCGACAAGCAGCCGCTCACTGGTGAGTGTAGATATGTGTACAGATATGTGTACAGATATGTGTACAGATACACTGCGCCCGGCGCCGCGCTCACGCAACTGGCGCACAAACTGCGCACCTACATGCTGGGGGGCGACAAGCAGCCGCTCACTGGTGAGTGTAGATATGTGTACAGATACACTGCGCCCGGCGCCGCGCTCACGCAACTGGCGCACAAACTGCGCACCTACATGCTGGGGGGCGACAAGCAGCCGCTCACTGGTGAGTGTAGATATGTGTACAGATATGTGTACAGATACACTGCGCCCGGCGCCGCGCTCACGCAGCTGGCGCACAAACTGCGCACCTACATGCTGGGGGGCGACAAGCAGCCGCTCACTGGTGAGTGTAGATATGTGTACAGATACACTGCGCCCGGCGCCGCGCTCACGCAACTGGCGCACAAACTGCGCACCTACATGCTGGGGGGCGACAAGCAGCCGCTCACTGGTGAGTGTAGATATGTGTACAGATACACTGCGCCCGGCGCCGCGCTCACGCAGCTGGCGCACAAACTGCGCACCTACATGCTGGAGGGCGACAAGCAGCCGCTCACTGGTGAGTGTAGATATGTGTACAGATACACTGCGCCCGGCGCCGCGCTCACGCAACTGGCGCACAAACTGCGCACCTACATGCTGGAGGGCGACAAGCAGCCGCTCACTGGTGAGTGTAGATATGTGTACAGATACACTGCGCCCGGCGCCGCGCTCACGCAACTGGCGCACAAACTGCGCACCTACATGCTGGGGGGCGACAAGCAGCCGCTCACTGGTGAGTGTAGATATGTGTACAGATACACTGCGCCCGGCGCCGCGCTCACGCAACTGGCGCACAAACTGCGCACCTACATGCTGGAGGGCGACAAGCAGCCGCTCACTGGTGAGTGTAGATATGTGTACAGATACACTGCGCCCGGCGCCGCGCTCACGCAACTGGCGCACAAACTGCGCACCTACATGCTGGGGGGCGACAAGCAGCCGCTCACTGGTGAGTGTAGATATGTGTACAGATATGTGTACAGATATGTGTACAGATACACTGCGCCCGGCGCCGCGCTCACGCAACTGGCGCACAAACTGCGCACCTACATGCTGGGGGGCGACAAGCAGCCGCTCACTGGTGAGTGTAGATATGTGTACAGATATGTGTACAGATACACTGCGCCCGGCGCCGCGCTCACGCAACTGGCGCACAAACTGCGCACCTACATGCTGGGGGGCGACAAGCAGCCGCTCACTGGTGAGTGTAGATATGTGTACAGATGCACTGCGCCCGGCGCCGCGCTCACGCAACTGGCGCACAAACTGCGCACCTACATGCTGGGGGGCGACAAGCAGCCGCTCACTGGTGAGTGTAGATATGTGTACAGATATGTGTACAGATATGTGTACAGATACACTGCGCCCGGCGCCGCGCTCACGCAACTGGCGCACAAACTGCGCACCTACATGCTGGGGGGCGACAAGCAGCCGCTCACTGGTGAGTGTAGATATGTGTACAGATACACTGCGCCCGGCGCCGCGCTCACGCAACTGGCGCACAAACTGCGCACCTACATGCTGGGGGGCGACAAGCAGCCGCTCACTGGTGAGTGTAGATATGTGTACAGATATGTGTACAGATACACTGCGCCCGGCGCCGCGCTCACGCAACTGGCGCACAAACTGCGCACCTACATGCTGGGGGGCGACAAGCAGCCGCTCACTGGTGAGTGTAGATATGTGTACAGATACACTGCGCCCGGCGCCGCGCTCACGCAACTGGCGCACAAACTGCGCACCTACATGCTGGGGGGCGACAAGCAGCCGCTCACTGGTGAGTGTAGATATGTGTACAGATATGTGTACAGATACACTGCGCCCGGCGCCGCGCTCACGCAACTGGCGCACAAACTGCGCACCTACATGCTGGGGGGCGACAAGCAGCCGCTCACTGGTGAGTGTAGATATGTGTACAGATATGTGTACAGATACACTGCGCCCGGCGCCGCGCTCACGCAACTGGCGCACAAACTGCGCACCTACATGCTGGGGGGCGACAAGCAGCCGCTCACTGGTGAGTGTAGATATGTGTACAGATACACTGCGCCCGGCGCCGCGCTCACGCAACTGGCGCACAAACTGCGCACCTACATGCTGGGGGGCGACAAGCAGCCGCTCACTGGTGAGTGTAGATATGTGTACAGATATGTGTACAGATACACTGCGCCCGGCGCCGCGCTCACGCAACTGGCGCACAAACTGCGCACCTACATGCTGGGGGGCGACAAGCAGCCGCTCACTGGTGAGTGTAGATATGTGTACAGATACACTGCGCCCGGCGCCGCGCTCACGCAACTGGCGCACAAACTGCGCACCTACATGCTGGGGGGCGACAAGCAGCCGCTCACTGGTGAGTGTAGATATGTGTACAGATATGTGTACAGATACACTGCGCCCGGCGCCGCGCTCACGCAACTGGCGCACAAACTGCGCACCTACATGCTGGGGGGCGACAAGCAGCCGCTCACTGGTGAGTGTAGATATGTGTACAGATATGTGTACAGATACACTGCGCCCGGCGCCGCGCTCACGCAACTGGCGCACAAACTGCGCACCTACATGCTGGGGGGCGACAAGCAGCCGCTCACTGGTGAGTGTAGATATGTGTACAGATATGTGTACAGATACACTGCGCCCGGCGCCGCGCTCACGCAACTGGCGCACAAACTGCGCACCTACATGCTGGGGGGCGACAAGCAGCCGCTCACTGGTGAGTGTAGATATGTGTACAGATACACTGCGCCCGGCGCCGCGCTCACGCAACTGGCGCACAAACTGCGCACCTACATGCTGGGGGGCGACAAGCAGCCGCTCACTGGTGAGTGTAGATATGTGTACAGATACACTGCGCCCGGCGCCGCGCTCACGCAACTGGCGCACAAACTGCGCACCTACATGCTGGGGGGCGACAAGCAGCCGCTCACTGGTGAGTGTAGATATGTGTACAGATACACTGCGCCCGGCGCCGCGCTCACGCAGCTGGCGCACAAACTGCGCACCTACATGCTGGGGGGCGACAAGCAGCCGCTCACTGGTGAGTGTAGATATGTGTACAGATACACTGCGCCCGGCGCCGCGCTCACGCAACTGGCGCACAAACTGCGCACCTACATGCTGGGGGGCGACAAGCAGCCGCTCACTGGTGAGTGTAGATATGTGTACAGATATGTGTACAGATACACTGCGCCCGGCGCCGCGCTCACGCAGCTGGCGCTTCGTTTTGTATGGTGGCAAATATTTTTGACCGATTCAATAAAGTAGTAGATACTAATTTACATTGTCGCTATTACAACAAATAAGTAATAAAAAATAAAATAAAGAAAAAAACTTATGGGAATTAAGAAACGTGTTTCGGCGTATTCTTTATACAAAATTACTTAAAATAGTAATGTAGGTATGTTTAATTACCTAAACAGATTCAACTTGTTATAAAGCTGTCTTTTAAAAGTCATTTTTATTTAAGCGGTTTCTTTTTTACAAATATAATGTAATCTTACATCAATGAATTTTTCTATAATTAGTTTTTTTTTTCTGGGTGGGAAATCATCAAATGACTTCTCCCGCTCTAGGTGGAGCAGGAGGACGTGTCAGACTTTTACTGACTAAAACCCACCCGTATTCCCTCAGTTGCTGTGTGCCAGGGGCCGCGGTATCTCTTTCGAACAACCCGCACCCCTGGCAGGCATCGACCCTTGCGGGCCCCATCAGTTGTGCTGATATCTCTTTGAGGTGCGCGAGGAACAAAACGCGCCGTCGATCCGGGCTTGGCCCTTACTGGACAGCGAGCTACTCATTACTCACCGTCCGCAAGCTCGCGCCTACGGTGGCCGGGAATCAGTCTGGGATTGCTATTGCCTGCGGAGGCTAGGGCCGTGAGGGCGCATATACTGCCTCTCCCTCACGTGCGCCGCCTCCCTCTTCGCGAGCATCACAGCTTCGCAGAAGGAGGTGACCCTTGACCCCCAGGTCTACCCTTGCACTCTCGCTCCTTGCCATGGCCCGGATCAGGGCCGCACGCAAGAGATCGCCGCCGCTGATCGCCTCCACAAGGACACGGCGGTGCACCGCCAAAGCCGGGCAGACCTCCACCGTATCCTCTGGGCGATCTTCGCAATGGAAACTCCCGGGCGTTTCCTCTCGCCATATCCGAAACAACTGTGTACGGTGAGGACCTGCGTCAGGCGGAAGGTGAGGACGCCATGCCGCCTCTCAAGCCACTCCTCAAAAAGGGGACTTACCGCCGCTATCGTGGCGTGCCCAGGGTTTGCCGTAGTTGGATAAAAACTTCTAAACTATTATTGATGTATTTCAAATCTAAAAATGAATAATATATTTTAGCCCTTTAGATAAACGATTATTGTAACTTGTTTTCTAAATAATAATATTATTAAAACTTGAGGGCCTTGTGGC
This sequence comes from Polymixis lichenea, assembly GCA_949091785.1. NCBI lineage: Eukaryota > Metazoa > Arthropoda > Insecta > Lepidoptera > Noctuidae > Polymixis > Polymixis lichenea. The sequence continues at coordinate 21,978,190 of OX420943.1, read as the reverse complement.
TAAGTTATAACAGTTGCAAAGGTCGATCGATCAAGTTAAGCTACGCTTGCCGCTGTTGATCCGTGGATGGGTGACACCTTCTTTACATACCCCTCCGTGCCTCGGAAAGCACGTTAAGCCGTTGGTCTCGGCTGTCATTCGTGGATCTTTGACAGTCGTTACGGGCTGTCAGAAGCCCGAAAGTCTGACAACCAGTCTTACCAATGGGTATCGTGTTACCTAGTTACTGGGTTGTGGAGGTCAGATAGGCAGTCGCTCCATTTAAAATACTGGTGTTCAGGTGCATCCGGTTAGACTGAAATCCGACCCCAATATAGTTGGGAAAAGGTTAGGAAGAAGAAGTATTATTAAAACTATACCTGCTTTACTTAAACTTTGATACAGTTACTCTCTATGTTTTAAAATAAACTCCGTTGAAAAACTCATAAGCGTCGCGCTTTGATACTCAAAAAAAAAAATGAAAATAGAACTTTTCCATTTCTTGTATCCAGAAAATTTCAGGTTATCGTGTATTCCTCAAAAAACATACACTTTGATGTAAAATGCCTGTTCGTTATGCTTAAAATGGTACACTATAAATGAAGAACAATGATGATTTTCTCAAAATATCACCTTAACTGAGTTTTTCGTTGTAAGGTTCACAAAAAGAGAAGTACAAGCAAGGGTCGTTCGCCATCCGCGAGGGCGCCACCGTGAACCTGGACGTGACGTCCCCGGGCGCCACGCTGGCGCTGGGCCTCATGTACCTGCGCTCCAACAGCGCGGCGCTGGCCGCCTGGCTGGCGCCGCCGCGCACGGCCTACCAGCTGGACTACGTGCGCCCCGACCTGCTCATGCTGCGGGTCGTTGCCAGAGGTACTACATACTTTACTATAACTTAAGCTAAAACCTTATGTTAAAAGTAAATATTCAATGTAAACAGTAAGAAAAAAGTAGAAAATGAAAAAAAAAATTGGGTATGAAAAAAGAGAAAATATAATGAAATTTCTACTGGTGTCCTTTGTACTCTTGTAGTATGTAGTAGGTATTGGGTCACTTTTAGTCGCACCTTACAAAATACTAATACTGTGCCAATAACTTGAAAACCTATAAATACCTAGAAAAAGCAGTTGAATTACATTTATAACGTAAGATAGAAGTGTCTTAGAGCCCAAAGGCAATGTACAAATACATGGCGCAATTTCATTTAAACCGGGTCGTAGAAAAAACCCATCCATCAACATAGTGACACATACAACTTGACGACCGTGCCTACACGTGGCGAATAAGTTGTAGTTTTTGGTAGAAAAAACGTGTCCAAAGGGTTTTAAATTAAAAACGTCATTCACATCATTTTCTTTGTAGGTTCTTTTTGCATCTATGACACTAGATCCCGACAAATTCAGCAACATTGATGACAATTGATTTATTGAAATTATTTCAGTCTGAAGCTTTACAGGGCAAAACGTTACCTCATGTTTATCTAATATCGATTCCCATAATTTATCTCTACAACTTAATCCTATTCTTCAGGTCGCCATAGACCTGAAGAATAGGATTAAGTTGTTTTTTACAGCACTTGCTTTTTAAACCCGTTTTCTTGCTTAGATAATGTAATCATTCACATTATTTTAGGATTAGTGTTATGGGACAGTATAGAGCCAACTGAAGACTGGGTGGAGAGCCAGGTTCCGGCTACTATAAAACCGTACTGCTTCGTCAAACCGACTGAGGATAACATCGATTACGAAGCCATGAAGTGAGTTTGATAACACGTTTTATTTATAATTGAATCTTACAAGTAAATCTAAAACTTCTCGGATGTTAATAATGGTTTTCACTAACACATCCGTTCCGTGTGGTGCCGGACGTAAAAGTATTAGCACCATCCCATTTCTTCCCGTGGGTGTCGTAGAAGGCGACTAAGGGACTTACTAGAGAATGGGCAGCAGCATTCTCTATGCATTTTACCACCATACTGCGCTCGCCAACCCGCCAAGCGTGGCGATTATGGCAAATCCCCCTTTTGGGGGAGGCCTATGTCCAGTAATGGACGTCTTTCGGCTGAAATGATGATGATGTTGATTCACTAACACCACGTAGAGAAAAACTACCCTAAACAAATATCCAAGATATCTTTAACTATACGGGCCATTTTTAAATGTAAGTTATACTGTGTTTGAAGATCCTCACCGTCTTATTACAAACCGTGATCTAACTAACTCTAGTTCTAACTTAGAGCTCTTAGCCAGTTTTGACATGACCAACTTATTCCGATTTTGGTAGAATTACAACTTATCACCGGTCTAAGTTGTCAGTCTTGTCAGTTGTCAGTGTCAGTAAGTTGTCAGTAAAAAGAACTGCATTTCTGTACTGGGTTGTTAACTCAAAAACTGGCTTGGTGGTTTAAACCGATCTGAATAAAAGCTTTGTTTGTAATAAGGGGTTAAAGTTTTTAATATGTGTTTGGAATAAATGAAAAAGGAAAAGGGCCCGCTAAGTTCTTTCTAGCTCGTAATAACAGTTTTGGTGATTTCTTTTAACATCTTTATTTTTGTAAAAATTTAAAAGTCATTTATTCAAACTAGGTACGAACTAGGAATTTTGTGAACGTTAAAATTACATAGGACAGTTCCCCAAAAGTCCCGCCCTTCTCTACTTTCTAGTGCTTTCGCTGGGAAGAGCTGTCTGTTAATTTAGAAGAACTTGATGCTATGCAATAGTAGGTAAGTAATTAATATTACTGAATACAAAAAATAAAATAAAATTAATTGCCATATGTCAACTAGCACACGCCAATCTACCTGTCTATTTTTCCAGCCAAGCCTATTGCAACATAATAGCCGGCGCATGTTTCGCGATGGGTCTCCGTTTCGCGGGCTCCGGCGACGAAGACGCGCGGGACACAGCACTACACTACGCGCGACTGTTCATAGCCGTGGGAGGCAAGAGTGTGGCCGAACTAGCCGGCCGGTCCACGCTAGAGACGTGTCTGTGTGTCTGTCTGTTGGCTGCGGGCATGGTAAGTTAAATAGAAAATAACATAAAAAGACGAAAAACTACTTTTACGTTTTACGTTTTGGAAAAAATTGATTTTGTTTTTTTTGTTTGTTTCTTTTTGTGTTTTGTTTGTATTTGTATCACAAAGAATCATTTGCCCGTCAGATAATGTCAGGCCGCGGCGACCTGCACGTGCTACGCATCTGCCGGCGCCTGCGCGCGCGCACGCCGGCGCACGCGCCCACGGCCACCGCGCCCGCGCTCACGCACGGCGGACAGGTACTGGGTTGCTCCCTAGTTTTTACTTTTTATAATATTGTTTCTTCACTACACGCCTTCCGATGAGAGAATGCGTCCCTGACACCAATTGATCGGTTATTTCGCTTATGATTGAATAACTAGACGGGCTATGAACATGTCGTTAATTTGACGATGGCACAGTCATCGCCGCACAATGTGTTACTATGGATTCAGTACATAATTCTGAACCCCCTGTTGAAATTGTTAGTTAGTTATTTAAAAAAATGTATCATACATTTTGACCGCGTAGCTATGGTACTTTTTACGAAACAGCAGATTTCTTCTTTGATAAGCGCCTAGAATTTCTACGCTAGGGGTCTAGAATCATGTGCTGAGTTCATGGTTGAAGTTTGTGCGTAGATGTCCATGATAATGTCCAGGATGTAACTGTTTTATGTTTTTTCATTGCATGCTACTTAATCTCTCTGAAGCTTGTAAACTGATTTTCCTATGAAAATCTGATATGGACCTTCGGAGACAAAGTATGAAATACTTCTTTGCATAGACAGCGAAATCATCCGTGATGAATTCTATTACGTGTGACATTTACAATGCAAACAATCAATTAATTAACTTTAGATGAAGTACAAATATTGTTTTCACATTTGTAGAACAAGAAACATATTAATATATAAATACTATATTTAAAGTTCTTAATAACACTTAAGGTGGATGCGCTAAGGTGGCCTGAAATACAAATTTTCAATCATTATGAATCGTGTAACAGCAAAGAACTGGAATTACCGACATAGCTTGCAGAGTAAGCAGGTTGAAGTGGCAGTGGGTTGGCCATATTTTTTGAAGGACCGATGGCCAATGGAGCAGACGAGTCTTGGAGTGGAGACCGCGTATCGGCAAGCGTAATGTGGGACGCTCCCCAGCGACGATGGACCGACGACCTTAAAAAGGTCGCTGGGACAGACTGGATGCGGAAGGTGGAGGATAGTGTTGTGGCGCAGTCTGGGAGAGGGCTATGTCCAGCAGTGGACTGCGATAGGCTGAGTTGATTGATACGTGTAACGGTTGCGAATCATAGTTTAATCAACATTCTGCTGTTGGTTGCCTAAAAAAACATGACAGTGACCTGCAAATTGCAAAAATTTTAGAAAAAATTATTCGCGGCTGCATCTACTTTAAAGTAGTATAAATATTTATTTACTAGCTTCTGCCCGCGACTTCGTTCGCGTCAACTTTCTTGCTCCCCGACCCACCCCGTCACTCGCCTCGCCTGCCTGTGCGAGTACTTCGTATTCGTGGCTTTTTTCTCTTTGCTCGGCTCCTAAGGGTCTTAGCGTGATATTAGTTCGATAGTTTTTTTTTTTAAATTAAGAATAGGCTCACGTTTGATCTCCGTCTGTTTTCCACTTTCAGATGGCAGTCCACTGCACCATAGGCCTTTTATTCTTGGGAGGAGGCCGGGCTACGCTGAGCACGTCTCCTACATCAGTCGCAGCGCTGTTAGCTGCCTTCTTCCCTAAGTTCCCCACACATAGCGAAGATAATAGGTAATCCATAATCTTAATAGTATATCTGTTCAACTGTAATTTCAAAGTCTAAACTACAATTCAGAATTTTTGATAATTATCTAGTTTTGGCACAACAGACTCAGTGTCGTACATGATAAAGTTCAAATTCCATTGCAACCAAAATATCTTTAGGACCTTCTTCTAATAAATGGTCACTTTACAAAATCAACTTAGATAACGTAACTCTATTAGAGAGAGGTGAATAAATAAATAGTTGAGTACATGGATGGGCAATTTAAATCTCAGGAATCAAAGATCTGAGTTCGCATACTAATTTATCTATTTGCAAACTGATAAACAAGCAGGGAGCAGTGGTAAAGGCCGCGACATAAAAGTCGTATATACATAAAACGAATGAGTTGCTCAATTCGACTGATAATCCTAATCAAATAAAAACGAACTTAATTAAACCTATTCACAACTTAAAAAATGGCATGAAACAATTCATCCGTATCGCTGTCGACTGGTAATGTTCCCAAGAGACTGGCAGCATTACCACGTTGTATGGCAATGCTTAGCCGCTGGCCAAGGTACAAACCAGCCCTTGGTATGAGAATGAGTTGCTGGTTGAGAAATTGAGAATAGACAAGTTTCTATTTAGCTATGGTAGACTATTTTCTAGTACATATTTTAATCACTAGATAACGCCATCAGTATGAAGTAAACTAGTATTATTTTGATATTAATAAACATATTTTAATATATATCGTAGGTTCGAACCCAGTCAGGTGCTTTTATTTGTGTAAATAGTTTCATCGCCACTGCTCTAAAAACGGTGAAGAAAAACATCGTGAGGAAACTGGCATGTTCTAGAACCAAAAAATCCGAAGGCATGTGACATCTAACACCCGGGTCCGCGAGGTGGATAACAGCCCACTCCTACCGAGTGGAGGCCTGTGTCCCAGCAGTGGGAACGTTAAAGGCTGATTACGTAAACTGACAAAGCGTTTCTAAACATGTCAAGTGAATACGTCAAAAACTGTTACAGGTACCACTTACAAGCGTTCAGACATCTGTATGTATTGGCAGTGGAAGCGAGGTTGATACTACCCAGAGACATCATTACAGAGAAGCTTTGCTACGCGCATATACAGGTAATTTCATTATTATTTATACGTCATTAAAACCTTTATTTAAAGCCTTTGATTTATGTGACGATACCAAGCAAATAACTATTTGGTCATGATAGACGAAAGTGAAAAAAGTAAACCACATGAAATGCCGTATAATTGTTTGGTATTCACACACATTAAATAAAAAGCTTTTGGCTCAGTAATAACAGTCGGACGGATCCGTTGGTCCGTGGATGGGTGCCCATCTTTACATACCAAAACGTCTCCGTGTCTCGGAAAGCACGTTATGCCGTTGCTTCCGGCAGTCGTTCATGGATCTTTAACAGTCGTTACGGGTCGTCAGAATTCTGAAAGTCTGATAACCAGTCTTACCAAGGGCTGTCGTATTACCCAGTAACTGGGTTGTGGAGATTAGATAGGCAGTAGCTTCATGTAAAATACTGGTATTCAGCTGCATCCTATTAGACTGGAAGCCGACCTCAAACTGTTTGGTAAAAAGCTAGGCAGATTGATTGATGATTCACACATAATGAGTATCATAGCAGTTTAAATATTTACATAGTAAAACATTCTAGTAATCCCCCATCAATATTTTTCTTTAGTATTTACACACACTCACTCATTCACTCATTCACTCACTCGCTCACTCACTCACTCGCTCACTCACTCACTCACTCACTCACTCACTCACTCACTCACTCACTAACTAACTATACTTGTGGTTACCAAGTGTCCAAACTGAATGTGTATGTAAGTGCAGGAACTCTCGGTACTGTCCGAGACAATGGCGAAGTAGCAAATGCGTGTGCGTGAATTTGTTACATGCTATTCGTGTTAACGCGCACATTCACAGCGTATTTGTACACTTGGTGACCGCATGAAATGGGCACGTCGCTTCGTGAGTTAAAATTACTGTACCAAATGGTATAACGATCTTGTGCTGTGGCTAATTTGTTATTTTGACGCCAGAGGGGCAATTCCCGTAAGTTTAAGAATGTTCACAGCCTGATCTCAGTCTGTCAATAATACCTCTAGTTTGCCTGTATTTTGACAGGTTTTTGATATTTGACTGTCGCCGAGATTAGACTGTGACTAGATTTGGAAAGTTTTTAATAACGAGAATTTTCCTTCTGTTCGGAAGAACCTATTCAATAACTTGTAGAGTAAACATTAATAGACTATATTGAACTAACTCCTTCGGTTTTGCTCACAGGTTATCGACCTTAACAACGCAGTAAAAGAGATGAAGGCTCCCTGCATCATACCAGAACTGAACACGCTTAAAGAGGTGAAGATCAACGACCCACGATATTGGCCCATCACGTTCCAGAGAGACCGGAATTGGGATCAGTTGAAGTATGTATTGACCCGACCTATTGTTAGATATTCCTACTAGTGAACATAATGAAGTAGGGCATGGTACACAGAGATTTTTCACGACGGCTTATTGTTTATGGATCATAACTAGAGATCGGATAGTCGGATGCATATTTACCTAAAGTTGACATGTTGGATAATATGTTAATATATACACCGTGACATTTTAGTCGTCTTACAACGGTAGCCCACTTGCGGTAGCACACACAATGACTACTAATCATTAATATAAAAAAAAAATTGGAACACATGATTAAAAAAAAAATATCATTCACTAAGACGCTTCACGTAGTTTGAATCACCCTGTTATGGAGATGGCATTAATGATGGAATAATGGTAGGTAGGTAGATATCTTTTATCGTTTGATACGTAAACATTATTAACAGGGAGGGTGTTTCATAATTCTAAACCAACGTTTATTTTTCTTTGTACCTATTATCTTAATTAATGGTAAAAAAGTTTTAATCGCGCCTAGAGGTATTATACGACGGATACATTGAGTGGACTATCTTTGTAAGACGACTAAAATGTCACGGTGTATAATACGCTTTTGTATCGATTTTTTTTTTTTATTTCATTTGTTTTTTTTTTTGTTAATCTCTGATCATAACTTATTGGAAATATTTCAACCAAATTCAGAAAACATGTGAAATTAAAAGGTGATCAGCACTATCTATGAGGAAGAATAAAAATTGTTATTGAATTTAAATACAGTTACCTGTCAAATAAGTATACCGAAACTTATCTGTAGGTGATGAAACATGTCATACAAGCCAATTTACTAAGCAGTATTTAAAAGGAAAAATATTTTTGGGAGTTAAATAACGTACTCCGTTCATGTTTAATGCGTAACAGTTCCTTTACAAATTAATAAAAGAAAATATTGCGAAAAATTATGACACGGTAACGGATGTCCTTCAGTCTGTATCGGAAGATCTGGATTACAGTTGACGTCGATGACATTGCCAGCGTCAAATTGGCGAGCTGTGGCGCCAACTTATGTCTACAGTAAAAGATAAAGTTATTATTTCAGCTTGCTATCCTAAAATACTCCCAAGAATTAAGTATCATCCTTTATTGGAATGTTTTTTTTTATTTTTTCAGATTATTCCTCGATTATTCCTGGTGTATAGACATAAAACAACGCGCCGGCTGCCTCTCGTATAGCGACGACCCACAAGGCTTCCTCACCATATTGGCCCAAACATTAACCCTAGAAAACTCCAACATCTGGTCAACATCCGCAGACAACATTGACCTCTTTACCAACGATGATAAGGTCCAAAACTTCGTGAGGCAATACTTGGAGCAAGATGTCGAGCCGAATGTTTGTGCGGATTGTTTGGTATTATCGGATAAAAAGAAGGGGGTTAAAGATATGGTGTTAAATAGGCAGTGTCAGTGTAGGAAGTATACTAAGGATGAGAACGAACATTTACAGATGTTGGGCATGGTGACTTATGAGTGTCTTGTCAAAGATATTCTGTGTGCATTGCCGATTTGGACCACGTTTTTAAAGGTAAGATGTAACGAAATATATTATTACAAAATTAGCTGTTGCCCGTGACGTCGTCTGCGATCCAGAATAAAAAGTAGCCTATGTTCTTACCCAGGTCATGATCTATTTCTGTGTCAATTTTCATCCAAATCCATTGAGCCGTTGTACCTTTAAAACTTATCAAACAAACAAACTCGCTTTCGCATTTATAATACTAGTCATTTTATGAAAAAAGTTTTCAATCTGAGCTCTAAGCAGTATAAAACTTAATTATTATTATAATTACAGAAGTACTTACAATTTATGTGTTGATATCATATGGTTCGGGTAAAAAGGGACAGTAAAATGCTGTGCATTTTAGATGAAATACAGCAAAAAAATAAAAACAATAAAAGTATCTTGAAACAAATTGTAGTCTTTCAAATTAGAATATTATGTTAAAATCATAATACATGTACTAATTTTTTACTATAGATTTATTACGTGTAGCAAAAACTTTGTACCCCTATTTACGAAAATTACTCGGACAGTGTATGAAATTTGGCACAGTTAATCAAGGTCAAACTGGTAATCTGAAGAAGGATTGCAGAAAGCTATTTGTTATATAGTAAAGCATTAGGAATATATTAAGATTTAAATGAATTATGGTCGAATTTCGACCTCTGGGCGACCACTGTCACATGTATAAAACGATCTATGGTCACATATATAAAACAATCTCTGGTCACATGTGTAAAACATTGTTTATCATTAAATTATTTTTAGTGATTGTGGGAAAAAATTGTGGTCACATTATAAATCTGCTCACGCACACAGTGAATGGGCAGCAGCGCTCTCTATGCATTTTACCACCATACTGAGATCGCCAACCCGCCTGCCAAGCATGGCGATTATGATAAAAAACCCCCTTTGGGCGAGGCCTATGTCCAGCAGTGGATTTTTTTGCTTGAAATGATGACGTGACTTCCTGAAAGGTCACGGTGTGGAATAAAAATGTTGTTTTCTTTCTTACAGATAATAAAAACAATGAAACCAGACCCATCGTCCTACCACATCTGGCAAATAAAACTTCTACTTTCCCAAATCGAGAACCACAACAAACGTGCTATGAATGAAATGAAAGTTGACGGACAAGAGATGTCCACCGAGCCCTTAATATCTAGTGAATACACTTTAGCTATCAAACAGAAAGCGTCCAACATATTTGATTCTTGGGAAGCAAGACTTACTCCTTATTTGAGGAAGTATCTCGGTTTGCCTAGCACTAGGAAAATCAGTACCTGTGATGATGATGTTAAGAAGATTTTGAGCGGTTTTTTGGTGTATCATGATTTGCCGAAAGATGTTATGGGTGATTCTATAGGTAACGAAGTTTTGTTTAAATTAATACGTAGTTTAGCTTACTTAACTTTGATATTCATGACGATGTAATTTCAGACATTACAAATCATTGTTAAAAATGATTCCTATCCGCTTTTTCATATTCATTATTCATTCAACGCGCCACAATACTTTTTTCTGCAATACCTCGCTGACGCCGTCGTCCGACACTAAAGCTACTAGTTTTTTAGTTAGTTTTGCATTACTCTATATTTTCTTTGTGTTGGGACTTCCACCTACTCGCACCAGTCCCGCAAGCTAAATAACAAACCATTCCATTCGTAAGTCCCAGCAGTGGAAATATATTTAAGGTTGACTATTGTTATTGAAGTCAAAGATATTAGAAAGAAGGAGATATGCCCGGTACATGAAAATGTATCGGAACCAGATGTCTGCAGGATGCTCCCACCACACGCCAAAGCTACACATGCAGTTCAGTAAAAGCAATGGATAAATCAGAAAGTACTACACAATCAATTATAAACCTTACCTCATTAAGCACAGCTAGAGATGGGTAGTGGGTTCAAATTCATTCTTCCCATTCGGGTTATAACCGGGTGAATTCGGTATTAACCCATTTTCACCCATTTTACTAGGTCAAAATGGGTATTATTAATTATGTAATATTTGGAAGTACAGTTCACTACTAGCTTGTCAAAAATAACAGCCTGAACACAGAATCATATTCATTTATTATTTATTTTAAAAATACCGTACCAAACGTAATAAAACAAAATCTATAATTATAAGGTGTTAAAAAAATAACCTTAAGAAATTTAAGGAGTTGTTTAAAATGGCATTCAAAATTCTTGTACTCTTAAAAATTGGTACGACGGGTGCTGTTCTTCGTGTAGTACTCTCCACGCGTAACTAACGTGATTTATTCCTAAGTTCCGTGTGGATTGTCGTTGAAGTAGTCCAATATTCGTTTTTCAACGTTACCGGAGAGCTGTACCATGCATCTTTGTTGAGGGCGAAACTGGCCATGGTCCAATAAACGCTGGTAGATCTCCAGGATGGTGCGGATAGAAGGCATTCGTCGTTGGTCACCATACAGTTCAAGGTACCGGTTACGTGTTGCAGCTAAACTTACTTACCTAATTCACGAAACAGCGTGAGTGCACGTAAGTTGCGAAATGATAGGGCGACACTCCCTTACCGCGCGACAGATAACGGGCGACTGAAGCGGGCGGGAAGGGAGGGGGTCGCGCTGCGGTGGCGCACGGTCGCGCCGAGTCGTGTGCGCAGCCGTGTGTACGGTGTACCTAAAAATATTTTACTAAATAGTTTTTGTATGTGAAAAATTAAAATCGCTCAATTTTTTTTAAGTAAACGAAAGCAAGTACACGAAATTCTTAAAGTTAATTTTTTACACCTTATATTAAACAATTTCGCGAGAAAAGAGTTTCTGCAGCTCTAGACAAAATACATCAGTACGTGTTTCCGCACACGCTACGGACTGAACGTTAGCGTGAGAACCAAGCTCACGCCAAACGCTTATTCCGCAGCGTCCGAAGGAAAAACGATAGTTTCTCTACGGAAGTTAGCGTGAGAACGAACCCAAACATCAGTGTCAAACGCCAAACGCGTCTTTACTGTCGGTCATTTGAAATCATTTCAAAAAGTTTTTATTGTATTTCGAGGGTTTACGTTATTTAATTATGAAATATTAATACAAATAATGTGTAATTAAAAAGTGGTTTACTATGAACCAGTGATGTCAGTGTTAATGTTCTACAGCAACATTAAATATATCCTATTGCCGACTTTAATTCCTAAACAATCGAGGCAAGCAGGAATCATGACCTCGTTCTTATGATCCCAACAATCCATTGCTATGAGCCTGTTGCTGGAAAACAAGAGTGCCATGATTCTTAAATAAACAAAAAAATGGCTACTTGTGTACCTAACCTACACAATTATTGCACATTTTGTAATTAAGTATTTCCAGTGACACTTCCCTTGTTTTTTTTTTTCAGAGATATTAGACCCTTTAGATCGCTGTAGTGATTCCAAAATGTTCGTTTATCCAGCTTAAAACGGTGAATTAACTCCAATTCCGACAATTCGGAGATAACCCCCACAGTTCACACTCCGCCGATGTTGTCTTATTTGACGCCTAGTCCACGTTTTTTCATTATTTGCCGCCCATACAGCCTCAGACAATGCATTAAAACAAAAAAATGATTTTTTTTTTGTAGTTAAAACACTCCATAACACTCACCACGTTCCCACTGTTGAGACACAGGCCTCTTCTCAGTGAGAGGGAATAATCAGATGACGTTGGTTTAGCCTGTCATCTTTTCAGGTCTCAAAATATTATTCAAAATAAAAAATCAAAATATTTTATTTCACATAAACCTGCAAGGGCACTTATGAAACGTCAGAAGCTAGGTGCGCGGTTCCAATTTGTCGCTTCCTATGGAGATTCCTATTACCAATTAGATTGTTATACTTTCGCCGCTTGAGGTTTTCCGCAGCCGCAGCGGCAGCGCCATCACATAGCGCCATACAGCCAGGAAGATGGGATGGCGCAAGAGTATCGACACACGAAATATAAAATATAACACACATAAACTATACTTGAAATCATAATCTCAGATAATTGACATTCTATGGCCACTTACTCAACTAACCAGGGCAAATAGGTACCTCAAAATTTGAATTTCGCGGAGTTCAAATTATTTTAATTGTTTTTTACAGTTGCAGTGTTAGGCTGTATGTTGAAAAACAATATGATTCGCGAACGTAACAAATATGACTACAGAATGATAACCATTAAATTAATACAACAATTTTATAAAAAAATCGTTCAATGGGGTTGAATTAACTTAGAGGGTTATATCGGTGATTTTGATTATTATAATTCATATTGTAATTAACGTACAACCTGACCCTAACCTGCAAATTCCAAAAAACGGAGCAAAATTTGAATTTCGCAGGCTACCTTAGCGTATCAATTCAATTCAATTCATTCAGTAATAATTTACATTGTGGTGGAATTTGAAGTACCTAATAATACATAATCACTACGTAGTATAAAACGAAGTCGCTTTCTCTGTCCCTATATCCCTATGTATGCTTAAATCTTTAAAACTACGCAACGGATTTTGATGTGCGTTTTTTTAACAGATAGAGTGATTCAATAGGAAGGTTTATATGTATAATACACCGAACTCCACGCGGGCGAAGCCGCTGGCAAAAGCTAGTAATAAAATAAAAATTCTAAATTAAAAAAAAAACTCTTTCAACTTTACAGGAAACGACGAACTATCAGTCCTGATAGCGGGAGTATCACCAGACACCCTCCGCGTTTTGTGTGAGTTGTTTAGATGATACAAAGCGCCGGGGCGCGCGCCCGCCCCGCGCTCGCGCTGTAGCGAGCACTGCGTCACGGACTGGTGCGGCCACTAGGGGCGGGAGGCAGGCGACGTCGGTACTATTACATGAATGTGTATTAAACCTATGTGTACTAAGTGTATTAGAAGCGAGATCCAACGGGGATTATAATCGTGGTATTCAAGCAATATTATAATATGTATAGCTTCTACAATGATCCTGCGGTCTCAATGTAGGACACAACACGTGACTAGTGCGACCATTAGGGACATTAAAAGTAAACTGTTATAAAATATCGAGGAAAGCTTCAGCTAGCAACGAAACTTGCTTAAAATTGTTTATCGCGTTTGTCCTTGTCCACACTTATATCATTTTTGCGATCAGATATCCGTTACGTTTCCACGCCAAAATGAAACAAGTGTGTACAAGACCTTACGCTATGCTATGCAGCTGATTTTAAATAAAATAGGCACTTAAAGAATCTCCTTACTTCGATGATGATTTTGTATTTTATAATAACCCATTATACACCGTGACATTTTAGTCGTCTTACAAAGGTGGTCCACTCAATGTATCCGTCATAAAATACCTCTACGCGCGATTAAGACATTGTTACCATTAATTAATGTAATAGTAGGTACAAAGAAAAATAAATAAGCTTTAGAATTATGAAACACCCTTCCTGTTAATGTTTACGTATCAAACGGTAGAAGATATCTACCTACCTACCATTACATTACATCATTAATTAAATCTCCATAACAGGTTGTTTCAAGCTACGGCATGCGTCTTAGTGAATGATATATTCATTTTTTTAATTATTCAAATGTTCAAAAATACCATTTTTTTTAAATAAATGATTAGTAGTCATTGGATACGTGAAGTGGGCTGGCGTTGTAAGACGGACTAAAATGTCACGGTGTATATAATAACGGAACTTCGCAGACGAGATAGGTACCAATATCAAATCACGATAAAACAAAAAAATAGGTCAATGTACGCAGGCAGCGTTCATTGACCGTTCATTTGTCTGTCAGTTACTTGAAGTACGAGTTGAGAAAATGTTTTTTTTTTGATAAATAATAATTTAATAATTTATCATTTATACTCTCTTCACAAAACTGACTGTGTACAAAAAATATCTCAGCTGTATGCCATCCTTGTGAGAGACTGGTGCCTGATATAGGTTTTTGAAAAAAAAAGTTTTATTGTGTTTAGATATCGTTTAACCATCGCGTATTGGAAGATTACTACTACCCACAAAAAAAAACAGACTTTTCAACTGATATTTAAAGTATGTACACAACCTACAGTCTACAGACGTTGACTAAAAAAAAACATTTTTTATGTTTAGTTATCATACCTATTATGTTTGCCGAGTTCCGCCTGTTTCTCTGCCGAGAAACCCTAAACTTATTCACAAATGTAACAGTAATAGCATTTACACTATTTACCCACCTAATATTACTTCTTGCTTCTTATAGGCAGCATCCCGTAGAGAAACATAGGCGTGAAGTTTTGTGTTTTTTACTTCTTAAAAGTTTTAAAACGTGTAAATAGCGCTCCATTGCTAATGTTAGTCATTGTTGACATTCATCATGTTTAGTAATTCTGGCTATGCTTATGTATAAGAGTAATGTGATATACTTGTATTATGACCATAGGTAATATCAGTGGAATAAATAGTTAAGCAAAGTTACTACCAACTTAAATTATAGTCCATGATTTAAAAACATAAGTGTCATTGTTTGACAGTTGTATATAACACGGCAATTTGACGAGAAGTGTCAATTTTCATAACAATTAATTTCACTAGCTATACTTGAACACTTGAAATTAAACTTGATATTATTATGAAAACTTGTTTTCTTTTTTGACACAGTCTTCACTTTTATTTTAGTCATTATCAAAAACGTGTGCTAAACAGTTCAGCCTTTTTTGGCAACGTTGTGTGTTTTGATATTTTTATAAAGAGCTCGACACGGAACTATGTAACTCTTAATCTAATCTCAACGTTGTACTTAGCTAATTAATTGTCTTTGCTATAAAATTAATTGATGTATAAAATATTGCCATTTTTTGTGATTTATTACATTGTAAATAGACATTTCTTGTATCGACATGAACTATGTATTTGAAAATAACTCATGCTGTGGTTATGATATTAGCTAGACAGTAAGAAAACATATACTTTCACTTTAATAACGAATAAGGGAACCCTATAGATACTCTGTAGCCTCAAAAATTTAATAAAGGAACTCTGCAAGTACTACAGAGCCTCAAAAATATAATAAATAAGATTATAAATGTGAAAGTTTGTATGTTTGGGTATTTAGATTGTTGGATGTTTGGTACTCAATGGATATTTAGATTGTTGGATGTTTGGTACTCAATCACACAAATACTGCTGAACAGTTTGGGACAAAATTCCACGAAAAACAGATATTTTATAATCTTTATTAACACATAGAATACTTTTTATCCATGTAGTACGTTCCCGTGGGATAATTTTCTACCACCACGCGGGCGACGCCGCTGGCAAAAGCTAGTAACTAGTAAGGGAATTCTGTAGGTACTCTGTAGCCTCAAAAATCTAATAAGTAATAAGGGAACTTGATAGGTGCTCTGTTGGGCACGCCACGATTGCGGCGGTAAGTCCCCTCTTTGAGGAGTGGCTTGAGAGGCGGCATGGCGTCCTCACCTTCCGCCTGACACAGGTCCTCACCGGACACGGCTATTTCGGGAGGTTCCTGTTTCGGAAAGGGCGGGACGAAACGCCTGGGTGTTTCCATTGCGAAGATCGCCCAGAGGACACGGTGGAGCATACGGTGGAGGTCTGCCCGGCTTGGGCGGAGCACCGCCGTGTCCTCGTGGAGGTGATCGGCGGCGGCGATCTCTCGCGTCCGACCCTGGTCCAGGCCATGGTACGGAGCGAGAGTGCATAGCTAGCAGTCGCCTCCTTCAGCGAAGCAGTTATGCTCGCAAAGAGGGAGGCGGCGCACGTGAGGGAGATGCAGTACATGCGCCCTCACGGCCGTAGCCTTCGCAGGAGACGCCCTGGGCGTCGGGAATCCCAGGCTGATTCCCGGCCACCGTAGGCACGGGCTTGCGGACGGCGAGTAATGGGTAGCTCGCTGTCCGGTAAGGACCAAGCCCGGGTCGACGGCGCGTTGTGTTCCACGCGCGCTTCGAAGAGATGTCAGCAACAACTAATGGGGCCCGCAAGGGCCGATGCCTGCCAGGGGTGCGGGTTGTTCGAAAGAGATACCGCGGCCCCTTGCATACAGGCAACTGAGGGAACACGGGTGGGTTTTAGTCAGTAAAAGTCTGACACGCCCTCCCGCTCCACCCAGAGCGGGAGAAGTTATTTGATGATTTCCCACCCAAAAAAAAAAATAGGTGCTCTGTAGCCTCAAAAATTGAGAAGCTTCTCTACAATTTATGTTCCCTGAAATATATTTTTATCTCACGAAGCGACGCGTAGTTAACGTGTGGTAACAACGCGTAAAACACGCTATGAATGTGTGCTTGAACACATAGTTGGCGTTAGCACATAACACACACACACTCTTCCGACTTCGCCATTATCTCGGACGGTACCGAGAGCTCCTGCGCTTACACAGACACACACATTCACAGTGTGTTGTACACTAGACGCGTGTCGCTTCTTGAGATAACAATAATATAGTATCAATATGTAACTAAAATTAGGTACCCAATTTGTTATATTTTGATGGCTAATTATTATAGAACAAAGATTGTTGACAATTAATTGAATTCTTGTTGATGTATAAAAATCTCTCCGATCATTCGTTTAGAATTTTCCTGCTGGAACAACGTTACTCCAGCAGGAATCGTTTTTCCCGTTTTTTTCCAAAACCACAAGGCGCACAATATTTTTATTTGGCGCACATTTACAGCAGATTGCGCACTAATTATACGCTCCACTCACATCACTCTAGGAGTCACTTTCCTGCTGGAGTAACGCACTCTATAAAAATCTGTAATTAATCTTTTTAAAACTGACAGTCCCAAACTAAACCGACATGGCGGATAAAAAACCAGAGAGATTCCAGAGAAAAAGATGCATATTATCTATATAAACATGTAGGTGCAGCTGTGCGGCGCTAAATTGGCTGGCGACACTGCCATACCCCAGCGGATTATTAAGACAACGATTGGATTATATGGATAAAATCCAAAATCACGTTATTTATAAATGATTTTTAATTCTACATTTCTTATCTGTTGCACCAACGATTTATCTAATAAAAATGATTTTTTGTCGTCAATATCTACTATGTGATTAAATTAAAATGCGTCTGATGTACCCAAATTCAACAAAATGTAGGAGGATTACTCTTTATCTAATTAATTAATTATATTTCTTTTACAAATATATTGTAAAATAAAATGTATTAATATGTATGAATTTAATATATTGTATGTTTACCTATATGTATTTTATTCACTGACATTTACACAAAACGAAAACCACTGTACAATACTGTGCAAGTTTGCATATTACTTTCTGTGCTAAAATCGTAGATACCACCTGGCACCGCTATCACCTAGCACCTTTTGCAGCAAGTTGCACCTTCAAAATACCTGCACAGTCGACAGGCTGAGTCAGAGACACTACTAGAGGTTCAAGCCAGGCCTGGATTCTTCTCAATACCTTTTGGAAAGGGCAACCAGATCCATAGTTCTTTTTTTTGTTGTGATTTGTAATGGTATAAATGAAAAATGCGATTTGATTTTTAGAAACCTGAATCCAGTCGCGACCATGGTCCTGCTTCATCGCGCCAGTGGAAACCCATTTTTCAATACCGGTTGTTGACAGCCTTCTTGGTATGTTGTCTTGGTTGTCTATTTTTGATTTTGTTTCAAGTGATTTTGTCAGTTGTCTTCCCTTCACCACATTGTATAGAATATTCCTACTTGCTTATTAGATTTATATTGCCATTACTTGGTTTTATTGCACCACACCTCATATAATCCCATACAGTCCATTCCTATCGTCAATACCGGTATTCATCTGAAAAGCATTCAATCTAATCAACTATACACTGCATACCATTTGTGAAGGGAGCTGGAGAAAATATCACGACTATAAAAAAAACACTACATCACGTCTGCTTACCCCGAAGGGTTAGGCAGAGGTAACCAACCTGCACTGGGCCCGCGTGGTAAATTATAGCCCGCTCCCTCTCGAAGAGAGGAGGCCTATGTCCCAGCTGTGGGAACATTATAAGCTGATTCAGGTAGAGGTGTACCTGTAATTTTCACATTTCGCGTACTACAGTTAAAAAAGCATTAAAAAATGGCCTGAACCTTCTACAGTCGTAAGTACATTTGTGCAAACATAAGAACTAAATACCTACCTTCGAAACTACGCTTAGGATTATCTGGGCCAAAATAGCCAAGCATATCCGATCAGCGATGCCTAGTAGTCGATCGATGAGTAGGCAAACTCGCAAAAATACGTAAGTAGGATTTTCTGGATTTACCGGCTTAACATTATCTACCAAAACCAATCGGTGTAAAATAGATAATTAAAATTATAAATATCTGTAGGTGTTCTAAAGCCAACAAATTGTCTTTGGGCGTGATTAAACATGGACTTCAAGACTGGACTTGTGGTGTTTACGCTTCTGGTTGGGTGCATCGGTGAGTTAGGAACCTACTAAGAATTTTGTATAGAAAAAAGATTGTGTTCGAAGAAACCTCTATCATAGAATCACTGCCAAGTATCTCACATATAATACAATTTTTTTTTACATAACTAAGCAATAAATGCAGTGTATAACGACATAATATTTTTAAGTTGAAGCCAGCGCCATAATTGCGTAACACACTCTCAATCAGAATTTAAATAATTTTGAAGGATATTGCTAATTCATTGCTTCATATGTTCGAAAACAAAATCAACTCAGCAACGTAAATAACGCAATGAATATTGTTGAACTGTCAAAATGAAAGGCATGGCCATTGCGTGTCACGCAATTACCCAGTTGTACCCACTGAAGAGGCTTCTAATTTTCATTCATCATGTTTCCAGCGCTCCCAACACTTGAGTCGCCCGAAGATGACATGTCCATCTTCTTCGACCACACCGATGCAAGCGCTCGCATCGTTGGTGGAAGCCAGGCGGCTGCAGGAAGCCATCCTCACATGGTGGCCCTGACCACTGGTACCATGGTCAGGAGTTTACTCTGCGGTGGATCTCTGATCACCCAACGTACTATCCTGACTGCCGCACATTGTATCAACCATGTTTTTAGCTGGGGATCTCTTACTAGGTAACTACATCATTGTGTTATAGAATCAATTCAATTTGTGTTTTATCTGTATCCTCGTGCGAGGGTACCCAAATGCAGTTATATGTTGAAGAATTCTACTTAATCCTCATTCTTCTTTCTACTCATTCTTTCCGTCTGTAAACACAGTAATTTGAAAACAGCAAAACCCCTTATTTTCAAGAGTAACAGTGGTGTTTTTTTGCCGGTGTTTCTCCCTAGAAAACAACCAATGGAACCTTGTATCTAACTTCTGACGTTTCAGAGTGCCCATGTAGGTTCACGTGTTGAAGTGGAGCTTTGGCACACTTTTTGGGTTTTACCTTGCCTTTAATATTGTTAATTAAGTACTAAAGATCATCTTTCTATTTACCAGCTCTCTCCGTGCGACAGTCGGCACCAACCGCTGGAACAGTGGCGGTACCTCCTACAGCATATCTCGCAATGTCACACATCCCAACTACGTCGCCGCCACCATTAAGAACGACATCGGTATCCTCATCACTTCCTCCAACGTTGCTCTGACAAACCTTGTCAGGACTGTACCAATTACGTACTCCTTCATCGGACAAGGTGTCCGCTCCAGAGTTGCCGGATGGGGCAGGACCAGTGTGAGTTAAAACTTAATTATGATGAGGATTGTCGAGTCGAAAGCCGGAAGAAAGAGTATTGAACTAGAAATACCAAAGAACGATTGGGCGATCACAATGCGTAGACTAATATGTAATGAAATTGTTTATTCTATAAATATTTTTTCGGAATCACTTTTACACGTCATATTTAAAGAAATCAAATAAGCTAGATGGAGTAAACATCTAATTTCTGACTACTCCTGAGAAAGAACGGTCCCATATCCATTTAAGCTCACAGCCCAATTCTTTTTGCGACAGATGATATTTACTACCATTCAATCTTATCTTAGAACCACCCAGCGATGTCTTACCTCTACACTTTCTACTTCAGGCTAACGGTGCCTTCTCTGCTACTCTCCTGGAGCTGTCAGCAGTCAACACCATCGAAGGTAACGACTGCGTGACTCGCGTGGCTCGCGCCGCGGCTGAGTTCAACAGACGAGCTCATGTTGAGCCACACATTGAGGTCTGCACCCTCCACTCCACTGGAGTCGGCACTTGCAACGTGAGTATATTTGTATTTATTTATGAGACTATTGGGTATTAAGTATATTCTACATTTAACGCTATTGTTAGACTCGCAAAATAACATAAAACAACTGCCATTGAAGATTGGCCTACTAGCTTTATCTTGCTGACTTTAAATTGACAACAGAAAATTCTGACGACGTTAACTGACTTTTTAGAGAGGCCTTTGCTTAGCAGTGGACTGTTATTGGCCGATGATGATGCAAAGCATCATTCATCACTTTTTGAACTTATCACCGACCTGGGGGCCTGCATCACCTATTATAGCGATATTATTTTAACCTAACTTCAGTGCGGGAAAGAGATGGAGCTATGCATTTTGTATAGCTTCAACTCTTTCCCACACTGTAGTAAGATTAAAATAATACTAACTGGTTGAAATTTGTACTTGGATTTGTAGGTTCTTCAAGCATAAGTGTACCTTTAGGAATAAATACAAACAAGCATCTTGCATATTTCTGATCTGTTGTTTCTTCATCCAGGGTGACTCTGGCAGTGCTCTGAGGCGTGCCGACAACGGCCAGCAGTTCGGCATCGTGTCGTGGGGCTTCCCCTGCGCCCGCGGAGCCCCTGACGTCTTCGTCAGGCTCAGCGCTTACCAGACCTGGTTGCGGTCCGTCATTGTTTGAAGAACTTGGAAGATGAAACTAAAAAATGATCTGGGATGGATGATTCGGCTAAGAATTTGACTTCCGCCGTAAATAATAATACATATTTATAAAAACGTATGTGTTTATGTGGATGAGACGCGGAATCCCATAAGGTGTTAGATGTTAATGTGAAACATTAGCATAATCTTTGGCTAAAGTGCCATAGACTAAGCTGATACATTCCCGAACCCAAAACAACCCAATCCCAAATAATCCCAGGCCTAAACGGCTTTGTCCTTAACTGGTAGATAGGTATCTTGAATTAATATCCTATTATATGTAAATAATCTAATTATTCGTTTTTCTTGGGGAACTTGACTTGCGCGATTCAGGATTGAGTGACGGCAGTGACAGGTGCAGAGGTGCCACTGTTGTCACTTCTTGCTTGTTGTACCTCCTACTATTATCAATGGATTCATTAACAAAAATGATTAAGAAATACTATCTGATAATTAATTATCATTTAATTACAATTTTCTGATAAGGAATATACAAATAAATTTTTCCCGAATCTTTGGTTTTCCCTATCACAGACCTATGCGTGTGTCTATGATTATTTTGATATGAGTAATACCTACCTGTATTGGTATCTTGTTGATTGTTTATATGATTTCAGCTCAATAATTTTACCTAATATTGTATTTTTAATGTAATTAAATATATTTTAAATAGGACTAGGAAACTTAAAAGATTGCATTTATTTTAATCGTTCTATAAATAGACCGAAGACAGACCTGGTGAAGTTCGCTTGAATACGTTGAATGTAAGTAACACGTGTCCACTCGTAGCCATTCTTAGAGTCTCGACCGCAGCAGTAGGCGGCATGGCCGCCTTTCGAACAATCCTACTTAAATGATAAATGATAAATGATACGACGAATGATAAATGATAAATGAAATGACGAATTCGGCTCACAGATCCTAATAATATTGTAAATGTGTAATTTATCCCGGTAGTACGTTCCCGTGGGATAAATTTCGCCATCCACGCGGGCGAACCCGTTGGCAAAAGCTACTAATAGAAACGAAATGCTGCCCCCAAAACAGCAAACTTATCAGATCATTATCCGTATTGAAAATACCCAAACAATTCATCACTGTACATCGGGGTTTTTTCTGCCAGCTTATCGACCAGAATCAATCGGTGTTAAAGAGATAATTAACTCAATAAATAGCAGTAAGTAATATATAGTAAAATTTCGTAATTGTTGTTTATATGGACTTCAAAACTGGACATTCGGCATTACGCTCCTGGCTGATGCACCGGTGTGTCGAAAATAATTTATTTAGGTACCAGGGCTTTTTACTATTTGGGTTCTTATTGAATACAGTCAACTGTGGCATCTTTACTTTCCAAAGCAACTTTACCCATGAGTACTGTATTTTAATATCTCTCGATAACTAAAAATCTGTTGCCGCCATTTAATGTCGAAGCTATACAGAAGTAGAATAATCAACTATTTCTAACAAATTTTTAGAAATCGACAGATATTTTAATGCAGTTCTTATTGGTAAAGTTGCTCATGGAAAATAAAGATGCCACAGTTGACGGTAATGTTTTTAACAGCATGCTATTCAAACCCGTCTTCTTTATTAATTTTCTAGCGCTCCCAACTCTTGAATCGCCCGAAGTTGATTTATGTCCGTCGTAATTTTTGAAGTTCAAAATTTAGTCCACGCATGGAGTATATGTGAACTAAACCGTGGACTGGCTCTTGTATCTATCAAAGATTGTGCTATGATCTCCGTACAACAATTTCTAGCATAGATAAGCAGCAAGAAAAGAGTCGGACAAAGAATAGACCCTTGAGGAATACCGGTTTCAAAAACGATAAAGTCCAATGTGCAGCCACGTATGACTAACTCTCTGACTGACTCTCTCTCTCAGTTTAGATGGAAGGTATCCAGTTACAAAAGGCAGTTGTGGTGCTGAATGCTGGAAGCTTTTTCATAGTCTAGCATGCCAGACCCTGTCAGAGGCCTTTGAGATATTAAAGGACACTGCAAGTCACCTTTCCAATGACCTTGCCCCAATAATGCGTAATCAACCGCCGCAGAAGTTATATGTGGGTTACCGTGGAGCTTGTTGTTTTAAAGGAATGCTGTATGATCGAGAACACCTAACATTTTTATCGACATCTAAAATAATCTGACATTTCCGTTCATCGATATGGATAGATATATTATTATGAATACTGAATGACCGAGTCATGTAGTATTCATCACTGCATATTGGGATTACCTGCTACTGGTGGATTAGCTTCACCCAATTAATCGGTGTTCAAGAGATAATTCATTTATAAATAGCAGTGGGAATTGGGGAACTTGGTTAGTTTCTTCAGGCTGCTCGAGCGTTGTTAAACATGGACATTAAAACCGGACTTCTGTTGTTTACGCTCCTGGTTGGATGCATAGGTGAGTTAAAAAGAAAACATTTATTTCATTTGTAACAAGCTACGAAAGAATTTGCAGATGATCTGAGGTTATT
This sequence comes from Polymixis lichenea, assembly GCA_949091785.1. Lineage (NCBI taxonomy): Eukaryota > Metazoa > Arthropoda > Insecta > Lepidoptera > Noctuidae > Polymixis > Polymixis lichenea. Next base: position 21,954,121 of record OX420943.1, on the reverse strand, counting down.
TGATGGGTGATCAAGGATATATTCTTCAAGGAGTTTTCAAGTAATTTTAAATTGAGATCATCCAGGCTTTTATTTTAGAAACTTTTCTTGGCTTGCTGCTTTTATGGAATCCACTAAAATTCAAATAGATAGGTAATTATGGTACCTATACAATTGGAGCAATGGTGGCCCAGTGGCATCAGTCCCGACTTACAAGGTGTAAGTCGTGAGTTTGAATCCGGCCAGGCGCTTTGCGTTGTGTTAGTGCTCTCAAACCGGTGAAGGAAAACATCGTGAGGAAATCGGCATGTCCTAGAACTAAAAATTCGAAGACATGTGGCATCTACACGCACTGAGCTGGCGTGGTAAATTAGAGCCCACTCCCTCTCGGAGAGAGGAGGCCTGTGTATCAGCTGTGGGAACATTACAAGCTGATTATGAGGCAGCCAGCGTACTGTTCTGACTGCTGCGCATTGTCTCGACTATATGAACATTGCAGCGCAGTAAGGAAATTATATTTTATTTTATTCTTTTCGGAAAATTTACAGGTAACTTATTATAGTGTTCATAAAAAGGACCCTTTACGAGTCTCTTTATAGCTACAAATCATCGTATAGAGTAGACAAACAGTTTGATATTGTTATACATTTTCGTGTATGCAGCAATTTTAATTAGGATTTACGAGAGACTAAACTGTCGATTCCTCTACATCATTTTCATCATGAATAAATGCGATATTTTACGTAACATCAGTCTTAACTTTCATGAAGGGTAACAATTTTTTTTTTCTACTCAGATCTTTGCGCGCGACTGTTGGTACCAACCGCTGGAACTTCGGCGGTACTTCCTACGCTTTATCTCGTAGCGTGATACACCCTAACTACGTACCTTATATCTACATAAACGACATCGCTCTTATCTACACCACTTCCAACGTGGTTTTCAACAACCTCGTGCGACCCGTGGCCCTCAGCTTCGCATTCGTCCCTCAGGGAGTTCGCTCTAGAGTAGCAGGGTGGGGTAGGTCCTCGGTGAGTTACTTAAAATTGAATACGCAATATATCGCGCTATTTGACAACAATAGGAGACCCACTTCAGTAGTACTCTTCATCATTATTCTACTGCATTTATCCCAATTTATTTGGGGTCTCCGCGACATGTCTTTTTGACCCGTACTGCTCTATTAGTTGTCATCTCGGTAGTCATTTCATCATTCACACATTCCATCCATCGTTTCTTTGGTCTTCCTCTACTCTTATAGCCATCGACATTCAATTGAATTTTAAACTTAAATCGTCTAAATTTTATTAAACCTCTACATTTCAGTTCGGGGGCGCCAGCCCAGTGACTCTCATGGAACTGACGACCACCACAATCGACGGCAACGACTGTATCAATCGCTGGGCTAGTGCGGCAGCCATGAACCCTCCGCCCGTAGACCCAGTTTCCGAGATCTGCACCTTCCACTCTGTTGGTCATGGATTTTGCAACGTAAGTACTAAGTATCACCATCATTCTGCACTTATCCAAATTTATTGGTCAGTTTTTATTCCAAATCCATAATCTCTTTCATCCGTCATCTTACTGATCTCAGTAAAAGTAGCCAAATCATTTTTCCTCACAATCCATCTTTAAGTTTTAGTTTCATCTGTAATATTCACTCTTAAATTTTTCTCACGAGCCAACAAATGTGCTTCATGCATGCGCATTATATATGTAAGTATGTCTCTGAAGACAGGATTTAAGGGAAACGCTTCCGAAAACGAAGACAGGTGATAGTAGTGATTCTCAAAACTAAGTATATAATAAAAAAAACTATCTTTTTTACTATATTTCTACCATTTTTTTTTGTATTTTGGAAACTGTGCTGGGAGAACAATTAAATTAACCATTTTTTGAGATTAAACACATTTAAATAGCAATGTATTCAAAAATAAAATCTGCTGATAGGTTCACGCATGACCGCGCTAGACCCCAAGTCCAGACGGCGACTATAGGTTTAGGCATCCTTTGTAAACTGCCGGCAAAATATAATAAGTAGAAACATTACAGAAGCGTCATACGTTTTAAATTGATGCAAAATAACCAATTTAAGGCGAAAGGTTATTGGTATTCGTTTGTATTTAGATTGTATACACCGTGACATTTTAGTCGTCTTACAATGGACCACCTTTGTAAGACGACTAAAATGTCACGGTGTATAACCTACGTTCTGGCTTCAGGAAGCATTCCCCTTACACTGTATGTATCTTCATTCAAAGAAATGCGTTTTACACATTCATGGATGTCCTCTACGTTGATCCTTTCTGAAGTGTGATGTCATGGTCGAAACATCTTCGTGACCTTTTCTGAATTTGTTTCAGTGAACTTTAAAATTAGTACTTGTATCCATGTCACTTTCATCCATAGCTATCTTTTAACGGTATTTCAATATTAACTTTCTTCCTTCCATGTTTTCTCAATATATTCTTATTCCTTTCTTTGTTCTACTTTTTTTAAACAACATGTTAACTAACCAACTTTCTTCCTATTCCAGTTTGACTCCGGTAGTGCACTAACTCGCGTTGACAATGGCCAGCAGATCGGAGTCGTCTCCTGGATGTTCCCCTGCGCCCGCGGCTACCCTGACGTGTACGTCAGGATCAGCGCTCATCAGTCCTGGTTGCAAACAAACATAATTCATTAATTGAAGTTGTAAAATGTTTTGGAAGATGTCTGTTGTATTGACATTGTCATGACTTAATTGTATAGTGTTAACTAGTAGCTAGCTAGCAAGCTGCAACCTGGTAAGCTAGAACTAGTATGAGCTTAATGATATTTGATGTTATACTGCTTTATTGCTTACCTCCGTCCTGTTTATTTGTAAAAAATTGTATATGACACAAGACTATTTGACTTTTTGTAAATAAATTAATGTAATAAATTAACAAAGTTTAAGCAAATGTTTTTAACTCTGCTTCTTTAAACGTAAAGGCGCAACCATATCGAAGTAACTTTTTGTAAAGCATCATTTTGCAACATGGTAACATTTACTATAAATTTTTTACTACAAATTTTTGCTATCCGTTGTTGTCCCATAAACCCTTATAAACGTTGCTCCACAAAAAGTAACTTTGGTGTGGATGCACCTTAAGAAGATTTTCCCAATTATTTACGATTCAAGTTTATGGGTCAGGCTTTTGTGAGATTTGATTTGCGCGTGAATTAATATTGACTATCTTAACTTGAGATTAGTGGCTGTCGGAATGTAGGTAGTATGCTAGGCTGTCGATATGCAGATTTTTACAGCCTCTCCACCAAACCACAATGATCGACCAGCACCAAAAGATCGAAGAGACACCTTTATAATAAGCATTGAGCTTTTAAGTCACAGTAAATGGCTGATTCATAATGACTCATCTTACCTAAAACATACCATGCTGGTAAAATAGCTCCCAGATCCTGTTTAGAAGTCATATTACTTTCATGCAGGCAGGACGTTAGGAACTGACCGTTATTCAAAATCTGCTATAGGAATAATTAATTACTAGCTTTTGCTAGCGGCTTCGCCCGCGTGGAGGTCGGAAATTATTCCACGGGAACGCACTAACGGGATAAAAAGTATCCTATGTGTTAATCCAGGTCATAAACTATGTGTCAAATTTCATACATATCCGTTCGGCCGTTTTAGCGTGATTGAATAACAAACATCCAAACGTACAAACTTTCACATTTATAATATTAGAAGGTTGTACTAAACTACTCTTCTCTAACGGTCTTACCTAATCTCTTCCATCCTCTCCACTGTTTAAAAAAATGAAGGGTTTTTTTCGTTTTCTTTCTCTTGCTGTCTTCATACTGTTTCCGTCTCTCTTCGTCTTCTCCTTTCTACCCTATTTACCTCTTTTTCTGTTATTAGCATGTTTCTTTTTTATTACAATTCAGAATTCATCAAAATTGATAGTTATTAATCAATAGCTGGGCCCAACGGTTTCGCCCGCAGAGGTCTCGATTCCATGGGAATATCGGTATAAAAGTACCCTTTGCCCTAATCCAGGTCGTGGCCTACCCACGTACCAAATTTCATGTAAATCCAGCCGTTTTAGCGTAAAATTGTAATAAACACATACCAAAAATCAAATCTTTTCTCTATATAATATTTATTAATGCCTAGTTATTCTATTTACGGTAATTTACCTGTATTCGATAGTCACCAAACACTATACTTGATAAGACTTCGATGACGGCACTATAATATTGCGTACTATTTTGGTTAACAGCTTATCAATGGTAATCAATCAGAGTTAATGATTAATCAAGGATTAATGTTATAAATATGAGCGTGTATCCGAAAACTATCAAACTCACTTCGGGCGTTATTAAACATGGACTTCAAAACCGGACTTCTGGTGTTTACGCTCCTTGTTGGGTGCTTAGGTGAGTTTATAAAACATTATTTATTTCTACAAGAACCAAAAGCTTTGGTTCTCCAGCAAAAATCATTAGTAGCATCTGAGTAATTTCTTTAACATATTCCTTTCGAATTATATTTATTATTCCCACTAGACTCACTGCTGGATTATAGCCTCCTTACTCTCCACCTCGCTCTGTCCAGAGCTACCAAGGGCTAATCTTTATTACAATAATCCTACTCATCATGCCATCTCCGTCTGGGCCTGCGAAGTGGTTTGCCACTAAGGTACCTACTGTGGTCATAAGTTTGGCCTATTACTCGTCCGACATGCGGCAGATGTATCCAGCCTAATAGCATTCAAGCGCCGCAACGTTCCGAATGACATCAATTACTTCAGTGATGGAACGGATTGTTGTATTCTTTTCGGATTGACGCGGTATATTTTCTTCTTTTACATCTCCATCAAGCGGTGCCTCAGTAATGATTTCTTCCGTTGCTTTTTTTCTTCTAATACAGTCCATCTAGCTTTGCTGAGACCTTCCCCTTTTCTTTACACTATATACATTCAAACAAATGACTTGTCTCGTAACTAATATGTCACTGTTATCCTCTGCATCCATCCTTTATAACCAGCTCTCAATTCCGTTTCCAATTGTAAATCCGTTTTTGTCAACTTACACGTCCACCTAAATTCTCTTACATTCTCAATCTCAGCCTTTGATTTAGGTGTCCATACAAAACGGATGGTATTTTTTTTATTCTTACGAAGAACATGACGAACATCTGGATTTTCTACTGCTGCTTTATGAAAAGTTACTTTAAGCTGTCAAGTCAAGACTACAATTATATCATTCACCTGCCCATATACCAAATAATTAGGGATCGGTGCAGCATATATGCTCCTTGCAAACTTCTATTATTTAATCGTCATGTCAGTTAGTCATAGTCATTCACATTCATACTCAAAACTTCATTCATGGGATATCCTACGCATCACTTGTTTTGAAATATGCTTGCTTTTGTTACCAGACAAATTTCCACTGATCCTACTGATTTCACAATAGTTTCAAAGTTTGATATGAATCTAACACATATAATAATCAATGTTGCTCAATCACGTTGATGAATCTATTAGCTACGAACTTATTAAAAAATCTAATCTCATGTTGTATTTACGTATATTGAGTCAGGTTTCAACAAACAGATCAGTGGCCCTAGTATGGGTTTAATTTAACCATCTCGATCAAACGCTTCGAGCGCGTTCGGCGCTCCGATTGGTCCTTCACCAATCCAGGGCCAATCGGAGCGCCAAACGCGCTCACTGCGTTTGATCGAGATGGTAAAATGAAACTCACACTAAGGCCTCAGATTAGGAAATAATCTTTACTTTTTATAATTTATAATGACTTCTCAAATCAGTGTAGGTATTATTGTTATAACCAATATGATTGTCTAAATATAATTGGAAAATCGACTTTATCAGCTACCTACTAATCGTTTCCATAATTTACGCTTAGGACGATTTAAATCAATAATTGATGATTATTTAGTAATTGTTCACGTGTTGTCGATTATTTTAATAATTACCTACCTATCATATTTAACACTAGAGCTATCTGATAAGACAATCAATGTTAGTCAATTAGTATGATAAAGAGTATTTTATGATTCATTCTTTAAGATTAGTGGATTAGACTCGTGCCACTCGTAGCCGAAACCAAATCCTAACGAATCAATGAAGATACCTAAATTATCACCATAAATCCGAAAACCACCTTCTACATTAAAAATATACATTCTCTTAACAACGATTTGCTGTAGCTAGAATGGTTATGGCACCTGCCCTTACTGGCCTGTCTCAAAATCCAACCCGTATGGGCACAGGGCAATCATACTTCACACAAAGAATATCATACAGTTGTCGCTCATTCATTGTTATTACACTACTTGCTTCGTTTTAAAATAATACGTTTGCCATTTAGGTATCTAACTTCCCCGCGTTACTGGCTACTGAACGCATCGAGTTTTAAACCATAATTTTTCATTCCAGCCCTCCCAACGCCCGAAGATGACATGTCCATGTGGTTCGACCACACCGACGCTAACGCTCGCATCGTCGGTGGCACCCAGGCGGCCGTCGGCAGCCACCCTCACATGGTTGCCATGTCCAGCGGAGTGCTGGTGAGGAGCTTCCTCTGCGGAGGTTCTCTGATCACCCGGCGCACTGTCCTGACTGCTGCGCATTGTATTGCTGCTGTGTTCAGTGGCAATTCTCTTTCTAAGTATGTAATACGTGTTAATTGGTTGTTAATTAGCTCTTGTAGCTTGGCCATTTCGCTACATTCACATGGGCGTAAGGTGAAAAATGTTCATTACTTTTCTGTTGTACAATAGTTCTTGTAGTAAGGAAACGGCCAAGCCACATATTTTGACTAAGGTGTAGAGTTTGTGAAATTAGGCCTTGTAGAGTTATGACGTGTAGAGTTATAAGCTTGGCTCTACATGAGATCTGATAACTTTTTGACAGTGCGAGTCATATGGTCTCGTCTTGGCCATATTTTACATGGCAGTGGTATAAGATTAGTTAGGAACTCTGCAAGGTTGAATGGGGGGCCGACTAATCGTCAGACGTGGAGTTTTTTTGTAATTATCAACGCACCTTGAATCAAGGATCAAATTAATGCAACACTGGTGACTGATGATAAGATCCAATGATCGCTTGGAAGAATATTGCAACAATCAGGTTCAAAGATCCAAGCTAGTCAATTTAAACCCATGAACAGAAAATAAAGGGACATAATCAAAACAAGGGAGAGATATTCCCTGGTTGTTGAAGTTACCGAAGCTGAAGCAAGATCTGGTGAGAATCGTTTTGTTCATCATTATCTACCTCGCCTTTTGCCAATTATGTTCAGATCGGCTTCCAGTCTAACCGAATTCTGACGAACGCTGAATATCGGTAATTTACGTAGAGTGACTGCCTATCAGACCTTACTAGGTAAAACGATACGATTCCTCGGTAAGATTGGCCGAAGATCCTTTTATTAATTAAAGAATATCTTTTTCCATAGCTCTCTGCGTGTGACAGTCGGCACCAACCGCTGGAACAGCGGCGGCACTGCCTACACTCTGGCTCGCAACGTCACCCACGCCAACTACGTCGCTGCTAACATTAAGAACGACATCGGTATCCTCATCACCTCCAGCAACGTTGTCCTCAACAACCTCGTGAACACCGTACCCATCACATACTCCTTCATCGGTGCGGGAGTCCAATCCAGGGTTGCTGGATGGGGCAGAATCAGGGTGAGTTATGAACACGTCACTAACTGGCTCAAGACACAACCGAGGAAATACCTTAGGACCATTAGGGCTGACTTTTCATTATTCAGAATAATAATTATGACAGTTTGACATATCTTCCAAACGAAACCTGCCAAACTGCAATATTTATTCTTCAGTTTCTGACTGTTTAGAAATCTGAGCTTAGTCGAGTGCATGTAGGTAAATAGTTAATGCATTTAGCGATGGCAACTTCGAACTTAATTTTAGCGTTCATTACAAGCTGTTAGTACATAGGTACACAGCCCGATTTAAACTTAATAGAGGTTCTGAGGCCTCATGTAACGAGTCGTCATAAAATTACATTCGGGCTGTACCTATGGGCTTTGAAATCCAGTTAGCTTCAGCAAATGTTTAAATATTGCAACTGCAATATTACGACACCCATTACCTACTTTAGAAAATTTAATTAACCCAACATTGTACTCTTAGGCAATACTGAATCCCATAAATTTAGAGACTTGCATCTCAGTCTCAATATAATTCTTATTATATTGCTTATATTATTGTTATATTCATTCCAGTCTGGCGGTGCCTTGTCTGCTACTCTTCTGGAGCTGCAAGCTACCACCCTCGACGGCAATGACTGTGTGGCTCGCGTGGCTCGCGCCTCCGTTGACCTGAACGTACGCGCTCCTCCCGTTGAGCCACATATCGAGGTCTGCACCTTCCACTCTACTGGATTCGGAACTTGCAACGTAAGTATTTTCTTCGTTTACAGTAATTTATATTATTTATCTAGTCTAAGCCTGTTAATTTATCCTCTAATGTGATGTCTTTCTACTACCCTTTTCTCAATTTGATTTAGACCTGTTAGTGCTCATATCGATGTCTTTTTTCCTACTTTATAAATAACATATTTCCTTACAACCCTTCTTTCTTCATCCAGGGTGACTCTGGCAGTGCTCTGAGGCGTGCCGACAACGGCCAGCAGTTCGGTATCGTATCGTGGGGCTTCCCCTGCGCCCGCGGTGCCCCCGACATGTTCGTCAGAGTCAGTGCTTACCAGAGCTGGTTGAACTCCAACATTGTAAATTGAAGATGGACCTCCTTAGATGATCAAGAAACAATTGCTTCTGAATTTGGACTTAGAGCTACTTTATGACAACGGCTGTAAATACTTGTTTGAGTCTAAAATAAATACTTTGAAAGTTACGTTGATTTGTTTCTATCGTTAGTAATTGTTGGGTCAAACATTTTAAAAGAGTAGGTAACGATGGAGTTTTCTGCCCATTCTTTTCCATACGAATCTACTTTTTGGAAGAGGCGACTAGAATCAATTCCATTTTAATGTAAAGGTTGACGTTCAATAGTGCCTTGTAGTTTGTGTGCCCATTTGAAATAAATATTTGCGACTTTGACTTTGCCACAACAAAAGGGATGTATAAATGACAATTGCAGCAGAGATGGGAATCGTAACATAGAGATGCGTGGTGTTACAATGATTGAATAAAATAAGAAATGGGTAGGTAAGTCAGAAGGAGTAGGAAAGTCAGTGGCACCACTGACTGAAAACTTGTGGAGAAACCAGTTGCCATGGTATGGGTATGCTATGCGGAGCAATGAGGAAAATGTCTTGAGGAAAGTTTTGAATGCGGATAACTATAAGAGTACAGGAAGACCAAAGAAACGATGGATGGACTGTGTGAATGATATATTTATATATATGGTTAGGAAGAAGGTGGCTACCGAGATGACGACTAATATTTGACCGTATGTTGACGATAATACGTCGACTGCTCAATTACAGGAGCAATAAAATAAAATACGTGGACTATATAAAAATCTGGTGTATTACGTTAATACAAGTTAAAGAAAAACGCAGTGTCTTGGTCGTGGTAAGATTTCAAGTCTTCAACCGTAGGCGACGATGACTGCTGTTTTTCAACGAAGCGATGCGGGGTCAATGTCCACCAACGTCTTGATCACGTATTCTTCCAAACGCCAAATCTTGCCGCTGTGAAGTTCTACTTGCGAAGGATCATAATTATCTCCCATACTTCTCTAAGTATGATAGATAATTAGGTAATTACGTAACAACCTTGCAGTAGGAATGGCTTTCCTTTTAATAGTTCAACAACATTCATTACGTTATTTGTGTCGCTGAGCAGACAATTTTTCTAACATATGAAGCAACGGATTAGCAAATGATTCAGATGCTGATTGATAGTGTGTTATGCAATTAGGGTGTTATTTAAAAGGTTGATATTTTGGAATTAAATACTCAAACCAATCTAACATCATAATAATCTACTCAACAAGTGTACACACTGCTTTACTTAAATTAATAACTTATATCTTCGCACGAATTTACTTAGATAGGCAGACTTAAAAAAAAAACATAGAAGGTCAATAAGTAAATAGACGCGTCATACACGAGCATTAGATCACTCGAAAATGTCGTAAGCCATGAATGTAGTACTCACATACAATCACACAGTGTGCGAAGAACAGGAAAGATCCATACCGATTCCTGTTGTTAGAAAGAGGGTATATATATTTAGTAACGTCACTAGCGTTGCGCCGCGTCACTGGATAGTACGTGACTAATGACACGACAGGCGATTACCTGTCATTTATCTTGCTAATATTGATCGCCGGTAACGCATCTAAAGGTATCATTGTACAGACGCCAGCACACCATCATCATAATTTCAGCCGAAAGACGTCCACTGCTGGTCATAGGCCTCCCCCAGGCTTCTCCACTTCGACCGGTCTTGTGCGTCCCACATCCAGCGGATTCCCGCGGCCTTCACAAGGTCATCGGTCCACCTTGTGGGAGGCGTCCCCGCTCTACGTCTTCCGGTACGGTACGGGGTGGGTAAAATTACAAAGTTGCATATTGCTCAGCAGTAGGGTACAAAAAAAAATGAGGGTTTAATAAATTGTATTTTTACTTTACTGCTATAGTTATTTGTGATACTAGTGCGGTAGGTTGGTTTGCCCGAGACGAAGTCCAGGACTTACCATAGTCACGAGTTTGTAAATACCAATTTCTGCACGTGTCATACAATGCTTTTCAACACATTTGCGAGAAAACAGTACAATATGTAATGAAATTATTGTAAATCATTAAATAGCGTTCTCGCAATTTTGGCGCCAAGAGACCGTTTTCTGCAATTTGCGCCTCATTCAAAATATCAGGCGGAGTAGATTCCATATTAATATCAGATTCCTCGCTTGAACTCTTAGATTATTTTGTTTATAAATATCAGTCGGAAAGTCGCAACAATCTGACGTTTCTAATATGAAAATGGCGCGAATTTGCAAATGGCGCCACATGCACGTGGTGAAAATTAGAACTACATCTTTCGTCTCATTTACTCTTTATTATTAAAGTCAGCTTATTTATTCTCGTAATGTGAAACTCCTTGGTGGAATTCTTATAATATTTTTTGGAAATTTTAATATCCCTAAAGAATACGCACGGTGTTATACAACGGGCTATGCGGTAAAATAGGTACTTAGGTGAGAGTACCTATTTTTTTTATTTTTTATTTTTATTTTAATATTTTATAAGGTGCGTAATTTTTAACTTTCGAACAATGTATACAGGCTTCGTAAATGCATTTTTTGAGCAAATGTGTTGAAAAGGTATTTTATGTAGATTAATGTTTTATTAATGTATGATTAATTGTATTTGTGCCAGGCGGTTAATATTTCGAGCGAATACCGAATGATCGAAAGCAAAACAAACGTTGTAGAGGATATTAACAAATTGCGATTATTGTGACCATTGATATTTGTCGGCGGTGCTGCCAGTAGTACCTAAGAGTCAGTTCTCACCGTGACGCGACGCTGCGCGCACTTTCTACAATAATAGCAGCAGAATGTCTTACTTATTTACAACACGAAAAGGTATAATTTCACTACGAGCGCGAAAGCGTGTCGAAGAACGCTGAGATGCACCGTGTTGTGCAGCCCGTATACCTTATTGTGAAGTAAACACGATCTATTTTGTATCGTGATAGCGCGCAGCGTCGCGTCTCGCTGTGAACTGACACTAAATGGAAAAACCCTATCCGTAACTAAACTAACATAGATAAAATAAATAATAGATTCTTCAATTTATACACCGCAATTTTTTGATCGTTTTACTCCTTTAAAGGGGTCATTGTACTCATCATTATGAAAAACTTTTACTGGATATGGATATTTCACGATTTCAGGGTTGATCCCATAGTAAAAGTTGTTCATAATGGTGAGTACCATGAGCCTTTTAAAGGATTAAAACGATTTAAAAGTAGCGGTGTATAATTATAAGAAAAAATACAAAAAATATGTTTTTTAAGTTTAGATAAAGAATACTTTACGAGTAAGTAGGTATATTTAAGGACTGCTATGCGTATTGTTTTTTCTTCTTATGCGTTAAGTTATTATTTTTCCCTGTTCTAATTTCTGTTAATTTTGTAATGTTGGCAATTAAAGATATTTTAGAGAAACATCAAACAGAAAACTTTTATTTATGATTATTTCTCCACTTCTGCTATATGGCATAAAATCGTATTCAATAAACTTTATTTTTTTATTCAAATTAACTGCAATAAATTTATGTTTGCACTTTTTGTTTATCTCCTTTCAGTAACTATTTAAAAACTATTTTTTTCAAAAATTATGTACTTTTCCGTATGTATCTTACGCCGATTGAGCTAAAGAAAATTCAATCTTATTTCAAGATCGTAAGACTTTTTTTTAGGGTGGGAAATCATCAAATAACTTCTCCTCGCTCTGGGCGGAGCGGGAGAGCGTACCAGACTTTTACTGACTAAACCCACCCGTGTTCCCTCAGGTGCCTGTGTACCAGGGGCCATGGTATCTCTTTCGAACAACCCGCACCCCTGGCAGAAGATTATACGTTCAATGTAAATGCTAGGGTAAAGTAATGATAGGGTCAAAACAATTTTCTTAATGATAACAGATAGCTTTATAAAAAAACAAGTTTTGGTCTTTGTTTTAAGGTTTTAACTCAATACTAAAATGAGGGTGTATGAGGTGTTGCGTTAGTAATGTTACATGTTATATAAGTAAAAATCATAATAAAGATTAGTCAGTTGTTCAGGATCAGAGTAAAATATAACAAAAAAATACCATTTAAACGTACTCATTTAATAACAGTTGTTAAAACTATACAACATCGCCAAATCATTTTATAACCTAATCAGTCTTTCAATAAGTTTAGGAAATACTCCAGGAACTCCCTAACGGGGAGGCCGCTCACCTTCACAAAGACATCTGGAGCTCCATGGGCACAACTGTAGCCCCAGGACACGATGCCGATCTGTTTTCCGGTGCTTTCCCTTACAAGGGCGCTGCCGGAATCACCCTAAAGATAAAAACATTTAATTAGGAGACGAATAATAATAAAAAACACGTTTTATTTTCAGACTTCGAAGACCCATAGCATGTTATTATTACAAATGCGCTACAAGGTTTTTTGACCGGTGTTCACTTTGGAAAAGTGAAACGAACGCCACCATCTTGTTTTTTAAATACATTATTCACAAAACAATCGAAATAAGGAAAACAAAGAAAGTAAAAGCATTTATTGTGACTCGTACAGGAAGATCACATATACTAAACACACAATAAAAAACGATGAAAAACAAAATTTCTTGAAAGTAAAAAATAAAAAACAGAAAGTCCTGTGCGAGGCCAAAAGGCTCCAATATCAGCACGATTCTGCGACATTTAATAAAGTTTCCCAATTATACATATATACAGACGAATTAAGAACCTTCTTTTCTGAATTTGGTTAAACATATTTTCTGCATATAATGCGACAATGTGTAAGGACACGTCGTTAAAAACCACGGTTAAAAACCGACCCCAAAACCTTAAGTGATCGACGCGCAACCATAGATGAGTAGGCGATTGTGTGCGTTGAAATTTTTCGTCGATCATTAAATATATCTACGCAGGTCTGAATGTACTGTAGTCATGGTTTCAGTTCGTGCATATGTCCCTGGCACTCTGTAACTTTATAGCCTGACCGCTTCGAATTGTCCCTTACAAGTTTGGACAAGGCTTCTAAGCTTTATTGATCGAAGCTTCTAAGAAACGATTTCTGAACCCTGCCTTGAAGAATAGGCATTTTCCTAGTTTAGGCATATCATTGCTATCAACTTTAACGTAGCCCATGTCAATATATATCTACACTAGCTGACCCACAAGCTGACCGGACAGACTTTGTCCTGCCCGAACAGCGCCACCTGCCGGGTGGAATTGTTAATCTAAACCATCCAGAAACCCACTCAAACACACACCAGAAATATAGGAGTTCAGTGACATACACACGTACCTACAGAAGAATTATGTATAAAAATATATGTATAGCTGTATTGTCTACTTACAAAGCACATGCCATGTCCCCAAGAATGGAAGGTGCAGATCTCAATTGTCTCATTTATTGTAGGCGCGTGGCCATTCGACACCGCAGTCATTTGTTTCTGGCACTGTTCGTTGCTGATAATGCTCGTGTATAAGGCTTGTAAGTCATCAGGCGTTGGTTGCATGTGCTGGAAGGTATATTAAGTCGGTTATTAAAGTCTTTAGAATTAAGTCATTCAGGGAAACTAGGAACAGTTTGTCCGTTATGAGAGTCTGTCTGTTAAGAATGATGTTCTTCTTCTGTGTTCAGAAATTAAATGAAATCATTGTTTTTACACTTCTTATGTCCTGGTTCGCATCTTCTGATATGTTAAAGTCTGTTGGCGACAACATAAAAATAATAAAATTGGTAAAAACTTAAGTATCATTACTTGGCAATAATATTGTAATATTTTGTAGTGGCAACGCTGCCACACTCTCTCTCTTCCCTTAGGCAACTAACGTGTAACTTGCACGGTCACGTATTTTTTCCTCTCGTTAAATTAATATAGTTTTTAATATATGATTGATGGTTGTGTACCCAAAGTTGTACAATAAATAGTGTGCATCTAAAGTGTCTTTACATTTGAAGATTCTTCCTGGTACGCTGTCCAAAAATTATTCCTGGCGTGGCATAGCAGGACGCGTGCCCGCCAAAAGTCATCCAAATTATTTCACTCTTTGTATGTATCTGGGTAATGCCATTAGTCTAAATTATAAGCATAATCAGCCTATGATGATCCCACTGTGACTTAGGCCTCCTCTCAATAAGAAAGAGTACGCTGTAGGTAATCCACCACGCGGGCCCAGTGCGGGCTGGTAGATGTCACATGTCTTCGAAGTTTGGGTTCTAGGACATGCCGGTTTCCTCACGATGTTTTCCTTCACCGTTTTGACAGCCAGGACCAATGCCATAACATGCTTCCGAGGCATGCCAGAGTCTTTGTATATAAAGATGCTCACGTATCCACGGACCAACCGCGGCAAGGGTAGCTTTACTTGATCGATCGACCCTTACAGCTTTTATTACACGCGTACAACGCGCTTCGTGTTCAATACAACAACGCGTTTAGAATTCTGTTGGGGCGGCCCCGATTTTGTAGCGCATCGGCGATGTTCGCTGATGCTACTACCGATGACTTCTACGGAATAATCCGGAAAAGGAGTGCATCGCTCCTGCGTCGCTGTAGGGGCAGCTCAAACGGGATCCTGAGCGTGTTGTCCGAGCGGTGGGATTCTCCTTTTTTGCGAAGATGGCTGCAGCTGCATGCCAGCGCCTGCACATATATATATCTTTGACTTCGGTATTAAATTTTCTTTGGACATAGTGTGACATTTTATATTTTATTTATTTTTTGACATTTTTAAACATTTTGTATTTGACTTATAATTTATTCTAAATTCAATTTCAAATTTAATTATTTTGTATGTCTATCCGTAACATTTATAGTGCAAGCATGGCAACTGTAAATTCCTTTTTAATTTTATATGGGTGAAGGCCTGAAATAAATGAATTTTTTTTTTTTTTTTTTTTTTTTTTTATTGCTTAGCCACAAGCTCCAGATAAAGGAACATATTTTTATTTTGCTTTTTCTTTTTTAGATATCGATATTACATCACGTGTATCGGAGTTTCGCTAGTGATAGTCCTAATAATATTCAGTAGACCACTCACCACAACATCTCCTTCAATTCTAGGACCAGTTCTTCCCCAGCCAGTGACCAAGCACCTCTCGTTTTCTGCCACGACATCAAACGCTAGTCCAATGAGCGCTATCTTCTCTGTCAGTACTAGCTTCTCTTTAGGGACCAGTACTGCTACGTCAAACTTGATGTTCTGGGAGTCCCAATTTGAATGCATGTGGTAGTCTTTGATTTTTACTATTGTGCCTCCAGAGTTCCATTGGTTGGATCCTACCCGGCTGTGGAAAGTTCTGTGGGAAAAAAGAACAATAATTATTTTGTGGTAAATAAGTCACAAAAGCTGAAAGGAATTCGTTTCATTCTAGACCCCCTAGCGCAGAAATTTTACGTCAGTTTTACAAAAAAAAAGTAGCTGTTTCATAGAAAAGTGCAATACCTACGCGATCAAAATGTATGGAACAGCTGATTTTTTTTTTTTGTATTACCAACGAAAAATTTCTGCGCTGGGGGTCTACAATGATACGCTGAATTCATGGTTACAGTTTGCGCACTGGATAAAAACTTATCCTGTATATTCTGGTAGAATATAATTTTCAGCACTTACTCTAACAAACTACCGTTCTCCAATATAAACGGTTCCACACAATGGGCAGCACTGAGCATAAACATTCTGGTGATGAGGGAACCTCCACACCAATGAGACTTCACTCGGTCCCCAAAGATCAGAGCAACTATGTAGGGGGCGTATGCTTCGGGTGCATCCTCTCCACCTACGATGAAGGGCTTGTGGTCTAAAGGTGGCAGTGGTACTCCTGAAAAAGAGAGTCAAATGTTACAACAACATTCCGTTGACCCCGAACACTATGCGTTTCATCAGATGGACTTAACAAGCATGTAGTTACTAAAGGTTAAGTTAAATAGCTTCCGCCATTTTTGGTAAGCCGTTTGTCAATATTGGCTAATTAATTAAACACTACCGTGGAAGCACTCCCTGTCACCAAGAAGGGTCTTGGGTCCCAGTAGTGGGGGCATTAGGTATAGGCTGATTGTAGTGTGTGTGTGACCGTGGACGATGAGCTCTTCGGCACCATCATCATCATCCAAAGCCGTACGAAACTACCTTTTGGAAAAGTCGAATAGAATCAATTAAATTTTAATGTAATTGTTGACGGTCAAAAGGCCTTTTATGTGCTTATTTGCAAAAAATGCTGTGACTTTGACTTTGACACTGCTAGGTACCGATATGCCTCACTTTGCTTGGGCTAATCGCTAGGCTCCATTTTTTTTTTTACGGGGAAATCCTCATGGATGTCCTCCGCCCTGGGGAGAGCGGAGGGGTCTGTCAGACTCTTACTGACTAAAACCACCGCGGTGTTCCGTCTCACACTTGCACCGGGGATCACGGGATCTAATGCGACTCCCGCGATCCCCGAAATCCCTAGGCTCCTATGCCAGCCTTATCCAAGTTTTACCCACGATGGCAAAGATGTTCTGAAAATATTATATCAAATCACAAATATCCATACCGTATGCCTCTCTCGCTATGGCCCCAAACAAAACTGCATATGCTAAGGACGCCATTTTATGTTGATTCACTTCTGTTACTTTAGTTCATAACAAACTGAATACAACTGATGCCGTCCCCATTAAATACTAACTGTTTATACGTAACATTCTTTTCTAGTCTGTAACCGATAATATTTGGCTAATGACCCTATTATTAAAAAAAAAAATCTGCAAACCGTCGCCCTTGACTTGAAAAATATTACGATTCATTATTATTTAAAAGATAATTACCTAATTAGTAAACAAATGTGAGCAATCAGTTTGTTGCACTTTGCTTAACCTTGACGATATTCTTATCACGTTAAGACGTTGACAGCACGTCAACTTCTTAACGTGAATAAAACTAAAAAAAAAACTCCCGAAATCCTTGCATAAAAGACTTGCCTACCCAGCACCCCTGGTTTAAAAACCTACTGAGGTACCTACTTCATGTTTAGACGAACAATCATCACTACATAGTATAAAACAAAGTCGCTTTCTCTGTCCCTATATCCCTATGTATGCTTAAATCTTTAAAACTGCGCAACGGATTTTTTGATGCGGGTTTTTTAATAGATAGAGTGATTCAAGAGGAAGGTTTTTATGTATAATACACCGACCTCCACGCGGGCGAAGCCGCTGGCAAAAGCTAGTATATGATATAAGAAAGCTACTTTTACGGGCAGTTTACAAGAAAACACGTGGTTATTCCCAAAAGTTTTCCCCCATAGTACAAACAGACATATAGTCCAATTAGCTCAAACATTTTAATAACCAAAACAAAAACGATACTAAAATGTACCAATGTCAATAACAAACGCATCATCTTTAAACCTAGGAGTTCGGTTTGTTCATCCGTGACGGAAGTATAGGAAATAAGAGTCAATTATCGAGAGGATTGGTTGCAGCATCTTCGTATCTTCAACTAATATCATATCACCCTTACAGGGTGGTGGTAAACCACCTGTCTATTTGCCAAGCGTGGTGATAAATGTAGTAAACTGCTCAGCCTTATTAAATTATATTGGGGTCGGCTTCCAGTGTAATGTTGTCTCACGCTACAGGAGTTGATGGACGATGCTGTAAGTACCAAGTAACCAAATTATTGACTGTATAAAGATTGCTATCGATACGTCAAAAAGAAGCTTTGAGGAAAAGCCAGTTTCATGAGTCTCAATTTTTTTTTAAGTTGCAGAGAAAGGTAAATACAGGGGAAAAGAAGGAAGGAAAGAAAGGAAAATAAAGGTCAAAGGAAAAAGAAAAGAAAAAGGGAAGGAAAGGAAGGCCCATATGTTTTAAAGGATCAAATACATATTTCCCGTTTGAAACTAAAAGAGACTATAGCATTTGGCAAATAGAAATTGAGTGTGATGAACCATAAAGATGTATCTTGCATCACCATTAGCTATCAATGACGCCATATTGTCATCTGCTAAATACGCAATACCTAGCAGACAGTGCCAGATATAACATAGTACAATATCCGGCAGCCAAAATATGTTCTAATCTATACGTTGAATGCACTTTTCCTCGAATGTAACCTTGATGCGATAATTCTGTCTGATTTAAAGAATCTATTTGTAATAATGTAGGTAATCAAAATTTACCTAATCTAGGTCTGTAATATTTTAATCCGTATCAGTGGTGTTTGACCTGAAGAACGAGGTCTTTGTAGCGTATTTGCTGACGGAAAACCTGAAGACGGATAGAGTATTACAACTGAGGAACTTGGCCTGAGCTCGAGGCAGTGGCGAAGGGTTCCGATTCCCATCGGCTTACCTTTAAGAAATCCCATCTCACATCGATCCACCATTCATTAAATCAAAGTACAAACAATAAATTTTTATGTGTTTCTAAAATTTACTGAAAAATCGCCTGCATGTCGCCAAGAAAACCAATTATATTCCGTACAAATCTCTCTGATTCCAACTCAGTATGAGTGAAAGTGGGGCTTTACCCTCTGAGGAAATTAAGCTTGCATCACGCGTCGTGATTTTTTTCCACCCCTTGCCACTGGCTCCAGGTTTGAGACGCAGACGAGGTCCAACCCAGAGCGAGTTTAGTCTCTTCTAGAAGTGACGAGAGACGATTGTGTAGCTACAAAGAAGCCTTCGAGGCCAGGCAAAATAAATTTGCCGTTCTATTTCACAGTTCACCAAAATTCATTGAGTTATTTACGTTGTTGAACAAACGAATTTTTGAAATGTATGAAGCAATGGATTAGCAAATTGCTTCAATGTTTTTCCGATCGTTATTGAATTTGTGAGCAATTTTGGTGCTGTATAAGGTTCTAAAGATATGCAATCAAACTGTCATTATCATAATCAGCACAATAATGTTTCCAATGTCAGGAAACAGACCTCCTCTCTGTGAGAAGGAGTGGGACGTAATCCACCACGCGGGCCCAGTACGACTTGGTAAATCTCACTTCTTTGAATTGTTGTTTCTAGGACAGACCAGTTTTCTAAAAACTGCTAATCAAACTGTACTATTTTTTCTGGAGGAGTCCTGGTTCGCGACCCCTCATAGGTACGCCAGTGGAAGTCCCCTGAACGGTGACGTGCTCGTACATCTCATCAGATGAAGGAGGGCTTTTCGAGTCAGCGAAAATGACAAATCGATCACCGTCCAAAGATTTAATGTAGGCCAAAGCTTCATCGATAGCGATTAACTCCAAGTGCATTATTAAAACCTTTGATAAAATACGGAATTTAAAAAAGGTACCAACTTGCGAGTCAAAAAAGGCTGCGCCACAATTGTTCTCAAGTCCAGAACCGTCCGTATACATTAAAAGCCTAAATATTGTGCATTAAGAGATTTACAACATATTGATCTTAAATTATGTACAGAATAACAATGCTTAGGTTTATCAATCGAATCTACGCTAGGTTTTATAAAACGTGATAAGTCCATATTGTTGACCCAAGTATCCATGGAGAACATGCCAATTTTACTACTGCAGTACATTTGTTCCTGCTTTAAAACGTCGTGAGACGTAACTAACAGTGGTTTTTTCTTATTTCTCCAATAAGGATTATTACTGCAAAGACCATGAAGATTGTCCAATAATCCGACTAAAGGAAAATCGTAACACTTAGATTTTAGGTAAAATTTTCCAGCTAAATATCGGCGGCGAATAAAAAGAGGCGGCAATATTAATTCGGATTCCATGACATGAATCGGAGTGCTTTTGATAAGCCCCCTATTAGCCGCATTTGTATTTAATTATTTTGTCACTGGTTGATTGGTGGTTAGTTATCACAACTGCACTATACGTCAAAAATCGTGGCGTTGCTGTGTACCTTTAATATCTTGTATGGTTTTCCAAATAGGTACAACGTACTTCGAGAGAAAATTTATTTAGCATTGCATATATCGTGGCCACCTAGCCACCGGCCCGAGCACTTGCCGCCAGCACTTGCCACCAGCACTGGCCCGAGCACTTGCCGCCAGCACTGGCCTCAGCACTTGCCGCCAGCATTGGCCTGACCACTTGCCGCCAGCACTGGCCCTTGCACTTGGCGCCAGCACTGGCCCCTGCACTTACCGCCAGCACTGGCCCCTGCCCTTGCCGCCAGCATTGGCCCCTGCACTTGCCGCCAGCACTGGCCCCTGCACTTGCCGCCAGCACTGGCCCCTGCACTTGCCGCCAGCACTGGCCCCTGCACTTGCCGCCAGCACTGACCCGAGCACTTGCCGCCGGATAAAGTTATAAATGAGACTGATAAATATATTATAAAGACTGATTTCTAAAATAATAAAGAAACATTTCTTTATTATTTTATATTTATAAGGAAAACAAAATTGGAGTTATTATTGAAGAAGAGGATGTTGATCACGAGTTAGACATTTTTACGTAATCTAAATTTTTTTTGTTATGCCATATTATACTTTTTTCTTTTTGACCAATGTTCCTACTATTATGTTAATGTTTCTAAATGTTGATTATTTTAAAGATTTTAATTAAAATCGTTGATTCATGCGTATTTTTTGCTTTTAATCCATTATAGAACCTACTAGTTAGCAAATAGAGATCATTTTTCAAATAGCAGATTAGTGGCCGAAAACTAGCAAAATAATGGCCGGAAACTGAAACAGGTGGCCGAAAACAGGCGAAATCGCTATTTTCAGACATTTTAATTTTTAGTAATTTTAATGTGACGTTGACGAGTAAAAGGTCTACAAATATCAGAACTACATTATATTTCGAGTTCAAAAATATTTAAGAAACTAGTCTGCGACTTTAATGTCATGGAGAAAAATCGTCACAAAGTCATACGTTCGCTTAAGTGGCCGAAAACCGGCTAAGTTACCCTAGTCCTTTCGTTTTCCATGGATGAAAACAAACAAAACCACTCATTAAATAGAAGGTGGTGCACGCATTCCTCGCAAAGCAAAGCCATTAACACGCACATTAAATTGGGTAATCAGAATTTGCGTGGGTTGTTATGTGCGACAAAGAAACCAGCCCCTCTCCACCTCTGTGTGTAATAACCTAGTTAACGATTATGTGAAAAGGAAGGGAAGCAGCATTCTGCAGCATTCTGCAGCATTCTGCAGCATTCTGCAGCATTCTGCAGCATTCTGTTTGTAAACATCTGGTTTCAGAAAATAGTACTTAATCGTAGGTACGATAGGCGTTATTACTGTTAGTTGTGGATTGCTGCATCATCTACAGACCTAGCTATACTATAGCCCAGTTTAACCTTAGGGACTTCCCGGCACTCTAACTGCGTAACACACTATTAATCACAATTCAATCGATTGCTTGTTGCATAAAATTATGTTCATATTTTCGAAAAAATGATGTCTGGCTCAACAATGTAATTAACACAATGAATGTGGTTAAACTGTCAATTTAAAAGCCTTTCCTACTGTTCGGTGCATAGCAAAACTAACTCTGTCAGTCTGTTTGGGTTTGGACTGACATAGGATCCCTGAAAGTGCGGAGTTCGAAAATTATCCCACATACCCATGGGAACGTAGTACGTTCCCATGGGTAACTTTCGAACTCCAGGCGCGATAGGTACCTACTTCGGGCAAAAGCTAGTCTCCTCATAAGCCAGTCTCTCTACTCAAGTTACTCTCGATTATGGTAGAATCATCATAACAAAAAAGACTACAGAAAAGTTGGATGGATTGTCTGAAAGATGATAAAACTTGGAAGGAAGTCAATTTGGAGATGACTTTGATAAACATTTAAGGCAGAAAACACGCCTTAAATTAATTGGGATAAGGACAAGAATACGAGATGATGAAGAACAGCTAGAATAGATAATCTTTCGAATGTAAGTACACCATAAAAATTACAGAAATAAAAGAGATGTCCCCTCCGGCCCGGCGCGTGCCACATATGGCACGTTACAATAGAAAATCAATTGTGTCTCATTAGCCGGTATTGACAAATTAAACGTCGAAATGTATGATTAATCAGTCGCTAAACATTACTTAACTTTGAGCAGCGTTTATAAATAAGGGGGTAAATGTAGAAATTATACAGAGGGTGACACAATGGGCGGTCTTAGGTATCGCTAACAGCAATGTTTCAACAAAAAAAAGTCAGAATGTAGCCAGTCTTCCGAAAAGTTAAATCTTGGCAAGTTTCCCTTCCTCAAACTGAAAATAATATGTAAGTACTTACAGACACATCAAGTTATCCCAAAGTGTCAAATTTTTCCAATTGAACATGAACCTTATACTTTTGCAATAAAGTGGAAAATCTTTCGAAGAAATTTGACAGATTGGGGTAGATTGATGTGCTGGCGTCTGTACTTGTACCTATTACTTACTTAACTGTTTTGAACTTGAACGTAAATTCTTTATCGCTTCGCCTGTAACCTTCCCGGAAAGCGATTTGTTTTGAACGAAATCAAATTAACAGTTTCAATGTCAAAGACTTGCTTAATTTTACTTTTAATAAGTTTATCAGTCAACGTACTCTTGAGCTTAGAGTTATATTGTTTGTAGTATAAATAGTATTTAATTTGGCTATTATTTATCAGTTATCTACAGTTACCAGTGTATTAAGGAAGGTGTTCTTCAATTTTAATGAAATAAAGTTTTTTGTTCCCAATTTTGAAGATGCAGCAAGACCAAATTGTGTTCATCCTGTTTTTTGTTCTAAGACATTGTGTCAATGGTAAGCACATCATTCTTATACTGAGCTAAGTATCCCTTGTGTTGGCAAGACCTATGTGAGAATAGATCTATCAGAATCATGGTTAGACTTGCCATTTAGCATAACAGCAAGGCTGCATTTAAAAGAGTGCACATGGAGTTTCTTGCTCATTCTTCTCCATGAGAAGCTTCTACGATTTAGAATGGGCAACTAACTATGAAATAAATGCTTTGAGTTTGAGCTAACCCGGAGTGCCTGAACAAGTGACAATCGCTTTCAAATTGTTTCGTATTTCTACAACTACTTTTAACAGGGTTGGGATAAGCTGTTCGGCAGCTTATTATATGTCAGTACAATCCATTTTTGGCTTTTCCATCATCACTGTCGCTCTGTCTGGGTCCGCTGGTTGCACTTGCAGAATTTTCATTCCGTGTTTTTATAGCCCTGTAAGTGCTGAGAGCTGTTGTGGCCCAGTAGTGACGGCTGCGACTTACCGAGTTACAGGTCGTTGGTTCGAGCCCTGACAGGTAAATGAATTCATCACCACTGTTCTCAGAAACGGTGAAGAAAACCGGCATGCCGTAGAAACAAAATTCGACGACTAGTGATATCTACCAACCCGTACTGGGCCCGCGTGGTGTATTACGGCCCTCTCCCTCTCTCAGAGAGGAGGCTTGTACCCCAGCAGTGAGAACGTTATAGGCTGATTTGCTAAGTGCTGCAACACACCATGAAACGACTAACACTTTAATTCCAGGCGCCCCCATGGAAACTGCTCCGAATATGAACAGTTACTTCACCCCTCATATCATAGGAGGTGCAGAAGCCCCACCAGGCTCTGCCCCCCACATGGCTGGGATCTTGATAGGAGATGCGTTCATCATGGTTGTCTGTGGAGCGTCCATTTTCAAGCCGGATCGGCTCCTCACTGCAGCACATTGTATCGACGAATATGTGGTCGAAGGTGTTTTGATGAAGTAAGTAAATCAAAGCTTGTGTTGTATTGCTCCTGATTTACAATAGCTAAAAGGAAGGTGACTTTTAGCTATTGTAAATCCTTTAATCAACTAAATCGGTAAAAAAAATTGGCATGTTTTTATATCTATTGATTTGACTTTGATTATTTTAAGTAAGAACTCACAAAACGGCAAGCTTAGCTTAACCTTATCGGTCGCACGATCGATAAGGTAGAGATAAGCTTGCCTCTGTTGGCTCGTGGATGACCATGGATACATACCTACCAAGACCCTCCGTGGCACCGAAAAGCACGTTAAGCCGTTGGTCACGGCTGTAATTCGTTGATCTTTGACAGTCGGTACGTTGTCAGACGCCCTAAAATCTGACAACCAGTGTTACCAAGGGGTATGGTATTATCCAGTAACTGGGTTGTGGAGGTCAGATAGGCAGTTGCTACAAGTAAAATACTGTTAATCAGCTGTATCTGGTAAGACTGGCAGCCGACCCCAACAAATGTAGTTGGGAAAAGGTAAGGCTGATGATGAAGAACCCAAAAATCAGCAGAAATCATAGCAGCCTTGCATTTGTGGACGTTAACCAATAGAATACGAAGAACAAAGGTTTACCTGCAAAAAGCCACCAATTACTATAACACATAATTCAAGCCAGTGTTCTCCTGCCACCACCTACCACCAACTTCAATCAATGACTCTTCTCGTTCCAGAACATATCACGGAGTTGTAGGAACCAAAAACTTCAGATCAGGCGGAACAACAGTCCAGTTTGGAGACTACCGCATCCACCCCGAATGGGACCGTGTC
This sequence comes from Polymixis lichenea, assembly GCA_949091785.1. Lineage (NCBI taxonomy): Eukaryota > Metazoa > Arthropoda > Insecta > Lepidoptera > Noctuidae > Polymixis > Polymixis lichenea. Next base: position 21,928,957 of record OX420943.1, on the reverse strand, counting down.
AATATAAAGAACGATATCGCCGTCCTCCATGTGAAGGAGTATCTACAGATGAACGAGTATGTGAAGCTTGTGGCTCTCAACTTCGACTGGGTTGGTGGAGTTGAACCAAGTATTGTGACGGGATGGGGATTGATCAATGTAAGTGTCTACTTAATATAGGCCTCAAGCAACTCATTATCATAATCACCATCATCATCATACACAGCCTGGCTTCCCCAACTGGGTACAGGCCACTCTTTTCATGTGCCAATCCCCACGCTCCTGTGGCAACCTCATTCAGCCCCTTTGCCCGCGATGGCAACAATGTCCTCCGCCCATCTCGCCGTCAGACGACCGACATCTCTACTTCCAGTCTCAGCGTACCGCCATCCATGCTGAACAGAAGCCTTTTCCAAGCTGAGCCACAACACTTTGCAATCCGTCTTCTGCACCCAGTTTGTCCCAGCCACCTTTTTAAGGTAATTGGTCCATCTAGCTAGGGACCGCCCCACGCGTCTCTTGCCGACCCATTACGCTGTATCTGACCGATCATGTTTCTAGGACACTTTACCCTAAGATATTTTCAGCTTTCTAAAATGGTACAGAGGTTGGCAAACAAGGTTTGAGTCACTTATTAATAAACATAGGTCACTTAACAATTAGCCCCGAAATATTGATTTTGTTTCTTTCGCTTTAGCTGCCTCCAATTACAGGCTTTCTATACTGAGGGAAGCAGGTTCACAGAGTATAAATAAGTCAAATCCCGTCAGGCAAACTACCTTCAAAGTGAGCAGCGAACAAAAACACTCCTGTTTAAATAACTCTTTATTCAGGTCAACCTAGATTCCCCAATTAAAATTCTATTACCATTGTAACAACGGTTTTCGTAACAAAATATAATCTTTCTGTAACTTTGGCAGAATAAACATTAGCTTTGGGTTAGTGAAGCCAAGGGCTATTTGCGCAGTTAGAAATAATATTTAACGTTCATTTCGGGTTATTAAGATTACAGCCATAAAAAGGAGTTATGGCTGCCCTATTCTGTCTTGCGATGCGAATATTATGGTGACCTTCGTCATGTTTTATGGCGTAAGGGAGATGTGTAGCTGATTACATTCCATGTAGGTACATATCTGATGCGGAAGTGAGGTATTCGTGACCTTTCCAACATTTTATTGTTTTGAAACCTTTCTAGGTATATGTATACATCATAGTTCAAAGGTCATGTCACCATGTCTTTACCCGCCATAGTTTGTATGACCCAAAATAATAGCCTAACTCCATGCTTAAATATATTATCGATAAAGTTGTTGGTAAGCTCTGAGCGTAAACCCGTACAAAACAATTGGCCAAATAGTAAACGTCACCCGCCCGCTAGTCTTCGGGCCACAGAAAAAAGAAAGAAAGAAATGAAGAAAGAAAAATGCATTTATTGGCATTTGAGCACACAGTACAGCATCGCAGCAGTTTATTACGTATATCGAGTCGAAAATTACACATTTCGGTTACCTACCTGATTTGTCTTAGTTGAGACCGCATTGGTATATAGCCGTCAGAAGGACAGTGGTCATCTATTTGGTTTAACCGGTTAATATTTTCGGTTTATGGATTTGTGAGCAGCGTTTACAGGACTCCTTTGATAATATTAATTGATTTTAGATTCGGCAAAGGAGCGTATCGAATGGTTGTGAATAGCTGTGCAGGTCCCAAATTCGTCTTAACCCGTATTTTTGGAAGACGTCACGACTGACAGTGTCATCATGTAGTCTATCTATAAATACTTTTATAGTATTCTACTCACAGTAACAGGATGTTTTTCTTTCCAGACCCGGCCAGCCATTACTCCCTTTAACCTGCAGAACCTGGAGGTGAATACCCTAACTCCTCAGGATTGCGTGGATGCAGTCCGTGAGGCTAGCGCTGCCTTGTGGCCAGATGCACCATCTGTTGACCCAGCCCTCGAGATCTGTTCATTTAGCTCGGAAACAGCAGGCCTTTGCTATGTGAGTAGATTATTAGAAGTTTAACGCATACGTATCAAGCTACTAGAACTTTCAGACCAAAAACTATTACCTAAAAAAAATGCTCCAGTAGATAAGTTTCGTGAATGCGTTGAGCGCCAAAAATTATCAACGGCGCGGCGGGCTGCGCGGGCGTATGCCTAGAGGAATTTATGGCCGATTACAGCCTGCTTGCCGCCAGCAATGAGTGACACGGCGTGAGAATGATTGGAAGCTGATATTGGGTGCATATCTTGAGTGTCCTGCCCTGTATTTTTACACGTGAACGTGCACGCGTTTATTGCACGTATATTGAGGTATCTACTTCAATCGACAGCTTGTGCCGTCAAAATTATAATATGAAAATGTTATCATAACAACAGTCAGCTGAGCAAGCACATAAAGACCCTTTCCCATGATAATGACTCACCATCATCTGCCTTGTCTTTTCTCAAGTATGTCGGGATTGGCCTCCAGTCTCACCATGCAGCTGAATACCATTGTTTTACATGGAGAAAGAAAAATATTATATTCGGGACACGTTCAGGAAATTAATCGACAAAAACTCTCGTCCGAGCCCAAAAAGACTATATGCTAAGGGTTCCTGCTTCCTGCATAATGCTGTGATATTTAAAAAATAACAGACATTTAACCCACTAGGAATTTTTAGGAGCAATTAGACGTAGGTTGTAAAAAAATAATTAAGTAATGTTTTCAAGGTTCTATGTAAGATAAGTCAATACTTTTTTTTGTGGAGTTATTGCCTATCTGTCCCCTGTTCACATCCCCCTCATAATACTCGATATAATCTTTTATTTCCAGGGTGACTCCGGCAGCCCTCTGATGTCAAGGAAGACTGGCTTGCAGATCGGTATCGCATCTTGGGCCTTCCCATGTGCCCGTGGTGTGCCTGATATGTATACCAGGATCAGTCCCTATGTGGACTTCATTCTAGGCAACATAGGACACTAATTTGTTAAGGCAATTAATTCAGACAGTCAGTATTTCAAGTGGAAAAGATCTGCCGTTGTTTCAAAGTTAAACTATTTAAGAAATAGTTACTATAGATACCTTAATAAAAATGTATTTTATAAACTACAAGTTTTTTCTTATGTGGCTCGAGAGACCTTACCTTACAGGCAAAAAAATCCATCACAACGACGAAACGACGTGTACCTAATAAAAAAGATAGGTAATAAAGATATCGAAGTTTATGGATTAAAAATTAACCATCACATTATTTTTACAAATAATTATAGAAGAGTTTTCAAAATTTATTCAACGGTCTTATTTGTCATCTTTTTTTTAATGTGATCACTAGACTTGTTTAGTCTGTGTGTGCACCGTTGCGTAAATCCGAACGCTCCTCTTTCCTTTTGTCAAATGTGACATTTTAAATCACACCTGATCAAATTTCTTGTATACCTTAACTCAACGCAAAGACTACAATTGTATACTGGCAATAGACAGGCAGCTCTACCTTTTTTTTAATATTAGCAAGTGATAAACGCAGCGCCATCTAGTTTTTCGTTAAGGGAACTAATGAATATAAATATATTATAGATTGGTACCGTTAACTGTGGCATCATTACTTTCCATGAGCAACTTTACCAATGAGAACTGAATTATTAAAATATCTCTCGATAACTAAAAATTTGTTACAATTAGTAGATAATTCTACTTCTGTATCGCTTCGATATTAAATAGCGGCAACAGATTTTTAGTTAAAGAGAGAAATAAGTACAGTTGTCATTGGTAAAGTTGCTCATGGAAAGTAAAGATGAAGTTGATTGTAAGTTGCTGTTATTATAGCTGCTGTACTGTACGCTGCATAGTAGGTACGTACTTATGTCATGTGGCGCTTATGGGAAGAATTTTAAAGGTATTCGAAAAAACAATACATAGTGGTAATAAAATTACATTATTTTCTTTATTTCAATAAATACATATAAATTAAATTTTTAAATATTAGAAAAAATAGTAGCCCATCGGTATCGGAAACAGGGTCCAAGCTACCCGGCGGTCAGGGCTCTAGAGAGGAACCTCCTAACAATGCGAGCCGTGTCCAGGACTACCGGTTTCTGGATCAAGCCCTTGACCCAGCTGCCCAACGAGAGCTTCCTTAGGTGTTGGTCAAGGCTCTTTGCTATCAAACCCTTGGCTGTTATGACTATCGGTACAATGATCGCTGAGTCCACATCCCACATATCGGCAACCTTGCGCGCCAAGTCAAGATACTTGATTTGCTTATCTTTCTCGGCTTTCACAAGGTTCCCGTCATGCGGGACCGTTATGTCGACGATCATCTCATCTTTCACTTTCCTTATTTTGTGCCAAAGTTACACAAGGACCTGAAAAACAAGTTATTTAAAAAAAAAACAATCAAACTTTAAAAAAAGTTAAACATATTCAAGATTTTAAAATCGTATTAGTAAGACTTACAACTATACCTACTAGTCTACTACTACTACCTATAACCTAGGGGCCTGGATCTCCATTCGATTTTAATCATGCAATTCAGTAATGAACTGTTTTACTCTTGTTAAATGAATTATACCTACGGCAGAGATTGGGTCCTACAGTCAACTTTACCTGTTAATAATATTAATATATTTATATAGAACTAATACAAACCTGATATCAAATCAAATCGCTTGATGGTGTCCTTAAAACATTTGATGTGGAAGCTAAGGTCAGCTTGCTTATAATGGCTTAATGTTTGTTGAAGCTAGGGCCGGCTTGTTTATTAAAGCTTCAATGAGTTCTTTTCCTGAAATATATTTAAATATCTAGTATAGCTCAGGCCCAAAAGCAATCATGCACTAGTTTAGAAAGAAGATAAGAAACCTGAACTAACAGAGTGTTAATGTCTCACATAATTTTTGTTTGAGATCAATGTATAAATTTACTTATTATCATTACACAATATTTTGAGTTTCAAAGAGTAACCATGGAGTATCTTGCCTGTTTGTCTCGATAGGAAATAAACACTTTGGAACGAGGCAACTAGACTCTGACTATTCATAAGTACCTGATAATGCTGTACAATAAAAATATATTTGATTGATTCATTTTTTTTTTTTTTTGTAATTACAGACATACCTGATGTGTTGAAATCAGATTCCTGTAATTGATTTTTTTGGGAGATATCAGAGGTTGACATAACCATTGCTTCACCAAATGATTGAGCTTGAAAATCTAGAATAATATTAAAATAAGTATTAAATTATGATTTGTTTCAACAAAATAAATACATTGGTGAATATATTTATAGTTAACAATTAATAGTATTACCTGGCATATGTAGTGTTGGAACTGCCAATTTAGACAGTCTTCCAGTTTGATACTTGTGAATTTCTTCAAAATGTCTATGACAAACACGTCTGTTACTATAGATAGTCTGATGATCCAATAAAGCTATTTCACCACCAATGCTTAAAATCCAAGTTTTAAATTTCTCTGCACTTGTGTCTGGATCCGGGAACCGGTGTAGAGGCACCCCTGAAAACATGAAACAATTAGGTGTGTAACTTAAATGAATCACTGAAGGAACTATACCTTATTCAGCAGAGCTTCAGACAAAGTACATATATACAAACAGTTCTGTAAACCACTGATTAGCCATGGTAAGATCAAATGAAAGGTTGTACTCTGGCATTGGGCCATTGGTTATAGGTTGGTTTCCTGGGTGAATAAGAACAACAATCAAGGCAATTCATAGCAAACGTATTGACTTTGATATCCTTAGGCTACACGGTATATTTAATGTAACCTGGATCTATTACAATAGGGATAGGGGTATATGAAACATAGTGACGAATAGAGTGTAAGCCGGTTTGGCCAAAAATAAAGGTTAAAAAACTTACCGTCTCTCCTAACCACAGCACATGGCAACCAGGTACACAGCAAGAATCTTGTGACATGGTAGAAGTTCACTGTTCACCATTCGCAATTACAGGTCCAAACTCTAAAGAGTGCCTATGCCCAGAGTCCACAGTAACTTCACAAGTTCAGGATATTGTTTACAATAACTTGGGCTCAACACGAGCGAACGAACGAATTGTAACGGGGCACAGCAACACGGAGTCGGAGGAACAGGAGCTCAACTCAACGTGGATAGCAAATGCACTTGCAAAACAACGAGGACTTTATTGCAAAAGGAAATTAAATGCGCGCAAGCAATTACACTACACTCACATGCACCAAGCCATTTGCAATTTAAGTGTACCCATACAAAAATAAATTTCGCACGTTTTATATGCCAAAATATAATTTCTGCATTAATGTGCTGATAATAAAAACCTCTTTATGCTCTAATTGATATTTTCTGTTATTTTTCAAAATTTACTACCTAAATAACATGTGATCATAATTTTATTTCTTGATTTATGTTTTTTCATTAGTAAGGAAACTCCCAGTATAGGAATGGTATATTTAGCCATAGCAACACCGCAATCTTTGAATATTTTGTTCCCCTATTGTTATGATAGATGGCGCTGTTTTCAATAAAAAAAACGCAATTTTGACTTTACTTCTAGTTGCCATAGCATGACTCAACGGAATAAAGACTATTTTCTGGTATCCATAAAGCATTCAGTTTTTATTTCAACATAAACAAATTTAAATAAACAAAACAAACTTGACTTACAATTGATTTTATCTTTGGTGCGATTCTAATATTCAAAATCAATTTATTTTCCTAACGCTCGGTATCGCTTTTGTTTTTATTACAGTACTTCTGTATTAATTGTCAAGCTCACCCACAAACATGATTAGAAATAATGAAAAGCCAGAAATGGAGGGTAGACTCGAATATATTCGAAATACTCGTCTGTTAAGTCTACCTACGCTCATCCTTTTCCTTGGCCGGCACCTAAGCGACACGAGGTAAGACGCCTTCAATTTATTAAAATCAAATTTTCTGTGATTATTATTTTCTTAATTACCTTCATTTGGTTTAACTTGACCTACGAACGGCCAGCAGTATGTATTCATCGGTGTTTTCCAGGTTTAAATTTCGAAAATGGAAGGAGAAGAGTGTAACTTGAATTTGGAAGTGCCTCACCCAATCTTATTCATACCAAGAGTGTGTACACCATTGGTAAACACTAGTGAAATGTCAGAACGTTTGTTATTGCACTTGAACATCTCAACACCAGACACAGAAGGCAATGACATTGCCATATACAAGGGTGTCTGTGATGTAAAGATCATGGAAGGAAGGGATATCAACATCAGGTACGCATCACCAAATAGTTTCCCAAGCATTGACAACATAAATGTGATTCTGACTGAAGCTAATCAGATTACAATACCTGCTTACAATGATTCTCAAGTGTGGATCGACCCGGCTAGGAGCCCATTTGTCTACAACCGTTGTGGCTCACCGCCTCTGGAGACTTACACCATTCATGAGAGTAATGACAACCAGATTACATTTGAGCAGCACAACACATACATAACACAGAATGTGTATAATTACAATGAAGCTATTCGGTACTCTCCTGTCTGTGAGGAACAGAAGACAGTCAAGAAAATACAAGAAAACGTTCGGAATTCAGACATTCATAACTTATATGAGGATGAGGAGCTTGAATGTGGGGTGTTTCTGTCTCAGATGTCTGAAGAGATCAATGAGAAAGATGCTAAGGCAAGAGACGAGAGGCGGTTTGTTGGTCTGCAGACAGACAATGGAGCGTTGAAGCAGCTGATGTCTACAAATATACAGTCTGTGTCGAGGCAGCAGAAGACTATATTGTTTTTAGGTCACGACTCTGGGTCGGGACAGACCGTACAGAATATTGCCATCAATGATCCTTCACTGGAGTGCGTTGGAGCTGGAGAAGTGGAGAGTGAATTTACTATAGGTAAGTAATTTTGTTAACTATAATATTTACCAAGTGTTTCATGATAATAGAAGATTATACAAGGTGAATTTTTAGTCACCATTAAAATTTTTCAGTGTGATTACCTGTGAAATTAAACAACTTTCTCCAAGGAACATGGGTCGAAATATGAAAAAAAAATTGGACCTCCCATATAAAACCGATCAGCTAACTGTTGATTTTGCAACCCCCTGAACCCCCTCATGTTGAAAATTGCTTTTCAGTACCTACATTTTGACCACAAAGCTATTCACTTTTCTATGAAACAGCAGATTTTCTTTGAAAACCGGCCACAATTATCTACACTGTAAAGTCTACAATCATGTGCTTAAATTCATGGTAGGTAACAGTTTGTGTGTCGATTTCCCTGCCACCCTAAATTAGTATCAGAAATGTCAATAAAAGCAGATTAAGTTGTTGAATAAGATATTTTCAAGTAGCAAAATATTTACCTAAGTATTTATATGCTTATTATATATTTACTTTGTTAAACAAAGTTACAATTAACAAATTAATTCATCTGTACCTGTAAGTACATCTTTTTGATACAGTTGAACTAATAGGTAATTAAGTACCTTCCTAAAAGACAGGTAAGTATACAATACATTGTGTTTTTTTTTTTTTTTTTGTCTTGTTTTTTGTTTCACTTTTTGGGTTTTGTTTTGTTGTAGGTTAAGTATGTTTGTGTTTTATTTTTAAACAGTGTCTGCGATTGGATACGGACACTGTCTTTTTGTTGAGGTTTTTCGCATAAAGGGGTTACCTTTCCTTGTTAGCCGCATAAGTTTTTGTACAGTTGTACAGTACGCGTGTCCGCCCCCCACGTAGCCAGGTGTTCAGCTTGGACGTAAGGTAGGATTTTAGGGGGCAATACATTGTGTTACCATCAAGCTGAATGGCGTGCAATTGGAGAGGTCTATGTCCAGCTGTGGACTGCTGCAGGCTGATGGTGTTGATGACAAAGCACTGTATTGAAAGTAAGTAAGTCGTTTTGGTAATTATTTCTTTGCGATTTGCGAATAAGCAGGAGCTTCCTTTTGTTTGTTAGATATTTATCTATCTATTCTTTTTTTTAATTGTTCTTAAAGTTTCCTATTGCTTCTAATTCCTTTGATTAAAATCGCCAATCCTTTAAACATTATGTATTTAGTTCCGTGTGGTGCCGGACGTAAAAGAATAGCACCATCCCATTTCTTCTCGTGGGTGTCGCAGAAGGCGACTAAGGGGCTTACCAGAGAATGAGCAGCATCGTTCTCTATGCATTTGACCACCATACTGCGATCGCCAACCCGCCTGCCAAGCGTGGCGATTATGACAAACGGGGAGGGGCCCCGTTTGGAGGAGGCCTATGTCTAATAGTGGACGTCTTCGGCGGAAATTATGATAATGATGACTCATTTATTTAAACCTTTACTTTCATCATTATAGTACGTAGTTAACTTAAGACTCACTTCAATCATGGTTCCGCCCTTATAATTTCGACATGTCCGTCTGTCGGTCCAGCCGCTCGTCCGTCCAGTCGTCCGGAAGTCAAACGGTCATTTTACTCGGTGCCGGTGGCTATTGGCACTACGTATGTCTATTAGAATTGGAGAAAAGCGTGTTAAAAGGTGTCTCCTGTCCATCGCTAAACAATAGTGTGCTCCCCCCCCCATACATGAATAGAAAACAATCAATGCACGTAAGCTAAGTGATTTCCCCCCCCAGTGGGGTTCCCGCATTGTCGTTGCGGGGGGGCTCAGTAACCGTGGTCACCCTCCCACGGTGAAGCGAAGAAGAACCCCAAGGTGGGGCCGCTCGTCAGGGCTTGTGCCTCCAAGCCGACGACGTAGCGGCCAAAAAGTAGGTTGCGGTGAGGTGCATCGCAACTGAGGCGGGCCGCGATGTCGAATGGGAGGCATCGCGGCTGAGGATTACAGGCTGCGGCGGAGGAGGAGTGCCGGTACTTCTGAGTAGCGCTCTTCCCTTCCGTAGCCTGGACGGGGCCGCCACCGTTTGATGGCGGACGCGGTGGGGCCGCAGGGGAAGAGGAGTGTCGGTATAGCGTTGGCCGTTCTCCCTATCCCCTGCGGCCGAAAAGTGGTTGGCGGCGGGGCCACTGTACTGACCCGTCGCAGGAGGACGTCAGCAGCAGCTGGTGGGGCCCGCAAGGGCCGATGCCTGCTAGGGGTGCGGGTTGTTCGAAAGAGATACCGCGGCCCCTGGCATATGGGCAGCTGAAGGAACATGGGTGGGTTTTAGTCAGTAAAAGTCTGACACGCCCTCCTGCTCCAACCAGAGTGGGAGAAGTCATTTGATGATTTCCCACCCAAAAAAAAAAAAAGCTAAGTGATTTCATATTAATTTGAGTTTAGTTTGTTAAAAAAAAAAGGTTCCGACGAATTGAGAACCTCCTCCTTTTGGAAGTCGGTTAATAAGGATGTTTTCGGGAAATACCTACTACGAATACAAACTATTGGTTTTGCGGTCGGCAAAATTGATACTTGTGCATAAGTAAATATTACTCCCAATTACATAAGGAACCTTTCACTGTGCGTAGACCGATACGCATTTGGCCGGTTATGTGTTCTGTTTCGCAAATGCCTAAACATTAAAAAAAAAATTGCAGGGGACTCCAACATAACAGACAATCCACGCGCGAAGAAATACCAGTGCAACAAATGCAAACAGATATTTGAACAACTATCTGCCTTCAAACTGCACGTGGTCAGCAGCCACCGGCGCTCCGTCGCTGGCAACCTCAAGTTCATGTGCACAGAATGCGGGAAAAGCTTGAAAAACCAAGAAAAGTTTGAGCAACACTGCCTCGGTCACGGCGACCCAGATCTAGAATGTAACAAGTGCCACAAAGTCTTCGCGTCGAAATTCACCTTACGCAATCACCGTAAGATACATTCTCGAATGTTCCCCTGCAGCTACTGTTCGAAGAGTTTTGCAACGATACAAGAATTGCACGCACACTCATCAAAAATTCACTTTAAATTTATGTGCGAAGTGTGCTCGTTTGTTTGTGAAACTTCATCCGAATTGACGGCTCACCAAAGAGCTCATAATAAGAGCCCGTCGAGCTCTTCGAAGAGCTCCAGTGAATCTGAATTCGCTGAGGGCGTGTTTGAGGGAAGTTTTGAGGGGCTAAGTGATATTTCGGTGGCAGAAGAGTTAGTCAAGCAAGAGGAGGAGGAACGTCTACAAACTCCTGACTCGGTTATCGCGAAGGTGATGTCCAACAATATATTTCAATCTACATCCAAGACGAACAAGACACAGAGGAAGTATAACAAGGTATAGTAAACTTTTGTCATTGTATTTTTCAGAGGGTCCGTAACTTAACTTCGAGAGTCATATGTTCGATTAATGGAAAGTCGATTGTTCGAATGGAATTTATTGCGAAACAACCTTTTATCGCCAATCGACAACAAGACTGAACGATTCATCGAATATTTATTAATCGATGGACTGCTCTTTCGAATGAGTTTTAGTTATTATGTAGTTTGATAATTAAAATAAAATTATAAAAAAAGCGGCCAAGTGCGAGTCGGACTCGCCCATGAAGGTTTCCGCAGCAGCAAGTAACGCGCGAATTATAATTATTATTTACTTAGGCACCTATTACAGATTTATTATTAGAAAATAATGGTTCACGGTTTATGCATAAGGTTTATGTTTATGAAATTAAATGTTTTTTTTTTCATTTTTATATTTGAGTTGATTGAATGAAAGGTAAATTGCGGTTTACGATTTATGACGTATTAAAAAAAAACTACTTACTAGGTCTCGTTCAAACCAATTTTCGGTGGAAGTTTACATGGTAATGTACATCATATTTATTTTTTTAGTTTTATCATTCTCTTATTTTAGAAGTTACAGGTTACATTTTACCACTTTGGAAATGTATCTCGCCCAAACTATTCAGTTTAGAAAAAAATGATATTAGAAACCTCAATATCATTTTTGATAGACCTATCCATAGATAACCCCACACGTATGGGTTTGATGAAAAAAAAAATGAGTTTCAGTTCTGTATGGGGAACCTCCAAAATTTATTGTTTTTTTTTTTCTATTTTTGTGTGAAAATCTTAATGCGGTTCACAGAATACATCTACTTACCAAATTTCAACAGCATAGTTCTTATAGTTTCGGAAAAAAGTGGCTGTGACATACGGACGGACAGACAGACAAACTGACATGACGAATCCATAAGGGTTCCGTTTTTTTCCATTTGGCTACGGAACCCTAAAAACATCGTCACATATTATTTCATACATAGTCGAGGAAATCAAACACTTTTAAGGTATCGTACGTTCTTCCCGTAGATTTAGAAACATGACATTGGGTAATAACACTTTTAACCTACTAACTAAACATTATTAAGAGAAGCGTCTTGGCTTATTTGTTCCCGCGAGAAATACTATGTTTGTTTTAGTTTGCAGTTGGCATATTGCTTATAAGAGATTAAGTAACTACCGCATCGGTATCAAAGACTAGGTACAGGCTGCATGTATTAATATCGTATAAAATTATTTTTATACGATATTAATTACTATCAGTTCATATTACCATTTATTGTTTCTATAATAATTGAATAAATTACTTACTTCTTATTTTAATGGGATTTAAATAGGCATTAGCCTATGTGATTTTATAAAATGAAACGAAATATGAAATTACCCTAATTGTTTTTTGTTTTGCATTAGAAAGGTGGTAATGCACCATGCATTACCACCTTTCTTGTTTATTACGTGTTTTTGTCTCAATCTTAATATTATATTAAAATGGGGGAACTAAAGTTTGTGAAATCTAAAAAAGGGAAAAATTTATTGGTATTAGAGGGTATACATATTCCTTAAATACCAGATACTGATAAGTGTTGCGGCCTTTACATAAAAACCATGATTAAAATATAGTGCTACGGTTGGAACGGTAATAGAACATTCTAAACATAATTATGTTGAAGACTGAAATTGGATTAGTAGATCACCTTCATCCACCATTACACATTAATCCACATTCCATATTCAGTAGATTACCGTAATTTTGTGCAAAATCGTATGTAAATGTTTTTTTTATAATAAACGATTTTTCCTTCATTTGTGCTTTATTTTCTTCCTTTTCACCAAATTTCATGTTTCTAAATCTACGGGAAGAACGTACGATATATTAAAAGTGTTTGATTTCCTCGATTATGTATGAAATAATATGTTAGGTACGACAACTATTTTTTTAATAATTTTATTTCAATAACTAAACAATATAATAATTAAAACTCATTCGAAAGAGCAATCTATCGATTAATAAATATTCGAATTCCATTCGAACAATCGTTCAGCCGACTTTCAATTAATCAAACATAATTATGACTCTCGAAGTTAAGTTACGGACCCTTTTTCAGACAGGTTATATTTTTACATCCCGATTTCAAGCGTCTTTCATCCCGAGCCCAAGGTAAACGCGTCACGTTTCAAGGGAAAATAAAATAGTGTTTTCTGCCTCTACTGTTTGATTTGTCACAAGAAATGGCATATCATGATATATCGGCCAAATAATAAAATAAAATAAAATGTTTTTAATTCAAGTAACAAGACTCATATACAGACAATAAAGGATATAGACACGATAACAAGCACAGACAAAAATGAACACTCACAAGATAACAATATGTCTACTGCAGCATTGCCGGACATAAGGACAATCCACTCTATCGGCGATCATCGCCAGAACGGTGTTGTCGCTGCCCCGCACTCTGCGCACCAGAGACGCACACCGCTTGCGCAATGTTGCGTGAAAGCAGTCGGTGCGCGCCTCCGCGAACATGCCCGAGGCGCTGCAGTGGCGGGGCAGCCTCAACACCGCCCTGAACGCATTATTGAACTGGACGCGGAGGGCGCTGTATGCCGCACGAGTATACTTTGCCCATAGGCGTGTAGAGGGATGTGCAATAAGCTCTAAAGAGCGTTATTTTTACCTCCCTCGAACAACGCACTCAACAACAACAGCTATTTGCATCCGCCGCGTCATTAAAGAGATTGCGTAACTTTCTTCCAATTTCCACCAAGATTGCGCTTGTACAATCGCTTCTTTTACCCATCCTTGACTACGCTGATGCCAGCTATCTTGACCTTACCCAAGACCAACTCGACAAACTTGAGCGCCTTCAGAATTTTTGCATAAGGTTTATATTTGGCTTGCGCAAATATGACCATGTTTCCGAATTTCGAGTGAAGCTCAAGTGGTTACCAATTCGCCTTCGTCGGAATGCTCACATTCTTTCCCTTTTGTATAATGTGCTTTTCTCCCCTTCCACCCCTCTCTATCTTAAAAATCGTTTTCAGTTTCTTTGTGACTCCCACACGAAATTCTTAAGGTCATCAGATAACTTGAAGCTTAAAATGCCTATGCATTCCACAACTTTCCTCGACCATTCCTTCACTGTCCAGGCCGCTCGGTTATGGAATGCATTGCCAGTTGTAATTAAACGCGCGCAATCGTTATATGTGTTTAAAAGACTCGTAAAGGATCATTACCTGTCGTTGTTATCTGGTTCTCATACCTAGCTATAATTTTCATGTAAATTTCCATTTCAATGTAAAGTTATCATTTATTTTCTTTCCTTTTTTATTTAGTATATATGAATTTATGTATCTATTATATAGGATATGTATATATCTGTGTATCTATTTTAACACGTTGACGGACAGTACTCTCTCACATGTTATGGTTGCTGAGACAGTATTATTTTTCATACATTGCCCATAGGCGTAGCGTCACAGCGCAACTATTATAATAACACATGATATGACAGAACGGATATAGACGTGAACGTCATAAGGCGTTCCGTCACATAGGTTATGTATTTTTGTAGATATATGACAGTACGTTTTGAGGCGTAAACGTCTATATCCGTAGTGTCATATTTTATATGCCCTAAGTATATGCTTTGTGCACTTACGCCCTCAGGCGTCAATGTCTATGTGATAGTAAAAAATAAAAGAAAGCTAATCAGTCAAAATTAAGATTTATTTATTAAAAATATCAAAACAATCACAGTTATTACAATGGCATACAATTTTTATAAACTAAATGTAATTAAATCTTCTCAAAAATCAACATAATTATATTTAAATCAGTCTTACATTTTGTACGTAAGGAACGTGATATCACAATCAGTTTCATAATCTAAAAATCAGCGTAATTATTCATTATTGTCAATACTATTATGGTAAGATTCGAAACATGGTGGACACAATGGAGGTTTATCGGGGCATCCTTTACAGCGATAGCTCGTTTCCTTTCGAATATTTTTTTTAGTACAAACTTTGCACTTTAGGAAAGCAAACTTTTTTGCTGTACCAGGTCTAGATAAAATTTGTTCTGGCCAATGACCAGTTATGATATTTTCAGTACCAGAAATATTGACTGCCTGTGGAGCAGATGATGTGCTTGGTCGGAATCGTCTGTTATCATAAATGCTGCTTTGATTGACCATGTCTTTTCCTTTGATATTTCGATCATGAATCCCAATCATCACCTTGATCAGTTCTTCTCGATAGTTAATATAATGATACGAAGAGGCGTTGTTTTTCTTATATTTTTTATACAGAAAGTAAGCATTCCATACCGCAATATCTAGCAAGTGAAACAATACCTTTTTGTACCATCTTATAGTTTTTCGGGGGCACGAGTAATAAGATATCAATTGATCGGACCTATCAATGCCAGACATGTAACTGTTATAAAGTTCCACTTCTGCGGGTTTCTGTCTTCTCTTGCCAAATCTGTTACTCACTTCCACAATCGAAGGATGTTGGCCAGTGGTAATCATCATTACTGGACGTTTATCTTTCCACTTTGAAACGTAAACTTTATTCTTACGTGCCCATACGTGCTCACCTCTCTTCAGCTTTTTCTTTACAATATATACAGGATTTTCTTTACGATTTGCCCGCAAAGTTCCAGTGCAGTGGGTCTTCAAATCAATCAGTTTCTGTGATAAATTCACAGAATTATAGTAGTTATCCATGAAAAGATGATGACCATGTAGCAAATACGGACGCATTAATCGCAATACGAGCTTTTCTGTCTTAGACCCATTTTCACCCAAGTTTTGCTCAGGTGCTTCTTTACCTGAATACATTTTCATATTTAGCACATAGCCATCAGATGTGGTGAGTTCATAAAATTTGATGCCATAGCGAGCCTTTTTCGACTTGATATATTGACGAAAGTGCAAACGACCTCGAAATAGTAGAAGCGACTCATCCAATGATAGTTCTTTTCCAGCATTGTAAATTTTACGAAAGTTTAGAGTCATCATATCAATAAATTTTACAACCTTAGTTTCTCCTTTGGCTTCCAATTCCGATGCATAGAGGCAGCGTAGGATTTGCTCATATCTTCGTCCGGACATTATGAAACTAAATATGGGGTGATAATGTAGTGGATCAGATAATGAAAAAAGGTTTCTTTGTTTAGGACATTTTATATGACCTTTGAGTAGGCTAAGTCCAAGAAATTTCATAATCTCTTCGGAAGTGACTTCACGGTATGCCATTTTGCGGCTATATCTGGTGTGAGGTCTATTACTATTGCATAAAGCATTCCCATAACTATTAGTACAGTTTACCAGGTATCCTATATAATTTTGCGGAAATGCAAGGTAGAAAAAATCAAGAACTCCGTTCATGTCATCAACATTAACGGTTATACCACATTGAGAGCTATCAAAATTGAAATCTGGTATTTCAGCAATTGTGTGAGACCATGATTCATCTGCAAGAGGTATGTCTGATACCCTAGGACTCGTATTGGTAGGGTTCGGTTGATCAGAGGTGACTTGATCCACATTAGTGTTCTCTTCGTCATTTACAAACACACCAGGTACCAATGGAGCAGGTTCTTGGTTTACAGGGATCTCAGAACTTTGTATAACGTGATTACTAAGTTCATCAGGGTCATCTGTATCACTAGATGAAGAGGATGTAGACTCACCAGAGGATACTGCAGCTGTTCTATGTTGTTTGTGTCTCATTTGTGATGCCTGAGCTTCACCCTCGGAACTCGAAGATTCTTCACCAGATGGTTGAAAATCGGCATCGGATCCGAATTCTCCATCATCTTCAAAGGGGTCATGACTCGATTCAGAAGACAAAGCAGCGTGAAATAGGTCCTGAATCCGCTTTTGTTCTTTTTCATATGAATCGCGGGAAGCCATCTGCAAAAATATTAGTTTACAATGTATTACAACTAAATGGTATTGAAAACATACATTAGCAACATAAATAAGTTATTTGCATATACAAATATACTAGTTTTAGTATTTTGTATTCATAAAACAATAAAATTACGTTGAAAACAAACAATACTTACGTTCGAAAAAATAATTGCGCGCGAAATCACGTAACGACCTGTCGGCGCACCGCCGTGGCGCAGTACTAAACAAAATGTATGAAAACACGACGGCTATGGGCGTAGTGTGTGTGAGGGCGGTGCCAAAAAAATGTGGATGTGTGTGTGCAGGTACTTTCTTTGAACAGATTTTTAAACATTGTGTGGTGACAGTACAAAGTCTAAAATATATCTTCGGTGACAGTACAACATGCCCTTCCTTATGAATGCCTGTAAAATTTTACGTCTTATGGCGTACTGTGTTTAAACTAGTCAAAAGATCGACGTCGAAGGACGTACTGTCGTATTACTTCTGACTGGCTTGACGCCTACAGGAAGTACTGTCCGTCAACGTGTTAATATATTGTATTTTTATTATTTGCGCCAACAACATCCCCATTTTATGTCCAGACCAATCACTGTCCATGCCAAGGTTGCCTGGAAGAGATCGCGGAAAGCGATAAGGCCGCCCATTGTATATTTTGTAGTGTACTTTGTTTTTTGTTGTGTATTTTTTGTGGTGTACAATAAAGTATATATAAATAAATAAATAAACGCACAAACCTACGCGCTATCATATTACCTCTGACTGACATGGCTGAAATGGTTGCATTTGTTTTGTCTATTTTCCTTGATGGCAGGTCATTGTAGCCGTCTATTATAAAATCCACGTTCAGCAGTGGACTTGTAAGGTCTGATGTGATTTAATATGATCTTAACTGTCCATTGTTATTCCCTACTTAGTAGCGTCAACGGTACCTACAGCGCTGTAGGTACCTAATAACGATTTCGCCAAACAGAATAATGTACCAATGGATATATATCACCTCCTATACAACTTAAAAACCTGTTCCGAGTTTCTGAGCCCAGGTATTACATCATCATCTACCCAACTATGTTAGGGTTGGCCTCCAGTCTAACCGGATGCAGCTGAGTACCAGTATTCTACATTGGTACGACTGCCTATGTGATCTCCACAACCCAGTTAATGGGTAATACGAGACGAGTGCAAGTATTACATAATTAACGCAATAATAATATTTTTCCAGACCTGCGAAGTTTGTCTAAAAAAGTTCGACCGGATCGGTGACCTCAAGAGGCATCTCATCGAGCACGTGATAAGGAGCACCCTGGCGAAGAACCCGGTGAACAAGTTCGGGGTCCTCAACATCCGCTGCGAGATTTGTCAGGAACGGGTATTTTCAAAAATCGATAGATACAAAGCCCATTTGAGGGAGCACGCGAAGCTCACCCTGTACAAGTGTACCTTTTGCGATAAATCCTTCAGCGACTCCAGCAACTTTTCTAAGCACAAAAAAATCCACGGCACCACGTACTTCCAATGTGACATGTGCCAACGTAAGTTCAATTCCAAGAAAATGATCACTCAGCATATGGAGTACCACAACAAAACTCAGCCTATGAAATGTCAATATTGCGATAAAGTGTTCCATTTTGAGTCTATGCTGAATAAGCATATGAGATGCTCACACACGAAGGTAACGACGAGCAGATTCAGATGTAGATTCTGCCGTCAGTACTTCAGAAGTTTGAAGGAGAAGTGGGACCATGAATGGACAGCTCATAACGCTAGGAAGGTCATTGTGGACTGCCTGTTCTGTGAGTCCAGGTTTAGGAAGTATTCAGAGTTGAAGAGACATTGTATGGAGGAACATGATACCGTCATACCTCCAGCAAAGAAATCGTTAAGATGGAAGTATACGAAGTTGAGGATGATTGAAGATCAGTAGAAAATGGCTGGGCCATGATTTGTTTCTAGATTTTTTTGTGGCGTAGAGGTAGGTACTTATACGGTATAAGGTATTATTAGACTTTGAAATCAGGAAATAAAACTTTTCTCTGTATTTAATTAGTAGGTAAGTGTTGATCCTAACACTTATGGCTAGAGTTTAAGTAAACGCAATTGAACTTTTCTGATAATTAAAAGGCTGTTATTGAGACTGTTTATTTTTTTAATTTTTGTTACACAAAAATGGGCTGCTAAGCTGACAGGTCATATCAAAGTGAAAAGGACACACAAGTTATTGTATTCAGTTGGACTCATAGGGATAAAGAAAATACCTAGTTCCAAAGTCAGTGGATCTCAATCTTTTTATTTATTTTTAGAAACATTTATTTATTTTAGTCTATTTTTTTTGTTATTTTTGTTTTTCGTTTATAATCATGTTGAATGTTATAAAGTTTAAGTTCAAACTCAAAATGTAATCATTGTTTTGTAACTTTTGGTATTAAAACATTTTTTTTAATGAAGTAAGCCACTAAGTTTAAGTTAAGTACTTTCGATAATTATTGGGTTTTGGTGGAGGTATACTATTAAAGTACTTAGTACCTATAAGTGACTACACGGTTGTTTTAAATTGGCTAGGTACACTCCGCAGACACGACGGGTGAATGTTTTTATTTTTTTTAAGATTTGATTTTTTTTTTGGGAGGTCAACAACCGCCGTTAGTATTGTTACTTGAAGCATGAGCTGGGAAGAACTGTTTTCTTATTTCTCATCGTATTAAGATATCGATACTCATCACGTACAGACGTGCAACTTACAGAAGTTGAAACAAAAAAAAAAAAATGATTATGTAACTGATATTTCAAGTGTCTACAATAACTCCGGTCGATGATGTCACAAAA
The DNA here is from genome assembly GCA_949091785.1 of Polymixis lichenea. Classification (NCBI taxonomy): domain Eukaryota; kingdom Metazoa; phylum Arthropoda; class Insecta; order Lepidoptera; family Noctuidae; genus Polymixis; species Polymixis lichenea. Next base: position 21,909,062 of record OX420943.1, on the reverse strand, counting down.
AAACATGAAATTAGCTATTTTATTATTTTTAGTTATCGATATACATCGCGACTATGTATGTGGATCTAGCTAGCCAATTTAAAATAACACTGTGTGAGTGCATAGTTTTTTCTTCTACAACCACTACTTATTTTGTAATCATGAACTTTAGTTATCAAGGTTGACATTTATTTAGTTTTTAAGTTATTTAGCTAGCTTGTTTGTTGCTATATTTTTTAAATCTGTTTTAAAAAGGTATTGCATACCTATTTTGTTACATGAGTAAGTATTTAAATAAAAATATATTTGTTAGTGTTGGTTTTTACCTTATTGTATTTAAATCTGCTGTACGTACAGACGCCAGCACATCGAGCTATCCCAATCTGTCAAATTTCTTCGATAGATTTTCAACTTTATTACAAAGGATTAAGGTTCATATTCAGCAATCATGTTCAATTGGGAAAATTTGACAGTTTGGCATAGCTTGCTGTGCTGGTCTGTACTTAAATTCTTCATCTAAACTTGCGGGGTAATTGCGTAACACACCAACAGCTTGGCAAATGGCTTTCATTTTGACAGTTCAACAACATTCATTGCGTTATTTACGTTGAGCAGACAGTTTTCTAACTTATGTAGCAATGGATTAGGTTATAGTATGCGGTTAGATATAGCGTTGCGCAAGGTGCTGATTAAGTCCTTGACAAAAGACGGCTTCTTGTATCACCTCGTAAGTGTTAATTTTACCAATTATTGATCAAATCTATCTATATATATTATTACTATTATAAAGCTGAAGAGTTTGTTTGTTTGTTTGCTTGAACGCGCTAATCTCAAACTACTGATCCGATCAAAATCAAAATCAAAATATTTTATTTCACATAAACCTGCAAGGGCACTTATGAAACGTCAGAAGCTAGGTGCACGGTTCCAATTTGTCGCTTCCTATGGAGAAGAGCCGGCAAGAAACTCGACGGTTACTCTTTTAAAAATAATTGGCTTTTATAATGTTTTCAAATTACAGTGATATTAGGTATGGGAGGACAGTGCAGGCCTGTCAATAACTACCAGGTACTTAGAGGAATGAAAATAAAGAAAAGAAACTGTAGGCCTACAACGTTCTCTCATTCACAATATGTAAAAGAATCTACATAAGTAAAATCAACCTATTTAAACCAAGTGATATGATTTCCATGAGAATCACTAATAAATACTCGATAATACAAGTGTTGTATAATGTCAAATAATGACGAGAATATGTACGATTTGAAAAGTTCTTTCAGCGTTAGATAGCTCATTTATCGTGAAAGGTTATAGGCTATATATCATCACGCTAAGACCAATAAGAGCGGAGCACCAAAGAAGAATGTTTCAAAATCGGGGTTTTTTTCCTTTTGAGAGCTTCCGCTGCGTGCGGTGCGTAAACGGTTAAAGTTTCGCAAAAATCATGTATCACAGAATTGTTCCCCTTTAAAAGTAAAAAAAAGTCCGCGACAGCATATGTCTATCTTTTAAAGTTGGCTCACTATAACCTTTTTTATGCTAACCAAATTTGTTCTAAAATAATGCATTATTTGCGAAAGGGTTGAACGCGCTAATCTCAGGAACTGCTGGTTCGAATTGGAATATTCTTTTAGTGTTGGATAGCCCATTTATCGAGGAAGGCTATAGGCTTCATAACATCACGCTAAGACTTAGGAGCCTAGCAAAGAGAGAAAAGTCACGAATACGAAGTACTCGCACGGCCAGGCGAGGCGAGCGACGGGGTAGGTCCGGGAGCAAGAAATTTCACGCGAACGAAGTCGCGAGCAGAAGCTAGTTATAGAATATAACTGTAGCTACATAAGCATAGACTCGCCAAATGAATTTGAATGTTGAAAGTTTTTCATGCCAGTTTTAACACATATTTGCCGCGGACTACGGTGTGCCTCATCATCGAGGACTGCCTCCTCATAAACCTGTGGGGTAATCCTAATCACTGACAGCGGTGAGCGTGGTGATTACAACCGTCACCTCCCAGACAGCTGATAACTTGAGACGTGGGACAGTTAGTCATTACAGTACTATACACTGCCTGCCATAAATCTCATAATTCAAACATCGCGGGGACTTTATGCGCAGTGGTGGCTGCGTCGTTAGTGGTGGTCATATTCGTGTGTAAACACGGCGCCTGTATACAAGCGGTATTCTCGCGCATGACCTTGGCCGGCGCGCATGCGCGGTGTCGCGGCCTGCCGACCCATCCAGCCACACTTCGGCGCGCTCCGGCCTCCCTCAGTCCGCGACAGCGCTTCGCCGCGGCAGCGTCTCTTACCGCGAACGCGGGGTAACGCGGGCGTGTTATAACACAAAAAACTCACCTAAATCGAATAAATACTATTCCTGTCGATATCGCGACGTAGACAGTGGTTATTGTGTGTGTCGTGGCCCCCGGAGCACGGAATCGACACTTTCATAAGGTTAGTATGGCTATTATCATATATTATATGCTGTCACGTTTTGACAATTCAATGCGCTGTTAATAGGTTCAAACCATACCCGGTTTGTTTGTCTGTCTGTTTGTTTATGTATAGCGATCAGACTGTGGATCGTTAGTTTTTTATTGCACAGTAGCGAAGAGGTAATGGTGTCTTTTTACGAGTGCCTCTGCCTGATTTACACTTAAAATTCCATCGAAACTGGAGGATTTCTTTGTCTAAACAGTTCTCTATTTAGTCTACCGTGTATTTAGGTGAGGCACGGCTTCTGGCGTAAACGAAAACTGTGTAATTCAAGAAAAATAAATACTAGTTGCTATGATTGAAACAAAAGGTTGAGAAAGAAGTTAATCTGTCAAAATTTTGACAGATAGCAAATCGATTTTGAGTTCTCAATTTGAAATTATAGAACAGCGCTTATCCTACCTTAAAGTATTTTAACCGCAGAGTAGATTATTTTATCAAGAAGTAAGATCTAATTTTAGATCTGATTGGGCTGAAATACAAACATTCCTGTTACCTACATGAGAAATTCGTAATGGTAGGTAACAATTGAACGCTACCAATCAATAACACTTCGTTATTTACATTATAATGTGTATCTACTATTTATTTTTACGATATATAGGTACAAATTGATTGTTAATAACGAATGGTACTTAGATACCTTCTTTTGCAACAATAGGTTTCTATAAAAAGAACAATATTAAACATTATTTATCCTTCTGTTTAATTATTTATCAATAACTTCATAATGTCAATTCACCAGAAAAGTGACGCAAAAGAAAATCAATCTTGAATTAACCAACAAAAAAATTTAGAAACAAATGAAAGTGCAAATCACGTCCAGAAATCATTTTGGCCCTTAGGTAAGTAGGTACCTACTTAATAAAAGGTGTCAAACCTCACCATCATTTCATGCATTCTGCAATTATATTCCGATCAAAATCTCAGAGAACGGTGCACGGTGGTAGAGTAGGTACCGAGAGCTGCCCTTCAGTGAAATTGTCTCTCATAAATAAATAGGTAGGTAACTTTTGCCCCCTAAGTCCTAGGATTTACTTTTAGGGTAACGGCAGCGCGGCGACTTGGCGAGAGCCGGTTGTTCCAATTCCTATACATTTTAATTCACACTGCGGCTGGGAAATGCACAAAATGTAATACGGAAATACACGGTGCACGTTGTGTTACGTTATTGTAAACGGAAATTTAAAAGCGTCCTCTTAAACTTACCTACTTATTTCTGTATTCTGACCCTACTTACCTATGTAGGTATTTCCATAGATTTTACTTCCCTGTGATATCGTGATGCCGTAGAATTTACGTTAAGGTTATTAATAAAAATGGTTAATTTCTGATTTCTTTTGGCAGGTGGAATTTATTGATAATATCATCTCAGTCTTACGGAGATATTGATACTTCCTACCTACTGAAATACCAACATAAATAGTCATATTTTAAATGAATGATCGTTACTGTACAAAAACCTGATTCAATTTCTTGTTTCGTAACAAGAAAATGTCGACAAAAATGTCGAATGTCGTCATTGTAGAATAGGTATAATAATTTATAGTAAACTCAGTCGCTCAGGCTGTAAGAATAATACCTAGTCCTCCGACTGTTTTTCGGCTATGGCGGCCAATCGCAATGGCGACTAGCCTTCGTCGCGGGAGACATTATAGTGCACAAATGAGCCTTCGTCGCGGGAGACATTATAGTGCACAAATGTGTGCGCAGACACAGGTCCTCTCTCTCTTTTCTCACTTTCATAGTCCGATGTGACGGCACGCAATCCAACACAACCGAGGAGAGACCAGCGGGCTTACTCTCTAACTCCGTCAACGAAGATACGGGCCCATACGAAAGTAGTTCGAAACTTCTTAGTGAATCCTACAGCCAATTAACTAACTTTTTTGGATGGGCAAAAACATACCGGGAGTAGGGACAGCTGTCAAATCGTGTTGTCATTCATTCTTAGTTCGGGCTCCAAACTAATCTTCTGTTCGTAAGTGATACGGAGTTGGAAACGCCCGTTCCTCCAACCGAAACAACGGACTTCGTGCTTAGGGAGTAGGCCCCAGGCGCAAGACCCACGGCATCGTCATTCTTTGGTCTACTTAGTTAGATGGCTACTCTAATAAGCCACAAATCGATTGTGGAGACACTTCTCAAACGATGTCCCACCCTCGTCGTGCTCTCTGCGCAAGACACCTGCACTATGAATGACCTTTGCGCGACCAAAGCTACGGCTGTCGATTTGGCTGAATTCTAGTCTAAACTCATATTATTTTTAAACATCGATACGACGAAGAAGAATTTGTCTAGTTGTGCTTTCTTAGCTTCCTCGGTCTACACTAGGTGCGGCTTAGCCGTCGTTAGCACGAGCGATTTTTTTACAAAAATATTTTTTATGTCCCACTGTATTTTGAACTCTCGGTGTTAAGCTGAACGTTGAGAATCTAATAGAGTTCATCCCAGCGTGTCAAACAACACGTTGGTGGATTTTTAACCCCCAGCGGTGAAAATCCAGCAGGCAATAAACAATCGCCGCGTTATAGTCTTTCTTTAGCTGGTCTTCGAAGCCATCATAAGCCCCTGTCAACCTCTGCGTAATTGCAAGTACCTATCTATGTTCCTGCTATAGTACCACAAAGAAATCTGTAGTAAAAATATTGGCAAAATCCTAAATGGAAAGGCAACCACCCACCCAAGTTCACAACTGCAATAATTGCAGTTGATAAATTAGAAAACTTTCCGATCGAGCACTTCCAATTTCTCCAGTTTTCAATTAGAACCCAGTCAAGTACCAACACTACCTACCTACCTTTCTGCGATGACATTTGAGACGTTTTCTAATTAAAGTTTCTTCAGAGTACTTTGTGTTACATGAACCTCTCAACCCTCAATAACTATTAATTAAAGGAGAAAAACTTATCGATTAGTTTACTTTGGGTGCAAGAAAAGGTGAAAAGGTCGTCTGGTTCCAAGTCTAAACCTTAGGTTTCGGAACTCCCAGAAAAATATGTGTTTTAGACTTGAAAGGTTTCTACCACGGAATGTATGCTGTTTAGGCTAACCTGATATCTTGAAGCGGCAAGCTTGATGGGAACACGGATATTGAGTCTCAGTTCATCTTAATTAACAAAGTGTGAGCACAATCTTCAAAACATTGCAAAAATTAAATATATTTCGGGAGTCAAGATGATCAATCAGCCTAGGCTTTTCCAACTTTATTGGGGACGACTTCTAGTGGCTTGTGGCTAAGTAATCACCCCCGCTGGCCACGGTTGATCCTTGGATGGATGACCATCTTTACATACCAAGACCCCTCTGTGCCTCGGAAAGCACATTAAGCCGTTGGGCCCGGCTGTCATTTGTGGATCTTTGACAGTCGTTACGGGTCGTCAGAAGCCCGAAAGTCTGACAACCAGTCTTACCAAGGGGTATCGTGTTACCCAGTTACTGGGTTGTGGAAGTCAGATAGGCAGTCGCTCCATGTAAAAAACTGGTATTCAACTGCATCCGGTTATACTGAAGCTGACCCCGACATAGTTGGGAAAAGGCTAGGCAGATGATGATTGGGGTTAGCTTCCAGTCTAACCGGATGCAGCTGAATAACAGTATTTTACATGGAGCGACTGCCTATCTAACTTCCAGGCCCCAGTTGCTGGGTATCACAATACATAAAGGATGCAAGATATTACTTCTTAACTAATACTGATGTAACATCTGCTCATTGTTTAATAACAACTACTCAGTACTTATGTCTATTTCCTGATCTGCTGAAAATCATGAAGCCGAGTTGTTTATTATTTTCGTTGAGATAAAAATATTCTTCTGAAAACGAAAATATGTGCTATTAAAACATACGGTTTTAGGAAAACTTGTCTGTTTTGCCGATTTACGAGATGAGGATAAAAATTTAAATTCATAGGCATGTCTATTTCTGCTGCATTAGTAATGATATTCTCAGTTTTGTTAGCGCCATGAAATAAAGAAACATTTGGGTTCGAAGAACTGTTAAGTAAATGTTAATAAATATTGGTGTGGAATCGATAAAAATCTTGCGCAAAGCTAGCCAAGGTTTTTATAATGAGTTCATGACACATTAACAATATTATGTTAATTCTCAAACTTATTTATTTTTCACAGATATACAACACAAACACACACTCAAAATTGTTAAGCATTTGAGTGCGAACTAAACAGGCATAACCTGTATGACAATGGTCTACTTATGCTCCAAATAAACTCTGTCGTTTATGGTCTATTGGGAGATTTCCTGAGCATTTCTGTGTATTAAGATGTGGATAATCAATCGGTCTTCCTCGTGACCTTTTCCATGGGGAACTAGGTATCATCATGATCATCTTTGCTAAGTGCAGGCCTCCTCCCATGTTGTGCCATGCTTCCCTGGTCTGTGCCAGTCTCTCGTAACTGCGTAACACACTAAGCAATGGCTTTCATTTTGTCAGTTCAACAAAATTCATTGAATTATTTACGTTATTGAGCAGACTTCTTAACCGACTTCAAAAAGAAGGAGGTTATCAATTCGACATGTTTATATTGTTTTTTTTTTTCGGGCATAACTCCGTCATATACACCGTGAAATTCGAATGGTTGTTTTCCCGCAGCGAAATGGATTTGTCTTGGTAATACAATCGTTTTATAAAGAAATAAAATATTAGAAACAAAAATGGCAGATTAACCATTGTGAAAAATCACCACGTGCGAGAGTTTATTTCGCTTTGAACATTTATGCATCGCTGTTCCCTTTGTCGGAGGTGCGTGCGATTCGAGTAGTACCTACCAAGTTACCTTTAGTGTTACTAAGGAGTAGTGTTTTATCGAGTTGATGAATATTTTTTAAATTAATATTTTAAAACTTTTACTTTTATTCTATGCATCGAAAGTACTCCTTATGGCAAGTTATTTTGCCGCGGGAAAACAACCATTTAAATTACACGGTGTATAGACGGCTTTGCAAAATTCTTTTTTGTTCGAAAGGGGTTTTATTCCGAAATGGTCCCATTTAAATTTCATATAGATCTGATGATGCGTTTCGGAGACAGACAACGGAACTCTTCAAAAAAATACATACAGTCGAACACAGAGCCTCCTTCTATTTTGAAGTCGGTTTAAAATGACAGCAAATTAACCGCGATTGCTGCTATCGCATAAATATGCATTGTTTTGACCCCAAGGATGATGAAATTTCGTGACAAAAAATTAAAATACATACCTATCCAAAGTCACGGACTTCCGAAGTTAAAGTTATTTTTCACTTTATAGTTTTTTTCCGGAAGTCGGTTGTTTTTTTTTTAAGTTTTTTTAACATAATATAAAGCAATGGATTATCAATATTCTTCAAAATTATTAAGATTGTGATTGAAAGTGTGTTACACAATAAGGGTCTTCCCCGTGATCTTCTGAACTAGATATAACATCACATCACGCCTTGTTTCCGCATAGGGCTGGGCAGAGCTATACCTATAGTGCAACCACAATTCGTCAGTTATGTTTAAGTCATCTATTGCTATCAACCCGTTAAAAATCCAGATTCCGGGCTGCTACTGAGAAAAAGGTATAAGATAGAAAAACTCAATAACACTTTGCCCGACCTGGGAATCGAACCCAAGACCTCATGTTCAGTGGTACCAGTAAACTTGTTATTTCAAAAACCTGAAAACCATATAAAAATCCAAACAAGTTCGATATAGATACCCATGACACGGAAGCGACCAGGGCCTGAATTAACTATCGCCGATTCCTTACTAGTAACCACGTCAATCACACACGAATTCTGCTAATATCGTGTTAATAATATCGACAAATTGTCTTGGAACATACAGAATATGACATTTCGATTCCTTACTGTTACATTGGTTTCTAAAAAAAAACGATATTGACGTAGTTTGAACAGTTTGTTGAACGTAGTAAGATTCCGCGGGGAATCAATAAAACGATACAGAATTGGGGCCCAGTACAGTTAAGTATAACTAAAATGAAAATAAAGTAAACCTAGTGGGCCAACACAAATAATCATTGTTATGTAGATAACAGGTGATAAGCTGTTGATAATACGTTTAGTCATAAGTTACCGTGTGACCGAACAGTGTATTTGTGGGGAACGAAAGTCATGGTTTAAAACTGATTAAAAACACTACAAAGTGAAAAATAACTTTAATTTCGGAAGGCGGTGACTTTGGATATGTATTTAAATTTTTTGTCACCGCCTTCCGAAATTAGTTATTTTTCACTTTGTAGTGTTTTTTTTGAAGTCGGTTGTTTTTTTTGGAAAAAGTTTTTATTTTTCACTTTTTAGTTATAGTACCTACCCCACTAATTCGAAATTTCATCATCCTTGGGGTCAAAACAATGCATATTTATGCGATAGCAGCAATCGCGGTTTATTTACTGTTATTTTTTTAAGAGTTCCGTTGTCTGTCTCCGAAACGCATCATCAGATCTATATGAAATTGAAATGGGACCACACCGGAAGCACCAGCTTTCAAATAAAAAAGAATCATCAAAATCGGTTCACCCAGTCGAAACTTATAAGATAACAAACATAAAAAAACATACAGTCGAATTGAGAATCTCCTCCTTTTTTTGAAGTCGGTTAAAAATAGCTATCAGTGGCGACGGGTCAATACAAGCTGATTCCCATTGGCTTACCTTTAAGAAATCGCACCTCCCTCCAATCTACTATTCATTATTTCAAAGTACAGTGAATTTTTGATTTGATTAATACTGAAAAAACGCCTGCGCCAAAGAATAATCTTACGTACTCTCTGATTCCAACTCAGTATCAGAGTAGGTGAGGCCTTATCTTATGAAGAAACTTTAAGGTCACGCTGCGAATGTTTCTTTTTTTGAAACGGCTGACCCTGGCCGTATTTTTACCCCTCGCCACTGATAGCTATTACATTATTATTTAATCAATTCTACTTAAGTTTTGACACCATCATAATCAGCCTATAACGTTCCCACTGCTGGGACACAGGCCTCCTGTCTGTGAGATGGAGTAGACCGTACTCCACCACGGGGCCCAGTGTGCGTTGGTAGATGTCACATGTCCTCGAACTTTGGTTCTAGTACATGCCGGTTTATTAAACTAAATACACAGAATGCCTGCTATATTCGAACTCACGACCTACAACCCTGTAGGTTGGGGCGGATGCGACTAGGCCACCACTGCTCTCCTGCTGCTTTTGACACCATTTTCGCATAATCATCTATACATACAGATAAATGAAATTGGAGTGTCTGTTTGTAATATTAAAATAACCGTTTTTTACTAAATGCACATGGATGTATACACGGTACATATACCAAAATAACATTATTTTTTTCAAATTTTTCTGTTTGTTCCAGCTAATCTCTGAAATGGCTGGACCGATTTTGACGGGACTATCACTGGCAGATAGCTGATGTGTAATAAGGAGTAACATAGGCTACTTTTATTTAAAAAAAAACTATTCCACGCAGACGAAGTCGCGGGCACAGCTAGTATTTTAATAAACATAAAATCAGACGCAGACCTGCAAATTGCAAAAAAAAATTGAATTTCGCGGTCTACTTAGCGCATCCACTGACCGCGTTCACTTGTACTGGTGAAAAATTGGTCCTAAAGCAGATTGGGACGAGCTGCAACGCATTGCATTGCAAAAATTCTCGGCAGGCCGCAGCGCATGTTTTTGTGTAAAAATGCGTTGCGCTTCGGCACTTCGCGTCGCTGCTGTAATGTGCGCTTGGTTTTCAGCCGACATTGAAATTGAATGATTAATTTTTTTGTTAACATAATTAAATTTGGTTGCCTCTTCCAAATCCGAGGGTAAAAGTTAACCCGTCTGACATAATGATCAGTGGTCGTAGTCGGTATTCCACGCTGCGTAATCAGTTGGTAGATACTGTGTAAACAGTCGGCTACCGATATCAATCAGTTATCGGCGCCATCAGTTCATGTGTGTATCGATAATAAACTGAAGTTAGTACATTGATTAGTAGTTTAGATTTAGATTAGTAGTACAGCTCTTTGGGAAAGCATATACGCATAATAATTTTGGTTAAAATGTTGGCTTCTCATAGTCGTAATGTGGAAGTTGTAAGATAGACATTATACTAAATTAACAGGCACATATTTATAAAACTCCCTCGTCCTGGACCGCGTTACATCGCATCCCACCCCCGCTATTGCTTTGATTTCGCTTAGCTTTTTTCCTGACTGTTTCCTTTTGCTAGGCTCCTAAGGGCGTAGCTTAGGTAATATAAACCTTCCTTAAGAACTGGGCCATCAAATGCAAAAACAATTTTTCAAATCCGACTACCAGTCCAGAAATCACCGCGTTCAAACAAACCACTCTTCAGCTTTATTAAGTAACTAGCTTCTGCCCGCGACTTCGTTCGCGTCAAATTTCTTGATCCCTTCCTTGGTCTTTTTGGTCCCAAGTCCAGCTGGTTTGCGAAATAGTTCGGGGAAGTCTGTTGGTCGTATCTTTTGTCGTTAGATAGCACACCTAAGGTTGTCATCTTCATGCTCAGCCATTTCCCCAACTATGTTGGGTTCGGCTTCTAGCCTAGAATGACTGCCTATCTGAACTTCACAACCCAGTTACTGGGTAATAAGATACCCCTTGGTAAGACTGGTCGTTAGACTTTCGACCTTTAGACGACCCGTAACGACTGTCAAAGCTCCACGAATGACAGCCCGGACCAACAGTTTAACATACTATCCGAGGCACCGAGGGCTCTTGGTATCTAAAGATGGTACCCTATCTACGGACCAACCGCGGAAAGTTTAACATGATCGATCGACCCGGCTATTTTAACTTAGCCACAAACAAGCTACTAAAAATGTTCAGTCATTTGCCTGTTATTTGTTACGGTCGGCAACACATCGACAATACCATTGTTGGCAGGTGTCTGTAACCAGTCATTAGGTCGGCCATTAGGTTGTTTTACAAACTAGTACAGTGCGGGTTGGTAGATGTCCACATGTCTTCGAACTTTTGGTTCGAGGATTTATTCCTCTCCGAGAAGGGAAATAACCCCTATCACGTGGGTTACAGTCCTT